>CM055854.1:6980000-7580000 GCA_029490765.1 Euthynnus affinis | reverse complement strand
CAATATACTCTTTCTATACTAATGGACCAGACAACCACATTTCAGGAGAATTTTAATTTCTGAAAATATCTATATTTATAACTTTATACAGTCCTATATTAGAGTGCGTACTTACTGTGTGTTTACTATATTTAACATAATAATAAATTGGATATTTTGTCATTGATTGGAGACAACCTTGAATAGTCAGAAGAAGAAGAAGAAGAAACAGTCTTAACTACTACACTAACAATTTCCAGGATCGTTTTCACAGGAGTGGTTTAAATAACAACTTTTTCAAGCCACAAGAAGCAGCAATGGAAAACATAAGGGGCCATGGTGCCACATATAATAATAATAATAATAATCTTTATTTATATAGCACCTATTAAAAACAAAGTTTACAAAGTGCTTTGACAGCAACAGCAGAAAAGCAAAACTAAGACATAAAACAAAAAACAATCAAAAGGTCAATCAAGAAATTATAAAAGTTTTAAAATACAGATGGCAGTCATAAAAGGTTTAAAACACAGATGATTAAAAGATGATTAAAAGACAACATCAC
Source organism: Euthynnus affinis (assembly GCA_029490765.1). NCBI lineage: Eukaryota > Metazoa > Chordata > Actinopteri > Scombriformes > Scombridae > Euthynnus > Euthynnus affinis. The sequence goes on along the minus strand of CM055854.1, from coordinate 7,579,456 downwards.
ATAAAAGCCAGTCTGTAGAAATGCGTTTTAAGAAGTGATTTAAAAGAAGTTACTGAATCTGCAAGCCTTATCTCCTCAGGCAGGTCGTTCCAAAGTCGAGGGGCACATATATATGGCACATATATATGACAATCATGGTAGCTTTAGAGGTTACAGTTTTCTGCTCTATTTTAAATAATTACTATAAATGTTGTTGTTGAGGTTTTTTTTTTATCACATTTGAAATGTGATATTGTGAGTGAATGAGATTGAGAGTCATATGGGAGACAGTGGTTGGTGAAGCAGTGATCATCTGTAATAAACTATGGATGTAAACTTTAAGTTATGGGACTATAGTGACTATACAGTTAGATGTGTTTCACTTAAATCCAAATTGACCAGAATTTAACAATGTTCCTTAAGCAAAATTCAATTATATTATGTATAATGGTTTGATTAAGGCTGCAGCTGTGAAGTGCTTGAAATTATATCCTCTACTTCCATTGTAAGTGTAAGTAGAGGATATGCTAAGCAGAAGAACTGTGAAGTTCAGAGCCTCATTCTTCCCATCTGAAAAAATAATTTCACTCATGGCACTGCAAGGCACTTTTTGTTTAAAAAAATATCCACAAGAAGTTAAGCGAAATGAGAACGGCATTTGATTAACTAAACTGTAGATTTGAATATGTGATGTTCAATATTTCCGGGTGCACTTAATTTCTAATAATGTGTGGAAAAATTACTGTTTCTGTCTCCAAAACATCCACAGCGGAATGATGAAATTACAAAGAAATTATGTAATATATATTTGCAAGTCTGTTGCAGGAACACAGTGTGATTTAGAACTTAACAGTCATTGTGCTTTCTTTACATTATGTGTCATCATTGTAAATTATTTTACTCTTTCTTTAAGATACAGTTTTGTTTTGTTTTTTGTTGATATTCATTTCATTGATATTCTTTGCTTCAATGTAGAAATGGCTGTCAAGTCATAATTTTCATAATTGTTAGTCTCAGCTACATGCACTTGTGGATACTTAATCAAGTTGTTTTCCATCCATCTGATGCTGTGTTATTGACAATGATATCAATGAAAGACAAGTTAAATTGTGTGTAGTCAGAAGAACATTGGCAGTTCTGGGAAAAATATGATTAAATGCAGCACATGCACATAAAACCTCCCAAGGTTGTGATTTTCCCACGTTTGTTCAAATTTAGCATGTAGATGCCTATAATGGAAACATGCGCATACTGAAGGTAATTGGTTCCTCCAGCTAACATGAGAACTATATTTGGTTTAATACCTTAATCCTTATTTGCTGCATTAAGAAATATAAAGCTCCATTCAGTCTGAGTGCAGACTGCTCCACTCTGTGTGGATTTATTGGGAATAATCTTATATAAATGCAGGAGTCATGCTTCCATAAGATTTGAGATGCCCCACTAAAGCACAAGGAGAGGATCACGAGGATCAGAAGAGGAAAGAGGGCTGTCTGACCCTGACTCGGGTCACATCTAAAAGGGGAACTCATTGTGAAAGCCAGTGACAGCCCAGAGCACACAACAATCTGCCAGATCAGATGCTGCTCAACTTTGGCTTGTTCAAGAGTATGACTTGTAGCTTAATTATCCCTGAATGTGGGACATGAGCCGTCATCCATTTACCACGGTTATCACCAAGAGATTGTGATGTCTAATTGACTGCTGGGTTGTGAACAAGAAGTAATTGCAGCTATTCATCCATCTGATACATTTCAGTTAAATAATCTTGGTTCTTTAAAAAGACAGATGACTCTTCAGTAGATCAGACAGATGTTAGTTTGTTAATCTCACAGCAGATGATTATCTGTCATACGATATCATGCCAGGTCACCCTATATGCTGCATGTCTATGTTGATATTACAGCTTTCACTGTCACTTTGTCATGTTATACATGGAATTATTTGACAGATGGCCTATCTCTATTGTTTAAGCTTTAATATCTTGTGTGACAGCTAGAATGAGGCAACAAGCAGTAAAAGATGGAAGGGCAAATGTGAAAGTTTATAAGCTACTATTTCAAAGTTGATGACAGAATACATAGAATTATGGTCAGTTTAATTTTAATAAGTAAAAACATGTGTTAAATATGATATTGCAGAGGTGAGTGAGGTTACAGGCTGTATAACCATTGCAAATTATTGCTTCCAGTACAGTGATGGGAATGTGTTTAGTTTACTTGGCTTAAAGACTGGAATCAGAGAGAAACTACTAGCCTAGCTTTTTTTTAAACTGAAAAAATATGAAATGCATTTTGCCCCTTCTCGACATTTTCACCCTGCTGAAACACTGGCACTCACTTTGTTGTGTATGTACCATAGATCTAGATCTGTCTTCTTGAGAAAAACAAAACTTCTTTGATCAACTTCAGGCCAAGTGGACATTTTTAAACATTTTGACACAGAGCCATCACAGAGGAGCTCCTCTCGCTTGTCAATGGTGAACATGATCTAACTAACAACACCTTCATTTTGAAGTTACTGTTAAGAATTACAAGAGCTCATCTGTTAATTTATATCAAATTATAGAGGAGCTGCAATATTTAAGAGATGTGTTCATATTGTTATTTCTAAAGACATGAGTGTGCCACAGCCTACAGAGGGTTTTTAGTGTCACTGTTGCGTGTGCAGTACTGCACAATACATGCAAGATCTGGCACTCTTATAGGCACTATAAAATGATCACCACCATTAGAAAGCCAGTGCAGTCCTTGACAGAAATTCTGGGCATGAACTTGAATGGGTATGAATTGTTTGGAGGGCATCTGATGACAAGGCTGAATTTTTCCATTTTTACTTCTACTCAGAGTTGAGGAGCTGACTAAACAGAGAGACCCATGTCTTACAGGAGGAACTACTGTCTGCCTTGTTAAACAAAAAGGACAATAGGGGATACCAATAATGCTACATGGACAAAAGGGTATTATTCAAGATATTTCCTGGTACCAAAAAAGGAGGAAATGGATTTTCATATCCTACACAAATGTCTTGGGAAAAGTTTTGCATGGTCACACATACCTCCCTGCTGTGCTTGGTGCACCAGTGCAAATGGTTCATGTCAATCAAGCTGAAAGATTGCGTTTCAAGGTGTGGCATATAAGTATTTAATAATTTCATTTGGGCTGTCATTTACCCCAGGAGTGTTGAATATAATGATGCAGCTATAGCCTCAGGAAGTGGGGCATCTGCCAGGTCACCTATCTGGACAACTGGCTAGCACTTGCACATTTGGAAGAGGAGGCTGTGACACACACGAGCATAGTGTTAGTGGACATAGGCTTTGTTATGAACATAGAAATAAGTGTGTTAATACCAAGACAAGATATTGCCTTTCTGACACTGAATTCCATCTTCTTCTCAACTCGCCTGTCACTCGACAGAGTGGATGCATTCAAATCCACTGTGGTACATTTTGTCATGGGAAAACGGGTCACATACGGTCTATGTCTCAGGCTATTGCAGTTGATGGCGTCTGCACTGCTGGTGGTGAGACTCGGCAGGCTGTTAATGAAAATTTCCAGTGTTGGGTGACCTCTCTCAAGTTACACCCCATGAGTCACTGGCCCCTCAGGGTTATGGTGTCTGCATCTTGTCAAGTCAAGTCAAGTCAAGTTTATTTATAAAGCACATTTCATACGACAGGCGTAGACTCAATGTGCTTCAAGATAAAAAGAAAAAAGATGTAGGCAAATTGAATCATACATGACAAAAACATAGAAGGTATTACATATATAAGAACATACAAGATAAGATAAAATCATATAAGAAGGTATTACAATAAAAAGGGAATACAACAAAAAGGTTATTAATAAAAGGGAATAAGAATAGTAATACTACTGATTCAAAAATAAAAGTTTAGCCGTCAACCATACTTTAAACCTAACTAAAAGCTTGCAAAAAATATTTGACCATGTCAACAATGTAGGATGGAACTAAACGCAGTAAAAACATTAAGAAGTATTTTAAAATCAACTCTTTCTTTTACTGGTAGCCAGGGCAGAGAAGATAAAATAGGAGTGATATGTTCAAACCTTTTGGTTTTAGTTGATACTCTGGCTACAGCATTCTGAATGAGGTGGAGTTTATTTAACATCTGCTTTGTCAGACCAGCAAAAAGTGGATTACACTAATCTAGTCTATTAGAAATAAATGCATGAACCAGCTTTTCAGAGTCTGACTGTGACAGAAAGCGTCTTATTTTAGATTACTTTACTGCGTATTTCTGAGATGATAAAAGGCAGTCTTGGAGATATTATATATGTCCTTCTGGAAAGTAAGATCAGTAACCAATCACATCCAAGTTTTTTGCATGCTCACAAGGTTTTACTGGCAGGAGAGTTAACAAAAAGTGCATCTGGTGCCTCAAAGTCTTTGGACCTACTAAAAGAGTCTCTGTTTTGTCCACATGTAGCTGTAAAAAATTTTGGCCATCCAATATTTGATATCTGCAATGCATTAGTCATTCATTGCTCTAAGGTTGTTGTCACAAATAAATAGGTATAACTGTGTATCATCAACATAGGAGTGATATGAAATATTGTATTGCTAAATGATTGGACTCAAGTGGGAACATTTACAAATTAAACAGCAGTGGACCAAGAATTCACCCTTGAGTGACTACATAGTGAATGCAAACTTCAACTGATTCAAAGTTACTTTTTTGTGCCCTCACTCCTTCCACATTCTTCCAAGGTGCTTTTGTTTTACCAGAGATAAACTTAGATTAAACTTTTTGAGATGTGTCTGCACAAATGGAGCATCTTTTGACAAATTTTAAACCAGGTACGTGTTTGGGAATCCAAGCAACATTGAAAAAAGTACAAAAGTGATCTTAAATCCCAACATAGAGTGCACTTTGGAGTTATATCAAAGCCTTTGGACATGACCAAGTCAAGAGTGTGACCTTGATTATGAGTACAAATATCTGAAAAAATAGTAGCAACACCGGCGCCCTTCTTGTTAGACCTTTTACAGTGTGAAAATGAAAAATGAAATGCTAAAGCTTCAATTAGTTCTTTGCTACTAGTTTCATCAAGCCAAGTCTCAGTAAGGAGAATACAATCAAGCTTGTGAGATCTTGTAATATCATTAACAATGAAAGTTTATAAGTGAGGGATCTGTCATTGAGCAGTGCCATCTTTAAAGAGCTTGCAGAATAAGTAACTGTAAACTGTGGCAGAGTCAGGCCTAGGATGGCTTGAGTTTTTCAAAGACTGTGTTTCTGAGCCACAGCACACAGAAGCAGGACCCACATTGTTAGGGCTGGATGTAATAGTGGGAGACATGCTGTGGTGCATGTCAGAATGAGTTAGCTATAAAGAGAAGCTATAAACTGGATAAAATTAGCAGTGAACTGCTTTGTTCCTTTTCTATTAGGGTGCAGACAATCTGATCTGTACAGGCTTGAATTAGTCCCAAAGCACTCAAAGTTTGAGATGAGATCATATCCTGCAGCAGAAGTTTTTTAACCAGTGGTGGAGACTGAAGAGTCGACTAAAACGTTCAGAGTTTTTAAAAAGAGTCTGGATGAGGCCAGACATAAGACGTCTTCCCAGACTCCCAGCAGAATTGTGTAGCACAGGGACTCAAGGTTTGCTGGGATTGGTAATTTGCTGGGATTTCTAGCAATGATGTAATTTGTTCCCATGTGCATTAAAACACGGAGAAGCATCAGTGTTGATCATGCTCAGCAGATCCAGTGGTGCAGCCAGGTGACCGCACCACTGGATCTGGGAGACCAAGGCCAGGCAGAGAGTGGAGACCAGCCGGAGCGACCGGAGCTCTGGGTGTAGTAGCAGGAGCGCCATCAATGCCCTCTGGTGATGAAGTATACACTCGAGGGTGCTTGTCAGATGGACAGATGACTCTGGAGCTAGAGTTTCTGCATGGAGATCTGTGCCTTTTGGAAATAATGTTGGATGTAGTTTTATGATTTCCTAAAGCACAAACTCCACTCAGCAGCAGTGAAGGTGATGTTGGTAGAACAGCCAAAGAAGGAAAGAATTTAGACAGCTCAAAATCAGTGGCTTAATCCTGGAAATCATAGAGGGGAAGGAAGAGTCAATTCTTGCCCTTAACTACTGAAGGCCAGCTGGAACAGCCAGGAGATGACCTGACTCTATCACCTTCAACTTTATTACCTTCAGTGGTGGACTCAGGATGCACCAGTGAGGGGAGCCAAGGTCAGTTTACTGGTGGAGAAGAACTGAGATCAACCCTTGGTCTAGGAGGTGACCATACTTGGAAATATATAATCAGTTTCACCAGAAATGACACTGGCCAGGAGGTAAGCAACCTGTGACAGATCCAAAAGCAAAAGCAGAACTGCTTAAAAACCACAATAAAAGCGACCAGTTAGCCTAGCCAACAGGCTAAAAACAAACCTAGGCTAGCAGTAGTAGGCTAGCTAGTAGTAGTGCAATCAGAATGGTATTTTACACCTTTTGTTAGTAAGATATTAGAGATTATTACGGTTGAAAGTGAAGATACAGACAGGAAACATGGGAAACAACATCCAGGAACATACCCAAAACTTTTTCCCTTGTCCTGTTTCATACACACATCCCAACTCACAGTCCACAGCGCCAACCTATGGCATCCTCCTACCATTACACCTTTTATTTTGAGCTTTGTGGCTTGTCCAAGTCACATAAAATGTTTGTTTAACTTATGTTAGACTTTTACAAGAGACAAGGCTTCAAGGATGAATACCTATGCGTTTGGCAAATATACTATTGTTTTCACCCCTTCTAGCCACTTCCTGAAACTCTGCAAGCACTGGGGAGTGTCTCTTAATGGATATGTCCTAAAACAAGGTTAACATACAGGATAAAGACGCGTATCGTTGACTTGTGAGCAGTCATATGAGGTGCATTCATAGGTGTCTTTCAACTCAGTACCAGAATCCTGTACTACCCTAACAATATCACTGAATGAATATGTTAATTATAATTAATGCAAAAGAAACTATCATCAGTGTGAAAAGCCCAGGAAGAGCCCTGCAAATGTGTGTTAACTCATGTCCATAGACTGAATAAGGAGCTCTGTTTAAAGCCTGTGACTTCACAGAACACACTGTGTTCCATGTGTCACAATGAAGAGAGATGTTTGTCAGATTTTTTGTTTAATGAGCAGTAATGATTCTGTACAGACACTTTTTAGCCTACTGTTACTTTTAATATATCATATATTTTTCTATGGGTTGTCCTCAACACAAGCTGAAAAAAATAAATAAATATGGAGCTAAAAATCTTCTCTGGGAAATTAGACAAATGCAGCTGCGAAAAATAATACTGCATGTATGTATGCATGGAGATATGCAGAGCAGAACCTGACTACTAAGAAACACAAAGTCTGACAGGAAATAATCATCCTGTGCAGACAGCTGAAGGACTCAATCCAATGAAGCCAGGTTTACCATCAACACACATCGGTGGAAAGATCATTGCATTAATGCGAATAAAGTTTGGTTGACTGTTTAGATTGAAGTAGCAACAGAAGAAAGAAGCAAAACGGAAACGTTCAGCTGAGGAGGACAGTGAAAACACAGATCACGAGGACAGCTCAGAGAGCAGTTGGAGTAAATAGTAGACACTGATGTTACGATTTTGGAGGCGATACTAGCTTAATTTAGCTATAGCATACAAATGACGTTGACCCGTAAAAAGAAGGAAAAATGAACTCGAGAAGCCAAACAGCTTGCTTAACTATAACTATCAACCCTTATTCTTGGGATATACTACAATGGTGGATGCTTGTGCACAGGAATGCTGCAAACGAACACCTGGTTTAAGGTAAGTTAGCTTGCTTTCCTACTCCGTTTAAAGATTGCTAGTTTTATTAGTAGTGCAACAGGTTGTATGCCCAACGCTTTGACAATGTCTGACAGCTTGTGGAAAGTTTACTGTAACTGTGCGACTTGCAGGTGCCACTAAGTATAATTCAGCTTTGATAGTTTGTTTGGATAGTTCATAAAGTATTTTATGAGTCTGAGAAACTCGCCGAAACTGCATTGTGAGTGATTTATTGATGTGCTTAGGGCAGGATGCTCTCTGTCCTTTCTTCCTCTGTGGTTGAGATCACTTATACAATCTTTTATTAATGCATACAGGTGTTTATTAATGAAACTCTGCATTTATAAAGTTCAGAAATCTAATATTACTGTGTGCTTTAGGAGTAGATATCCCATATGTGTTTTGTTGGACAGGCTGCTAGTGTGGATTTCTATATGGTGAATTGTTTCTTTATGTTTTGAAAGTAGACTTGATATTGTATTTATGATGTGTGATCAGTCTGTGATTTGATTCTATTGTATTACTGTTGGCAGTAAAACTTGAGACTCCATAGGCCTACATTTTGAGTAGGCTAGTTACAATGTTGAATATCAGTGTTATAAATCCAGAGGGACGATTTGAATTAGACAGATTTCTTCATACACTATCTGTTGAAAGGAACTGTGTGAACATCAGTGTTGTGTCTGCAAGGTTATGGATCAGTTTTATCGTTTTTAACACGTGTGATGTAAGCAGTAAGTGTGGGGAAGTCATCCTCTTGTTCATCATTTGAAATATTGCTTTTGAGACATGTTTTTAAATTTCATGTTAATTTACTGAGATCTCCAGGTGACTGGATAAACAGGTGTAATTGATGCAAGATACTTGTTAAATGTGGCTGGCAAGTTAGGGACAAAGTACAATTTAAAAAAAAAAACAAAAAACAAAACATAAAACAAAACTAGCCTTTTCAAGAAAGAAAAAGAGAGAATTGGGGCAGGTGGGCTGGTTCAGCCTTCCCTGCAGGGACCTTCTGAGCCACCAACCTGTCATCTGTCTTTCTTAGCTCACCTCAGACCTCCAGTCACTTAACAACACTGACATACTTTCTACTAGCAATCATAGCTTAAACTCAGATGTAAGAACGTCCAATCATCTTTCCCATCTCAAATATATTTTTGTGATGTTGTATGCAAGGATGAATGGGAGGACAAATACAAGATCTACAAACTGAACGGGAGCTGATACAGCATTTTAGAGGGACTTTAAATGAAATGGGGAAAAGGAAGACAAAACATCAAAGGGCACTGCTTACAATCATACAAATATATGTTATTTTATTGAATAATATTCCAGAATAAGACATCTCCTTTCAATTCAGGTAGGAGTTATTGTAGAAATGTACACAGGTCATGATGGCAAACATGGAGAGAGGGTGATCGAGGGCTTGTGTATGTAGATACTGAGAGGGAGTCCTCCCTTAATGAGCCAAACAACAGTGACATATGCATGCTTTTGCAAAAAAAAAAAAAAAAAATCCCATGTCAGTCTAGACAATTAGTAGTTGTTATTGCAGACCACTGATTGCCTTTGTAGCCTGCAAATCCTGATTGTTGTTTGTCAGCCTGTTGGATTTGTTTCCCTTCTTTGAGTGCAGGCTGGTACGTAGCTCTCATTGCATATTGCTGGTTTTTATTTCTGCTTTGCTGCTTACTGGAGTTGTAAAAAAAAAAAGCCAGTACAATCCTGCTGTTTCCTCTGGCTCTTATTGAAAGGAGTCCAACATGTGTCTAAATCCCTAGTAACACTCAAGAAGCGCCTGAGGATTCAGGCCTTCTTTCTGTGGCTAATCAACACCGAGGTCCATTTTTATTTATGGCTTCTTCTTTTTTTTTTTTTGTTAGTTTCTTTTCTTTTTCTGTAACTGTCAGTTTTTAGGAAGACAAGAAGATTGGCTTAAGAGAAACAAATAGTCCGTAAGAGTAGGAGAAAGAGGTTGTGGGAACTTTCTGGAAGACTTGCGTGACCATAACTCTGAGCCCACCAAGGTCATTGCTGGGTATGACAGGACACATGTTGGCTTTAGGAGTTTTTAACCCCACTGTTTTCACTTGAATATGTTGCATCTTTCACAAACACACAACTCAATCGCACAGTGGGATTCAGTTTGGGTGAAGTTCACACAGGGGACACATCAGCATGGATACAACAGTGGCGACCAAAAGACAAGAACACACCAAACAGGGACTATTCTGCCTCCTTCTGAGGAGTTTGCATTAGAAAAGGAAACAAGATAATACAACCGAGTAAGACAATTAAAAAAAAAAAATCATCAACACTGATTATTTAAGTATATTTATAAAAAGAAAGAAAAAAGAGGAAGACCTGATATAGTACATTAGATATACAATACTTGTATTATTGAATCAACATACATGTAAACTGGCAACATTCCGTACATTTAGATCATCCAAACAGGTTTTACATTGAAGCACACTGCTAAGTTGTGTATAAAGAACATGGGGCTTCATTTAAAACAAACAAACAAACAAACAAAAAAACTCTACAAGTATGAAATAAATGGCTTCTTGTTGTGCCCTTCAAACATGAATGCTCATTTTGTTAGGAATATTCAAACAGAGTGTTGCAGCCAAGGCCAAACCTTGTTGGAAGTGTCAAGCTTTTAATATTTTTTTTTTACTTAGGGACAGTGAGTATGGCACGCATCCATTTTGTACTACAATTTAAGGACATTTCATTTTTATTTTGGTATTTTTATCATTCAGTTGCCACAAACAGTAAAAAAAAAAAAAAAAGATCTATAGTTTATAACCCCACTTGTTTTTTGTAAGAATAAAAGTTCTTTGGAAAAAAAAAAGAAAAGCAAACTGTATTATGTATATATGCCATATATTTAGTGGATAAATCTCTCTCAAGTGCCGTCAGTAACTATCAGTGAAATTTTTGTTGTAATAAAATGATTCAGTAGGAGAGCACCGATCAAATAGAAGGAGCTGCTGCATTCTGAAGTGTGGCACATGAAGCATAACAAGGCATCAGAACCACATTTAGGAAGCCATCATGAGTGCATCGCCATCACATTACAGCGACATGTAAACTCGTCATGACCTGTAGGAATCAAACGTATAATAAAGCAGTACACCGTTTTTTTCAAAATTCTGTGTGAAAATATGTCTGACCATCAATAAAGCAGCTTTGAGTGTGATTAGTTTGACATTTAGAAATGATGCCCACAGTGTTTTTTGTGCCTCTCATCAAAAGTGTTACCTTTTTGCAACCATCTACTTCCATTAGAGGGAGCCAGTTATACACAGATTTTCCCTATAATTTGACAGGCTGCATGGTACACATTTTACTGTGCATATTTTGAATTCACAAGTATTTGTGACGACCTACTGACAGCGAATGTGCAGCATATGTGAATATAACACAGGTATGAACATGCACACTTACTAAAGTAACATTCTTTTACCCTTAAAAATCAAATGATTCATTGCTCAGAATGGTCTCATGTAACCTGGTGTTGCTATGCTGCACTCAGTGTGATTGAAATGCCTTGTTGGTTCTTTATAATACACTTCATGTCAAATGCTGCTGAGGTTTTTTTCTTCTTCTTCTTCTTCTTCTTTTTTTGAAAAACAAATTCCCTGGATGTTTGTTTTCGTTGTACAGTGCAAAAAAAGCTTTACAGTAAATCTCCACTGTGATACTCAAACATTGGTGATGACTTAGCTGCAGTTTTAATATTCATTATTGCCTGTTAGTCTCACTAACTCTGATAAACTAGAGGGATTCCCTGCTCATTTGCTGTGATCTTCTTAGAATCTCCTAAAACGGTGAGTTAACTTTTAAATGTTTTAAGCAATGCCCAGTGCTTGTAAGGTGCAATGTGCTTCCAGTTTCCCAGCGATTTAATCTTTTATGGATCCAAGTTTAGGGCTGCGGTTGATGTTTCGCATTCCGTACCACCTTTCAACAGATATGCCAGTGTGGCTGCTGATGCTCACACATTGTTTCAAACGAGAGGAAACTGTTTGTCAGAGCCATTTTAGAGGCCCTGCGGAAATTAGAAAAAGTCTTCCTTCTGTTGTCACCCGTTTGGCTTCTTTGTCGAGTTTACAGGTAGAAATCAAACAACAGCCCTCTGAGTTCATTATGAACAAATGGATTTCGCCGTCTCTCGCAGACCTTGGGGAAATTTTTGCACTTGTCGCGGGGTGGCTGTTCTCTTGTTTGTGTTTTATTGAGTCTATCGATCATTGTTTCAATCTCATGCCCTTTCTTTTTCTCCTTGCCTCTCTGTCTTGTCTTACCTTACTCTTAATCATAGATGCACACACGCACGCACGCACACACACACACACGCACAGATCTCATAAACAAAATGTAAGTATACACCTACACAGGCAACATAGTATTGAAAAGAAAGTTAATGGGCTGTAGCTACTGTAGGCTGTGGTTAAGGAGATGTGCGTAGGAAAGGGATTACGACTTTAAATCTCATGCGTGGGCACAGAAACTATATCTGTGTGTCTTTTTTTTTTTTTTTTTAAATTTTACGTGTTACCGCCTCGGTGTTAGCTTTGCAAGACCTGACGTCCCATAAATGTATCCTCAATTGCAAAACAGAATCCTTTTCTGTCTTCCCCGAACTACAATAACAAAGATCCTCTTAATATCTCTTCTAGCTTCGTCTCCATCAACCTCCAGCTACATTCAACAGCAGAACTCGTTTCAGTTAACATCTGCATAGCCAAAAATCCTACTTCCTGTCGCCTTCATTGCACTTACTTGTCTCTGAACCTCTTGACATCCTTTACCGCACATTCATTGTAAAAACACACTGTTCCATTCAGATCTTCCTGTTTTACATTCTTCTCCTGACCAAAGTCATTCCTCACATCACATTCGACATCGGACTACTTAACATTCTCCGTTCTCGTCTGCCTACTTGCATTATCACGGTCGGACAACTTACTGTGGCGTTCTTCCGTATTAAAAATAACAAGGACTTGGTTGCTTTTTGTGATTAAGAAATCTCTGGAGGAATGTGGATCTCTCATTTTTGTCATAGCGAGGCTTAATTCTACATGTTTGCTTACTTGAGATGTCTCGTTTTTGGCATGCGAGATTCCTTTGCTGTCACTGCTTTGCACCTCCGAGTGCTTTCCATTTATAGAGGGGACTCAGCGATCAACTTTGAAATGTGAACTGGCATGAAAAATCTCCCAGATGGAATACACAGATATTGAAAACTGTATGAGATGCGAGTATGACAGCTAAAATAAGCCTGTAATGTTTTACGGTTGATATATTGGAATGCCACCTGCTGTGCGTGTACTTTGATATCTTACAGTAGTTAGTAATGCACAGTTAGAAAACCACTTTAGGCTGCACTAGATTAACCAGAGAGAGAGAGAGAGAGAGAGAATTTGCTTGTCAAAAATAGACATTTGTAGGTGTGCAGTGCAAAACACCCAACAAGGACAAAATATCCAAAATTGAACTGAATGATATTCCCTCTGGAAAAGCCCAGAAAATTAAAGACTTAATGAAAAAAAAAAAAAAAGCAAAGCCCTCCAACTAATTTCCTCCATAGACCCCCTGTCATAAATAGCGCACAGTGCCTTACATGCCTCTTTGTCTTACATTCATTATCATATCCACATGCCAGCATAAAACCCTGCCAAGAATCTTGCATACTTTACCGCAGAAATTCCTTATCAACATTCCTCCAAGAATACACCTGCTAATCCTTCACTCTTTTCTAAATAACTGCCTCCGTATGCTGACCTCTTTACAATTCAGCACACAATTTCAGACTTCCTCTCACCCTACAGCACATTCGTAAAGCCCCTCCATTTCACATTCTGGAACCCATCTTCACGTTACGTTGCCATTCAAATTAGACATCATCCCGATACATAGACCCTGACTTTTAAGCGACCGCGATGAGCGTTTTTACACCTCCCCCAACATTTCTCTTCGTGACATAGCAAGGGATTTATTGCTGTCTCTATTTGTTGGCGGTATCCGTGTGCATTCGCTTTGACTGAACATTGTGGCGACGTTTTTGTTCCTTCAGTGGCTTACCAGAGTAGACAACAGCAAGCACTGAAACACCCCGACAGCTCCCCTTTAGAAGCATCAACTTCCCACTGCAAATCCGAACTAAGTAAATATTAAATTCTGTAGGTTCAGTCACCATGAGGTTGCCTAGAGAGCCTAAAAATTTCTACAACTCGGTGAAGTCAGCGAAAACGGCGCACAAGACGGATGTTCCCCCAAGTATCACCTATACACAGACATATCAAAGACCCAATGTCATGCCCTGTCTGAAGGACATGGTAGAGGTTACCTGCAGTATCTCTATTTATCCTCCGTACGGACACTCATTCACACTGCATCCATACTTGAGAAGACCATCCATGCACCAGGGTTAAAACACAGTCGCACCGAAACGTTCACTTAGACAGCTACATTTTTCGAGGGCGATTCTTCCAAGGTGATTTGATAAAGCTAGCGAGTGGATAAGCTGCCAGACATCCTCAGAATAACAAGTGCTCCAGCTCAGAGGCTCCTCTGGCTTTGATGTTTGGCTTCAAACTTGGCTTTATGCTGACAGCAGATGCTGTGTGAAGTATACACTGCCGCTCTTTTTCAGGTGGCTGAGTTCAGATCCTCCCCGGATTTAAAAGATGACCCAGTAGTTTGTTTGTAGCCTTTAATGAGCTAGTGCAATAATAAGTGATCACCTGGTAGAGAAGAAAGGCTGGAAAGAGGGTGTCGCTAAGTCTCTCACTCATTTATTCATCTTCTGGCTCGAAAATATCTGGTACAAATATTGCTCAGGCGTTTTGACCCTATCCATAAAAGTCTGGATTGAGAACTCTAGTGATTTAAGATCTATTTTATGGCTCGTTGTCCCAGGAAGAATAGTTGATTTATTATTATTTTTCTTATTAATCTTATGTTTTCAGCATTATTATCACCTTAATCATCATATAGTGGATATGCACTGGTCATTCATCTGGGCTGAGGATTGGCTGACATATGCATACCAAAATAAAACAATCAAACAACAAAAAAAAAGAAAAGAAAAGTAACAACTATTCGTTTTCTTGTCATACATTACTCTTTAAATGTATTTTGTCCAAACATTTTCTCAGACACTCATCTTGCTCGGTTGACCTGACCTGACCCAGGATTCCAGCAGATATCTTTGCTCTCTGAGCTTGTTTGATCTCGCGTTGAGCTTTAGTTGACCTTGGTGATTAGCTGCGCTGGTTGGCAGATGGTACGAGGAAAGCTGGCTGAGCCACACTGTCACCAACTTTAGGGCTCACGAGAGGGCCCATGGGTGAGGATTACGATGCCGAGTCAGCGCTGGAAATGTGTGAGTGGTGAGTATACAGTACAATAGAGAGAAGACGGTGGGTTAGGCATGTGAGAAGAGATGAAATAGTCAGTGGGACAGAGAAGACTGAGAATGATTGAGAAATGAAGCAGACTGTGCATCAGGGAGTCGAAAGGGACAGAGAAAGAGAAAATCAGTGGGAGGTGGGGGTAGTTCTGGCTCGGGCCCTGGGCTTGCTTTCTGTGGTGACAGGTGAGGGGGGGACTCCTTTCCTCTTATGGCTGCTGATGGACTGCTGACCCTTTATACCTCAGCATCTTGCAGTGCACTTCTGGAATGTGATGGTCCATGAGGGCCATTCCCTCAGACACCCTCAGTGCATAATGGGTGACTGTGTTCCCAGTGTCACTGCTGCCCTTTGTCCCACCCTCAGTCTCCTGTGCTATGAGGCATCAGCCTTGGGAGCTTCTTTCCGTCCATTCTGTAGGGATGGCGAATCTGATGTCTTCACTGTCTTCCGAGGAGGACTCACCGGTTCACTGGCGAGCTCATGTAACGATGGCTCCTTATACATCGCAACTGTGTGACAAAGATAGAAGCTGTTGGTTAATAATTAATACAGTGATGAATAATTGGCATCTAACTGGAAAACAAAATATTAAAGGGGACATATCATGCACATTTCCAGGTCTATATTTATATTCTGGGGCTCTTCTAGAATATCTTTGCATGATTTATAGTTAAAAAAGCTCCTTATTTGTCTTCACTGGCTCTTTATGCAGCACCTCAGTTCAGCCTCTGTTTGAAACAGGCTGTTTTAGCTCCTGTCTCTCTCTTTGCTGCTGCATCTCAACAGACTTCTGCAGACTCCGAAGGCTATGTAAACAAACAATAGTAGTAGGATTTCACTTCTTTTTCTTTTTCTTCTTACTTTTCAAATACATCTGCACATATTTGAGTCAAAATCCGATCCGAAATATGCAAATTGTCTAATTGACTCAAAGGTAGCATTTTCACATACGTTCTCCACATGTTTTGGAACTACGTTTAATATAGACACCCAACATTATAACAGTATATAAATGACAGAAAATCAAAAGAAGCATGTTATGTCCCCTTCAAAAGTTGTGCTAAAGTAATTCATTTAAATGATCAGGATAATTTTCCTAGCTCATAAATGACACAGACCCTCTATAACTTTAGGCAGGAAGTGTGCGGCTCCTTTGGTCTTCTTTACCCGGTTGCCCTTCATGACCTGGCCATCACGGTTGATACCGATATACCAGGAGCGGCCAGACTGGGTCTGGCGATAGAGCATGGAGGAGTATGTAACATAGTAGTTCTCAAACACACTCTCCTTGAACCTACACTCTGGAGTGAAGTGCTCCTGGAAATAAATATAAAAAAGGGGAAAGGGTGAGGGGTGCATTTATAGTAGCAAACATGGGCAAGAGAGGAAAAACAATGTGCAAATGTCATGAGAAAACTGTAACATCATTATAAGTCTTTGAACACGAACTCTAGTGCGTGTAAGCAAACACTTAAAAAGAAAAAAAAATACATGGACACAAACAGTGAAACACATTAATTAGGTGACTATTTCCTGAGGGAAAGGATGGATAGTTATCTGGACTTTATTTAGAAACATGTACATCCTGATCCTTAAGGAACATCAAGACAAGGATGCATACATATATAACATAACATAACACATTCCCAAAGGAAAGCGCACAGGAGATGAAAAGCAGTGAAACACTGATACCTAGAGCAATGCAGTAACAAATTAAATCTACACACATACTATTTACTACATATTGTATTACTACTTATTGTTAATGACTTAGTTTGATATCAAACTGCAGTGACTATGTCAGAGGAAAGTTCAGAAAACCTTAAAATCTTATTGAGACCATGATTTTAAGTAAATACGTAGGTTTTGTTTTATGAACAAAGCCCTTAAAATTACACTATATTTGGAATTACTTTTTGCTGTATGTATTTCTACATCCGATAAGGAATTTCATGTATTACTGTTTTGTCTTTAGTTTAACAAGTGACTCCAACAATACTTAATTTATTGTGTACCTTGGGTAGCCAAAGTATCAATCTTTTATAGACTGCATGCTTTTGAGAGGAGCTTTATTTGATCTTATAGACATTTGTGTATTGAGCTCATTATTCAACATACATTTAAACTTCAAGCACATCCATTAAAAAGGCATTAGCAGGTTTTTCTGACTCTGGTTATGTTGGAAAAAAAAATCATAAAATTCATCCCCTTTCATTATCCTAAAGAGAATTATCCCTTTAATAAAGGCTACTCTCATGTACTGTCAATCGTCCATGACTGGCTAAATCTGAATAGCCATTACAAAATCAAATTAGCAAAACTTGGAACCAATCCAACAGTTCAGCCAGTCATTGTAAA
The DNA here is from genome assembly GCA_029490765.1 of Euthynnus affinis. Lineage (NCBI taxonomy): Eukaryota > Metazoa > Chordata > Actinopteri > Scombriformes > Scombridae > Euthynnus > Euthynnus affinis. The sequence goes on along the minus strand of CM055854.1, from coordinate 7,561,860 downwards.
TGATCGTGTTCCTGCAGCTCTCTCCCTCCCTCTCTGTTCTCAACATAAGGACTACTGAACCCAGCATAATGTTGACTGGTGATTTAAGCAATAGCGACAGATATACATCTCTGTTAGCCTACATAAGGGTCTCGACAGGGTCCTTCCCCTGTCAGAGAGCAAAGCCAATCTGCTGGATTGATTAAGTGAGAGCAGCAGGGCAGAAATGGCTGAGTGGAGAATTTCTCAGAGACTCCGGGAGACAGAAGAGGGCCAAAGGATCACCACTTGGCGACGGGCGCTAAGAAAGAGCCAAAAGTAGACAGAGAAGGTATAAGAGACCTTCAGTTTCACACATCATCACCTTTCTCCTTCAGAGGCAGGGATCACCCTTTAGCTGAGATGGCAGTTCAGGACTTTGTGCCCTTTCTTCCTCCACTCCCTTCCTGCTGCTCCACCACAGTTTACCCCCGTTTAACGACCATTAAAAAAAGAAAAAAGCTCTTACCCTTAAGTCAACAAACTCTCCCACTACTATGACCACCACATCGCAGAGCTATTTTAAGGTCCTCTGACAGGTTTGATATCTTCTGCTGTGCTAACACAAAGAGGATGGGATCGATAGATGATCCGCTTCATTCATTATTAATCAGGCCAGAGTGCAAGAGGGGTGGGAAGTGCCGGAGACAGAAGGGGAAAGGTAGGAGAGACAGGAAAGGGAGCAGAAGATCACTTAGAGAGGACAGAGGGGTTGCTGGGTAATAAAGGAGATTAAGAAGTGAGGGAAAGGGAGAGACCTGCTCCTGTGTGACTCCCCAAGGACCGAAGCAGGACCGCCGGGCCGACAAGGGCTTGAGTCACCAGCACCCCACAATCTGACACTTGTGTGCCTCTGGAAAGAGAACCCATCACTCCAGCAAAATACCCTTCAGCTCAACCTCTGAAATGACACCAGTGATAACCCCTCTCCCAAGTCATCCTATAATTACCCTTCATAATCAGTCCCCTGAAACTAGCCTAATGATAGAAGCCACATCTTCTGTATTTCATTCATGTAATCTCCAAAGGTTTGGATGTCTTCATAAGAGAGAAAAATACACTTAAGAGAGCAGACAAGACAATGGAATCAATGTCCTTCAAGTCCCACCACCATTTCCAATATGTCTGTCCACTGTATACTGATACAAATATGTCGCTGTAATTATCCCCATCTCTCAAACTCACCTTGAGCTAACCTCCAGACCTCAGCAGAGCTACAGAGACCACCCGGGGTGTACTCACTGAAGACATCGCTCAAACCAACATATTTACATGCGTAGACGAATAATTTCAGAGGATGTGTTGAATGTGGCAGTAAAAAGGTGCACATATTTTAGAGTGATGGGGGCAGAATATTTCCATCTAAATGGCGGGTGCTTGGACTGGAAATTAAATAAAAGTCTCTTTCCTCAGCCGTGACTTATCAAGAGACTGGGGCAGCCTCCCTTCCACGTGTCTCAAGCCGGAATGAATTTAAATGAAAGCACATGAGAAAGGTAATATGTAGCATCCGTGCTGAGAATCCACAAGATGGGAAGAACCTTTTTATGATGCAGAGCAGCATCCCGACCCCCCACACCCCCCCACCCCACCAACACACACCACCCCCACCCTGCCCACACACACCACCTCCTTCTATATCCCTTATGTCTGATTACATCTATTCCACCTGCTTCAGGAAGCTTAACTCTACACGCTACCATACACTAGGATTGCACTAAGCACCAAATAAGGACAGTGAAGTACTAATAATACACACTCCAGTGCTCACAGGGCAGAGTTCCCGAAATCTGACTTCTTTCCCTGCATATAATTAGCATATAAGGAGCAGGGAACAAAAGTTGTGACTAAAAAGATAGTGAACCTATGAATAATATTTAATATCTTGTTTACTCTCAATTCATCATGCATGCACAAGCATGAAATCACAACTAATGCCCCTGAAAATGTAGCTCTACTTCTGGAATTCAAAACATGTTTTAGCATTTCTGACGTGCAGTTATTTGCAGTCCCTTATTTAAACAGCAGGGGTCACAATGTCATACAGGCTCCTCGGCATCTATTGACTGTCCCATCAGCTCCCAGGGTAATCTATGGGAAGCTGTGAAATCTGCCCAGCTGCAGTAATCTCACCGTATTTCCATAGTACTGCAATACCGCTGCAGCGACCCGCTCACATGACGACAACATGTAATGTAAAACTCATGCACAGCAGTCCTCTGTTACGTAGAGACACGGATATGTGCGCCGTCATCTGCGTCCTGAAAGCCACCAGCAGGGCATGTTGCTGATGTTGTTGTCAAGCCAGATGTAGATGCCCTATGACACACCAAGTTACGTAAGTCAATAGGGCATGGACGTGCTTATTAACAGGGGTTTAAGGCAGTTAAGACTGTCTAGCACCACACATGTATGTCCCCCTAATGCTTTATGATAGCCCAGGGAGGCATGATGCTCGCATGACAAGAGCAGAGTGGATGATAATGTGCAGGGACTCATGCCTCCGCGGTGCTGATTGACAGCTGGAAGGCCCCTGTCAATATGATGCAGCTGAGAGGGAGGAGTGCTAGCTGACATTCCCTCTCCGACCCTCAGTGACAGAGGTGACCGGCTGCTTTTACTTTTAATTTTCCCGGTGACACAGGAAACAAGTAGCAGGTTGATTGTGTTTCATCATCACCGTAGGCATTTCATATCTTGGCAAATCACAAGAACCACATTAAGATTTCACTTGCATTCTGATATAGAGAGACAATTTTGGAAGGAGTGCACTGGTACAATATACCTTCCCTAAGTGCCCTTAATTGGCTGCCTGGCAAAATGTCTCTCTTTATCATTGCAATTCTGCACTTCATCTCCTTTCTCTTGCCCCAGCCAATTATTCTCTCTGCTACTTTTTCTAATGTCCACATTTTCCCCCCCTGTCCTGTGATAAAAGCGATGCTATCTGGCTGCTGGTGTTGTCCTGCATCTCAATGCAATCCTCCCATGAAAAGAATAGAAAGGACATAGCTTTTCATCAATAGGTCTCACTCTCTTTCTCTCTCTCTCTCACTCTTTTGTGTCTCTCACAGGCTTACACAGTCATCACAAAAATACTGCCACAATAGTGTTTTTTTTCCCCCCGTTGTTGTCCTCTAAGTAATCACAAGCACATATATAAACCATGTTCATTAAAGGCTCCTACAGGCTGTGTGACTTTGTGACTGTCCCAGATGAAAGTTGAAAATCATCAGTAGACACATCTACCAACATTCATTTAGAGCTTTGATGACTAAAGACACAAAATGCCAAATATCTAGGACCAAATTCTGACAATGTCACTGGTCTTAAAACCATCCAATCAGAATAAAGCATGACAGTGTTATGGACAAAGCGAGTTTTTGTTTACTGAATTAAAACAGAGCAGATGAATGACTGCTTGCATATATTTTTTACTTTTTACACATTACATACATACATTGTTTTTTTTAAGTGTTTCAGGTTCTCAAATTTGTGAATTTGATGCTTTTTCTGATCTTGCATTGTAGTAAATAAACTTTTGACTTTTTGTCAAATAAAACAAGACATTTGATGATGTCACCTTGGGCTCTAGGAAATCGTGAATGGCATTTTTTTGTTATAATCTTTTGATGTTTTATAATACTTAGTCAGTTAATCAGAAAAATAAGTTTCAATTTGCGCCTAAAAAAACCCTCAGTGGAAACACTGAAAATAAAAATAACAAAGTTGAAGTATCACAGAAGGTTTTTATACTTTGTTGAGGTGGAAAGGTTGGTCAGTCAATCATTAAAAGTAAAATGCAACTAAGTGCACCATACATCAGGTCTGCGTGGAGTGATGGAGACTGTAATGTTCAAATGTCATATTTCCATCATTTCTTCGACATTGTTGCGCCCTCTTCTTCTGCAATGGTTTCATATTGTATTCATGTAACAGCTTGGCAATTTTCTAGAAATTTGTGTTACAGTTGGATGGAAACCTTGCTGTTTTCCAACCAGACACTCCAAAAATCTGTACAAAGACCTGCATGAAAGCACCAAATATTTACAATAACAGGCGTTGGCCATGTCTAAATCTTGATTGGCACAAAAAGAGCTTCTCAAAAAATATGTCTGTCAAGAGTCATATCAGTCTCTCTCTCTCTCTCTCTCTCTCTCTCTCTCTCTCTCTCTCTCTCTCTCTCTCTTTCCCTTTCCCTCTTTTCCTCTCTCGCCACATGTCTATGAGTTTTCCAGAGTACATAGATTATAAAATGGGGCAGGAATGAGACAAGTTCTATTTTTGCATCAGAATAAGTCATTTCCTGTTGTCACATACAGGTAATGAAGTTGAGATTTATGTCTGAGACAAGGCAGCTTTGGACTTCTTCTGCTTATTAGAGCCTGGCCAACAACCTGACCACTATGTGTCTGCATACGATTCAAGGAAAAACTGAGTTATTCAAGAAAATACTAACCACCAGTAAGCAGCAGATGAGGCAGTATATACAAGAAGATGAGAAAATAGCTGGAAGGAAGCGACTAGTCACTCTGTCAGTTGCTTTGGCTTCTCCAAGAGTGACAGTGACGAGCTTATTTATCATAAATGAAAACATTCTTCATCTGTGTCACACTCATTCTTGGTATGCTTTAGAATGTAAAAGCAAACATGAGCATGCTCTTAGAGCACAAAGCTATGTATAAAGGGCCATGAATGCCACCTGCACTCCCTCCTACACCAGCAAATGAGCATGTTAGACACACTATAGAGAATAATATGGGGTCATAAAATCAAACATGCATGATATAATACAAGAAGACAGCTGTTTTGTTGTACAACACCTATATCAACTCATTCCTGTAACCTTGTGTGTGTGTGTGTGTGTGTGTGTGTTTGTGTGTGTGTATGTGTGAGACAGAGAGGAAATTCTCTGAAAGAGGTCAGTGTGGGCTGCAGTGCAGCTATTGACTGGTGCTGAGGAAATCCCTTCTTCTCTCTGTTCATGAAGGCGAAGCACCAAAGTCTAATGCATGCTAATCAGGGGCTCAGAAGATAATAGGAGATGGTGTATTTGCCATAATTCAAGATTTAACTCTCAGATGTACAGATGATGCTCTCCCCTTTACATCTCATGTGCATAAAACCACTCTTGCATACACTGCTTTTGCACTTAATATTTCTCACATTCACCTCTGAAACCAACGCACAAATTACCACTAAAAATAAAAATTTATTTTTGTATAAGTTTCCAGTAAATTTGCAATAACGTCCTCTTGATATTTTATTTATGTCCTACAAATGTGTGCGAGTAATCCCATATATAATGTATATTACATATCCAGCATAATATAAGTATTCTGGCCCTAAAGATTGTCAAGTCAATGGTGACATGGGCTTTGTTGAGGTGTAAAGATACACAATTAACTTTATTACTATTATACTATTATCTTATACAAAGCTGGGTAGATAACAACAGAAGCCACAAAGAGGTGTAAATAGTCAGAAAAAAATTCCCTGTAATAGCCATGTACAGTATTTACATGGTTTAGTGATTTGACACGGATCATGTGAAAGCAGTGTAATGAACACTGTGCAGGGTGCTAATTGAATTGCCCACCCTGAAAGACTCACTAGCTTCTTCAAGATGGGCTAAAAAGGGGAAAAAAATAATGGTTTACATGTTGTTAAGTTATTTTTGTCAATTTTCATACTAAAGAAATGTTACAAACATGGTCCCAGGTGCTGAACAGACTGTGTACCCTTGAATCTGTCACTAGCGCTGTCCAAGGTGCTGATACTCTGCAACTACTCCTGTCCAGGCATTGTCATATCACAGCCTATCTCTCAGTTTTAAATTGTAGATTTTCTGTAGTAGTAAGTTTAAATCCAATGTACAGCTTATACTGAATGAATCCCTCACAGCTAATTGGTTGTTCTTTCACAACGTCTGATATTTTGGAGCTTACTGTATGAACAGCTTGGCAGCAATGACTAGAGTTCTCCATCTCTGTTTTCACTCTCCTCTCACTGCTTCACATATTTCTATTCCCTACCTTTGTACATATATATGTATGATCTCCTAGATTGGAAAGTCACCTGTAACTTCTTTAATGCATGTGAAAATAAATCCAATCTCATGCGTTTCATCCACTTCAGTTAATTACTAACTGCAATAACTGTTCACAGTCAGTATGGCAAAGTTGGGGCTGTAAACTGTGCAAAAGTACAAATGTAAAAAACAACATAATTAAGCCACATATGCCTCAGTGGGTCCTCTCACTCCCACCTACCCTGAAGCCAACTACAGTCTCTGCACTCAAGAGAACTCAGATTCTCCAACAGTCCCCAACATCTTAAAGTTTTACACCCACTCTAACTCTAATCCTCACTCCCTGTTTTTTCAATTCGGAGAATCATGCAGGTAGTCTAACAGGTTGTCACCCTATCTATAACTCCCCCACCTCTATGTCTATGTCTCACCTAACACTCTCAAACACTTGTGTACACACAAACACACACACACACACACACACAATACTACTAGCTATCCTTACTGTCCCTACTAACTATAATTAACTTTGGCACTACCAATGCTACAGCAACTACTTTCTTGTTTTCAGCTTGCCTTTGTATTTTTGATAATGTAGAAAATTTACATAATCATGCATAGGCAGGTGGGCATACATAATTTGTGATGTTTAAGTCTTAACACTGTACTCAGATCCATATTATCCCAAAAGAGCTACACTACACTTAAGTCCAACCAACAGACAGCTGAACGTCTAAATCCAAAATGACAGTAGCTGCTAAAGCCCCCCTTGATGTTTACTTAGTGAATTCCATATCAGTGACACGGACAGCTAACAGCTTTTCTACAGCGCTCTTTACTCTAGATGTCAGGACCACGCATAGCAAGACATGAAGCTTATATCCCAAACTGATCACTTACATTACAAGCCAAAAAATAGAGCAATAATATTTGGGTTTTCACTGACTAAAGTGTAGAGTGTACTTACAGAGGTATAGAGGTATCCATCACTATTCATGGCGAGGTACAACCCTGTCTTTGCCCCCTGGATTGCCACAATCCGCAGTCCCACAGGAATTAAGTTGAACTGTGCTAAATTGTGGAATAAAGAGTGAAAGCACAACAAAGAGAGAGAGAGAAAGAGAAGATTGTGAATTCAAACCATATAGTATACAGTTTTCCTCAGTCTTCATTGTAGCAAGCTGAATGGGTGCAGTGTCACTGCCGCATGCTACATCTCTCTTAAGCCCAAATGCTGTGACCTCACAGAGTTTATGTTGCGGTAAACACAACACCATGTCACCTTCACTATGCTTTACACTGCCTCTAAACCTGGATAATAATGGAGATGCTTTGCCGCACCAAATGGAGCTCGGAGCAAACACAGTGAAAAAAAAGACATTGAAATTGGTAGATGCAGTATCTGGGCTGGTCTCTGAACCTGTTTACAGTAAAAGACTCAGCTCATCAATAAATTATGTAGGTGGCTGAACAAATAAAGATTTAGAAAAAATATGCTGCATTCAAACTACAATGAGAAAAAAGGGCCTGTGTTTGAGTTTGGAAGGTCAAATAGGCAAATATAAAGAAATAATACTAGGAAAAGAACACTGCACAGTTTCTGGTCTAAAAACCAAATTTAATTTGCTAAAGGTCAGGATGAATATTCACATCATCTCAACAGTGGCAGTGTGTCACTTGGAGGTTCATTAAACTCAGGCAGCAGCCTTGCTTTTAAAGGTTTATATTATTCTCATGCTCGTCTGGAGAAAGATGCAAAGACTTTATGCTATAGGCTAGTATGCACAGATCGTCATGTTGTGTTGGAACTGGAATGGAGTTGCAGCTCCAATCAGTATCTGGTATCCTTAACAGCGTTTCTGCTTATGAGCAAGGACAAATTAAATTGCCAAATCTTGACAGGCAGTCTGACACGATGTTCCTTCCTATTAAAAGACAAAAATAACAGTACAAACTGGAACAAATTTGCTGGCAGAATCCTAACTTTTGGCTCGACCCTTCAGCCACAGGCACAGTGTGACACCTACTGTGGGTCTGTTGAGCTCAGTGTGTACAGCATTATTATAGTCAAAAGTGGAAAGGTGTTTTCCAGTGAGCGCAATGTGTGGTATGAGCTGTTCCTTACTTTTGTAACATGATGGAGAAAACCGCACTGTGTTACAGTGTACATGGATTTAGTACAGCCTGGCTTATACCAATTTCCTGTAACGGGTGTTTGAGACTAGGCTGTGAAAAATATGATTAAAATTACACAACACACTCACAAAAGGAGCTGCTTTCATCCCTTGTGCTGTCCATAGTGCCGTCAGGCTGCATCTGCAGGTAATAACCATGTTGGCTGTACAGCCGGGTAACAATGCCTTTCAGCTGTGGCTCTGCAAAGGAACACAGGAAAACAACATCGTATTAGACAGGTGCCTCTGCCAGGGGTCGAGAGCAGAAATGACATTCACTGATTTACAGAACCTTAAAAAAAGAAAGGCTTAATCAAATATACAAGAGTTTAAAGACACTAACCTCATATGAGTTTTACTGTGTTGCAATATTTAAAGTTTGAACAGTTTAAATTATTTAAGTGGAATTATTTGTGTTTGTGTTTGTCTTTTTAGTCACGCTAGCAGCAATCTCAGACTGTCTGTCTGTTGGTTGGTCGATCTAGCATTTTGGTTCAGACTGAAATATCTCAGTAACTGTTGGATGGATTGCCTTGAAATATTGCATAGTCATTCATGGTCTCCAGAGGACGAAAACTTCAGAATTTGGTAAACCCTTTTGTCAAACTTTTCACTTATCCGGTGAAATATCTGTGAAACATCTACTTGATATAGATAGATTGGTTTTGTACAGACATTCATGGTTCCCAGACAATGTACCCTAATGACATTTATGATCTGCTGATTTTCTAGGCCCATTATCAAGTCAAAATTGCACATTTTCCAATACTTTAATTTATGACCAAATACCAGTAAAAACTATTGACATTTCCATCATTCCCTGCTGTACTTTTTAGTGTTATTTAGAAAATTTTAGCATGGCTACACTCCATCATACCATTACGCAGCATCAAACTGGTCGAGAAACATTACATATAAGACTTGTGAAATCATACAGTGTCAGTGTAAGTTATGGTTAACAAACTGCCTCAAAAATTATTTTCTCTTATTTTTTTTAATTTTAAAAATCAAAGTCAAGTGAAAAGGCTGTTGGGCATCAATGAAATGCTGAGGGGATTATCAGTAGGAGGGAATATGCAAGAACAGATAATGATTGAACTCTTTAAAGGGTTCTGACATCATTACCATCATAGACCAGCACTTATCCAACCTTAAAACACTCCACATTACTAGAAAAAAAGATAGTACAGCTATTTAAGTGGTATATTTCTTGTTGTAGATTATAGAGTATCACTAAAACATAAAAATTCAACACAAGAAAGAGAGTTTCAATAATAATTTCTTTCTTAATTAATTGCCAAAGGTACAGTTTTGGACTAACAGGAAAGCTAATAATTCAACTAAGTAATGAATAAAATGCACATATGACACATCAGTCTTCTGACTTGCTACCACCAGTATTTTTAGCAAGGGCTAGGGTCATCAGAGGATGAAGTCAAGTGTGTGAGTTAGCCTTTCTCTCGCTAAATAAAAGATATATAATCAGGAGACTGGGTGGTGGTGGTGGAGGAGAGGAAGGAGTGCAAATAGAGTGGTTGAATGTTTAATGAGCGGAGTCCCTGCAGCCTACTTTGCGTTCATTTAAGAAACAGACAGAATCTTTGCAGCAGCTCTCAGACATCACCAGTGCCCCCTTCAATTGCACGAAGCACTCTCCATGCTGTCGAAATCTAAGTTGTCCCCTGAGGTCAGCACCTCACCCGCCTCAACCTCGCCACTTCAGCTGCCAGGAGAACCTTGACTCCAGTCTGGTCAGGCCCAGCCAACTGACCAGTCTCCTCCAATGCAGCTTTAATGAGGGAAATGAAACATGGATGAAGGAGCAGTTTATGACAGAGCCTCTGGAGGACTGCGGGCCATCTGGGAGTTCCCCCCTCCGCTAAACTCCGCCCATGCCCTCTCACACACTCCCCAGGGAGGAACCTAGGGCACTGCGCAATCTGCCTGTCTTCTTCGGACTAGCGCAAGGAACGAAGAGAGTGGCAGCGGAAGCAAGGATGAGATCTGTGGGACTATTTCCCAAAGGAAGTGTGCCAGGGTTGAGGCATGAGTGAAATCATGACCTACTCCCATTGTTACATGCATGCATCTGCAGCACTCCCCATCCTCTCTCTTTCAAAGCTGCTTGTCAAAACATTTCAGCGTCCTTACTCCCTCACTTTCTTTCTCCCCTTTTTCCATTTCATATCCTTTGAGTTATGTACCGCTTTCATCCCACCTAATAACATCATACATCACCCAATCAGAGCAGAGGAGCCGTTCATTACTCGTCCCCACAGATGCCATGAGAGAGACAGAGAGAGAGAGAGAGAAAGAAAGAGAGAGAAGTGAGCAGAGGGACAACCGTGGAACAGAGTGAATGAGATGACACTGTCATTTCATTAAGAGTGACGGCTGTATGCGCTCCAGAAAAAGCACATTTAGGCAGAAATTCAATAGACAGCTCATGCAATATGGCTGCAATCAAAACGCCCATGCTCGGTGTCAGGGGCACTAAAACTAATGTTTTACTTACTAGCAAAGCTGGCTCTAACTTCAACATCCTCATCCCAACACCAACGCACAATAAATTCTGATCCACTATATGAAAAGTATGCTCCCAGCTAGAACATTATGGCTGTGTTTTATTGCAGCTGTATTAGAGATGACATAAATGATAAAGCAAAAAAAAAAAAAAAAAAAAACAGCTCCTGTGGATTCTTGCCATCCTATTACCATGCAAATATTACAACTTTAAACTATTCACGCCTAAAGTCATATTTTTTGAACTACTGTGTTCTAGGTGTTAGTGTGCCTTCACTATATTATTCTGGACATATAGGTAGTGCATGAAGTCATGTTTTGTTACTGAGATTTTAGTGAGAAAACAGAAGTTGTGTGTCAATAGGTGTTATAAATTACTGCAAACTCATCTCAAAGCCTCTGCTGTGCGGTTGATTTAATTAGGGTCCATAGGATTGTGATTGTATCTGTGAAACTGAAATATTTTAATTTCTAAAGCTCTTTTTTAGCTGTAATAGTTGTGTGCAGCAACAAGGCTTTTAACAACATGTAAATTAACAAAACTGTGCATAATAACAACACTGACTCCACTCAGTGTCATCAAATAGCAGAGATGCTCTATATCCCCATGTGTATACTGCCAACTGCTCCCTTCTCACTGTCTTGACAGCATCTGTCTCTGCATAATGCACACACACACACACACACACACACACACACACACACACACACACACACACACACACTCTTTGTTTTCTGCCATTGTTGTTAATGTTACAGTATATTGGCATTAGGAGGGAATACATCAAGGCTCCAACAAACATGTCACATTGTCGCCTGAGTATAACACGCCCCTTTCATCAAAATGGAAAGTAAAATGGAGCACATCACACAGAACACAAACACACATCCACCAAGGTCGGGTTTGTCTCTTGATGGAGGTAAAGGTAGGAAAAAATCTGTTCAATAAGACTCAATATTGAAGATCTGTGTGTACTGGCATGTTCTTTCTACCTCCAGGCTTTACTCATTTTTTGTTAGATAAATGTAACATCATTAACAATGTTTTTCATTTACATGCAGAATGTTTTATATGGATACTTCAGTAGTGAGGGCCTTAAGATGTTGTTTGACTTGATACACAGCTTTTTCTTACCTTTCAATCTGCTGTAGGCAATAACTGAAAGGGTTACTTGAGCAATTTAGTATGACACTTGCCTAAAGTTAGGGGACACCTTTCAATAGACCTCCCTTGCCTCCTAAATGCCCACTTCTTTCAAACCCCAAACTTCTGAGTTGTAACACACACTTTCTTTTAAAAATGTGTCTCAATACTCTGATGACATCATCAGGGACCAGTATTTCAAAACTTATAATCTGGATCAGAATGATCTGCGTAATAAAACCCCCCTTTTCTCAGTCAACGATCCAAATGATCTCACTGACTTTGTCTGATGATTTCAAAACATTGGCAGTTTGGATCATGGTGATCCCAATATGAATCTCAAGTCCCAGTCCCTGGATCTGAACATAAAAAGAAAACCTGGTGGACCATTTCATGAAAGGAGCAAGTGGTAGCACAGCTTTGGTATCCAAATGTAAATATATTCTTGTCTAATATTTAGCATTTGTAAGACTACACAAATGGCAACCAATGTAGCTTCGGTCATGCTAATGGGAGCTAAGTGGCTAGGGGGCCAGTGAACTAGCTGGCTTTGTTGATGTATATGGTGGTCTGTGGTTCAATTTTTAAAAGGGAATTACTGGGAATTACATTATACATTGACTCTTGAAACAAACACCAACCCATCACAGCGTTTGAGTCTATGATTTAGCTGCACTGAAGCTAGTGTTAACTAACTAGCGTTAACTAGCTAGCTAACGTTATTATGTGCCTGCTGACACAGCAGACTTTCTTTAAGTAGGCTTATATGGGGATAGACTGCTGCAATACTTTGTAGACATGATGTTACATAGTGCGTATTATGCAGTTCATTAAGAAGTGCACTAGTTTGGGGGTTGAGTTTCGGTAGGCTACAGTGTTGTTGTTGATGATACAAGTCCTTTGCATACATAAAAACAATTCTCTTTCTGTGGCTACTGTGAATTACTGACAATGTCACGAAGATAACATAACCTCATACCCCCTCACCTACTTCCAGAGAACACTCACTCCCATGGTGCTCACTCAGCAATGCCACTCCTAATAAGGACAACCATAGAACACAAACCATCACTGGTAAAACGGATCCCTACAGCAAGGTAACTTATAGGATGCACACCCTTACTTGCAATCAATTGCAGAAAACAGTTGAGTGGTTACTTTTCCCCCTACATCATGTTCATGTATGATGTAGGGTGTAACATTGCACATATCTCATAGTTTATCCATTTAATTGGAAAAATAAAGATTCACCATGGCATTTCACACTGTTCTTTCAGCTCTTCCATCAGGCGGTGGTGGTAGTGGCAGGTCAGGGCCTTCTGCTTAGGGATAAGGTCCATCAGTGTGGTCTTCATGCAATGGTACTCTCCTTGTTTGTGCAATGTTGCGTAGCACAATGCAAGCACAGATTATGGAGCATGCCTGCATGCTCCACACGAAGATAGTTCAAGCAGGCAAATTTACACTTGAGTACACCATTGAGGCACTCGATTGACCCTCGTACCATGGACATTATTATATCTCTGCTGTGAGTCACAAGTTATGGTAGCAAAAAGGGTCATCGGCCAGGGCAGAAGGAGGTAACTGCTGCTGCCAAAGAGGATGCCATCTGGAGCTGTATGCTTGAACTTGTGGTACAGGCATCGTGTACATACCCAGGCCATCACACAAAACAGTTGGTGATTACAAGGTCAGCATTTCCCACAAGCTCTACATTTATACTGTGGCAGCCCTTTCTATTCACAAATTCTCATTTTCTTTCATGAGGTGGCTGAATATGCAATGTGTATAATCAATCATGCCGGTGGTGTTGAGTGATGAGAAATATTTCCTCTTTGTCTCCTACTTTTTCTATGTTTTCATCTTCTCTCCTGAGTTTTGTTCAGCACATCCATCCCCTGTTCAGAACATGGCGGTTTATGTTGGTAATTGTCATTTTTGTGCTGGTTTACAGTTATAGCCATGAGTGAGGTGACTGTTTGGCTGTGTTTTTGAGTTCCTGTCCCCTGTGTTGTATGTCAGTAAAGGGTTGACATTGCTGAGAGCTGTTTCCTGTCTCTCGTTCCATGCTGCTCACCACAGTATGTTCACTTGTGGTAGTCATCATGGCAGTTTTTATCAACGAACACCATGTAACGTAATAATGTCATCATCTTGCAACACAAGTATACAATGTGATGACGCGAAAGACAGAAGCCTTAGCCTTTAGCTTCAAAATGAATGAATACTCTAGCTATTATGATTTTTATTTTAGACCTCCCGCAGCCAGTTTGGGGCTGCCCACGGGAGGTCCATTTTCATATGGTTAAACAATAAAAAGCACAATTATAACCTTGTCGTTGTCTTGACCCCACATTCCTGTTGTCTCTGCTAGCCTACTTTGTGACCACAAACAAAACCATATGTTGGATGTTTTGGTACAAACAAGTTAGTTGTCTGTATTTGTTACACTTGTATTTACAGCAGTTTTTCCAGGTGTTTTCAGGAAAAACTGTGGCCTGACCATATTTCGCAATGCTTTACATTTCTTCAGTTACTCGGTTCTGTTAGAACATCTTGGGTAACAATATCTGTTAGAAATTAAGCCTAGGCTATTTGTCAATCCGTGTCAAATTCCACCTTTGAGGTTGAATCCTAATGATCCTGAAATTTAGCATCAAATCGATCCAGATCTCTGCCTTTAATTTTTAAATACGCAAATTAAACAGTTTGTCCGGATTAAAGGTAGGATTGGATTACCAAATCTGATTCCAAATCTTCAGGATCAGAAATCTTTGGATCTGCTTTGAAATACCCAATTTCCAGATCAGATCAGAATTTAATCCAATCCAACCAATCCAATATAATCCTGTGAGATCATTTTGAAACACCGGCCCCAAGGGATTTATTTCCACCAGAGCCACAGAAGACATAACACAACTGTTTTCACAGGATGAGTAGTACTGCTTGTGACAAGTACACTGAACTTCTGGAGTAAAATCAGTGGAATGCCCCTTTAAACTTAAAGGAATACATTGACACTTTAGGGAATATGCATATTTGCTTTCTGACGGAGAGATGGAAGAGAGCTTGATACCACTTTCATATCTGCCTATTAAATATAAGGCTACACCCAGCAGCTGTTAGGTTAGTTAGGGTAAACAGCATTTTTAATTTTTATAGTTCGGATTTTGTACCGAAAAAACAAATGACAGATAATATGTTAATTAATGAGCTTTACATGTGCTGATGGGCAGATTTTTGTTACCATTGGACAGCTGTTTCATGTCTTTGTGCTAAGCCAGGATAACCAGCTGCTCATGGTTGCTTCATATTTACCATACAGACATTAGAGAGTTAAATGTATTTCCCAAAATGTCAAACTACTCCTTTAATGCTTTGTGTCCAAGCCACGGTTGAGTGAGCACATGTTACTGGGCAAGTAAACTTATTTTTTTTCCCTATATAAGCCCTGGAGAAGTACACTGATAGACAGTGACACACTGTGACAGCAGTCTACCTCTGGTTGGATTAGCAAAACACACAGAGTTGTTTACATGTGCAAAAAGCCTGTGTTTGTGTCATGAGGATGCGTAGCATGCACATGTAGCCTCTACTGCTCCACAGGGGTAAACAGAAAAGATGGTAACTCGGAAAGCTACTGACTCAAAGGTCATATTTAGTGATTTGAGTATGTTGGGGCATACTTGTATTCAAACAGTGAGAGCTTATTTAATGTGACACGTGGCCTGAAAGCAGCTATAGTTTTATAAGAGCATAACCCAAATAAATGTAGCAGCGGAAAGCAGTGTATGCCTTTTATATTACTGTAAATGCTTAACATTTTAGGAGAGCCCTGGTGATTTGCCATCAACATCTATGTGACACAACAATGTGACAATAGAGTCCCCCTGAGGGATTGAATATGAAGCCGTGATCCAAGACGGCCTGTATAACAGATTCACAGTGAGAGTGACACTGTCCACATGAGATGCTTGAAGGCACAATACTCATATTCATACCAGCGGTCCAATGCATTTCATTTGAATAAATGAGCATGCCCTGAAATGTTTTGGAATGAAAGTGAAGAGAAAAAAGCATTCTCCAAGGATTCATGACCTAAAAAGGGAGGCAGGTTGTCATTGAAATTAAACTTGCTGTTTTCCAGGTAGAGCGTGGGATGTTTAACTTCAGCTCAGATGAACAGGCTCAGGTTCCACTGAGGGTAAAGTTTTATATTCTGCTCAGGTTTTCCATAATCAACCATGACTACACAGTAAATGGATAAAAAAGAAAAAAAAATTATCCTCTCTTGAACCAACAGAGACTACTCATAATTATGATTAATCCTGCCATATGTGTCCTATCTAGTGTCAGCCAGTTGTGGAGATAATGGTGCATCCCTCTCCTGTAGTTAAAAGACCAGCAGGGACCAAACATCTACATCTGCCTCGCAGAGCTTTCCCTAAACACGCCAGAAACACAACCTGCAGCCTCGAGCCGTCCCGGGGTATTTCCCACGGAGAGGAGATGTGCGACTACATTCATCACTCCTGGGACACATGTGGGCTTGAGTGACAGAAAACATTTGCTGATCCAGGTCAGTGGAGTGTGGGTCAAAGAGAGCTCCCTTGTCTGTTTATGTACATCAGCGGCACAGGTGTTGTCAGCGCACCCGACATGTCGACTCATCAGCAGGCCCGTTTCCAAGTGACCTCTCCACACGTGAGCAGAAATATGACTTGCAGTTGATAAGTGGGGAAAGCAAGAGTGTAGGGTGAGCACCTGAAGAGAGGGAGTCAAATTTAGTTTTATCTACCAATGAAAATTGACCAAAAAAAAAAAAAAAAAACGTAGCTTCATGAGAGACTATATTCATGAGAGCATTTTCTTTATTAAATTGGGTTTACCTCTAATCCTAGCAGTAACCGCTGCGTGGTCTACACAGGGATGCCCCTCATCAATTTACATTCAGCACTGATAATCATTTTGAAAACCACCTGGGGGGAGAGAGGAGCCTAGTCCTAACAGCACAACCATTCACACAGCAATTATGTGTGT
Organism: Euthynnus affinis; assembly: GCA_029490765.1. NCBI lineage: Eukaryota > Metazoa > Chordata > Actinopteri > Scombriformes > Scombridae > Euthynnus > Euthynnus affinis. The sequence goes on along the minus strand of CM055854.1, from coordinate 7,544,930 downwards.
GTCTGTATAAATGAGTTCAATGCACATAAGAACCCAAGGTAATCACTTCATGCATCACCGCTGCCATCAAGGACACTTATAGCCTTCGCTGTAGCGTAATTGCTCTGAAAAAATAAGCAGTGGTTGAGGTTTATCGCTAATCAGGGGTAGTGTATGGCTCAGTGTTGGTTATCATTACACTAATGTATTTATCTGGCTTGATTTGAGCTCAGCATGTTGCTCGCTGGTATCCCTCTAGCCGAGCTCCTCTTGATAAGGTTGGAAGTAATTACTGGGGGCCTGCATGAATGAGCAGCCAAGGGCATTTCTTCTTCTGCTCTGACTGAACCAAACAGCAGGGGTTTTCCTCGGCTTATATTTTCAGGACTCCCTGACTCTCCCCTCCCATCTCATCGTGTTTTCTTTCACTTCCAGCAGCTCTCTCTCTCTCTCTCTCTCTCTCTGTCTTACCTCTCCCCTCACACCCTCTGCATGCATACAGGAGTTTGCATGCACACAGTATGCGCATTTGTGCTGCGTATGTGCAAGAGAGAGCCAGTCTCTCTCTCTGGTGTAGTTTTTGATTCTGCTTCTAATAAAAGGAGAACATGGTTTCTCCTTTTTTTTTCTCCCTTTTCTAAAGTGGGCCATGAGCTCTACAGCGCTGCTAGTAATTATCAACCTTGTGGGAAGATAGAGGGGGAGAGATGGAGAGGAGCAATGGAAAGAATAGAGTCATGAAAGCCAGTTAACAACATGGAGGCAAGACTGAAGAATGTTTGTCCAGAAATAAGAGGAGGGAGGGATGGCAAGAGCACGGACACGAGGAAGAGAAAAGGGCAATGATGGAACAATAGAGAGACACAAAGATACAGAGTGTGACAAGCGTGAGAGGGAGGGAGAGGAGATAGGGGAAGACAGGTTTTTTTTTTTTAAAAAGGATGTTGTAGGGGGAGGAAGAAGAGGGATAGCAGGAAGAGGGTGAGGTTAAAGAAGGAACAGGAATGAATGAGGTGTATCACAGTACCTGCAACTCCCAACAATGGCCTCTTCATTTAAATTCAAGGCTTCATAAATCATTTCGTGCGACAATGGCTGCAGTTAACGCGAGTGAGACAGAGTTATTGCCGCTTATTAATGGTGCTGACAAGAACATGTCAAACACGAGCAGAAGCAAATAGGACTCACACTGCTTCCCCTGACACACACATTTAATATTCACATGTGTGCTTCATTAGCGTTATGACGGGCACATATCAGTGACAGTTAACAACATGCTCAGCACCGGAGACTGATGGGCAGCATTAAGCTTTACCGGTAACGTTATAGCTCCAAATTTTTTCTGTTCAGGTTAAAATCTACTTTTGCATGGGCCACATAGAAAGAAAGGAAACAAAAAAACATTTAAAAAAATGGAGGCACAAGAGGAAAACCACTGAGCCGAACCAGCTACCAAACATATCTCACCTATCCTTTTTCCCTGTGGACCCTCCAGCAAGGACACAAATAGGCACTTTAATATATGCAGAACAAACAAACACAAACATTCCTCTGCACTCCTACATGGGTCCGGACCTCTGTCAGATCCTCTGATGATCACACGAGTAAACAAACAACTTAGCTGAACAGCACTCTTGACGGACAACAAAGGATTCCGAATTTGAACTCCGATTGATTCGCCTGCCGAAACATTGAAGCACACACTTACACGGTACTCTGTTCCCACACTGAATAAAAATAAATAAATAAATTAAAAAAACTGTCAGTAGAGGCGCTTTAGAGCGGCTTGGCACGGGGGTGAGAGGAGGGAATCCATTGTAGATTTCAGCCAAACATCGTCTGAGATTAAGTGTAGCTGACACAGTTTCAATATGCACACAGCTTCATTTGAATAGAAGCGTACAGACACAGATATGCAAAGATTTATGCTCGAACAAATGTGAGCATGCATGCCAGTAAGGAAAGCACAAACCATTTGAACACTGTCATGAGTGTAATAATTCAATTTTCATAGTATCTTCTTAAATATACACGTGTATAACGTCTGTACATGTGCGCAGACAGACTAATTCCTGTCACCCAAGTGAACACGGCAGTTGTGTTGATGCAGTTTCCATCAGAGTTAGTTGTCTCGCAGGACATCTCCCGTTCACGTCCCGCCTTCGTCTCGCACTTTGCCTCTCCTTGTTTTCTCATCATTACCTCTATAGATGTCCTCCATCCTCACTGTCTTTCTCTTGTTAGAGGTAAATTCAATCTGTCCTTGTCAGGTTTAATCAAAGCACCCACAGATTCAATTTAGCAGGTATGTGTGGGAGGTTAAGGTGGCGCCTTCAGGACGACAGGAAACAAAAGGGTGTTCATTGTAAAACACATCGCTCAGCCGCCTCACTTTGAATAAGACTTAAGGCCATTGTCAACAGCCTCTCCGCAGCTGAATATCTTCTCTCCTGTTCACAAGCCAACTCTAAATACTGACTGCAATAACACTCGCAGAAAAAGATCCTGATCCCATCATGTCCATTGACTTTTTTTTTTCTTTTTTTTGCTGAGTGTCGAAGGAGCTTCTGCAACCCACACTCATGAAGTTAGATAAACCTTCAAAATTAAAATAAATACATAAATAAATCCCTTAATCTCTTTATATAAGAAACCCTAAAAGATTAGAGCCCGAAACATTGTTGTTTCATTGTAGTTTAATCTGATGTGTACATCTTGGATAAAGTTTAAGGGATGAACCAAATCGTCTACCCTTGCACATGGACAGCTGCATCCCTGTCCTCATTGTTTGACACCATATGATCCCAGATATTTTAGATCTCTCTGATGAAGCAAGGGTTGTCCAAAGCTGAAAATCCCCAGAAATTGGTGGGATGACCTCAACAGCAGTCAACCACTAATCTTTTTTTGTCTTATCTAGGGGCAGAGAAACAGAAAGCTGCCGTTGTTTGGAAATCATGTGAATTTACAGGGCTGAATAACGTTTGAAACCTTTCAATACTAGTGCCGTTATGAAATAAATCAAATATATCCTTTTTTCAATACCTGTCTTTGAGAGGGGGGCGGTTATGTTTAGGCACTAGTTGAAGATTAGGGAAGGATTGTGCTCTTGTTTACATAAAAAAGTTAAGACTGCCTTAAAGCACGAGACATGGCATGTTTACTTCATTAACATTTAACCAAATCCCTGTTCTTTCCCTAACCTGAAGCAAAGTGCTTTTGTTGGCTAAACACAACAACATGTGGGAGTCGAACTCTGATCTCTGGTGTCAAAGTCCTTCACTTCCCTGACAACCTCCCTACATGTGGTGCAAAAATGTAGCACTTCTTGCTCTTGACACAACGTAGCCATTGAACTTTATCCAGGCAATAATTACGTTTCCTTCAATAAAAACCTGGCAAAACTAATTAGCAGTATATAAACAGGAAACAGATTGTTTATTGAAGTATCTTCAGTCACTGATGTGACCACCCTCATACTTTAACCAAATAAAACACCTGCAACACTCATTAGAAGAAAAGTTCAGCTGTACATGAAAGACAACAAACCTTCTAGACAGATTATTAAACAAGAGGAGAACTTCATGTCTGAAGGAGGCTGTTTTGTGGTGACGGTTAATATCTATCCCCATGGTTTCCCATCTCATCTTCTTCTCCACATGCTGCCTCTATGACAGGCTGATTCACAGCTCTTTGCAGTTCCGCCCACCTTCCCTTTAATCTCCACTGCTATCTGTCCCCACTTCTCTTCCTGTATGTTTGATTACCTCTTTATCTATGTCCACCCCCAACATTGCCATCCACCTCCACCTTTTGACACGATTTTCTCTCTCACATCAGTAACATCTTCACTTTTCCCTTCTAGCTTGTGTTTACCTTTCATAGAAGCGCCCTCCCTCCCTCTCTGTCTCTTCCTCTTTCCCTCTGTCTCTCTCTCTGACCCCTGTCACAGTCAGTAAAGTTCTGATGAGAAGCTACCTAACACTGCATTGTCTGATCAGGTGTTGTTGAGTAAGCGAGTTTGCAGGCCCTGATCTCTTGGGGTCAGCTTAATGCTATCCTCTGCTGGATCTCTCCTTGTAACCCGGTCTGCTGCTCGCCAGCCGGGGCCTACATTTGTGCTCCAACTGTCGACTGGCTTTCTCGGTTGCTTACTCCGACAACATACTACAGTGCACCTCCATGCCAAACAGCCCACTCAATGGTACAAGATGTCTAGGTCTGCACTATGTTTGCATGCGTTACTTTCTAAAGACTCAGCTAATAGTGTTGCTATTTTTAACGTATATTTGTACTTTTGTGATATTACCAAAGTCTACCATCATTTCTTTTCTTCTTAAATGTACATAATTGCTAATAATTCCTTCAGATCAGGCTGATATTAGATTTCTGCTTTGTGATTGTTTGTTTTTTTTCAGTTCTTTGCACACTTATGCGCTCATTTAATCTAACTTAGAGAAAGGTACCAAAGGTGATACGCGGGTGCAGGCAGTTCGATATCCCTCCCTTTTCAAGTCAGATTCCACCTTGAACAATCTAAGAGGGTGAATATTGATTAATCGCTATACATTAATGAGCCGAATTGATCTGAAAAGAGGGCAGCAGTGCAGATCACTGACAGTGTGAGACTTTTTTCATTGGTCAAGCCAGCACTTGAAAGGGTCTGTGGCGCAGTAAGGGACATGGCAAGGAAGGTGATGAAGACTAGGGAGGCAGGTAAAATCAGGCAGATGCTGGGGTTTGGCATGGTACTTATCCAGTGTGAGATTTGTGCCAGACACATGTATAAGCAATAGAGTTTAAGTCAGTCTCTATCATTTCAGTAGCCCATTACTTTATGGCAGTAGTAAATATAGCTTGTGTGTGCTGGTGTGATGCTAATATGACAGCTGAGAAAAACTCTCCTTTCAAAAATACAGCTGGTAGAGAATCTACAGAGCCCAGTGATGGCTGTGTCAAGAAAATGTATTTCTCTGCAACAAGGTATTAACTTGTACAAATGACAAACTATTATGTGCATATGTTGTGTTGCATAAACGTGGAAGCTTAATCTCTATCTCAAAGCCTTTTTCCATGGAACTTTTTAAGTACATATGTATATTTAAATATATATATATGAGTACCAGTCAAAAGTTTGGACATACCTTACCATTCACTTGAATGAGAAAGTGTGTGCTAACTTTTGACTGGTACCTTATATATTGTCAAAATACCAAAATCTTGAACATTTAAATACTGTATAAAGTTCACTAGCTTAAATGAAGCAGATTTTTCTTTACTGTAAGTTTGAAACGACATAAGAGTTTTAGCACTCATTGCCTGTAGGTGGTGCAAGTGTTAGAACGACAGCAGGTATTACTTTGAGTGCCTGAAGGTGGTGACATTGACAGGTTCACGTCTGCAGGTCTAAACTGCCGCTGCAGGTTAACACAATAGAACAGGTCTGACAGTAATCAAATTATTAGCTCCCTCTGGTGGAGAAACTGCAGCCAGCTTGGCATCTAGATAATGTTTTGCTCCGTCTTTTGGGCGCACACAACACTGGCGGTCACTCTTAAATTGCGTTTACTGATCACCATTTACTTACGCCCCCCTCTCCCAACATTACCCATAACCTTACATGCTAGTGGCATCGCTCTATAGATGGCAATGTCACTCAGTCAGTCAGTCTACCACTTTGATTCAGATTCAGTTATTGGAAGTTTTAATGTTAATGACTTTGTTGATTCCTTAAATTTTTCTCTAGTGTGATCGTAAATTTTCATGACCAAATACCTGCAAAGCTAATTACATTCCCATCAACCTCAGCATTCCTGTTCACCTTGTTTTTAGTGCTAATTATCAAATGTCAGCATGCATGCATGCATGATGAACATGGTAAATATTATACCAGCATCGTGTTAGCATCGTCATTATGAGCATGTGAAAAGTAGCTGCATGCACAGCTCCAAATCTTGAGCAAGGTTTCAGGTGCACGGTTGTGGTGAGGATAAAACCAACACTGACATTCACAGATCAATAGTCTTCTAATTCATTGTAGACAAAAACAGACGCGTTAGCTAGAAGCCATCATCAATGACAATAATCACACTGATGATGATCTTTGAGTGCTATTGTGAGCATGTTGCCTTATTAGCTTTAGCATTTAGCACAGCCTGACACAGCAAATAGCATGGCTGTAGACACTAGATTCATAAACAAGAGCATAAAAATACAGTTCACTGAGACACATAGGCTCTTTGAACAAATAAAGAACCACAAGAATGTACTTTCTGGCTTTTTCTTTCACCACACAGGCACACATGGGTGTATGCACACAACCACAAGCACAACATAAAACATTCACAAACAAGCGAACCCAAATATATCTCTATCATTACAAACCCCAAAACAGCCAGTGGGGTATCTCAAAACAAACCAAGACACTGGTAATATTCTCATGCAATAATAATAATAACTAACTGTAAGCAAAGAGCTTTTTCATTCATGTCCACAACCAAGCCCTTTGCCACTGCAGCACCAGATGAACATCTGGTATTATTCATCTGGTATTATTATGTAAAGAACTTACAGTCAGTTTCATAAAACAGGGATTGTCCAGGCCACACAGAACAGATGCAAACTAATGGCACTAATACACTTTCTCTAAGAAATAAAGCTGTAATATTACAGTATGTTATTATTCTTACGTCACATCTGCTAAGTCTGAAAATTGGGGCGTTCTGTTAGTAACACAGTCTGTATCACTGAAATGTGATTGGCTGGAGAAAATAACCAGTTTGTTGGCCATTGATGCAAAGCTATTCCCCTTTAATGAAGAAGTACATCAAAATATATTGAGCCCTTTTAAATGAAAGTCTTTTCTTTTATCTAACAATACAACAAATGTCACCAAACAAACTGTCATGACACTTATCCCCAGACACATTTAAGGTGATCAGGCTTTGAAATGTTAAGCTTTCTGCTATATACACAATAAATACTGTGTAGTATCACATCTACAGTACATCAGTCTTTTGGCCATGGGGTGGACTTCAACATTTTTTTAATCATAATGCTGTTTGAAGCATAGCAGACATATGTGAACAGAGTGGTGCAGAATGAAATGAAAGTCCTCATCAAGCAAAAACCACTGCTCATCGCTCATCATTCTCATGTTCAATATGCTCAGATGTAGTTTTTAGCTCCAGTGGGGTAAAAAATCATTCTAAATCCACTGTTTCATTCCCCAATCATCCACAAAGGTATGTGGCCTCTTTATGAAGGATGTTTGTTCAGCGACATTTCTGTATTATGCATAATTTAACTTAAGCATACTACACTTACTAATTGTGCATGAATAAGGCAAAACATTTCTCAGTCATGAGTTAAATAATTCAGCAGTCTACCAGTCACACCAAAGGAAAAAAGAATACTCCAAAAAATAATGAATACATTACATTATTCTTTTTCTTAAATTAATGCAATAGTACATTTAAAAAAAGAGCAATTATAGGAAAAATACACAAGGTTTATATGTCAAGAAATTCAACAAAAAAGCCAAATTTCCATTAAATGTCGAATTTCTTGTTTTCTAACTCAAACATAGCAAGATATTGTGTAATTTATTAATAGTGATATGTAACAACACCACACAGCACCTGCAGAAACAACATCAAGGAGATTGTGTGATTTTAAATTGACTTATTTGTGTTGGAGTGCATTTTTCTTCTCTATTGACAAGTTTGCATGTTGGTAAGAGAGAAGGTGATGTTGGCACCACATCACATAATTCTCTATTCAGAGCCTCGGTGTTCAAGCTCTGTTTTCAAAGAGACAGTACATCAGAGAACCTGACAGAGAAATTCGGCACAGGATTTTTTTTTTTTTTTTTTACCCAGATTTGCTTGTGTTGCAGGCGTGGATGTCAAGAGAGCATCACTGTAAGATTTAACATCAACTCTGAAATGTTTACAGACATGAAGCTGAAGACACATGACCAGAATTTGCTTTTTGAAATTGTTTGTGATCAAAATCATCACTATTTCAATCACAAATCATCAAATGGTTATTTCAATATAGTCACAAATATGCACACAGGATATTTGATTAATTCAATCAGCATCCACTGAGTTATCTTTTTAACAACCATGTCTTTGTTCTTCCAACTTTATTATTTAACTGCGTTTCTCAATTTCTAAATCAAAATCTCAATCAATCAGTCAACCTTTCCTTTCTTTCAGTGTGTTGGTGTGTATGTGTCACTCATGTGTGAATGCTGCATGAATTCAATTAAAACGTTCAAAACAGAAATCCCAACTTCTACAGAAGTGGCATTAAGGTAGATTTGCATCTGTCATCATTTCTTTAACATGTCAAGTTTGTTAACTAATAATTGTTTCACTACATTACACGAGTCTTTGTTGTGTAACTGAATGCAATATGTACAAAGTAAACTGTCAAACAGTGTGATTAAATTGCAAATGAAGCTGCTTTGGGGGAAAAAAGAAATTGGACAATGAACTCTACAATCTGCAGATTAGCTAGCTGTCATACTGGAGGGCTGCCTCTTCCTGATGGGACAGTATATTGATACAATGTTGATCGGCCCTGTAGTTTGCGCAGGATGTAAAAGAGAACTGAATATATTGGAAAATAGCACTCTGGCAGTTTTTTGCTAAATAAACCTGTGGAACCCTTTTCCAAATTGATGTAATTAGGATAATTGTCTTTACACTGAAATAAAATGCAGAATGAAATTTGAACAAATGGAATGATTACATTCTATAATACAGATTAATTTTATATTTAATTTAAAAGGTAAAACTCATTTGCTCATTTTTCAGTTATTCCACAAAACATGCACTCCTCCTGTTCGGCTTTTATTTAAGGCAAAATATCCCAACATATGAGCGAGAAAAGGAACAAGTCAAGAAAGATGAAAACGATAGCAGTGACTCACCCGGTCTTTTGTCGTTTCGACCTTTTCGACCCCCACATAGTCGTACTTTGGAGATCAGGACTAGGATCTGTTTCTGGCACAAGGACTTGTTGCTCTTAGGACAGGGCTTGCGCTTGTTGGCTACCGGTCGGTTGGCTTGGTCGTCCTTGACCGCCCGTTTCTGTCTAATGAGAGAGCTGGCGAGAGCTGCCATCTTCCCCCCCTCTCACCTTTGGGAGGGGGGTGTCTTCCTTCCCAGTTACCCCTTTTGCTGGTTTGGCTTTTGCTTTTGCTCAAAAACTAGAGTAGGACGGACGTTTTAGAGAAGCCCCCACAGGGGAGATCGGACGTCTAAGTGGGTTAACAGGGAAGAGTTTAGTTTGAGGGTTCCCTTGGAGAGGGAAGAACTGGTAGAGATGCAAGTTCACCTGCAGTCCAATGTAAAGTCTCCACTCTGACAAAAAAATAAATAAAAATCTGACACTAACAGAGCACACAAAAAAAAGTGCCACAGTCACATTCTCAGTTTTAAAAATAACGGAAACATCAAGGTTAGACTGACTTTAAAAGGTGAAGGTAGAGACATATTTCTACCCCTCTTCCCCACTCATCTTTCACATCAAAATGTCTCTCAATAGCCAAGTTCAAAATGTTATATTGCAAAATAACTAACCTACTTTGAATACACAATACCAAAGAGAAGAAGCTCAAATTATTTTACATATAAAAACACTTTTACTGAAGAAAAGTGGAATCATTTTGAATGCTAGGAAGCTCCTAAAAACGCAAGAAAGATCAAACTGTTTGTCACCATTTGTGTAGTCCACGGAGGTCCAACTTTGCCTCCCATTTAAATGTGGCAGCATGGAATAATGAGCTGATGAGAGTCCAAGCGGTAATCCAGCTGACTTAAATCCAGAGGTAGAACAGCAGGCGGGACATTGACGGTCTTTGTGGGAATGAAGCCGGGAACAGAGCTGAGACATGGACACAGACAGACAGAGATTCCTCTTCTGCCTCCGATGGCATGCTCTTTTCCCACAGTCCTCACCGAACCCCCCCTCCCTCCTCCTCCTCCTCTTCTTCCTCCTCCTCCTCCTCTTCTTCCTCCTCCTCCTCCTCCTCCTCCTCCTCCTCCTCCTCCTCCCATCCAAAGTCAGCGAGTGGTTGTGAGAGTATGTGTGTGTGAATTCCAGCAGCCACCATCAGTAGAGGTGACATTCATGAGAGAGAGAGAGAGAGAGAGAGAGAGAGAGAGAGAGAGAGAGAGAGAGAGAGAGAGAGAGAGAGAGAGAGAGAGAGAGAGAGAGAGAGAGAGAGAGAGAGAGAGAGAGCAGAAAAGAGCGAGGGAGACAGAGTTGGAGGGAGGGAGGGAGGGAGGGAGAAGCTGTGATGTGTGAGAATGAGCTTTACTGGGGGGAAAAAAAGGAGGAAAATGTGGAAGGGAGACGGGCAACAGCCACTTCATGAAATCACTTGCTACAATTTTGTTATTTTACAGCAACGTTCTCCTAAAAAAAAAAAAAAATCCTCAATCATTTGGACTGCCTTACTGAAACAGAGAGAGACAGTGGCAGAGAGATAGAGGGGGAGAAAGAGAGAGTGCTTGAGGTGCAGATTGTGACAGTTCTCTGTCTCTTCTGGAGGAACAGCATCACCATGTGCTACCTTCCTGTCACACGCAGCCACACATCCACACACACACACACACACACACACACACATACACAGCACATCAGCATATTTTGTAGTGGAGTCTTCCCTGCTGTATAATTGTGTGTCTCTAGTCAGTATTCCTCTTCATCTTCCTGACTGACATCCGCTCACACATTGGTAACCCCTCATAGGCTTCTCTACATCATCGTCAGGTCTCTCTGTGATTTGTTTCCTTGAGCTCTACATCTGAAATGGAAGCATAAAAAAAATAAAGGGACTTTGTTCCCCTGAAACTGACATTTAGTTTCTGACATAGCTGACTGCTGGCTTACGCTAACCCTGACAGAAACAGGAGCTTGGACAGATTGAGTTAGACAGCTAACCCTGCCAAAATACACACACACACATGCACACACTCACTCATATCACCCTTGCTCTCCCTCAGACCGCTCCTCACCTGAAAAATACCCACAAAAAAAAAAAAAGAACAAACATTCATTTATTGCAGATTGTGTTCATGGGCAGCCGCCTCATTTGTTCTGCTTCCATCGAGATACAAATTCAGGTGTTGACATAAGACATTTCTCCATTAATTTAGGACAAAACAAACTTCCACAAGTATCGGCAGAGAGCACAAATCATGAAATAGCGGGTGCCGGTAAATGCCCTGCAGTCTAGCGTTTCTCATCATGTTGAGTTGCAGCACAAAACAAGCTTTATGCTCACCATTTTCATCCCGCAAAAACAAACAATATGTTTAAAGTAATGGAATATTATTTCTATAAAATAATACTGTAGATGTTAGTGGCATGGTCATGTATAAAGAGTTAGATTTCTGTATTAAATATGTCCACCCTCATTGTAAATAAGTGCATACAATAATGTGAAAAGCTCGTGCACTGTCAAAAATATATAGTATTTTGTACCTTGAATCTTTACAACTGAATATAAAAACACTGGAGGAAATCGCTGGTCCGCAGGCTCGAACCCAATAAATCAACTTATCTGAGGGCCAATCAATCCCATTTTATTTGTCGTGGCACCTCTTTTACAAGCCAATTGCCAGGGAAACCAGCAGCGGAAGCAACTTGAAAATGCAAGGTCGATTCAAATCGTTTCTCTTCTAACAATGCCGAGCAAGGTCACTGTCTGTCAGGACTTGATTGACAGGTGACAGGGGATGTTTGGTCTCGATGGAGGGACGAGAGCCCTGGCAGGGGCGGAGCAGAGAGAAACACAGTTGAGATAATGCAGTTTGTATTGACGAGAAAAGAGCAAAGATATTTTTCTCCTTTTCTAATGATTCTGTTCGCCTGCCTTCTCCACCATCTACAGCCATGGACTTGTCTTCTTACTCGGGGTTAAGAATCAATCTCCTAATGGACATCACATTACACACATTGCCAAATGTTGGTTTTTCTTTTTGCTTTCTCCAATCAAGTACATGCCAAGCTATACCAAAAAAAAAAGAAGCTAAGTGAGGATTCTTGGGACATTAGACATTCTCAAAGTTAAGAAATGTTTCCATCATTATAGTGATATTTCACGCCAAAAACTAAGTGGACTCATTATGACTAAAACCACTTTTCATTTCTTTGTAAGAGCTATCAGCAGTGTGCACGCAGGCCAACTGACAAATAAACACTCATTATGTCAGGACTCTGTGTCACTGCCATTAGTTATCTCCAGTGTATTACCACATAAATATTAGTCTTTTGTCTTACTCAAATTCAATTTCTGCACAGTCCTGAATATTTACACATACCACACTTTTCATCAAGGCTCTTAAACCTACATCTTAACGCATTCAGGATTTATTGTGCGGGCAACCTCAGCCCGTATCATTACTGAAACCTCTGGAGGAAAAAAAAAATACTGCATAAATCAAAATGAAAGTAAGAAAAATATAAATAGCAAATAAGCATTCTGTCACATGTCCATATATAGATTTCCATCATCTGAATAATGCACAAAAGGGGATTAAATGCAGATGTTTTGCTAAAAACAATCCATGCAACAATCCCTGCATGCATATAATTTACATGGAAGCTGAGGGTATTAACAGCCTATCCTCTTTTGTAGACAGAAGTTTTAAAGTGCTTTATATTGAAATATTTTTTTCCCCAGAGTATAATGGTTCCTGGCTTTTGATGCATTCCATTTGACCTAACGAAGACTTATAATCTTTACTAGATGAGATGGATGGATGGCCATGTGAAAGAGTTTTGAAATGATAAAGTAAGTAGTGTATTTAAGCACGAATTTGAAATACTGTACCTGAGTATTTCCATTTTATGGCACTTTATACTTCATATGTAATACTGCTTTGCATTTCAGAGTGAAATGCTGTATTTTTAGCTAGTTTTTAATAAAAAAACACAACATGCTTATAAAATGCATTGTTAAAGATTAAAATAATGATTCCTAATCTTTTTGATTTATGAACCACTACAAAACACAATGTATTATCATGTCACATGTAGAGTGACTTCCCCTTTAAACTTCTTTGATGGTTTCATTGAAATAACTACTCAAGGACCTTAGAGGTAAAATCATCTAATACTTGAAAAAATGTTAAAATGAGAGTAAAGTACAAAAAAATGATACAAATTTATAGATAGAACTTTGTTTTTTCTTCTTTCAAACCCCATTAACAAACAAGCAATTTCAAGATTTCTCACTATTTTCTGATCAACAATCACGTAAACTTGATTGATCAAAATAATTGACATTAATCCAAAAAAAAAAAAAAAAAATACTACGTAGTTGCAGCCATAATAAAGATAAAATGAAAGTGTCAAAAACTTCATTCAACTTCTCAGTCTCACTACAAGCATTAATGTAAGCAGCACAACTGCTGCAAAGGTTTCCTTTAGCATGTTTAGCATGCACAGCAGCTATACTGATTAGCCTGAGTTTAGATACCAAGTCGTGTTTATGCTAACACACAAATCTACGCACAAACACACACACAACGCCAGAAAGAGTTAAGCACATCAAAACAATTGGCCTAGTTCTGTCTCTGTCTCCCTCCTCTCTTTATCACTCTCTCTCTCCTTCAATCCCCTCTCAGCTCATCACGCTGTCCAGAGATGACAGGAGGTATTCTTCGTTAATCCCCCTCCATTATGCGTCCATGTGGAATCTGAGGCCTGCTTCTTCCATACAGAAATAATATTTCCAATGTCCATGACCCATGGGTGAGTTGCTCATTAGCTTTGAGCAGCACATATCATTCTCTGTTTCATTCTTTATTTAGCCCTGTTCACATCAGTCTCTGGTAATTAGGTTTTAATCGTGAGAATTACTCAGTTTGTAAGACAGATGCAGATTTTTTTTGTTCATTAAATTTTTCTATATACACAACAGCTCCTTATTTTGTGACTTGCTGAGAGTCAGGCCTCTTTTCCACAGTGCTTGGCTGAAATGCTTCACTTTTAAGTGACAATTACACTGAATTTTCTAAATGAATACAATAATCAATATTTTGAGTGCTTATATTGTCCAGCTGTGATGGGAAAGTTGATTTTTTTTACTGGTTATTTATTACTTATTTCACGATACCATTTCTGCCCCTATTTCCTGCTGTTTATTTCAACCGCATTTATTTCCTATGACTCTATGGGAAAGAAAAAACAGAAACTAGCCGCCTGTAGCAGCAATTATGACTAATAGCATAGGGAACTATATCCGGGGCAGCTTGCTGGCTAACTGAATCATGCTGCATATTCATCCACACTGGTTTGTTTACACACAGGCTGACTTTCTCTGCAGTTGGACTGTAAGGAAACAAAAAAACCCCCCCAAAACTAAGTGGAATGATGGATTATCTTTTGGACTTTTATGAGGATGATTGTGAGTTATTTCAGTTTGATAGCCAGCTGTACTTTGAGCTGGAGTACAGAGAGGAAGCTAAAACAAATGTAAGAAGTAGAATGGAGGCAGAGAGGAAGCAAGACTGTCAAGAAAAGACGGTGCTGCACAGAGGAACTGCTGGTGTTCCTGCGGTCACTGCTGTCTTCTCCTGAAGAGTGAAGCCTTTTGCTGCAGAGTGAATCGGACCTGTTGCTGTCAGACTTGGAAAATCTACAAGTGTTCACGGACGAGGGTAATCCCAGCTGTGTAACCACTACACATGGATTTACAGCGTTTATTAACATTGTCGTCCTGGAGACTGTTTCACCTCCACAAAATCAACTGGATGTAAAGAGTCAGGTCGGCTGGACCAAACGTTCAGATCCACATGGTAAGAAAAATGTGATTACAAGTAACTGTGCGAGGAATTTTGGTATGTAAGTCTCTATAATCCAGTGGTATAGTCCACTATCATTTTATCCTTGCAACGTGGAAACTTGCAGGCATGAACCATTTTATTTCAAATACTAAATTAACACTTCTCTAGCAGGAACATCCACAGCCTCAGACGTGAACAAACCGGTGTGCACTGATGAATATGCAGGGTGGTTCAGTTGGCCAGCAAACTGCCCTGGATATAGATCTTTATGCAGTTAGCTATAATGGCTGCTACAGGTGACTAGTTTCTGTGTTTACTTTTGTTCAGACTCAGAAACAAACCTTTGAAGCTATTCATGTAAAAATCATATTTATTTGGAAAGCAGCTTGCCCCAATGTTCTTCATTTTGTGCAATATACATCTTTTTTTTTAATCCCCTGAGAGCAAAATTAGTATGACACAGAGAGCCACAACGGCCACATTTATGGAAATACATCAGTTTGGAATAAACTGGAATTTCCCTTTAAGGATAACCATGCTTGGAATTACTTTGTGGACAGAATCTTCAATTTTGTTTGTATTCAGCAGCTTTATACTTCCTTATAGTTACCATCCACATTTCTGGGTTTCTACAAACCCATATGACAATGTTTTCTTTCATTTTTAATTACATTGATACATGATAAATACATGATTGACACATTATAGATTGAACTCATTGTAGATAAGTATTTTTCAGGCTTTGATATATGCCTCTTGAGATTCCTTTCACCTTCATATAGACCCTTTACTTCATCACATCACTGAAGGAATCTACAAAGAGAAAATCATGTGATGTAACAGACACTTATAGTTGGGTTATTTTTGCATGGACTTCTTTCTTGGCTGCATTGTTCGCATTATCATACCATAAGACTGCCAGTTAAAGCCATGAAAATAACTAGAATTACCTTAACTTTTTAAAATAAATGGTTTCAGTGAGAGAGAGAGACAGAGAAGGAAGAGAATGAAGAGTACTTAGTTAGCTTATTGTAACTGTTATGTTTCACATTAGGGTGGACTGACAGCCATCACACAGATACTTTTACAAAATATTTGGAAAGTATATCAGCCAGCATGCCACAAGCAACCAAAAGGTACCGAACATTAAGAAATCAAAAGACACAAAATATGCCACAAACAGTCAGTGCAACCTCCAACCATCTATTGTTTATTTAGCAACTGTCAAAACTTTGTCTTTCATTGTAATCTTAGGTTACAGTTACTTGGCCTGTAAAGTGTTTTACGGGTTTAACTTTTCTAAAATTATGCTGAGTCAACTCTTCCACATTCTGTTTAGAAGTTGGACGTTATCTTTTCTCATTGCCTTCATCTTAACTGTTACCTGAGGTAAAGTCTCAACAGGTAAACCTGTAGGATCAACCTTGCCTTTCTCAGAGTACGTAAAGGTTGCTTGGTGAATGCAGATATTGGATGGAGGCCTCTGTGTTAAAGCCCACTGTTACCTGATCCGGTTCAGCCATCACCAGCCTAACTCCCTTTACTCCTCTCCTGTGTGATCCTCCTCAGCGCTGGTAGATTCTGCTGTGATGACTGATAGACATGTGGAGGATACTTAAATCATTTGTATGTAACCTGTACCCTCACAAACATCCAAAAAAATCCTAAAAAACTTTTTCTTACTTCTTTGGCTTGGTAAGTGGAGTTTGAAGTTTCACATCTAACTGTCATAATCTGGGGGAACACAATTTATGGTATACAAATAATTATGCTCAGCACTCTAAAGAGCTTCTGTTTTTTTAAATTAGTAAAACAGAAAATTCTAATCATTTTACATAAGAAATATTGCACTTGAGGTGTGAGGTTGGTATTAAAGAAAGACCATCTGGCAGGAGGCTCTCTCAGCTTTGCCCAGTTTCACCATCAAGTAAATTGTTGCCTTCTTTATCCAATAAAATTTCTTGTCCGTCACTTAGCATCAGGAGTTTTTTAAGTTAGTCCAATGATAGCCATTACCAAAGGTCTCGACTGTGACTTATAAAAAGCTGCCTCTAAACTCTGAGAGGCTTTCATTTGTTTGCCTAAAGTCACTGTATGCATGCAGAAGACAAGTTTAACTCTACAGTCATATGCAACAGCAGTGTTTTAGTCTGATTAATGTGAGCCAGGGATGATCTGTGCAGTTCAATCCTCAATCTCTTTTTCCCTGCTCCACAATCTTCATCCCTCATTTCTATGAAGCTGAATGAAAACAGAAATAGGCCTATGTCAGATTAGGATGACCTTTCATTATATGGATTAGGAATGAAAATGAAATGTTTGGATTCATATAATGACTCCTGATTTATAAACTAATCTAGCTAGAGCCAAATCTCGTCATTCCTCTAAGAACCTTCTCAGTAAACACAAACAGTGCTGAAATGTAGAAATGTGCTTGTGCGTTCAGTGTGCACAAATGTATGGTAATACTGCAGTTTTTATTATTATGATGTATTCATGCATATATGAAGAGGATCCACAGAGAATCAAAGCTGAGCAGGAATGAGGAAACAAGATTGTTGTATGCCAGCAAAATTAGGTCGCATAAATGAGTTTTAAGATTGGCTGCATATTCGATATAAATATTGATTTTGTGCTTCTGAAGGTCTCTCGTGTGTCCCATCAGTCTTTTTGGAATTTCACTACTTGACACTTACTGCAGATTATAAAATAACCCAATTGAGATTGACTTGTTTAGAATTCAGAACACATAATTGCGTATCGTCTTGATGGTTTCAGAAATCAGATTTTCCAGAAATAAATAGTGAAAAAAATACTGATGACAGCCGAGACAGCTAACCAAGCCAAAATTAGAGAACATGTAAAAGACTACCAAATCAGTCCCGCGGTGGGACAGCAATCTAGAAATTGATCTGATTTTATAGTGTACCGGAATGTGCATGTTATCAGTAAAACGCAGGATTTATACAAGATGTACAAATACAACAATAATGCAACATAATTTATTAGATGGGAGAAATAGTAAAATTTACAAGGCAACTCAAAAATACATACATTTACAATATTCAGTCTAGTACCCTGAGGAATTAAACAGCATGTCATCAAGTCTTTGAAGCTCTTCGGTGTATCTTGTCAATTTATGGACAGATTTTCAGTGTGAACTGAGCAGTGCCACACAGAGAAGCCAATAAGAAGCCAGCGTTGTCATCGCTCCTCCTGATGACTGAACGCAAGATGAACTTATTACAGCAAATATGTTATACAATTACAGAAATGTTACATACCATTAATGAACCTGTAATGCTGCGGTAGTTATTTACACATAAATTGATAAAAAAAGTAATGTAATTCCATTTTAAGGTGAGAGTCTGATGTAGAAATGCAACTTGGATGGCAGAAGTGGTAGAGTGGGTGAAAGCTGGCACGTCCTTGGGGTTCTCATATGGGCACCTCCCATCACAGATGTTCCACTGAATTAGGATCATAACACCTCTAGAAGGCTCAAAGCTAACTTCTGGCACAAAAAACACCCCACCTGCTCTCAACACTGAGCACTTTCTATGGAGCGTTCCTGTTATTTAACACATTTGTCTACCAATCTAGAGTCAGGCAATTCCTTTCCTGTGTCTGTTATTCAGTTATGTTACACGGTGAGGTCAGGTTAGTTTAGCTCAAATCAAATGTCAAATCCGGGGACATAGATCTTCCCAGGCACTGAGGGTTTGTATTCATTAGCCTCGCATTAATATTTTTTTAAACAAATGCTTGTGCACATGCTAAATCCAAGATTCTGTGGATCAGTGAGTCAACAGCAAGCAGGCGGACTGAGCTGCACAAACATACTCCACCTCTTCACATTTAAGATTAAACAGGAAAAGCAGGTTAGACATGTTTCTCTTGAATCCAAGTCACCTCAGAATACTGATAAACAAATTTATAAGGAACCGATGTGCATTTGTCTGCTTTCCAAATGTTTCTTAGACTCTGTTACAGATGTGCAGGTTCCCCAAAAATGAAAAACATATTGCAAGAGAAGTGTGTATGCTAGGCGGACAGTGCCATTGGAAAACTATGCTTTTGCAGGTGAAGCATCTCTGATATCCCCCTCAAGACATACTTCAGTTAAGCCATATTTTACCCTGACTTGGTAATAATAAAACAAAAAATTATCTTAGCCATGCCACAGTGTGTTGCAGTCTTATCCTGCAGAGGGGTTGTTTCCCCACCCCTGATCATCATGCAAGGTGCACAGCTCTTTTTTTTCATTGATACTGCTGCCATGAGTTTCCATTAATGGTCACTATACAGTCTACTTCCAGCTGTCTCTCTCATCTGTCACACATATCAGGTGGCCACAGCGGCCATTGAACAAATGCAGTAAAAGCCTTTCGTACTCATGTAATTATTTCTAGTGCTACTTTTGATGTCCCTCGGGTGGCGTTGGAGGAGAGCGAGGGTAGGCGAAAGCGGGGTATATTATTTTTTATTTTCTACGTGAGAGCAGTGCTGTTTTCTTCAGGAACACCCTGCTCACACTCTCACAGCTAAACACATTAACACCTGGAGCCTTCCCAGTACATCCAGTCTGATCTGTTGGCCACTGAGCAGCTTTATGGGAGGGCTGAGGGTGACATACCTCGGTCAAGGACTCCTCAGTGGTTGTCATTTTTTTTCCCCTTTCCCCATCCAGCATGTGAGACCAGATAAGTTAGTGGTATGTACATATGTACTCTATTTTGGCAATACAGCAACCACAGCCCCAAAGTATGTAATATTTTTTTCCCCTTCAAATTAAATATATATTGAGAGCTTTATATAAAAGCATTAAAGCTTGTGAGGCTTAGGCCAGTGGGCATTTTTAGTCAGATTACAGTTGGAGACATAATGTGTTCACAGTGAGACGGCACATGCAGGATTATGGTACGGCCGAGAGCTGTAAACAGATTGAAAGCTCAACAACTTCCATGAAACAAACATGACCTTTACTGATGTGGAGAGCTATAAGGGCGAGGCAATGAAAGGCAGTGATAAAACTAAGAGGAAAATGAGTGCGCTTGACCTTTTTAAAAGACGAGATAATCATCTGGAAAATGAATGGCATGAACAGTTTGTTCAATTAGACTGACAGCCCCACAGCGTTCATGTGCCTAATAAACGTATTATTACATCCCTTTTTTGATATAGTGTTGTCAGGGTTTAGAGTTTAAGATTTATGATTAATACAAATCCACTTAACTAAGGGTTGAAGCACATTTTTCTTTTTATCCTCGTGTTTTAGACATTTTAACACAAAGTCTGTAGAAGAGAGTCGTTCTCTTCTCTGCCTCTCTGTGATTCAGGGTTTCTGCACAATACACTGAATCTGTCATAGGCGACAGGAGAGGGATGTCCTGAGATTTCACTTTTTGTTTTTTATTAAAGTGTCCAACCATCAGACTCAGACAGCAGCATAGACATAGAATCCATATCATATATTGTAAAATGTCTGAGATCATCACTGTTGCAGATAGATGTCTTCTGAGGAAACAGCAAAAAAAATAAAAAAAAACATGTTTTTGGTTGTAGCAGAAGCCACTAGTATGTCTCTAAAACATACACATTTCAAATTCACATTTTGGCTTTCAAACATGACATATTCAGTCCTTAGACTTACAGAATACATGAAAGTACTACTAAGTTGAGGAGCTAGATAGATGACCTGACTGCCAACCGTTTATTATATTTAAAGCCAAACAGTGGCGCCCTTGAAGGGCTGGGTGACATCATTAGAGGACTGGAAGTAGAAGCAACTAACCAACTCTGTTTCTCTTCACCTTCCGCAGGTCATCAATGCAGAGGTCATTTCAATCAAACCAGACTTAATTGCATCTCTTGGTGAATCCCAAAGACTCCTCTGCAGCCTGGTAGATAGCTGAGCTGAGAGTTCCACATTTCACTGCTACCCTTCATAAGAGAGTACTCTTTGATGTTGTACAGCTCTGCTGCAAGACAGCCTTTGAACCAGTGGGAAACTGCAGTGGATTAATGGATATTGCAGTCAAGTCTCTTGCTGGGGGCTTGCTTGTGCTATTGTGAGCAGACCATGAAGATCTTTGTTATTATCAACTTGCCAGAAGCCGTGCCCTGCATATGGCCTACATATGGTCAGTGGCAATGCCGTGGGCTCTCATGTTTGTTTTTCTCATGTAAAATAAGGGTTATTATGGCACGGCCATGCTCAGGGCAGCTGTTAACAGGAAGACATTGTCATCCATTTTTCAGACTCCATAACAGTGTGTATTGCCAGAGTCCATGTGGGCACTGGAGCTGCAACAGCAGTTGTAAATGAGTGAGTAAACAGTTTGTTAGTAGATTATGTCCTTTAGTTGACTGGATTGTAGCTGTTCTAGACACAATCTATCTTCTAATGCATGAAAAACACACACACAAGATGCATGACTGTTCAAATCAGGCTGGCATATGATAATTCATTACATGCGCACATGCACTGTCACACACACATACGCATAGATCCAGACAGCGGTAATAATAGTTTCCTGTTTGCTCCGTCAGATCCACCTCGCAGGTCACTGAACGAGCACTGTCCCACCTGTGAAGCACAATTACATGACGTGCAAGAGAAAGCCTAACATGTGCTACTGTAAGTCAGCAAACTGTTTCTCAGTGAGTGTGTGAGAACAGAGTGTTTATATTTGGTTGTGTCGCTAAGGGCTTTTTTTTGTGGGCTGTAAGCCCTGCACGGTTTGTGATTAGTTAGGAAATATTTTTGATCATAAAATAACTGCCAGGTTTATTTAGTTCAACATTTCAGTCCGCACTCATCATCTATGCCTCCACCATGAGCTACTGAACAGTAGTAAGTTTAATTTAGTGGTCAGAGCGGGCTGTTTATCTCACGTGAGCCAACTTTTAAATCCAGCTTTAGGTGTATTGAGGTACATGCCAGGACGCAAATTGAATGTGTGTCTGTGTGTGTCTGTGTGTATGTGTGTGTGTTTGCTATCTCTGTTGTGTAATTTAAGTTGAACTAAGGGAATACATCCTGGAAGTTGCAGAGGAGCCAAAAAAAAAAAAGGAAAAGGCTACAACAAATTTCATTGAAAAGATGATTGAATATTGTTTCCAACTTCTTCATGTAATCTTTGAAAAAAAATTTGATGATGTCATGCTTTTACCTATTACCTCACAGAGGGCGAGAGCTTATCCCAGCATGCATGAGGCAGGTTGGCAGTCCGTCACAAAGCTAACACAGATTAACACAATCACAGTCACATTCTCACCTCTGAGAAAACAGGACCGTCACGCTGTGAGCCAACAGAGCCAGTCACTGACCCACCATGATGCTCCAAATTGTTTAAAATGCAGCTTAATTAACACCTGTGTTTGTTCATCCAGTCATGCTGGCTTCTCCTAAAAAAAAAAAAAAAGCCTCTTTCAAGCCATATTCTCAAACGCGCATGCTGTGAAAACTACTGATGGCAAACACATACAGCCTGTGTTGCTTTTATGGCTACAAATAAATTAGTTCCTTTCATCAGCATTTTTCCCCCCAATCATCCCGAATTAATCACTTATTATGGATGTGTCAGGCTGAAATGTGACATTGGATGTTTGAGGTCATGTAGCGAACTGGTATATGGTGTCTAATACTCATGACCCCGGTAATCAGAAGCTTGGATTTGCATCCATCGCCACCGCAGGCTAGGTGCCTTTCAGCCAAAACTGCAGTTTAATCCACCAACTCTGTCCTCTCCATTCCCATGGAGGACAGCCAAATCCTTGTTTACCCTTAACCCTCATCTGTCACCACATTAAGCCCCGTCTCTCAACAGAAGCCCCGACACTGCCTGCAATTAAAATATTAATATGATACCTTTTCACTCTCGCTATTAGATGCACGGAAATATCCCCGCAGATGCTCCTCTCTCACCACCGACACAAGTGGATGTGTGACGAGTGCAGATGTGCTCTTGCGCACGCACACACACACACACACGTGCAGACCGAGGGGATATTTATATCCCCTTATCAGAAGAGACCAATGCAAAGTGTGAATGGGATTGTCTCTCTGTGACACCTGAATTCTCTCTGATGTAGCTGCGTGTGTCAGCCCTCTGTACTTTTGCATGTGTATTTGTCTTTTCTTAAAAAGTAAATGTACAATACAGTAGCACTGAAACTCTACTGTGGCTTAGACTCTACCAAAACTCCTCCTCTGAAGGAGTCTAATGTTGCTAATATTGACTGAAAAAAAATCAATTTCATTTCCACTGATATGATAATGGATAAACGCTCTACAGATTTCTCATCAGTGATTATTAGTCTTCATTTAGCCACTGCAGCACATGGAAAAAAAAAAGTGGCATCATAACTCTTGCAAAGTTAAAACTGATACCTTGAAACTCTAAACATTAGAAATCTGTGTGTGAAGCTTACAGTATATCGGGGGGAACAGCACATATTGCAGCTCTTGCGTTATAATAGAGCAGTAAAACTTTACATCCTGGTAATATGGGGGTTTAATAGCCCACTGAATCTGCCTCTAGAGTAGATCTCATAGGCTTTTGGCAATAAGCATTATACATCGAGATGAATCTCCAGTCACAAACTGCCAGAAAGAGAAGTCATAAAATGCATTACACTCAAGACCATCTCTAAACTAAACCTGCTCTACAGTAAAACTTTATAGACCTTCATAGATGAAGTCCAGTCTACATTAAAATTGACAGTGAATTAAAAGTGACCATATTGTATGGTGCTCACCATAATGCACCCTCAGATACGTGGCCACACTTTCTACTTTTTCATAAATGTAGTTGCTTTGTTGCAAATTGATCATGTGGGACCTTTCTGGTCTGAGAAGTCTTCCTCGTCTAATTACTGCCCTTGTTTTCGGACTGCAGCCCATCTAATGCGTCATGGCTTAAGGAATAATTTGTCACACCCCACTAGAGTGTGTTTTCTTCTCTCTCAAGCTCTCTTGTCTTTTGTCTTCTTTCTCTCCCGGCCTGTCCATGCATCACCCACCCTTCATGCCGCATTTCCTCTTTATTTGTATTAGTCAAAGATGTCACTAATTTAAAGCGAATGAACAACTGCTTTTCTTAATTTATCTTTAATTTGATTCCGAACATTTTGCAGTCAAATGCATGAAACTATTACCTGACCACTGAAAATGTCAGTAAAGTAAGATTATTTCATGCATTCTGCCGCATAGTGCAAAGCCTTATAATCAGAAATTGCAGCAATGCACACAAATGGGATCTAAATGTGTCTATTTCTGGTTGTGCTCTTAAGTGCAGTAGGGAGGAAATGTTGTACCATAGATTGTGATGTTCTCCTGCTAGAGCTGCTGGAATAGGAATAATACAGAAAATGGAGCAGAGAGAAGGAGGGATTGGTGAAGAAGCAGAACAGAGTGAGAGAGATGACGCGAGCGGAGAAGATGGAGAGAGTGAAAGTTGATAGAGAATGAAAAACTGATTACTTATTACCCCCTTGACTCTTAATCCAGTTTACAATAGTCGACTTCACCCAAGCAATTTTACTTCAAAGGTTTTGAGCCAGGGCCAATTATGTTGCATCCAAGAGTTCCTTTTCGAACTGAAAAAAAAAAAAAGTAGTCAAAGAGAATACTAATTAATATCAAGTCAGAGCCTGAAAATAAATCTTTTAGCTAGTTAGCCAACCTGAATATGTGCCATTCAACATCAGCCTTGTAAAGAATGGCCTGATCCAGCCTGTCCCTGCACAGAATTGCCATTAACATTTTAAAGATTCATGCAGTTGCTCTGCACTACAAGGCACATCTCACTTAAAGGACCATACCGGTGGTTTTTCTTTTCTTTTTTTTAATCCCTCTCTTAACAAACCAAAGATACTTTAAGAAAACTGTACATGTTAGTTACTGTATTAAAAAATGCACAACCGTTATTGCCATAAGAAAATAAATCGAATAAGTAAATAAATCCATGGTGCAGTATATTTGTCTTTATGCCAATGTAAAAATAGCTGACTGTACATGTTTAACGGCCGTAACCAAACATTACCACCAATATACACGAGGCAGGAATGAAATTTGTACAAACACATGCATGCAAAGTAAGAAAGGAAAAAATGTAAATCAACCATTCAATGACCACTGTAATCTGCCCCAACAGCCCCCTCTATTCATTATCTCCCTAGAAACTATTAATACTCTCACTGTGTTAATGGAGATTAATGGGTGTGGGCAACAAACAGACACAGAAGAGCAAAAAGAAAAACCATCATGAGCAGTGTTGGTAGAGGGAGAGTGAGGGGGGGGCATTGCAGCCAGCACCCTGTGAGTGGGTAGAAACAAGGACGGACTGAAAGATGGATAGATTTCATTAGGCGGGGGAAAAGGAAACACTAAGTTCTGAGGTGAAAAACACCTTCATGCGCCTATAAAAAGTCGCTCCCCCCTTAGAGCAAGGTGTTCTCCAAATAATTACAGTTTATTTGCCCCTCGTCTGTGTTGGAGGGAGATCGTCACATGGTGCAGTATACAGGAAGTACCCAAAAAAGATAAAGCTTTTCCTGGAATTGCATTGTCCACAGTTATAAATTAAAAAAAAAATCTTGACGTTTGAGGCTGTTAAAAGCATCTAAGACGGTGTCAAACAGCTAAGATGCTATACAAGGCTAACTGACTGCAAACTCCTGCGGGCTGGGCAACGTCAGGCCAGTGGAAGCAGCGTTTGAGTGACGGGGCCCGTAATGGTGTGCTCAGTGGGCAGCTTCGGGGACACAGCGGAGGATGGGGCTGCTGTGCTTATATAACTCTCGAGCTGTGGAAGATCGGGGCATCTGAGCCTCCGAGTCCACACCGCAGCCCGGAGAAGAGAGACAGAGACAGACAGTGTTTTGTGTTGGTGGGGGATGGGTGGTGGCAGTTGTTGGGGGTACATCAGAGAACATTCCAGGAAACTCAGAGGCATAATCTTCTTATCCATGGCCGATTGGTTCAACGTGTGATGTGTGAGCGCGTCCACATGTTGGCTATATGTTTGAGCACGAGAGGTTTGTTTGTCCTACTTGACACCGTTCCTCCTCCTCGTCCTTCACCTGCTTCGTTCCGTCTTCCGTGCATTTGACCCTAACCTTCCCCGCCCTTCCCTGTGCTCTCTCCATTTCATCACGCGCACTGGACTGAGATCCGCTCATCTGCTTTTCACCCTCATTAGTGCCTCTTTTTTCTCTTTTCCTCAGTGTCGGTTTGTTCTTTCCCCGCGATCAGAAGATGAAAGTGACCCCATGTAGAAGGCAGAACGAAGGGAGGGAAGGGAGGTTTCTCACTGAGACTGCTGGTGTTCCTCTGCCCCTGGCCATGGTGGGGATTCGCATATGTGTGTGTGTGTGTATGTGTGTGTGTAAAGGGGGGGGGTTGGTGGCGGAAGGGCGAGAGAGGAGGGATGGGGTGCTGTGAACCAGATTCTGCTGATTGTAGGAAATTATACCCTCTAATTTCACCTGCAACTCCAAGAGACAAAGGCCTCAGGGAGAGAATAGGATAAGGAAGTATTTCACAGGGTGATAAGAAGAAAACAGAGAGTGAGAGAGAGGGATGAAAGAAGGAGAGAAGATGGACATAGGGGGCATCAGAGAGGATGTGTAACACTAGAACAAGGTTTGGTCTGAAGCCAGTCAGGGAAAACAGAGAAAGAGGACAGAAAGAAGAGAGGCAGCCACTGAGGAGAAAAGTGGTTCTGCTAAACCAAACCATGTCCTTAAGGATCACCCATCCGGCTTTAGCGCACACACACACACACACACACACACACACAGACAGACAGACACACACACACACCCATGTACGTACACACAGCACTCTTCTCCACCTATACCCCCACTTTTCATCTTAACACCTTACTAAAGCACCATTTGCCTTGCCGGTCCCCGTGTATCCTCCCATCTTCCTTTTCGATCCTGGTTTCCCTCTCCTCCTTGACAGTCTTACTCACAGACCGTGACTATCTCCCACTGACAGAGCCGCTACAGGATTAGAGGGAGATGAAGAAAACCGAGCGCAGTCAGCCAGCACCTCCTGCTGTACGTGGAACGCAACTGACTCGTAGGTCTGCTGCATCCTTGAAAAACACAGCAAGGACGTTTTTTTAGAAATTTTTTTTTTTATGTTTAAGCCACTAGCTTGCTCATTCATTCATATATGTTTTTTTAAAATATGAATGTAGACATGAGACTGTATATCTGAGATGTCATGACAAAATGTAAGGAAGAGTAAATACATATTCATTACTGTCCTTTGGTGTTGAGAGTTCAAAAATTGCTATCTCACCTAACATCTGTATTATAATAAACCTCACAATATTGTTCCATATTAGGACATGCCCACATCTGATTAGGGAAACTCTGTAGGTGAGACAAGTGGAGTTAGCTTTATCTATTGATAGGTAACCAAATCATATGAGTTCATTTGTTGTATGATCATTTTCAATGCAGTCAGTGTTATTTTTGAAGGGTTTAACATCTCAAAGCTGTTGACCAGAGTGAGTAATGAAATGTAGTGCAGAAACGATTAGTTGATCAACAAAATATTAATTTTCAACTAACAACTGAATATCTGAAAATTTGAAAATTCGATACCGGTTAGTTAAATCTTAGGATTCGCTGCTTTCCTCTGTTTCATATCTTTGTTCATATATGTTTGAATATGTTTAGGTTTGGGATTATTGGTCGCACAAAATGAGCAATTTGAATACTACTTAGGCTCTGTGAACTTGTTCTAGGCGGCATGTGATTCATCTAAAAATGAATCTGCAGATTAATAGCTAATCAAGTCAATCATTAGTTGCAGCCCTAATGAGATGATTTTTATTATAAAAGGCAAATAAAGGACAAATTTTGGCAACATTACTTAATCCCGTCAATGTGAGAATATGCATCAGTTAGAATGAACTGAGGCAGGGGAAGCAACGTATCAGATGTCTCATCTACTTTACTAAGTAGATGAATAAGCTACATGGCCATGGTATTCCCTCTGTGTAATATTAATCAGTCAGTCAGTCAATCAATAAATCAATAAATCAAGTTTATTTGTCACATGTAAGCATATAAGGTGCAATCACAGGGAAATGTAATTCCACCAGTTCCTCCAGTTTGTATATTAAAGAGAGTTTAAATAGAATACGAATAGTAATAAATGTAATTGTATTATAAGGGGGGCTCGTCCTGAGCCTCTCAGTGCTGGCCTGGTGTATCCGGTACCTTCTTCCCAACCGCAGCAGGGAGAAAAAGGCCATTATCCAGGTGGTTAGACCCTTAATGATTCTACTAGTCTTATTCTTGCAGTGCCAGGAGTAGAAATTCCTCAGTAATTGAGGGGATACCCGGAATTTCCTCAAGTGTCTGAGGTGAAACAGTCTCTGTCTTGCCTCTCTCACTACTACTAAGTCAGTATGCAGCCCCCAGGTCAGAGCTTCAGTGATGTGAACACCAAGGTACTTGAAGCTGTCTGCCCTCTCCACCGAGGACTCGTTGCTATTAAGTGGGGGCGTTCATCCCAAAGTTCACTATCAGCTCCTTAGTCTCACTGACATTCAGGAGTAGGTTGTTGTCCTGACGCTAATGGATCAGGTCCTCCACTTCCTTCAGGTAGGCCTTTTCATTGTTATCTGTGATCAGGCCTATCAGAGCTGTGTTGTCAGCAAACTTGGTGATGGTGTTGGAGTTGGAAGTAGCTACACAGTTGTGTGTGTACAGGGAGTACAGCTCTGGTGTTAAGGATGAGGGTAGGAGAGGTGTGTCCACCTACCCTTGCCACCAGGGGTATACCCATCAGGAAGTCAAGGATCCACATGCACAGTGAGGGGTTTAATCCCAGGTCCTTGAGCCTTGTGATGAGCCTATGTAATAATAACACATTGCTCTTCCCTGAACATCATATTGTAACATAATTTCAGTATCCATATTTAATCCAGTCAAAATGGATTTCAGCTGAATTAAAAGGTCTTTGGCAAATTTGGATACAATGAAGAAACTGGGACACAGCAGCACATGCAGCAGTCTCTGTGTTTCACATTTCTGATTCCAACAGCAGCCTCAAGTCGTGCTCCTCAATATTAGACAGTTGTTTTTTCATCCGAAACATGAAGACAGCAGACTCTTCTCTCCAATATTTAATGCTCTCTGAGATCCTACAAATGATGCTCACGCCAGCGCTTTCTTGTCTGTTGAACTTTTCATGTGGAATGTACTGTCCATCAAGTCTGAAAACATACTGACACATTTACTATTACTCCTTTTTTTTTATTGCAGTGTCCTTGTTGGACCTCTTTTATTAGTCTGTGGGAGTGAACAGTGTGAGCCTGTGCTAAGTAATTCAGAGAGAGGAGAGTGTTTGAAGAGAGACAGAATGAGAGGCTGAACGACAGAGAGTGAGCTTGGCAAAGCTACAGCGTTTCACTGCAGAGGTTTTAAATCCTTTAACACGATTTCCCTCATCCTATTAAAGACATAGCTATGGATAGGGAGACTGTAAAGTGTTACGTACAGGAGGGAGGGGGACTGGGTGAGAAGGAGAGAAAGGAAAAGCGAGAGGGAGAGAGATTAAATGGGTGTTAAATATAGGGAACAAATCATCATTCCAGTCCCATTTCTATCTGCAATCAAGCCTCTAAATGTTCTCTCTATCATCTCTTGTAGATTGGGCTGGATGACCTTTCGTTATCTGCCCTCTTCGAATATCATTTCATTTTTGGAATGGACATCAAAACAAACCTTTCTCCCTTGCAGAAAATGAGGTCAAAATGTATCGTAAGCATTTTTTGAAAGGCAACGTTGGTGTACTTCTTTACTGCAAACCACCAAAATAAAAATAAGTAATACTGGGTGCAGCAAAGTCAACCTGTTTGGGTGCAAAGATACAGATGTGGTGATCTATAGAAGCACATGTATGTGGATGACAACGTTTTTAAAACAGTCATTTTCTGGTGTGTTTACGGAATAGTCATGTGGTTGCTAGGTATAACAAGGAGGAATCATGTAATATACTGCCATATAATGCAACATAGTATAGATATAGCACCCACTTCATTAAGTACACCTGTGCAATCTAATGCAATCCAATACAACAGCGCTGCCATAAATTCTACATTTATGAAGCTTATACATTTCTGTTTTTGCTGACGTTGTCAGAAAGGTGATGATTCTACTTTATGTTTACTCATAAGGTTGTAGTGGTTGATGGTGGTGTCCTGGGGTACATTATATTGAATGGTAATATGGTGATATTTTGTCCACTCATTGACATACATGAGGGGGGCAAAATATTAGGAACGGTTCAATATAATGCACTCGAGTTCACCACCATCATTCACTACAACCTCAATAATAAACATAAAGTACAATTATCACCTTTCTGACAAAGTCAGCAAAAACTGAAAATATATGAGCTTCGTATGAATAGAATTTATGGCAGAGCTGTTGTATTGGATTGCATTAGAATGTGCAGGTGTTCCTAATAAAGTGGCCGGATTAGGGTTAGTATGCACTAAATGCATTAAAAAGCAGGTATTCTGTAAAGGGTATCTTTGCGTTTTCACATCAAAACACACTAAGATATTAAGTGCAGTGAGTGTGTGTGAGTATCTTCAGAGCCGTGAGCTTTTGTTTTCAGGAATAATAGGCCGTTATTCTTTTGATTTATAAATGGTCATACTTAAGCTATGTTTCTAAAGTGGAAAAATGATGTTTTCGTCACTTTGTTAATGTGGGACCTGAAGCTCAGATCTTAATCTAAGACAACGCCAAGACTTGTAACCCCAGATTTCCTTTAGGGAATTCATCTCTCCAGATTATTTAACAGCATTTCTCTTTTTGCTTTGGGGCCAACTTGTAGGATTTGAGTTTTGTCCTCATTTAACTTTAAACCTTCAGTGCGGAACTTTTACATATAAATGAGTGTCAGCCTTGCCAAATGAATTCACACAATGCTGAGTAAGCCTATCACCACCAGATAGATCTCTCTGTATTTCACAGTAACAGAGTTTTTAAATCTCCTGGCAGGTGGGACATTCCCGCTATGGCTGTTTGACTTTGCACCCTGGTAGCCAAGCAGCTAACCTCTGGTTAGCTAAAGCTAGGTAAAAATATCATGGTAAACAGTATTATCATGATTATCATTGTTTCTTGAAATCCTACTATTTATACTAAAATACAGTTAAATGACTTCACACCATGATCTCCTTGGATTTTATTCTCAAAGTTGATTGGAGATGCAGCTCAGCTCTTTAAATGCAGCTCAGTGTCTCTTAGATTCTACACACACATTCATATATTGAATATTCATGATTTTTTTTCTGATGAAACTGATCATCTGCTGTGTTATCTGCTGGATGTTAACATTCATTTTTAAAAGGCATAGAAATTTGTAAATGCACACGGAACATAATAACTGTCATACTGGGCTCTTACAGGCCAATAATACCGACTTCCCTGTGTGAGATCTGACAAAGCATTGCTCTGTGTTCACTGCGTCCTCTGAAAACGACAATAATCACAATAATGACGGTCATGAAAATGGTCGGCAGTGTTAATACTGTCAGCTTGCTTCACCGCGGTGTATTGTAAAGAAGGTGAACCATCACATCTGTAACTGTCACCTAATGCTATGAATAGCGTCTTCGGTGTCTTTGCTTTTCTGTCAGAACTTTTGTTTACACCTTGTTGCTTCTGGTACAACCACTTTGGAAAAATAGGCTGCAGTGGCCAAAAATGAAAGTTAGGATGGTTGTGGTGAATTTTACTGTTTAGAAATCTAGCTTTTGTTTTGTTTTTTATGGGAAAGAATGTACTTTTTTGCATATTTAAAAGTTACATAGTTTTTACATAGTATCACTCGTAGTAGAACCATTGCACACCATTCTGCCATCTGAAGAAATTCAAAGCTTGACAGACCTGCTGAGCCTAGTTACAGTTGGTGAGCTATCTTTGGACAATCACTGCTTGGACGAGGAGTTCAGTGTTCAACTACATGAGATGCCCAAATGGGACTTTAAGATAATTTCAACAGCCATTAATTGTAAAAGTAATACACAGGCTTAGAAAGTTGATGCCAACAGAGCTTCTTTTGCTGTTTTCTTGTTTTCTTTCAATTATTACGATATATTAAAAAACAGTGGACCTGGCTTAGGGAATTCAGTGTGAGTTGTGGAGTTTTTTGTCGCTATGTCTTGAACACCCTGTCATGCACCACTGCCTGTCTATAGTCTCTTTGCATTAGTGACATTATGCTGTCAACATTGACCAACAATCATAGTAATCTTAACACTATGTCAGAGCAGTTGAATATATCAGTCAGTAGCTTTTGGTTATAGAAAATAGAAAATACTAAAAAAAAAAAAAAAAAAAGGGAAAGAGGACTGCTAATGATGAGAGAACAATGTCAGACTGAATGATGGATCTACAACAAAATAGCAATCCATGCTGCTGATTATCAGCTCTATGCTTGGGTGAGGGTTGGATTCAAGGACTCTTTGAAAGTGGACTAGGTATTTGTAAGACTAGTGGAGCTAGATAAGCATTACAGTTATTTAACCTAAAGTTAAGCATTCATAAAGATGTCGCTGTTGATGATGATGTTTTATTCCTTGATTCGTCAGTGCCAAAATATCTGCAATTCTTTGACTTCCTAGATGCTTGTCTCTCCTCGCCACTGGTTTGCTTTAGCTCTCCTCCATTTCGAGCTGCACTTATAGCTTACACACAAATGTCATCATGGCCTGTAGACTTTGCAAAGGAAAAAAGGAAAGATAATTGAGGAAAAACATCCCTCTATGTAATGCCCGGAATTGCACTCTCAACCTTAGGAAGCATTACAATGACACTTCATATTCAATTCATACCCATGACCTTTAAAGGTTATAGTCCACAAGAAAAACAGTACATGCCGACTTGAATTGTGTCCTCTTTAAATACTTTGCAAGGACTTAGGTTACACAACCGGAACACTGGACTTCAAATAAATACAAATCACATACAAAACAATAATCTGAAACATCTTTGCTGCCTTTAATGACCACAGCATGCAGCAGTAACTTGTGACCAGCAGAGGGAGCTGTTCTCCTACGACTGAACACTTGGAAGACGTCATCTCCCCATGAATGCATCTTTGAACTGGATCTTGTGGTTTAGCTTAGTCTCTTGTGTGTTGCCTTGATGCACAGATTAGTTTCGTTCAGTTACAGCAGCAACCATGTCTTCTGAGTGTCTATTAATGTCTATATACATACATATATATATATATATATATATATATATATATATGTACGGGTGTGCAGGGTATGAACCTGATTTACACAGTACATGTATTTTGTCAAGACTCCGATTTAGTGGTCTTCAACTCAATACTTTGTGTTTCCATGTTACAGGCAGACATTAATGGTCCAGTGTTCTTATAGATTTTCTTGTTGTTTTTTGTCTAACTACTAGGCTGCCTTTTGATGTAGTTTTTTTTAATACATTTTTTATACATTTCATACAAATTGTACCAGGCATGATTGAAAGCAACCAGTCCTTCTACCTCATCCATTCATCTAATCATATACTACATCCTGCTACATTACAACTCTTACCACCCGAGTACATAGGAGCTGCACGCACAACCTTGCTTTAGGAAAAAAATGACCCAGCTTAATGCAAGCCAAAACAGCCTACAGTTTAATTCAGCAGGGCAAAGTTTCATTATTCTTCCATCAAGTCAGGTGATGATGACGAGCTTGATCCTGTGATGCAATCCAGGAAAAAAAAAACGAAAAAAAAAAAAACTAGTCACTCCCACTCATAAGGAGACTCCCACTCACAGTTTAAACTCCAGGGCCAGTCTGTACATATACAGCTTTGTTGTTGTGGTTAATAATATTCAGTAAGCAGTCCTTCAGCTGTTGGCTCTTTAATCTCCTCCCTGACCTACAGTATGATAAGCGCTTCAGGGACCTTAGCACCTTCAGTATCTCCCATCTCGTTTTTTAACATGGCACCTTAGGTTTGCCCCCTGTGTAACGAGTAACAGCAATTTAAGGAGTGAGATTAAGTTATTATATCTTATATCTAATATCCAAAACTACAGTTATGAAATGAAACTGTCTTTTCAGTTAATTTATTTTTTTCAGTATTTTTATTTTAGTGATTTGTTTTGGCTTTTGTGTTGAGCACCTTTTAAGTATTGATTTTCTTAAAATGAATCTCCCTGTCATATGTGAATGATAGATTGATGTCCTATTTTAATCCCCTCTCATGAAGTTACGCATAATTATGAAAATAAATGTAACAGGATTGTCTAACAAGATTGACTTGATAAAAGCAATTTAAAATAATTGACCTTAAATGTATCTAATGTTCACAATATATTGAAGACATGGGGCCATGTAATTAAAACTAAAATAAGGGGGGCGAAATGCGTATGTTTACTCAACAGTGACGGAGCAAAATGATAGAAATTTCTGAACATAAGTTAAAAAAAAGTAAAGAATTACACTTTACACAATTACACAATGATTTTGTGTTAATTTTTGAAAAATGAAAAGTGAGAGCACGGACCAAATGGATACTCAGATACATAATTTAATGTGTCTGCCAGATAAATCAGGTGGATATGAGTGCTCATTTTGTTCTTCGAGATAAATTAGTTCTTAATATTCTTTTCGTTGTTAAATAAAATTGTTTTGTTGTGCATTTTATTTTAATAGTTATTTTTGCTAAATATAATGTATTTTCTTGGTTCATTCCACAACTACATGTATTTATCCACACTTAATTAACAAGTATCATCACTAGAAAGAGAATGTTGTTTGGTACGATTACATTGGCGATTTACACATTATAACAGTATTTTAGAGTTTGTATGTGTTTTCTTTTAAGATACAACAAATGACAGGATAACAGGGCAGAAAAAGGATGCCTTGTAGATCCCATCAAACACATGGGTGTAAGAACCAAAATAGATCCTATGAGTCATCCATCTATCCATCCATCCTTATTTGCATATCTGGGTTTGGGTTGCGTTGGCAGCAGGCTAAGTAGCTCAAGCGTCCTTCTCCCCAGCCATATCTTCCACTGTGGCATTCCCAAGCCAAATGGAATATTTAATTCCTCTAGTGTATTCTTGGTCCCTTCCCAGTTGGATATGCCCAGGAGACCCTCAGAGATATGCCCTGTGAGCAACCTCATCAGATGGCTGAACCATCTCAGCTAATTTTGCTCAGTGCAAAGGCATATTGGTTCCAAGTTCTTTCTGCATGTCTAAGCTCTTCACTAAGGTTGAGGCCTGACATCATGTGAAAGATCAGTGTTTTGGCAGCGTGTACCCTCAATTTCAATTTCACTTTTTGAGTCACTATGAAGAACTCTTGACCATTTGAGAGTTGCAGAGTGGGACGTACAGTAGGTGGACGATAGGGTAATTGAGAGCGTCACCTTTAGAGAGTTCACCCCAACATACTTGAACTCCTTGGGGCTCCCAACCCAAAGGGGACAATCCACCATTTTCCACCAGGGCCTCAGACTCGGAGGTACAGACTCATCCCAACTCATGCATACTTTGTTGCAGAGGTCACAATTTGATGAAGCCTGTAGAACTAAATCATCAACAAAAACCAGAGATGCAAGGCCGAGGTCACCAAACCAAACACTGTCCACCCCTCAGCTGCACCTTGACATTTAGTCCTTTGAAGGAGACATATTATGGTTTTTGCTGTTTTCTGTTATTTATATACTATTACGATGTCAGATATCCATGAGATATCTATACTAAACATGTTAAAAGTTTCGAAACTTGAGGTGACCGTATTGCTCGCTGCAAGTCAAAAGCCAGTGCTTCAACCTGTGCTGGATGCTTAATTTATGCCAATATTTTCTACCTTGCCAACAAGGTGATGTTGACTCATCGCACATGCTCATAAACGGCCGTCTGTTCCATAGCCTTTGCTGTTGAGATTGTCACTAAGGTGTCTTCATGTGTTGTTCACACTGTCTACTCTCATATTTCAGATTGGATTGTACAGATGTGTTTGAGAAGTTGACAATTTGAGGAAAGAATAACAAAAAGTAGTCAAATCTTAGTACTATAGTTTGTTGCATCATTTCTTGACAACTGCAAATTCATTCTAATGTTGCTCCATATCTATTCGATGTGTAAATAGATAAGTGTTCGGTAGCATGTTTGCCATATCAACTAAATGTCCATAAATCCTTGTCCCTCATAGAAAAATCTAGAATCTATACAAGTTTATATAAAGTGGTATAAGTTTATTCAAACTGCTACAGTGCACTAGAGTTTTCAAGTTGCATAGTGGACTATGATTGACTTCTAAACTAGTTGTGATTTCACAAAATCCTCCTCCTGTCCCTTAGGTACACATCTTCAACTCAGATGTAAGGTGAATTTCTTTTCTTTCTGCACTCAGCAGATGAATGTAAAAACAGCCTTCTAGTGTCAAACTCTGCAGTGCTGGTCAAACATCCAAGTCACGGAGCAATTAACAAAACACATTTCTGAGTATAAGGGCACTACTGACATTTTCA
This sequence comes from Euthynnus affinis, assembly GCA_029490765.1. Lineage (NCBI taxonomy): Eukaryota > Metazoa > Chordata > Actinopteri > Scombriformes > Scombridae > Euthynnus > Euthynnus affinis. Next base: position 7,508,580 of record CM055854.1, on the reverse strand, counting down.
CACTCAGTCCTATAAATTTAAAAGTTCCATATTAGATAGTTTATAGGAAATTGCATGAGACATACTGAACTTGTAAAATAAAGTGTTACCAATATAAGTAGCTGACAAACATACATTATATGGAAATAGTGTATTGAAATTCACACATTGCAACATTTTCGAATAATTCTTATATTATTAGCAGTGGTAATTGTAGTATTATCTTTTAACATAATCATTTTATTGTAGCCTATTATTACAGGCCTACTACAGCTAGTATAACTATTAGTATAACACTGTGAAATGCAGCGATGCCTCGCGCCAAAAGGTAGACTATATATATATAAAAAGAAACAAATCTGACGTCAGCCTGGTGCAGATCCTCATCTAAAAACAATCAAAGCAAACCCACAGCCTGTTTCAAATGCCGATTTTTTTTTTTCTCACATGAGGATTTCAACAGAGCCAGCGCCTGTTCATTGAATTATGCGTCGCACCTCCTCGTCATGACAACTAGCTGTGAGATTGAAATATTGCAAGTGGTGCCCTATAAGCGAGAGAGTGGATGAGACCGCACTGAGAGAGAGAGAGAGAGAGAGAGAGAGAGAGAGAGAGACTGTTGAAGCCAGTGGGATCTTCTTCAGTGCGGTCACCGAGCGTCTAAATAATATCATCACTGCATCCTCACATTTAAATCCTTTATGATTCTCTTCTTAAATCATGAAGGCTAAAAGGAAGATCCCCGCGCTGTTTGTCAGACTGAGCCACTATTTTCTGATAAGAGCGTCAGATACCAAGTGAAACCGAGAGAGAGAGAGAGAGAGAGGGAGAGAGAGAGAGAGAGAGAGAGAGCGAGCTCCACGCAAGCGCGTAAAGACGAGATTGGACACCTGATTTTGTGTGGTGTCTTTAGAGCGCTATTTCACATTTTAAGCCCCAACAATCCGTGTTTTTTTTTTTTTTTTGAAGGCCCTCGCGGTGCAGCGGGGGCAGATATCGTGGATTATTATCAGCATGGACAAACGGGGAAAAGAGGACAGATCGCTGCGTTGACTTTTGAAGCAGCGCGCAGAGTCTTGACGCTATAGCGTTACGCATTTATTTTACTGTGAGTGGCTTTCTCTCTCTTCTTTTCTTCTTCTTCTTCTTCTTCTTTTCTCTCTCTCCCCCCCCCCCCCCCTCTCTCTCTCTGTCTGAATTATACTCTCGGCTGTATCTCAACATTATAAAAGTCAAATATCTGTGGATAAGGAACAGAGCAGGGTGTTGTCAGAGAGGAATGAGAAGAGGAGGGGGGCAGTATGAGGTGTGCTTTTTTTGGAAAAGCCGGAGAAAGACGGACACCGAGAAGGTGTGCTGATGTGCGAACGCCTGCGACGCGTTACCCTCCTGAGAAATAATTGCGATCGAGGGGAAGAAATGGCCTAGTTAAAACATAATCGACACACCGACAGAGGCTAGAGAAGAAGAAGAAGAAGAAAAAGAAAAAGAAGAATCGTGTTTAGATGGACGGGCCATCATCATCATCGTCATCCTCATAATTCCGGGCGCTTGCATCGAGTCTTTTTTAGGTAAGCCATATGTTCACCACCACCTCCTAAACGTGACTAGAGATGTTCTGTCTATCCAATATGTACGCTTTGGTGACTTCGCACATTGCGCACGTTATCCATCTTGACGCACTGTCACAATTGGGGGGTGAATGAGATTTCAATGTAAAAATCCTCGTGCCACTTTTGTTGCTATAGCACATATTTTCTTCCTTTTCAGCGGGAGCCTTCGATTGGCCTTGCCTGTTGATAAGCTGTCACATCTTCACATGAACAGTCCACTCTTTGAGCATTGAGCATCAGTATTCAGTCGTTTTCACCACCGCTGCTTAAGGAGATGATATTCATGTGATTTAATTGGAATCACCTCATCATGTAGACTGTCAATCAAACAGGCTGCTCTTTTTTTTAAATTCATTTTGGGCTCCCCAACCAGTGGTCTGTTATCTTGGTTGTGCAGGTGATTTTAATAATGTTTTTTTTTTTTATTACATGTATTTGTGTGTGTGTTTGTGTGTGTGTGTGTGTGTGTGTGTGTGTGTGTGTGTGTCTGTGTGTCTGTGTGTGTGTGTGTGTGTTGCAGCTTAATTAGAAACACATGCTGCTGTGCTGCAATAGAACACATTTGAAAAACCAGAGTCTGTGGCAGGCCTTGAACTCAGAAGATGTCCTCTCTAATGAACAAACCTCACAACAGCTCTGTGAGACACACACACACAAACACACACACACACACTCATGGACACGCATAGCCTGTGCCCTAGAAGATGCAGATAGGATTGTGAATTAAATGCACACACACTCTGATGATCCAGGGGAAGGCTCCATTAATATTCAGTGGTGGTTGGGCAGTGCTCAGTTAATGGCAGACAACAGGACCTCTGTTCTGACAGGTCATGGATGAGGAATGGTATATTTTCATTTTTAGGGGGATAAATGTGTGTGTGTGTGTATGTCTGTGTATGTGTGTGTGTGTGTACGTGTTCTCACAGATACAGTGCCTGTAGCTATGGAGCAGTGACATTTAAAATCCATCAGAAAACCAATAAAGTGTCTTTTTTAGAGTTTTTGCAGAATGTGGTATTACGTTTGTTCGTGTACTGTTGGAATAGATCGCTTTCTTATGCTGGAAATCACGTCAACCTGGTCGCTCACACTTACTCAAATACAACTCACATACCTCAAAGAATATGTTCTATTTGCTTCATTCAGTGCATTTTTTTGTCTAAGTTCATATGGTATATAGGATAAAGAGCAAAAAATGGACACTAAAGATCGAAATGTGGTAGGAGTATATAGTCTAAACTTCACTTGGGACATTCAAAATCTTTCTTCCTTCTAAGCTAATGATGTGATTATGTATTGAAATATCTATTGAAATTGGTTTAGTGACTGATCCATGTTGGGCCTGGAGGATTTGATGGCAAATTATATTAAAGAATGATGTTTTTCTATACTGAAAGATGCAATGCAGTTATGTTATACAACAGTTAATGCGTTCACTTTAATTTCCAAACTATCAGCTATTATTGTCTCCAAGAAAAGACACTGTGATTGTTCCATCCCCAGAGCACTGTATCCAATAAACTACAGTAAAGGGCCAATAAAGCTAATATTGTGGTGAGCGCAGTCATTTGGTTTTCCAGAGAGGGAAAAAAAAAAATAACAGAAAAGATAAATGGAATATAAAAAAAAAAAAAAGAATTGCTGCTTAATGGATTGGATGACAACATGAAATGGAGACTTACAAACCAGAACAAAACGTGTTAAGTCTTAATGTTTAATGAAGTATGTTTGGGTGATGTGTGTGTCAGTGAGCAGGTTCAAGTGTTTTCAAAGGTCTTCATTGTGATATTCTGTCCTACACAAGCAGGGACAAACCAGAGAGAGGGCTTCCCTCTAAAGCTATATGTATTGTTTATGTGGCCGTCAGATCATTTTACCTTGATATGGAACTGCTTTTAGGATGTCATAATATCATAATCTTAATTTTCAATTGGTAACCTTATTATGTGTTTAAGGAACACATTATTTTTTATCTGCATCATCTTTTTTTCTTTTTTGCGACTAACTGTATGAAGTACACTGTATATTTTAAAACAATACACAGATCATACATTGAGTTGTTGATAAAATGGTCCTTTAATCTGCTTTTTTTAATGCTGCATGGCTGTGTGGTTTAATGAACATTTTCAATTTGAGAAACAAAATTTGCAGTCCCACTGAGTCAGTGAGCCTCACTTGCTACACTATGAGAGAGAATGAGCTACTGTAAAAACTTGCTGTATGTTAAACCCCTACAGCCAGACTGTAGGGTGTATCCTACAAAATGTAGGTGCTAAACTGAAGTGGCATTTGTGTTTTTTTTGTTTTTTTTTTTCATTTAACTGTGGCTATCCAGGTAGAAAATGTGGAACAAACCTGTGCAGTTTTGTTGTTTGGATGATGATCAAATGAATGTGTTTTCACTGAGTTTCAGAAATACAAGTATAACTTAATCATTTCCTTTTAACGCACGTCTCCAAAAACATTATCCTCACACACTCTTTTGTCAAAACAATAATCATTTTTAATCTTAGTCTCTGGTTAAAATTCACAATAAACTAGGAGGTGGACATCCAAATCCATGTTTAAAATATGTACAATCGTCTCTATAGGCTGTAGTTTGATGCTACTATCATAGACTCTCTTTGAAAATGTTAAAAACTTGCTATACTAAAAGCATTAAAAGCCATACAGAATAATTTTGATGCTATACAAGGCTACAATGAAAAAGCATTAAATGAGTGGTCTCCTAGCAATGACGCATTCACACTTTGAAGAGCTCAAAAGTATTATAAATTCTTCTGTAATTACATATTCGTCTATAACACTCAAACTGCCTTTGCCATTTGAGTTAATGTAACAGCAGCTGTGCTTCAGAGAGGAGGTCAGAGAGATTTTCTGTTCTTGGCCAAAGTCATCTTATCAGGTATTGCTGGTGAAGTCAGTCTAATATTTTAAAGCCAGAGGATGTCTTATCATTTAAAGTCAACACTTGTTAGTCCATCCTTGTCAGAAACTTTCTAATGACAGCTAATTTATTACAGTGTAAAAGTGACCCACTCTATGTTGGAAGCGTTGAACCCCCACAGAATTTGATTTTATATGTTTGCTGTTTGGAAAATAGATCAAATTGTTGATGTTTTGCTTGTTTTTTTCCGGGATGCCTGTGAGGTTTCCCATCATTCCTGTCTTTTAATGTCACAGCACTATGAATTGCAGGTCAGTGCCTTAAGAAGTGCCTGCAGGATTGTGCACTTAGAGTAAGTGTGTATCAAGGGCCCAAAAAAGTCCACAAGAGAGTCCTCATGCACTTACCAATTTTATAGTGTGGGACTGACCTGAACCCTCAGAGATGTATCAAGAACATTCTTCAAAATCTGTGATTCCTGTTGGGTTAAGAGGTTGGGTTTGGATGTAACCTGTAATGTCACAGCTGCACCAGCAACTCGTCCAGCTGACTCACCGTCATTTATAACACAAAAACAGACACATAACATGGGACAAAATGTGATTTTTTTTATATATATATATATTTGTTGTGTTAAATTATCATGGCGCAAAAAGAAAATTCATGACTTGCTCAGAAGTGTAGCAGCTGTTATTATCCATACATCCTCTCCCTCATATGACCAACCTACTTTCTCACCCTGCTACAGCATCTTTACATAAAACATTTACTGTATGCCGGGTTAATGGTGTGACCGCTGTGATGGAGGTTTGGGAGATTTTAATTTCTGTGTGAAGATGTCAAGTCAGAGAAAGGGGAGGTTAAAATGACCCAGTTCTCAGTCACGTCACGACCAAGGATGAGAAAAGCCGGCAAGAATGGCTTGACCTGACCCATTATCTGTGAGCAAAGTAAAGCTGGAGAATCGCCTGTGCAAATGCCATGGTAACCATCTTGTGTAACCTCTTTTGAACAATATCACATAACAGTCATCCATGAGATAAGCCAGGATAAGTGCCGTCCTGTCTTGTACAGTCCGGGAAGAATATCACACCAAACCCCATTAATATATCTGGTAGTTTAATGTATCCTTTATTTGCGGCAGAGATGCGAACCCATTAAAACGGGACACGTGACCTTTCCTGAATCGCAAAGTTTCCACCCTTCAATTCATCAGACGCGATCCATTAAGCAGCTGTAACATTTTATTCTCTGATATTTTTTGGGCAGTGATGCACAAGCTGGAGCTGGCATTCAAACATGTATTCTTAAAAAACAACAACAACAACAACATTGTTTCTTTTAACTGCTAGTGTATCACTGAACTACACTTATCATAATTTGCCATGCTTATGACACAGCACACACATTAGGCAGCTGGTGCTCTTTAGAAAGGTGTGAGCAGTGATGACATGAATTGGACAGACAGGCAGTTTGTAATGTAGCTTACATGATATACTGGGGGGAGGCAGCCCATTTGTTAATAATTAAATGTCATAGTTTCTACATTTTCAGATGGGATCATGATTGCCAGTTAATGTTGCGATAAGAAGTTAGCTAATGCTAGTTTTATTGGCTTGGGATACATTGAGGAACTTTAGGGCTTGAACAAGTATGAGATATGGTGCTAAATGAAATGTTAATAACTATATGTCCACCCACTCTGTCCTCCTAGCGCTGAGGTGAACTACCACCCAGAGGAAAATGAATACTAAATTCTTCTTTAATTCTTGTTCGGTTAGGGACAAAGCATGAGTGAATATTGATATATATTGACGGAAAAGACTGTCCATGTAAATGTAGTCACTGCAACCTGGCTGGAAGTAAGATGTTAGACTATGTAATGATCAGAGGCAAACACAAGCATTGAAGTGATTAATACTTGGACCTGAAAAGGCTTTTCAAGCTCTACCTGACATTGAAAACGGTGGGCATTTTGTATTCAATTAACTGGCATTGGAAATGTGCAAACACAAGCCTCAGAGGAACACATGCACAGTATGTAACGATAGAATTACACTCTGTTGTCTGAAGTAGAGAAATCCTACTCAGAAGCACAGTCAGTGGATTAGAGAACAGTTTTTAGAGTTTTAAGAATTAACTGTATGTTATTCTAAGGTTTGGATTTGCTATAAACATGGTGATGAAAGTGTTTAAAAAAAAAAAAAAAAGACTTGGATAGGTTGTGGACATTGACACACACTGCAAATGGCAATACCAGAAACCTTGAATGCAAAATGTGTTTAAATATGACAATTTTGACCATTTTCCCCTTGTTTTGTTTTAATTAAAATGTTTGTGTGTTCCATATAAAACTATGTACTGTAACTACATGACCTTTAATTAGCTAAATGTTAAAGTGACTGCTCTGTTTGAAGCCATGTGCACAAAACAGGCTTCCCACCAGGCTCTTGCAACCTTTTTATTTTCTTTTTTTCAAATCACTAGATAAATAAATGGTAAGCAACAGACATCTTATACATAGTGAAATATAAAATTCAGGCCAAATCACCTATCATATTAGTTATGGCTACTTGGGGGGTACTGTGGTGTGTTACATAAAACCAGCTGTTTTAATCCTGTGATTTCTATTGATCTGGTCATGGTTATTGTCACACACGGATTAAGAGCTGCTGATTTAGCCCTTATATGCCAGAACATTTAGTCATTTTGTTGGCGTAGGATTATTGTTGTATTGTCAGTGTGCGAATACCCTGTGACAATCAGGGGGTCCCGGTGCTGTGGGCGGTACTTCCAAAACAGAATATAAGCATACATCAGCCACTATTGAAGCAACTAAACAAAAACATGCACGGTAGCATTTTTTATTGCTCTCTTTATTTATTTTGTTCTGTGATATAAGGATTGTGTAAGGATTTTTGAAAGAATTTCCTTGAGATAAATAAAGGACTTTAATTTAGTATCTGAATTAGTTCACATTTATTGCTTTCCTTGTTGACTGATGGTAGAATGAGTAGAACTTTGAGATGAGAGATTACAAATAAGTTCAAGTCGGCATGTGGGGCAGTATACAGACCAGGGAAGTCCTTTTTGAGTCTGGCTATATTAGTCCAGTGGATTTTCCTGTTAGCACTGCAGCTCCATCGGTGGCAATGCTGATAAGGTTTCTCCTCATTGTCAAATTCTGCCCTATGAAGACTCTCTTTAAGAGCATTGTAGATTGAGCTGGTGTTGGAGCCTTCTTATGTCAAAGAACACATATCAACATCACCCTCACCTGTTATATCACAGCGTACATTAATGATCATATAGGGATGCCTGTGAACAGTGCTTTCATCAACTGTGATGCTTAGCAGAGTGATGTGTTCAATTATCTCTGCACAGGCTTTGTCAGATTTGTGGATGTTGCCAGAATCAGTGCCATTTAGCTCCTGCATCTTCATAAGGGGCATGAGCTTTTTGGATGACATTCTTTCCTTTACAATGGTGTATGCCATTCTGAATGCACTATCAGTCTTTTTAATTGAGCTGGATAGCATATCCATCACTTGATTTGGCAGGGTGTCTTTTTGCCTTGCCTTGGCAATTTCCACAGCTCTACTGTGAGCAATACTTACTTTGTGCTTGTATTTTTTTTTCGTGGCTGCCTAGCATCTGGCACACAGACATCTCCATTTATTCATTGTTCTGCCAGGTGTACTCCTGATTTCTTCTCAGAAAACGGCAAACTTTCCATTTCCCTGCAGACAAAATATCCTAGCTTTCCTCACTTGACATGAAGCCAGGCGTTGCTCACCCTTCCATTCTTCCATTTGTTTTTGTGTCCAACCCTATGGCAGGTCACTACCAAGGGCACCACTGCTCTCTGGCTCAGGCTGGCCCTATTGTGGGGGCGGTGTCAGTATCATACCCAAGCTAGCAGCTGAAGCACCAGCATGATCTTCATTAGCTGCCTGTTAACTGACATTTTCATTTTACGTGCTGTTTCTTAACTTTTTGGCAGTGACACCAAAATTTGCTAATAGTGTGGTTTGTTTCGTCTTTGACATTGTGAGTCCACATAACACTGGCAGCATTTCCTGTTGAATGGCCGCTTGTGCTGTGTGACAGTGCGCCATAGTGGACGCCCTGTAAATTACACTGTAATTGCATTTAAATGCTGTAAATACTTAGGTAACAATGTATTTTTTAAGTGTTACTTTAAAAATACATTGTTTTTAAAGTGTTACTTTAAAAATACATTGTTACCAAAGCAAATTATAACTGATTTCAAATAGTTACATAAAATAAATAAATAGAAACAAATCAGACAAATTTTTTGAGCCCCCCCCCTTAAATTTTGATTTGAGATTTTCAAAGGGTCCCGGTCGTAAATTATGGAGTCTGAGACCACCCATGTTTCATACTCTGTGCATTGTGAATTATGAACCGTTTCAAGTCAAAAGGCCAGTGTTCTTTAAAGTGGACATATTATCCTTTTTTTTTTTTAATTTTTTGTTATTTATATACTGTTATGATGTCCATGCCAAACATTAACAAAGTTCCAAAACTTGAGGGGGAACAGAGAGTATGTAGAAATGCTCCCTGCCAGTCAAAAGTTCAGGCTTCAGCCTACTCTGAACACTTTGCTTGCAACGTTTTTTTTTGTTTTTTTTTAACTTGCCAACAAGATGACATTGACTCATTGCGCATGCCCTAAATGGCTTGAACATGTGCAGATGTCTTTGAGAAGAGAATTTTCAGTAAAGAACGAGTAGCGAAATCCTACCACTATAATTTGTTTCATGGTTTGTTGACGTTGCCTGCTTTTAAGATCGGGCCAATCAGAAGAGAGTGGGCTCCACAGGAGGGGTCCTTTTAAAGAGACAGGAGCTAAAATGGCCTGTTGAGGCTGACCTGAGGGGTTGCGTAATGGTTAAATGTCAGATTAATAAGGAGTTTTTTTTTAACTGTAAATCTAGTAGACCTCCAAATTAAAAGTATAGACCCACAAATGTGCATGATATGTTCCTGGGTGTCTTGTCTGTGGGTTAGACATCCAGATAGACCATTATTTTTATATTTGAGGTCAAGCTTGAAAATTTGAGTGATAATGTTGTATGCTTGTTTGTGGTTACAATGTTACAGCGTTTTGTTGGTAAGTGCAGATATTAGAAGGTTACGCCTCACTCATAGGAGATATTTTGGGCCTAAGCCAATCATACACTATGTCTGCCCAAACAGCCACAACATGTGGAAATACTGGTGTTACCATGTTGTCAAAAGGCCAAGACATCAGCAGAGCAAAAGGTTGGTCTGCAAGTTTCACAGACAGTTTCAGAATACACAAAAAGAGTGTAGCTAACTGCAATGCTGGGCAAGCAGTCTGAATGCAAATTAAATGTGCCAATGTACCTGAGCAATAATATGAAGGGGAAACCCTCGGTCCCATGTCATCTTAAAAAAGAGATGTTTCTCCTACACAGCCAAATTGACTAATTTACAATACTCCCTATATTAACTACGTTCCCTATAGTTTCCTTTTGCATAAGAAATTATAATTACAGGCAAAAAGTGTTAGATTATTATATTAGGGAGGCATCATGGGATTTATGCTATATAATACAACAGGACTGCAAGAAAATTGTAATTTCAGAAATTAATGTCAGCATTATAAAACAAGACAGAATAAGGGAGGTTAGTGACCTACCTTATTCTGTCTTGTTAACTTTTAAAAAAGACTTAATTATGACAACCTAAGTTGTTAAAACAGATTAATTTAACAGCTTACACTCAGAAACATTTGGAATTCCAGATAATAGAAATGGCAGTATTTCCTCAATTTTGTAAGCAGATGGCTTGGAGTAAATGTAATAAATGTGAATGTACCCATCCAGCAAATGGGGGCTACCAATAGGGTGCGACTTGCATTGACAGGACAGACATCCTAAAGATCTTGGTACACCTTTCCTTGTTTGGCAATGGTGCCATACTACTATGCATGCTTAAGGATTGGTTACACCAAAAAGTGGCACAGTAAAATTCATATGTGCATCTTTGCAAAATATTTGGTTTTAGTGGCCTGGTTTCAAAGGGTATTCCCTTCTAAAACAAGCCTCTAGAACCAAATATTTCACTCACAGGGCTAGTTGGTAAACTACAGTAGCTGGTGAGCTACATATTAATGCGTGCTAGTCAGTCACATTAGCTTTCCAAGCTTCTTCTAATTTCTCTGTGCTGGGCCATTTGCTCCCCCTGGCATTTCATTCTCAGGACTGTAGAACATTTTATTCAATAACGAGTTACTGAAGGAGGGAAAAACTCTCAGTCAGCTAGCTTGAGAAAAATTCATGCAGATTTACTTCACCCCTGTGAGCAAATCCACTAATAATGGCAATTCCTTTGGTATGAATTTGTTTTGCTGCAAAATTTCGCTCTTTTAAAAGCTAGTTTACCCAAGCCTTAAGACTGTTTAGTCGCATGATGAATGTCGGTTGCTTGAATACAATATGAAATCTATTAGATTTTTGTTATGGCTGCTGTATATATCATTTGTAGGCTAGTGTTTTGATGCCACAGTGTAGATATCCTTAAATTACACTTTGGAAACATATCCAACAAACAGTCAAATCACTTGAACTTGGTGGCCCTCAAGATCAACTGTAGTGAAGTCTTTTATGTCATACAACTGGTTTCTGAGCTGTTTTGTATGAGTACCACCAAAGGGTTACACTGACAACTGCTAAGACCACTACACAGTACAGAGCTCTTGCAAAATGTCAGGTAGTTCAGTCATATACTTACATTTAAGGATTGTTAACTGCAAATAGAAGTCCAGGTGTACTTTGTTGAAAATGCTCAACAGATGAATCCAAACGGCATGGGAGATTCAGCATAGCGTACGACCCCGTAACAGAGGCGGTGACATGAATAATCACAGGAGTGAGAGTGTGAGTCTGTCAGATTATCAAGACCACCTAATTACCTCGTTTTAATCTGATAGGTGATTGTAAGAGTCATCTGATACTGATCAGCTGACACATGCAGGAAGCCAGTGCTCCACCTGAACCTGGATGATGCTCCAATTCCCAACACAAGAACAAGCATCCATGTTTAAAAAGCACAAAGGCATAGCAATGAACATTTTAGAAATTTATTAACAGTGCTAGTATTGAATTTTGGACTTAGTGAGGCTGCATGACTTCTAATTTTACTATGAGGTTTCAGTGTCAGCTTATATAAGCAATTGGTGCTTTAACACAGCACATTGCATTTGTCCTGTCAAATAGACCATTTAAGGATTATTAAACTGAAGAAAAGACACAACACAATGTTAACACTGTATATGAGAAATCATACATATGATCAAAAATTAGTGAGATAAAAAGCCTTGTACGTTTTGTCTTTTGAATGAATTTGTCTATTTTAAAAGTCAGTAGCACTGAAACCCAAATTACACCCCCCATCTTTTATTCAGCTGACCTCAGAGCAGTACCTCTGGAGTACAGGAAACCTCTCAACACTTTTGGGCATACAAATCATTTCAGCAGAATACATCACATACAGCGAGCCTCGGCGCTCTACTTGAGTGAACTTACACATCATCAATGCAGCCAGCCCATCTGTCAAGATGTGCTTTTCACTGAACATGGCAGTCCTCTTAAGGCAACATTTAAATTTCAGCAGCTGCTTGTGTTGTGGCAGCTTGAATAGCATGGCTAAGTAAACTGTATGTATTTACTCAAATGAATGATGATCCTCAGTCAAAACTCCCTCAGTGTGAGACAATAAAGCAGGCTCATGTTCCAAGATGCGTTGTTCAATTCTTTTGGCTAGAAAAAGATGGCAGTTGCTTTTCCCCTCCCTGAACAGATGAGCAGTGTATAGCTATAGGACCAGCTGCATGATTTGTAGATAATTGTATTATGCATTATTATGATTGTCTGTGGTCAAACAGAGTGCACCTGCTTTCTCCCACACATATAGAATATAAATTCTGTGATGGGTCCTCTATTTTGAAACCAGCAACACTTCCCCTATTGTGTGCAACTGGATTCCCAAATAACAATCAAAGCTCCTTCTTCATCCTGTCTGTACAATTTCTCCAACTATATGTGGTTACAAGGGCCCTGATCATGGCTGTAGACAAACTATTATGATATAATTTGAGAAAAAGGAAAACACTGTTCATCCAAACACAAAGAGTGTTTTTTTTTTTTTTAGATGTCCACTTTATTTGACTAACTCAGACTGCTGAAGCCTCATATTATCTTCTGTTTTGGTTTTATTTTCGCCATCACTTACATAATGGTCAGCAGGATGAATGATTACAGCAAAAAAAAAACAAAAAAAAAAAACGTATCAATGTTCATTTGTGCATTTGTTGTATTGGGAGAGACTTGAAAAATTGTGAAGCTATCCTTTAAGATTTCAGCACCGGTGGATTTGGTGACACCCGTGGTTTCCGTGGTAACGGCAAGTGGAACTTAATACTACAGCAAACACTCCTTGAGCAGCTACTTTTTCAGAAATATAATAGAAGAGCAACTAATGTGTCTGTTAGTGCAACCAGACAAAGTCACGTATTAATAAAGAAGTCAGTTAATAATTGGGCTTTTTCCATCATGCCGTGAGCAACAGTGGTCTGATTTTATGCTGCACACGGTGCAAGGAATTTTCCACACAACATCAGGGCGCTGTAACCTGCTGAGAAGTTGTAGATGCGCAGGCTGTATGACTGTCCATTTTTATTTCATTACTCCCTGAAATATTTAGGAGACAGATCCAATGTCAAAATATGTCAGAAGTTAGCATGTTTTGTTAAGTAGACATAATTTTGCACATTAACGTGAAGGAGCAGAAGTAAGATGTTTGCATTAGCAGTGACATGATACAGGTGTGATACAGCTATAGAGAATGAACAGTAAAAAGTAAGCCTGATATCAATTGTACTGGATCACATGCATGCATCATTTCCTGTGAATCCCTCATGTGTAGGTGGGCAGTCCAGAGCGGGAATGGCAGAATCTGCTACTATAAACTACTATGTAGGTAATTACTGAATCTAAATAAACTGATTCACTATTATAGAAAAATAGTATCAAAAATGTGGTTTGTAATTACAACTTTAAGGTTAGGAGAGTTAACATTTGCCTTTTTAGTAACTCAAGGTACAGTTAAGGTTAGGTTACTAAGGAAGGATTGTTGCTGCAGTTAATAAAAAGTCAAATGTTCAGATCAAGTCAGTGTATCCCTAATCTAATGCTCTAAAGCTTTGTGGTTAACTATGTCATTTTCTGTGGGAGTATCAAAATGTCAGAGACCTTTTTCTGGCTGAGATGATCTTTATGTTATTCAGAAGAGTGTAATGCAACAAGGCCACTTCTCCTTTCTTGAGCAAACAAGGGTAAGAAAAAACAAAACATAAAAGTTGATTTGTTATTCTTGGGATCCCCTGTCGATATTGCGGGAGTACCTGCATTTACACATAGAGCTCCACTGGTTCGTTTTCAGAGAAAAAGGGTTGTGTGTTGCTAAAGAGATAAAAACACTATGCAGTTTATCCCAGCCTCTCTGAAAACATATTAATTATTAATTTGTTTGGATACTCAGAACACAGCTGGACTACAGTGCATTACCAAGGCAGTTATGGAGCAGGGTTTCACACACAAAGCAAGCATACAAACCAAACGGATGCTACATGCTTAAAGAAGGACAAGCATTAAGACAGTAACATGTTGGTGTAATCATATCAGAAATAACTTCAAGCCTCTGCAGTCAAAAGGCTAAAATTAATCACATTCAACTTTCCACTTCCCCTCACAATTTTTTCAACCCAGTGGAGCCCAGTCATCGTACCTCTTAACTCTCTCACGCATGATATCTTTTATATTGGACAATTAAACATTTAACTTAATAAAAAAACAGCAGTGACATAGACTTTTCACGGAGGGATTTCAGTGTCCGATCTCTCTTGGGATGTACTCCATGTTCTGGTGTTTTCTCTAAAATGGGGTCGAGCAACAGTGAGGGAAAAAATAGCACTATTTCTGACCAAATGCCTCCAAGATTTGATGATACATAGTTCCTTAAGTGCTATAGACTATCAAGTGGCCCTGCAAGAAGACAAAATGGATGTTTATTGTTAGAACATTCAACATAAAATTGTCTGCAAATAAACATATACTTTCAATGGAAGCAGTAGTGTGAATAAGCCATCCCTGTTTTATTCATCATTTGACAAATTATCTTCTGGTAATATCATTATATTTGGACAAAGGTTTTTGTAAACCAGACTTGCATTCAATATTCATATGCAGTATTGTTTAAAACACGCCGCCCGCCGCCTCAAGCCTCAAATGTGGATTTCTTCCACACAACATAACAAGCATCGTCTCAGAGGTAAAGGACTCATTATTATTCAGAATAGACTGATAGGCTGCACTGTACAGCTAAGACCTACAGTATTGACACTACTCGAGTATGAATGGAGCCGTGGAGCCGAGATGATGGTTTTCAAATGGCAAAAAAAGGTTCATGATTACTTTTTGTGAAGATTTTAATATTTTACTATGGTGAGTTTGGTGAATTCTCTTGTCAAAATGTATTATTCTGAGTAAAATGCCATTTAAAAGCAACACAATTAGCCAGTGAAGTTTTTGTTATTGACGAAATGAATACAAATGATGCACAGTTTGTTGCACTGAATGCCAATTTGATCATTTTACATGTGATTGTCCATACATTTGCCATACTGTGATATATATCGCTATCAATAAAATATTCCTATTAATGTTGCAATCATCTCAAGCATCCTAGTACACTGTCATCCTCACAATTCAAATCTAATCATACTCTTCTCTGTTCTTATGTATAGCTTTACTTGTTCAGGTATCTCTCCCTTAAACCTAAAGTTCCCCCTCTTATCCGTCACCATTCATGCATCTCAGCATAGACTATATTGTCTCATTACATCTACATATCATTCAGTGTCACTAATATAACTCCATGTTCCTACTTTTCTGTTGCGCTTCATGTCACTTAAATCTCTCTCCAGTTCTCTGGCACAGCCCTCATCTGCCCACACTGGTGCAGTATCCAGACTGCAGCTGTGCTTCCCTATCCCCCCACTGACTGCACACTTCAGTAGCAATGAGTATTATTGTGTAAATGTGCTGTACGGTGTCAGCCATGTGTGCTTTTTCCAGCCTAATTTTTTTTCTTTCCTTGTATTCACATGATCTTATGTAAGAATGAAGCAGGTGTGGCTGACATGTGTCTCTTAGCCACACACTCTCTCTCAGAGAAGCCCCTAGAAGCATATTACATTTTACACGGGGGACTGTGGGGATAACAGGTAACAAAATGCCTACACGTTTTGAAAACATCCAGTTGCAAGCGGATACGGATGATTTATTTATGCAAAGAGTTCACGTTTCCGGATGTCATTTTTAGAACATAACAGGCTGGTCTTGTTTTGGTTTCGATTACGTGATATGAACAATGTAGGGTCATGGTTGCAACCTTCTTGTTACTGTGACAACAGAGATGGAGCTGATAGTTTTAATTAAGCACACAGTTCAAATGAATGTGATTTCACTCAGCAGGGGGTATGTTTGATCAGATTGGGAGCACTTTACATAAAGAAGAATGTAGAAAGACCTTTTTTTTCCCTTGTTGTATCTGAGAGTTTATCTCCTCACAGAACATGTTGATAGAAGCCTCATTGTTCAATGTTCAAGCTAAAAGCATTCTCCTACTACCTCTCACCTTCTTGTCATCTCTGTAAACAAACACACCAGCAGTGATTTCAGGTCAAATCCCTTCTCGTCCTTTTTGACACAAGAATGCTTTTAAGAAATAAATGCAAGAGCTGACATCTGGGGATGTTATTCTCACATCGCTGCTGACATAGACAGACAGTGTTAATATGACAACTGCAACAACTGGATTAATGTCTTAATTAGTATACAGGGCTGTTAGTTCAGACATAAATGTACCTTCTGTCTTGGTGGGCTGTCAGGTGCCCCCTGTTGATTAATTGACTGAAAATAGCTTTGTTGCAAAACACGCCAGCAGGAGATGGAATGTGTAAAACAGTAGCTTTTCCATTTTGCCTCCAAAATGGGCTATTTGTTTTAGTTTGATGTTCATTGAACCTGGTAGTTTCTCTGTTCTATAAAACGTGTATAAAACAGACTAGTTCATCTTACAGTCTTCCAAAAGGCAGGTTTCTTACTAAATTTGATAAAGTCCTGCATGAATTCGAAAATATAACATTTTTAAAAAAAAAATGCATGATAACATACTGCACTTCATTAGATTATTGCCTCCTAGAGCCAGATCTGTGGTTTACAAAACCACTGTAAACAGCCATGCTATATCTCCCTTGACACCCCTAAAATTGTTTGAAAAGAGTTGCAAGGGCGACCTTATTTATGACAGAATGACTGTTTGGAAATATGTACAGTGCAGTCAGAAAGTACTAGGACAGTGACGTGTTTTGGTTCTACTCCAGCGCATCAGATGTGAAATGAGGTTAAAGTGCTGACTTTCAGCTTTAGGGACGTTTAAAGGATGTTCACCTCCACAGTGGGTGAACTGCAGGGCTCGTAGCCCATTTCTATACGTAACACCCCAACTTTAGAACAATGCAGCAAGGCATTGATCCCAAACATAGAGACAGTTTTTGAGCCAAACACTGGCTTGTTCTTGACTGCCTGAGTCACCTGACCTCAATCCAACTAAGTACCTGACTGAAGGTGAAACCCCCTGAAACAAGCAAGATGTGATGGCGGCTGTAAAAGTGCATGTATTTCATCATACAAAAACAAGACATACAGTATGCTTTCATATATCTCAGAAAATCTGCAGCTTTAAAATGATTGTTTAATTATATGCAATTCAACATGCTATGGTCTAATAATACATACAGTAATTATAGTAGAGTGTGCAGCAGGTTTCATCTTTTAGCTGCCGAGCATCTCCACAGAATATCAGTATGGTGGAGCTTTAAGAAAGGGGATTACAGGATGAGCTGTAACTTGACATTCAGCAAACCACTTAACCACACATGTCACCCCTGTTGCCTGCACCTGCCTCTATTTTAGCCAAGACAGTTTTTCCCTCTCCGCTTCCCACTCTGCCATTGATGTCTAACTCCTCCTCGTCTTTTTTTTTTTTTTTCCCCAAGTCACTCTGACCTCACACTTTGCTCTGTCCTCGCCCTCACAACTGTACACTTTTTAACTCCTTCCTGTGATCACATATCCTCGTTTTTGCTGTGAGCAAGCTGTAGGCAGAGTTTTGTGTTTGAGCTAACTTGTGGGGACAGGCAGAAGATGTTGAATAAAGCCAAAATTTAGAGAGAAAAAAATTACAAATTACACATAAACCAACTATTCTGGTGCCTCTTTTTATAGAGCACAGATTTGATATGAGGCTATCAGTCCAGAGAACAAGGCTTAATTGAAACTAAATGCCAGTGCCAAATTCACTCAACAGTGAATTTGGGATATTTTTTTATGGAATTATTACATATTATATCAGTAGAGATTTATATAGCTGCCCATACTGGCTTGTATGCCATTTTATTTCACCATCTCACTACATGTCCTATCCAGACCCTCTTCAAATAAAGGAAGTGGGATTTGCTTGTCAGTTTGAATGTGACTGTCACAGACGGTAATGAATTAGTCAGACTCGCACATTGCCAGCTAAACATTCGTAACACACCCACATCAAGAACACGAGACACACAGCGACAGTGTATTACTTGGGATTCCTGGGTCGAATGGGATACTTTGGAAGTGCCTGTGTGGAACCAAGAGAAAACACTGAGCAGTGTATCTCCTTCACACTTGAAGATAAAGCATGATGATGTAAATTTGGGGGATATTGTGGGCTTCTAGCTTGGTGTTGTCACATTTTAATGATCACATTTAAAGTAGGCTAAAGCAACGTCTGGCCCATGGCTACATTCAGACTTTTGAGTTTCCTGTCAGCCTGAGCTCCTCGGGCTCTTTCGACTCTTCCTGCAGTCTGGAGTTAAGAATAAAGCTGATTGCAGTTTTGCTAGGGGGGGCTTAGCGTTGAACGTGCCCGCCTGAGGAACGTAAGCTAGTTAATTCAATGTTATCCTGTAAATCTCCTTTTTAAATTGCCCCCCTCCAGACATGCCTTTATGCATTGTCTTCATCTCTGCACCTTTTCTGTTTCCTCTGTTTTCTCTAGATTGTAGGTTTGAAAAAGATTATCATCAGCAACATCATTATCACTCAGATTGTTGCACTTAGCAGGCACCGTGTAGCAGTGAGACCGGACAATCAACATGGCCAAGCTGGCTTCTCTATTTAATTTATTGGGCCATTCTATTCTTAAATTAGCTTTAAGCTCGAGGCAAAGCAGCTGTCAGACCTCTCCCTCAAACTGTGTGTTTCGCCCACAGACACCTATACACGCGCTAGCACAGCTAGCATTTCACCTAGATCATCACTAATTAGTGTGTCACCAGATTGTACACACTACTCGGCTTTATTATGACACATTTAACAACTCACAATTACCAAACAGGCTAAGACAGCAGATAAATAAAAAGTAACAAGCCGCTAGAGGCAGCAGCGTTCATCTGTGCCAGATTTCAAGGGCCAGTAGCTGTCAGGATATCTTACTTTGTCTGTGTGTTGGCGTGGGGAGTTGTAAAATAAAGGGTTTTCCATGTGATCTACAGGTGTTAAATGGGAAGAACAGTGGTCAACAACAGCAACATATTGATCTTTTGGGGGGGTCTAGCAGTGACAAAGGACCTTTTGTCTAACATCTCCTATCTGCTCTTACTGCCTGCTGCTGCTAACCTGCTTTGATGCTTCATTAAGACCCCTTTAATTGACTTCTACTTGATCATTTTAACATTTTTTTCCCTAATTTAACTAATGTTTTCATGTTAATTATTGGGAGGAAGAAAAAAAACTGACATTTAATTTAATCTGTGTTTTTAAATTGAGCTAGGCCTCTGCTGCTGTCCAGCAAGCCGTTATCCTACTGACTAAGACATTTGCAGTCATTTCCTGGATTGATCGCAGTTATAAGAAGTGTAAAGTGATATTTCCTTGTGGACGGCCCCAGTTTTCTGGATCCAGCGGGATGAGGATGGGAAAGCAGTGGCAGATTGAGCAGCCATGATATCTGATGGAGCTGCTCATGGAGTCTGGAGAGCTTATAGAATAAATTGTGGGCTGAAGCTCACTGCCTTCATCAGCACTAACAACACAGTGGTTTTCCACAATTATGGGGTCGCCATGAAATTAACACTGTGACAAGAACTTAGCACCTATAATCACAGATGAACCTTTATTTTGACGTTGTTGTCCAAAACAGATTTGTCACAGAGAGATTTAACCAGCAATCACCACAGACTGTCTATATAAAAGCTTGTGTTTATGTGTATCTATGTGTATGGCACCCAACCTTGGTACCACTTGGTTGCTTACAGAAGCTTGGAACTGTTTAGGTGTTGACATTAGCGCAATCTTTTCGGCAGGGCGAAAATGCTCCAAGACGTTTGTTGACATTTTCACTATTCATGATCATAATTATTCATGTGTGATACAGCCAACCAATAGAGTAAGCAGAGATGGTGCAACTGAACAAAGGTGCAAATACAACATAGTAGTTATTGTTGACTTAACACTTAAGCTTTTACAATCAAAGTATGACTCAGCAACAGGCTACTGGTGAGCATACATGTGCCCCATTCATCTGTCCATTCAATGTTCATATTTCTGGCAACAATGTAGGCGTAGCGGTAGTACAAAATGAAAGGTCAGGAGGTCCTAAAATCATTAGAAATCATTCTCTAGGACTATGCATTCCAGATTTTATGACTGTTTGGCCAATACTGTAGTTACTGAGATATCTTTCCTTTGCTCATAGTGATGTATAAATCGTCTGACTAGCCAACATGATTATCATTATCAAGAACAAAAAACACTTCCATGTGTTTCTATGCATACATCATCCCAGTACTCCATTTTGGCTACGTCAGACTCAAATTCTTAAATTCTTTACCAACCTACTTAGGTGTTTAATATTTTACAGACATTATTATCAGCTAAGACTTTATTGACATTGTCGACATCAGCTGTGATTTTTCATCTCCACAGCTTGAAAGAATATATTACAGAATGCATACTGTATGTATCCTCTGAGAAGGTTCAACAGTGATCCTATTACAATAATCCTAAAATGGTTAAAAGCTCGATTGACATTAAGTCAGCCGAATCTCTGCCTATTACCCCCTCAGGCCCTCCCCTTGTCTTCAAGGGCTTCAGTCTCAATTATATGACACGTCACGTAGTTGAAGACAAAAATGTTTTTGGGGCTTAACTATTTGATCTAATTAAAAGACACTTTTTAAATCAGTTGGGCACTTGGTGGTGTTATTTCTCCCAAATAAATTTGGATGTTGTGACCTGAAATTAACTGCTGAACCCACAGAATTGATTTTATTTGAGTTGATTTGCTGGGACTCAAAGCAAATGAATCACACTTGATCCTAATTGACAAGAATAGGCTGAAACTGGTCCATCAGTACCCCATTTTAAAATGCACCAATTTGTTCAGTGTCGTACGACTGCCAAATCGTTCGCATATATACTCTGTTGCCTCGGCATCAATGGTGTATCATATAGTTGTTACAGATCACAAAGAGAACTGTGGCTTTTGTGTAAATGAATTCTCATGTCATGCTGCACTTTTCGGGAGTGGAAGCCAAGTCTTTCCCTATTTCCTATTCCTGTGTCAACCAGTGCACCCTGGAGATCTAAACAGGGAGGCATTGGGCCGGATTCTGGATAGCTTCAATGTCTAGTGTGAAAAGAGGATGAGGCCCTTTGGCTGAGCCTACATATGCAGGCTGACAAGTCTAATCTTAGCTCCAGTTCAGGAGATGCTCTTCTGTTAGCCTCTCACTTCATCAACAAGACGACTTATTCATCTTCCCCGTCCATTAAAGGTTTAAAGGAACATTAAGGCCTCTAAACATCTCTTTTAATCAATATGGCATACAGTACCAGTCAAAAGCTTGGACACACTTTCTCAAGAGAATGGGAAGGTGTGTCCAGACTTTTGACTGGTACTGTATGTTTTCAACTGCATGTTTGCTCACTGATAGTCCAACTTTCTTGTGAAATCTACAAAATTACTGAAATCTAATAAACTCTGTGAAATACACATTTGCAATCTGTGCAGTTAATCCATAACAACTCATTTCATACATACCAATTTACTTTCTGTCATTGCATACAAACTTTAAATTCCTCTACGGATGTCTCTTTCAAAAGAGAGTTCTCTTTCCCATCAGAAATAAATGTATATGATCAGGTGACTGATTACTGTATCTAGACTGTTGGTTCCCAGAGAATACAACATGCAGCCATCATTTTTAAAATTAAGAATGGTCCCTTTTCTCAGCACAGTGACGGTATATAGCAGATGCTCAAGTTTAGTCAAAAACGCAGCACTCTTTCTGGCTTGCTAAGCTGCTTGTCATCCACAGATGTTGACTAGCAGAGGAGAGCAGCTTGACAGCTGAAGCAGTGCATGTGGTTTTAACACCCAAAGTGGAAGCAAAGCAATATAAAATCCTAAGGCAAACATTCTCCTCAAACACCACCATTCTGCAAAGTTTTCACAAACCACTTTGACCATTCAATTTAAACATACCCATAAAAGTGTCCTACTGGCAGGGAGACATTACCTTCTCAAACAGCTTCACCTGACAGGACTACCCATTATATAAAACAGAAAACGAAAACAGCTTACATCAGCCTGGTGATTTGTGTGTCAATTTATCCCATTTTATGTGTGAGGATGCACGCTCAATGCCATCTCAGCTCACGGATGGCTGACGTGAACAGATGTTAGGGATGTTAGGGTACTACCATTTGCAAGTCACATGTGAGAGGTTGAGAACAGACCAATTTGTGCTCACCGTTGACTCACATGCAACATCTGATGCCTCATTGGATTTTACGCATGTGTGTGTACGTCATTGCCAGTACACGCAGGGAGGCGAGTGATAGAAAGAGCAATCTGACAGGCTGCACTTGACCCACACTTGTGCTATTCTTACAGATAGCACAGGTAGATAGATGTAAGGACACACTTGTGTGTGCATCCTTGGAACTACTGTGTTTATTGAAGGTGCTCTGACCTTGGGCTTGTGCTGTATGTTCAGTCACATGTGCTTACATACTATACGAGCACAGATGGTTGTTTTAAAATCAAAATGTGTAGGGAAATATAGCAAATGTAAGCAGTGAGTAGTGACAGCAGCTCTTGTGTAATTTATAACCTTAAGTGAAACCACGTTTTATACAATATAATGTATATTATATAGTTATTGAATGTGTGTGTTCTTATATACTTCAGTGCATGTTTTTAGTCTTGCTATTGAACTTCCTATACATCCCTCTTACTTTTCATTGTTCGTGGCTGGATTGTGTTCAGATTTGAGGTGGTTCTGTTCACACTTCCACATCTCGTCTTCTTGCTTTTTTAGTTTGACATTTTGAACAATACATCTATGGACTTTCTTGCCAAGAGTTAGATGAGACGATTGATAGCACATTCATATCTGTCTGTTAAATAGAAAGCTACAGCAAACGGCTGGTTATCTTGCACAGAAAACAACTATCCTGGCTCTGCCCAAAGGTAGCAAAATCTACCTGCTAACGCCTCTAAAGCTTGCTAATTAACAAAATTCTAGTTTATTTAATGAACATTGAACGTAACTGAATGTTTTCAGTTTTTGTATGGATTAAACTTAAAAGATACATTGTCTTAATACGGGAGCTTTAGACGTGCTGGCAGGCAGAGTTTGTTATCTTAGGACAGAGCAAGGCCTCCCCGTTTCTAGTCTTTATGCTAAGCTGTCTTCAAATTGTGTCTCCCAAAATGTAACTACTCCTAAAATGTACTTGGCTGTCAAAAAACGCAATGAGACAAACAGTTTGGGGACATTTCTATCTCTAGTCTTCAGTCTCTCCAGGTAATTGTGATTTTGCGTTTGCAATAATTAACGTAACTTCAACAAATATCCACAATATTTAACTTTTTCCACATGAAATGGCCAAATCAACAGGCCATTTGTGATTTGGTCCAATTGTTGTACTTCATGCTTGGTAACTTGTGTCATTGCAGTGTGCACTCAGCAAGGAACAGAAGCAACTACAAAGCAAAACCTCCCTTGGTTTTCTTGTACCACAACCAACGACTCTGCAGTGGAGCTTTTGAGAGAGAGGAGATGGAGTATGACTCAGAGGACACTGAACTGTAGTTTCATATTTGAGTTGTATACCCCCTCCCCACCCTCCCATATAGGTGTAAGAGATCG
This sequence comes from Euthynnus affinis, assembly GCA_029490765.1. Taxonomy (NCBI): domain Eukaryota; kingdom Metazoa; phylum Chordata; class Actinopteri; order Scombriformes; family Scombridae; genus Euthynnus; species Euthynnus affinis. The sequence continues at coordinate 7,484,726 of CM055854.1, read as the reverse complement.
CACTTGAACTGTTTTTTCTTTTAACCTGTACTATGCCTTTGGTTTGCACTCAGTTAGTCAGAAAAATACAAGTTAATGCATTGTTCAGACAGCAAAGATGGACATAATCTAACTCAAAAATAAAAATGGGCACGTTGGAAATGAAACTATATTTTTATGTTAATGGCTTTATTTTAATGGCATTATTGACTGATTTTATTTGGTGCTAATGGTGAGGTGAAAGTTTATTTAATAAACGTTTATAAATGGAACTCAAGTACCGTATTTTCTTTTTTATATAACTTTAAGCTCATGGTTCTCATGTTCAGAATTTTTTTTTTTAGAAAATTAGCATTAAAATATAGTTTTTTTTCTGTGGTTATGCATTGTGCTTTTTATCGAAGAAAATTATTAATATATGACTCTTCATCAGTAGTAGTTTTTAAAAAATCACATTATTTTCCTTTACTTGCAGTTTTGCCTGATTCCTGCAATTTTACTTGAAAAGAATGCATAAAACATGACAAAGTTTTGAGAAAAGCTGCTGCAATATCCTGTTGGGACTGTCTCTCTTATTCCAAAATAAGAGCGCTGGCTTCTCTCTATCATGCAATCTTACCTCCTCCTTTACAACAGAGGGTAACATGTATCGTGTATAATTCACATTAAGTTGGAGTTTGAGCTTGACTATGTATGTACACTAAATGTTGTTTTTGATGGGGATTCAGAGTGTCCTGACAAATTTTACCACCTCACCAGAATGTGTAGAGTTGTCAGAATACTGAGTCACTCAGAGGGCTTTAAATAATCAAATATTTTTCCAGACAGCTTGTTCCTGTTTTGTCCTCATGAAAGCAGGCTACCACTCACATCTAACTTTCAACATCCTGTAATATTGCATGCCATCTTTCTGCTGTGTTTTACCATCATCCCTTGTGTCTGCTGGCTTGGCAGTGGAGTGTGGATATTGCAGGGTTGAGGGTGGACGGATGAGGTGGCATTCAACCAACAGTTAGCGCCACATAAAGCCTTTATCACACCTAAACGACTCCGTCTCCCAAAGCCAGAGTGAGATAAGCACTGCCCATTCATCTGTAATGATGTGGAAGCAAGAACCAACTGAACTGAGTTGAGAGGAAAAGGCTAACTCTGACACAGTGTGGATGGCTGAAAAGGGTGCAGGGCCAATAGGGTTTAGCTTGTTCACTCCTCAGACTGATGTGTGAACATTCTTTTATTTAGTTGTGTTCTCTGTGGGTTGGATTTAATTACAAGACGAGCGTTGTTCTACACTTCAAAGTACTGTAATTATCTGCAAGATGAAAATATGAAGCTGGGCCCACATTACACCATGGTCATTGAAAAAGTTTCCCTTTGGACCACAAATTACGTTTTTGCAATCAGACAAAGTATTTCTAGACACGTGACCCTGCCCTCACATGCTCATTGGAAGCTCCCATTCCCACATAATAATTGCTACACCCAAATTCTTCATAGTTTCAGACATTTTGGAGTTCATGTTTCATTTCTAAATGATCAACCTGTATTTCCAATATTTCTGAGAGTACGAGAAGGTAGAATAAAACTTCAGTAATGAACTATGTTAACTTGTTGAATTTCTACGTTTGGATCTTTCCGCAGTTAGCACCTTAGTGTCCCTGGGGTGATGTGATCGCAAGTTTACAACTCTATAAATGCAGCTGTGAGTGTTTGCACCCAAAATGCATTAGGGAGGCAACACACAAGGCGCTTTTGCAGAGGTGTTGTGGAAGTGACATCTGGCAGGAATTGAATTTGAGACACATTTGGATGTCAGTTATAAAATGCATCCCAGTCACAATCACAAGATACATGACACTGAGGGCAGCACATGTGTTTGTGTTTGTAAATCTGGCTTAAACAGGGCCTTTAGGACACCCGGACCCTAGCATCACTGGCCAAACAGTGCTTATCATAAAAAGCAGTGATAAAATGCAGCCTACAAATGCCACTTATGTTGTGAGTCAGTATTGATATTACAGTTAGATGGTTATTGCGATTGCACAAAAGAAAAGATAAAGAAATAGGAAGAGCAAAAACCACATGCATGTCACTCCCCATGGCAGCCGGTGATTAAGTAGCAGTGAGCGGGCTAGCTAACATTAAAGATAAATTAAGCAAAGGATACAGTAAATGCCCTTGTGTTGAGGAATGCCTCACAGTAGCAAAATTTACAGGTGCTTTCATACTCAGTGAAGATTTATACCTTCTAATTAAGACACCATTTCTGCTGCACTACTTTATCAGCAGCAGCATAGGACAACATTTGAAGGGGTTGCCTGTAGTCGTGGTTACCTCTATAAGACGAGCAAAACATGTTACATTGAAATAATTCAAGTTGAAAAATGTCAAATGAAATTCAAAGTGGACTTGTTTGCAAAAGTTGTTGAGGAATTTATCATGATACAGTTTGTATAAAAATCTATTAGTGTACAGTAGGTCTGGAAATATTGCATAAGTACATAATAAAGAACACTAAGTGACTACATAACCAAAATAAATGACTTGTATAAATTCCTTCTAGGTGGAGACATGATCCAGTAGTCTATATTTAATGGTGATTATGTCCTCAATAATTTATTGCTGCTATGTCATCTGCTGCCAACCTGGAATGAATTACGTCAGGTGCACATTAGGCCTAATTCATTTTTAAATTATTGTCAAATAAACGTTTGCGGATTTCAGGTGAATGAAACATTGCAGGTAGATTCCACTGCATTACATATGTTGAGTTTTGAATTCATTTGGCTGATGTGTTGATTATTCACATAGAAAATAAATAACTTTTGCTCATTGTTTGCTCAGTTTGATTTGACCCATTGGTTGTGTGCATGCTGTCTGCATATTTGGCTTCTGTATAGATGCATCACTGGTGTTTAGATGATTTCAGTATTTGACATGAGGTGTCACAGTGGTATTTAGTAAAACAACTTTACCGCGAGGGGGTAATTTGTCACGGACGAAACATTTTTACATTAAATCGATCATCTTCTATAAGACCGCTAAATCACATGACATAACAGATTTAACCCTTGATGTTCCTTAGTGGCATTTATGCTCCCCCCACCCCCCCAGTTGTTTGAATAGACACTTCCTCTTGTGTAAAATCAACTCTTTGCAGAGAAGCTTACCCATTTCATCCTCCTGTGCCTTTTTAAACATTCTGACAGGGCTTAAAGACACACCTGTTCACATACACTGACTCCTGCAACCTGTCTGTGTCTTCCAGGTGTTATTGGCTTCCTGACTGCAGCTCTGGACCCATTAGGAGTTCTACAGAGGAAGTCGGATGAGACCACAGAGTCCTACCTGAGAATGCTACCTATTCCACCGCCTCACCATGTCACCCTAGGAAGTCTGTTAACCTGTCCCCTTCCACAAATCCTCTTTTTGCCTTTGTTATATCCCATAACCCACTGAATTTGTGATCCCTCTCTCCACCCAGCAGAAGTCCCATTGATATGACTAAAAGAGCCTTTATTTTGGACATGTTGTTTTTTCCTCTTAATGCTGCCAGCCACCAAGGCTATGGTGGGAAACGTCATTATACTTCTCAGCAGATTGCTAATCACTGTCTGGTGTGGCTCATGGGGCTAGTGCTACACCTGACCCTTTCCTCATGTCAACGGGTTGACCTAAAACACCCCATAGTGTCCACAGCCTATGGGAAGATACGTGGTATCAGGAAGGAGCTCAACAATGAGATCTTGGGCCCTGTGGAACAGTACTTAGGTGTGCCATATGCCACTGCACCTATCGGCGAGCGCCGCTTCCAGCCTCCTGAAGCTCCAGGCTCCTGGCAAGAGATTCGCAATGCCACCCATTTTGCACCTGTGTGTCCCCAGAACGTGCACGGGGTATTACCTGAGATCATGCTACCCGTGTGGTTCACAGACAACCTGGATGCTGCAGCGACCTATGTTCAGAACCAGAGTGAGGACTGCCTTTACCTCAACATCTATGTACCCACTGAAGATGGTGAGTGAGATTAAACTCTCATACTCATACTGCATTTGGAATGGGTCAGGAAAAGGTCAGTGTAAGTGTGAAATCCCAGAACTGTTAAATCCTCCCTCTTTGCATCAAACTGAGAGAAAAGTTTAGTTTCTGGCTCAACTTATTCAAAATGTAAGAACAGCGTGTACTCTTCTACTCGTTTTCAAATTTAATGTGTGTGTCAATATACTCCAGTACTCCCTTGTAATAGTGTCATTTTAATAAGTTAGTCAGGATTAGATTTTGTGGAAGGAAACCTCTATAGCGTGAACCAAAAGACACTCAGGAGATTACCAAAAAATGTATTCTCTGATAATCCCCTGGGCTTGTATTAATGTCAGTCTCAATTACTATTGGTTATTGACACTAATCGTTTTCTGGATGTACATTCTTCAGTATACAGTAGCCATATATACAATCTTCCTGGTGCTAACGTTCTGTTAAGCAGTCAGATAGATTATACTTTTATTGCTCATATTTAATTAAGTCTAACATGTTATCAAATATTCAAAACTCCGACAGAACATGTTCTAGTAATTAGCCACTTTGTGTACCAGTTACAGCCACATTGCAACATGCTACGTTTTAGCTCGACTGAACATTACATCTTAATAATATTATTTGTGTTGGCTTGCCGATATTAACCTTTTGCATGAGCAATGCAAGATAAGTCATTAATTCATGTGACTGTACAAAGTGAAGCACTAAATCAAACAGTGACTCACTGACACCATTAACATTTTGCAACTTCAACCAGTAGAAGAGAAGATCTCGAGTCCACAAGTCCCTGCATTGAGAATGTTTTCCAATAACACTATTTTCTATTAATCTGTTGTTTCTTACATTCTTCTAATTTCCTGGTAGAATTTGTCAAAATGATAACATTACTCCATTTTAATACAGTCACTGTGTTTCAAAAAACACTACAGATAATGTCATTGATCAAACAGGCGTTTTCGCATAGCCTAGTTAGCTAGCATAGTAAGCAGGACAATCAGCATATTTTAACAATTCCATTTCATCTGTTTTCTACAAAGTTGGACCATATTGTCAGATTTGATCACAGATTTATAACAGCGCTAAAGCTAGTCAAAGCTTAAATCAAAGATTTACACATTACCCTGATTTCACATTATCCACAGCATATATGAAAATGAATAATAGTCAACAAGTAAACTGGACTAACTTGCATATTTTTATCTTCTTATCTGAAAGACTAACATTCACATTTACATATATTACATTACTGTTAACTGAGCTGGTGAAGCCTCTAATGACATGTGATGTCGTTTTATCACTTAATGAACCAATTTTATGAGCGTTGCTTACGATGATGATGGTGAACTGATGACATGTTTCAAAAGTCTGTTTCTGAAACATGTCACAGCTCCTATTTGGAGTCTCAGAGACCTCAGCTGTAAACTATGGGGTAAACAGAATGGATTTCCATATGCTCCATGTCTGTCACATTACCTTTAACACGGCACTAACCCTCCCATGTCCCAAATAAGCATTTTCTGATTTCTGTTATTGGAGTTTTACCAGAGATTGTTCATAAGAGCACTAACAGCTGGTCCAACATAAGTAACATCACAATGTGAGATAACATATTGTACATTTGAATGACTTATTGCCAAACAAAAGGAATATATATTCATGCATAACCCTTATATAACACATTTCTTTATTCATTATTATTATTATTATTATTATTATTATAACAACACATAAATACTTTTCTACATATTGGGCTTTAATAAGGTTAGATGAAAATCAAAAGTAATGAAAGCCTCTAATGTTAGTGCTGCTGTTAGAATATAAAGCAAATACAATACATTGCCAAACACAACCTTGTGTCGGCCTCTCGGGGCAAAATTAGCCGAAAACTCAAGATCACCATAAGGCAAAACCTTCACCTCTACTTGGGCTATCTGGGCGTTCGTGTTTTAATGATCCTGTGGAGAGCGTTTGAAAAAGCAGATGGGCAGGTAAAAGAATACAGGATCAAAGTCTAACTTTGGAGGCAGAGCATATGCTACTGACGATAGCAAGCAAGTCTAATGATAAAATGTTAAAAAGTCTATGATTAATGGGCTCACCTGAGAGTACTCAACCAACACATGTTTATGCATTACTGCTGCTGTTCATATATGAAGTTGAGCTCTGGATGGTGCGCAACATCGTACTTTAACACTAAATCTGAAACCATAAGCTAGTGGAAGTATTACTTTAGTGGAATATTAAGGGTAGATGGCTGGAATAGGAGCTACAGTATGTATGCTGTACACTAAACATATCCCATATTCACCGAACGGATGGTGTCTCCTGTCTTATCCTCTTGGGAAAAGGTGTGCAAATGAGTGAAACCGATTTTACATCTGTCTGCTTGTCAGAAATCTGTCACTTATTGTCAGGGGTCACTGCTTACACAAGGCTGATGCTGTCCCCAAGGATATGTTTTACCGTATGTGTGTGTGTGTGTGTGTGAGAGAGAGAGAGAGAGAGAAATAGACCAGAGGAGAGTGAAGTGCCCCTGAAATCAAACACACTACATTTTCCGTGTATAACCGTTGTCACAATCCCTCAAATTGTTTACATGGTGTTAGACTTGCGGGTATGCCAGACCTATAGCAGCTTTAAATGCCTTTAGTTCTGCTGTTTTGTTTGGAAGGCGTTCATTGGGGGGGGGGGGGGGGGGGGGGGTGTCCACGTTCACGTTCACCTTGCATCCCCCTCATACGCCAACTGCTTTAAAATCTCAGCACATTTCTCTTGCTGGAAGATGCAACTGCTAATTTCCTCAAATATCTTGAAGAGTTTGTCCTGATGGCTAGAACATGCCAAGAAATATTTGGTTTCCCACCCGTCTTCAGATCGCCTTCCTTCAGCTCAGCATCGATTTTTACAGGTTTTTTTTTTTTTTTTTTTTTTAACAGATTTTTACAGCTAGATTAAGCGTTTTTTTAGCTCACAAGTAACTCGGTGCCGGTGAGTGATGGTCGGGCATGTTTAAAGGGTGGATGCATTGTGCTGTGATTTGGCAGCGAGGAGTTGCGTTCCCACTCACGATGGATGTAGGTGGTCCAAAATGAATTGGCAGCACAGATTCATATGCAGCCTGAATCAAAAGCTCTTGGTGCCAGATCTGGCCTGCACGACTTGATTTTGACACATTTAATCTCCAGAGAATATTACGTATTATCTTTCCATCCTACCATAAGTCATGCCCTTATCTGCTATATCTATTTCATACCCAGAAACACTCTCACTGAGCATGTTCTTTGTGTTATTCTTTAGACAAAAAAAAAGAAAGTCACAGCTCTCCTTTTCTTTCTGCATCTGTTCACCCCTCCTGCTTTCTCCTCCCTGAATCCATCCCTGCCTCTTGTCCTCTCTCCTCTCCTCTCTCCTCCATCTTTATGCAGATGGCGGTAGAAGGGATCACTGTTCTGAATGCAAATGAGCTCAGTGCCCTTCTCCAACAGGCCACTATGTAGCCTGCTACTTCCTCAACTCCAAATGAAATTCAAACAACTCCTTAGAATAATGTAAATAAAACAAATGTTCTCTCGGATTGAACAGTGAGTTTTACGCTCTTCCTTTATCTCCCTCTTGCTCCCTACTTCCTTCTGCCCGAACTCTCTCCTGCACGACCAGGCTGCCGAGGCAAGAGCACTGTCTCACTGCATTCCCATTTCCTCAAGACACTCCTCAGCCAAGGGCCTAAGATCCTTCATTTTTATTGCCGCTAGAGCAGCCATTTACCGCGCTCTTTATTAAAAACCATATTTCAGGAGGCAGGATGGTACAGGCGAAGATGGTGCTGGAGGCTGGGGAGACGGAGAGCGGGGAGGGAGAGGACTGCATGTGCTGGGACCTGCTGCCTGGAAGCAGGGGGTTGAACCGAAGCTGTGTCTGACACCTTGTCAAGCAGACAGGCCACCACAGACATGACATACTGCAGCTTCTTCCCGTTTACTGCGCTGAGGAAATGGAGAGGGACGGGAGACAGCTTGCGCTCCGGCCACTAGCTCACTGAACCGAACAGAAACAGTGCTGACTGAGAGATGGAGCTGCATTAGGTCAAACAGCACTGGGATAACCCAAGCTAAATGCTCCTGTTTAGCCCAATACAATTTACTGACCAGTAGCCCTTTACATCATGTGACATATGTCAGTCTACCAGCAGGCCTCTCTGCCAGAGCAGAGGAGAAAGATATTTTTTTACCCTTAAAAGTGTTTAGTTTCATTCTGCTTCTTTCACTGTTGAATTTCTTCCAAAAAATCAGAGGTCCTTTCTCAAAAGTTAATAATCTAGACTTCCTTAGTTCATTTTTTCTTTGTTATTTATGAACCTTGTACCAAGCAGTTAAATAAAAACCACCTATGAGCTATAGAAATAATTCATCTGTTGGTTGATGGAAAAACAGAAAACTAGCTGTAAAAAGTTTGGATAATGAATGAATCATTGAAGAAAAAGCCCAAACAACTTCAGCTTCTCAGACGTGAAGCTTTTTCAACTCTAAGTCTGACAAAACAAGACTTTCTGACATTTTATAGGCCTTAAAAAAAATCTAAAAATATATGATGAAAATAATCCTTAGTTACATCCCTATACACAAACATATTGCTGTAGCTACTGTATGTAACATATATCTAAAGGGCAATTCATTTGATTATCTGAGAATTTGTTTTCACATATTCATGCTTCAACTTCTGTTTCGGTATGGTGCCTCGGTGGAGTCTGGTGGGCCGTTACACAGCATGACTGTCTGTTTGAGTGCAGATTATCCTCACTTGTAGTGCAGCTCTTTATTAGACATTAGAAAACGAATGAAATCAGAGCAGTCTCCATTAAGCGGGCGAGATGTGGTTTTAGAGTGGTGCTAAGTAGTGAGGAAGTGCTGACAAGACGGTTGACTAATGTGCCTTTCTATCCATTACTGCTCTGTCTACCTGTCTGCTCTGTAGCCCACGACCAACTACTGTACCATCTCCAACTTTTGGCAGGAAGCGCTCTCTGGATCAGGCGCCTGCATAGTGGTACTGGGAGGATGCAGCAAATCCATTCAGCATTGATCCTCTTCCATTTAGACGGAAGATAAACATTTTATATCAGGAAACCACATTCATATAGAGGGACGGCTGAAAATGCAGCATTATAATGGCGGAGTGCAGTGATGCCAAGTGTCTCCTTCATCAATAGACGCAAAGCTCTGTGAAAAAGGGTATATGTTGTCACTTCACTGCAAGCTTTACAGCGGAATGGTAGAAACAGACATGTCAGCAGCGCACTGGCGAAGTGATAAACCTTTTGGCAACCCAACATAGAGTATTCTTTAAAATGGAAGACTGCAACGCCTCCCCTGCTGGAGAGCAGGGAGCATGCTGCTGGGAGGGTATGAGGAGTACAGCAACAGATCATAAGGGCACTGTTAACATGCCTTGTGTAGCATGTGTACCTTTACTGTGTGCAAGGCTGCGGGTATGTGAGTGTGAGTGTGTTTTAACGACTTTCTTGAAGACGTGTGTGTGTGTGTGTGTAGATGGTGACTGAGAACGACACAAAACACAGTGGAAGTTGTGGGCTGATGGAAAGCTCCACTGACGGACACCAAGAAAAAACAAATTAATGGGATCCTTATCAGTTAAGACTTACAGGGGTTGACGCGTCAGGGCGTTGGTCGGTCACTGTGATAAAAGCTTGTTATTGGCTGCGCCCTATGGAGCATTTAACTGGCGTTACCATTAAAGCTTAATGTGGGGCTCCTCTTTGACCTTGGTGAGGGGAATCCTGTCACAAGCCTTCGCAGGCCGTGTAAATATATATATAAAAAAAAAAAACAGCAGGAAAGAGCCAGCACGTTTCAGTTTCTATGCCAGCGTTACTCTTTGCACAATGTGCATACTTGGTCACATGGATTCATGGAGTATCTGTGCCTGCTCTGTTTTGACAGTATACAGTAGTCTCGTGCAAGGACTTTTGCTTTAGGACTGCAACACTGACCTGAGAGGGAGTAGGACACACAGTATCTTGGCACTCTTTTCCTTTTTCTGACCCGAAAAAGAGTGATGACTTGATTCTGCCCATTGATTTTTCTTTACAAGGCAGCAGTATGTCAGGGCTGATTGGGAGAAGGGGTTGAGGAGAAGCGGCCTCTGGGGTCATTTACGAGGCGGTCCATGACTAGATCCTAAGCAGTTAAAACAGATGAGTTTGTGGGGTTATCTTTTCAGGAACCGGCGTGTAATCTGTGTAAACATTTTGTCTTCAGCTCTATAGTCCCTGAAAAATAACAGAGCCTAAGAATCACAGTTTTTTTTCTCTCTTTTTAAGCCTTTTCTTGTTGTGCTTTTTGTTTTTCTGGAAATGCAATCTTCTTGAATTTTGTCCTTTGTGTCTCCCCTTTCCTTTTCTCTAAACCTCAGGTCCGCTCACAAAAAAACATGACGAGTCTACAATGAACAGACCCAGGGATGAAGGTATTTTAATTGCATGTTTTTTTTTTCTCTCTCCCTCTTTGTGCTCTATTTTTTAATCTTCATGGGAGTTGTTTTGTTCGTATCCTTATTAATAATCACCTTACACTCATCATTCTATGTGCACATCACACTGTTCTTACATGTAAGAAGACATAAACAGGAAAGAGATGCATTTCCCCCATCGTTAACAGATCTGTCACGGCTTCTCATGAGCACCCATTTAGCTAAAATGCTGCTTTTTGGATGCTTGCACAGAAGGCAAATTGAGTTTCTTTTCTCAGTTGCTATGTGGTTGATCAACCACACGCTGACTATCCTATGTGATGCATCACTGAAAATCAATATTTAGTCCTTTTACCCCTGTAATAAAGTGCCTTTTTTAACCACACATGGTCTGCTAATTTAACGTCATCATTTTAAAAGTAGGATTCTGCATTATCATTATCAAGTTGACTGCAGTCACACGGAGACGCTCTCTTACTCTTTACTGATGCGGCCAAAATCTATGCAGACACCGTGTGCATCTGTTCCTGTACACGTGCCCAGACATACTGTATATTACATAGCATGATGCACACATAGAGTGAATTATCTTCATTTGTGCATGCGGGTCTACTCGAGCACAGTGCATGTGCAAATCTACGCCTGAGTGCATGTGCTCTAATTTGTGCCAATATGTGTGTGTGTGTGTGTGTGTGTGTGTGTATGCATGTGTGTTTGTATTTTGAGCTCTGTGCTATTTGGGTATTCAATTCTCTCTCCCTTGCATCTCTAATTGCTCTGGTTTAAAAAGAGACAGATGTAGCTAATCCAATTGTGTGGTTTCTTAACGGTGAAAACAGAAGGAAGGATTCATGCAGGATTGTCGAGGAGAGGAGCGGAATGATAGAATAGAGATGAAAGAAAAGGAAAAGCTGAGCACTGCGAGAGCACTGGGGAGGGCAATGAGGGGGAGAAGTGAAGGGGAGGGGGGGGGGGAGTCATAATGAAGACAAGTGCATGATGAAATGACATTTATAGAGCTTTGAAAGTGAGAGACATGTAGAAAAAAAAAAAAGAGGGAGTGAGAGGATGGATGAGAGAGTTTGACATTTATGCCGACACCTGACGGATCTTGACAGGATCAGAAGGGCTAGGGTAGGGCTGAATTCCTCACTTAATTGCTTAGGTATGGATCGGATTCAGGTTCCAAAAAGCGGTTGAAAAAAAATACTATTATTAGCATCTTATTTTTTTGAAAGTTATTTGCGAGAAACTGCACTGCTCAGGTATAGGTTTGGGTGCAAAAACATTGAAGTGCTGTGTCAGGAGAAAAAGTTTTTCACTCAAATCAATTGAGATTCCCATAAGAGAAAGAATGAGAGAGGACCGGAGGAATGAGAAAAGGAGGAGGTAGGCAGTTTCTATTGGGAGGTAAGATGTTATAATTGAGAATAGTCATGAGGTAGGGGGGGAGGAAGTGGAGGTCTCGGAGGTAGGCAGGAAAGACAGTGAGCTCCTTGTTGAGTGAAACACTTTCACCCTGCGACCCCGCATCCCTAATCACCTCTCTGTTTGTGCTATACTCATGGTCTTGCTGTCTCCATCACTTTAACACACATCAACTTCTGTTTCCATCCTTCTTTTTTTTTTTTTAAATTCATGGTCTGCATTGACCAAAAGTGCAGATGATGTAATATCATGAGTTTGTTGTCATCACCATTGTTCGCCTAGTCAGACAAATTCCTGCATTCTCACCGAAATACCTGCCTCATATATGTGTTTAAGAATGACATATGCATTTGTAACTACTGTAGCAAAAATCTCTTTTTCACTGTTTTTTAAGATATATATGTATATATATATTTTTTTTATTTGATGAATGTCTAAAGCCCTGAAGTGTTATTAGAATAAAGCATGCACAGGTGATGAGTTAGTACGCAAGACATTTTCTTCTTTTAGGCCCATTTGGACTTTTTTCTTTTCCACCTTTCATTAAGGTATTGTAGGTATGCATGAGCTTTTTATCTTTTATTCCAAGATGAATGGATTTTTTAATTTCCATTTAGTTTTTTAGGCTTACTCCTAACCTTTATTGGGCTTAGCAAATATTTCAGTTTGGAATTTTTAAGGGGTTTCAGTGGTTCTGAATTAGTAGGGAAAAAGTTTTGGAGTGAACTATACCAGTTTGAGTTTTATTGCTATGCATTTCATAGAGAAATAACCTTGATGTACTTGAACGCTATATGATTATGATTCTTATTATTTAACTATGTGTGTTCTCAGAGGTAAAACAAATTTTCTATTCTGCCTTAAATCAACAGTCAGAAACCCAAATGAACATTGAAACAGGTTTTTCTTGCTGCAATCATTCTTCTTGTTCATACTGACCATTAGAAGATCCCTTCATAATGCACTTACAATATAAGTGATGGGGACAAAATCTACAAGCCGCCTCCTGTGCAAAAATGTGTTTAGTTTAAAAAAAGTTTATCCGAAGCTAATATGAAGCCTCAGCTGTCTGAATCAACAAGATATCTTTCAACATTAGTCTTTTTAGTGCCTCTTTTTGATACTATCCTTTTACTTCAGCTCAATGGGGAAACACTGTCCGAGGAAACACAAAGAGGGGATTTGATGCTAAAAATGTGACAAATATCCACTTGATATGACTAACTCAGACTGATAAAGCCTCATATAAGCTTCACATAAACCTTTAAGTGCATTTTTGCATAAAATGACTGTGTTGACACTGGATTTTGGCCCTCATCACTTACATTGAAAGCACCTTTAAAGGGGATCTTTTCATAGCCAGTATGAACAGAAGGAATGATTACAGCGAGGAAAATCTGACTGTTGTTTTAAGACAAACTTGAAAAATTGTCCTTTAAATGCATAAATTAGTCTCACCCAATGGTGTACTATGAAGACCTCAACAGAGCTGTAGTTGCTAAATGGTAACATAATAGTTGATCAATCATAGTTAGAATTGCTGAAATGTTACTGCCCAGCACAGCAGTATATTTAGATACCTATTTAACTTGGAAAACCCCACTATCATGTTTCAGCCTTTTAGAAAAACAAATGAAAGAAAGCCTCAATAGGAAAATGAATTTAAGGGTAAAGGCTAGTGGAGCAGAGACTAGCTTGAAAAGGAGGCACCCCATAAAATGCACCATCCATGATCCCCACCACCTCTTAAAAACACTTATGTCACTAGCAGACGTATTGACAGTACACACAGTGACACTAAACAACTTCAGAACGGAAGTTATTTTGTTGCTTTACAGGTAGATTTACATCAAGTGTGTTTACATCTCAGTGAACACAGCACTCAAGCAATAATTTAACAGTAAAAAATACTGAATGGGCCTTTAAAATGGCAGCTACATGTCATTGCATAAGTTGCTTCTCTCTGAGGGGTTTCGTTTGCAAATGATGACGGCCTGCTGACATGTCACTCCTCTATACTGTCCTGGTAATGCCGGGATAATTGAACTTGTTTACATATCCTCTGGGAAATCAGCAGAGCTTCAGAATACACCAGAGAAGAGAAGAAAAAGAGCAGCTTGTTGGAGTGTAGGACTGAAATTTTTTTTTTTATTTTTAGACGGTCTGCTTGTGTCATTCGTATGATCCATAAAAGATGCCTGCATGTGCGAAGGCATATGTGCCATTTTGCCGCGTTCGCTCGTGTGTGCGTGCGTGCCTGTGTGTGTGTGTATGTGTGCGACTGAGTGACGCACACAAGTGCATGTGTAACCTGAGATTCAGGTGGTGATGCAGGCGGGTGTGCAAATACGTGAGTAGAATTTGTTACCAAGGCAACAGGCATTCAGTGAGTCGGTGCAATGGAATGGCTGGTGCAGTTCTATTAGCGAGAAGCAGTTTCCATAGCGACTCAGCATCGCAGCTGCCTATGCAAGAGTTTGTGTGTGAGCGTGTGTGTGTGTGTGTGAGTGTGTGTGTGTGTGTGTGTGTGTCTGTGTATGAATACGGTGTGAATCCTGTGTGAATTTGAGTGTTCATTAGCCTACCTCGCTGTGTATGACTTGCTTTGTAACATTTCATGTTTTTTCATCCTCGCTATCATGTTTTTCTCTTTTTTTGTTGTTGTTGTTGATGGTATGAACCTCACATCCATGTCTCTACCCCCCACACCCCCTCCTCCTCCTTTAGTTCTTTCACGCTGTCCTATTTTCATCCTCTTCCTCTCTCTGTCTTACCCCCCCCCCCCTTTATCTCTCTTTCTCTCCTCCTATCTCTCAGTCTCCCCCATCTCTGAGTGCTGAAGCTCATCAGGGTAAACAGATGCTGTGGCTGTTATTTATGTTTCCACTTGGTCTGGCTTTCATACAAATTATCCACAGGCCCTGCACAGTGCAGACGCTCAGCCTAACTGGGCTTCACTGGCAGCTCTCTCAGCCTTATCCACGCTCAGACACTCAGACCATACCACAGACGCTATGAGAGGGGGGTTTGGTAAGGCGGGAGGGGGGGGCGTCCATACAGGCTGACAGAGTGAACCATAGCAACACACTGATGGGCACAAAGACACCAATAACAGAGAGGGCATCAGAACTGACTGCACCATTTGCTCCACACATGGAGGGGAATAACAGTTTGGGAAGGTACCACCACTGCACAGGACAGGGGAAACTGACATCACAGAATAAAATATAGAGGATAAGCCCAGTGGGGCAGACATGAAATACTTGCAGCCAACTTAAAGGCAGTCTACTAAAAATGTTTCATACTTAGTATCTTCATCTTCTTTTTTCTAGCGAATCACTAGCTGTAGGAGGATAGAAAATGCTGCATATGGTTCTTTTTACTTAGAGGACTGCTGCAGTTACACATAGCCAGAGCTGTCAGATTAAAGTGGTAGACTACCTGTTGCCTGTGGACTCTTAAGCCGAACAGGAACTGACATTGTGGTAAAGAATAAAAAAAAAAGAAAAAAAGAATGAACATGAAAATAACAGACGCCATTATTTGTCTGTGTTATGCAGATATTCGGGATCGTCGTAAGAAGCCAGTGATGCTGTTCATCCACGGGGGTTCCTACATGGAAGGCTCAGGAAACATGTTTGATGGCAGCGTCCTTGCCGCATATGGAAATGTCATTGTGGTCACCATGAACTATCGGCTCGGTGTGCTTGGTAAGTGTGCTTTGCCACGTTATCAGGCAGTGGATGAGCCTGATGTAAATGTTTACAGACATTATTAAACATGTCACCTTGTGCCAGAAATCTGAAATGTCCAAACACATTTTTTTTTATAGTTGCATTCTAACAAAGTGCTGTATGTGTTTTAGAAACGAAAGCTCAATTTGAAGGCATTATGACTTGTGTCGCCTTCACATCATAAATCACTCACAGTTGTAAACAAAATGTCCATGAACGGGTCGGCTCCTGCAGTCCAAACAGGTCTTATATTTGTCTTACTCTAAGCTAACATCATAAGGGATACGAATGTCACTTTACATGTGTTATGGCATATACTGTAAAGATCTGAGTTGTTGACACAAAGCACCCAGTCATCGAAAATTACTTCAGCAGTGTTTACATGCCAATGTTTCAGTAAGGCGATATCAGCATGCACAAAAGAGAGACAGGTAAAACAATGTTTCTTTTCTTGTCTACAGCATATGACGAAGTAATATCCTTCTCAACACGGTGAAAATAAAACACATTTTGTGCCAGTCAGTGCTACGAAAACACGTATGCACACTAAAGTTCTGGCCAGTGCTAAAACTGGGCCGTTTCCCCAATAGCGATCAATCTTAAAAGTGTTTTCTATGAGCGTTTCTATGAATGTTCGTACATTTTTACAGTTTTTTCCCAAAGCAGAAGCCTTCAAGAGCTTCTTAACATCGACTGACCGTGTGGCTGAAGACAATCCTGAATAGATGTTAAAGTAACATCAAGGACATTTTTTTTTCTGACTCATGTCACTGGGTAGAAGTACATTTAAGAAAGTAAACTTTGATTGATTGGGCTGTAGCTTAAGGCAGATGTTACATACTAAAACTAAAACCAAGCAGAGACAGTTCTTATGGGTTTCATGAATATGCCATCTTTGTGAATGTTATTCTACATTCATTCATTCTACTTTATGTAAGTATGTTGAGAACATGCTCAACAAATAAAAATAAAACTGGAAATTGAAAACACAACATCAGGTAATTGACATTTCAGCCAGAAGAGATTCATATATTAATGAAAAAGAGAGAGAGGAGGAGGATATTCAGTGCTCTACAATGTGCTCACTAGTTCAGTTTTATTTATTTATTTTTTCTGATTTAAACCTCATCAGTCATTTTACATCTAATATCACTTAACAGGGTGGGTAGGAGACGCTTGTTAATCCAGTCATTGTTGGGTGCATCTTAAAGGGGACATACCATGCACATTTCCAGGTCTATATTTATGTTCTGGGACTCTGTTGGAATATCTTTGCATGATTTACAGTTCAGAAAACTTCTTATTTATATTATACTGGCTCTTTATACAGTCATTCCATGAACCCACTCTGTTCTGATTGGACGCTTCTGGACGCTCGGGAGGCTATATTACCAAACTATGAAAAAAACTATAGTAATAGGATTTCACTACTTTTTTTAACCCGAAGTCTCTACTTCATTAATACATCTGTACATGTTCAAGCAAATGTCTGATCCATAGTGATGGGAGAAACAAAGCTTTCTGAAGCATTGAATTAATATGAAGCAACTGCATTGCAAATGGTTCACTGTTTCAAAGCATTTGATACAGTCAGAATGGAGACATCTGTTGTTGGGCAAGTATTGGTATTGCATTTGTATGGCTGAATTAAATCAGAGTTAGTTGGAATGTAAGTGGTCTTACTGCTTTCTTTATTGTTATTTTGTTCAATAAAGTCTATATTATTTAAACTGATCACTTTTCTCTTCTCAGAGTCTACAGCTCTGTTTTTAGATATTGTGGCGGTTTGAGAAGGACATCCCATATCCAAAACCAGCACAACACCTCTTCAGTACAAGTGTGACATAATGAGGCCTCATTTGGGCTGTTCACATGGTTTTTGATGTGGTGAAGCAAATAATGGAAACATCTTGCCATTATACTTTTGTTTTGAAAGGTCAATACTTTTTCGACTAGTCTGTTTCAAGCATAACATTACCACTGATCCGAAATATGTGAATGGACAACAACACATGGAATAACATTAGCAACAACCTTACCAATCAAGGCCACGGTAGGGACAGCTGTTTATGGACATGCACGACAATCTAAACGTCAGTTCGTCTGCAAGGTTGCAAAAACTGTTGCGGAGTATTGAGAGCAGGGAGCATTTCTACATATGTTAAGCACAGGTTTTGGAACTATGACCATGGGCGTGTGGTTACGTGGGCCTACGTTGTAAACTTGTTAATACTTGCGGTCCAGAATGTGGCGCTAATACTCATGAAAGTAGTTTGCCAACCACCATCAAACAACAAAATAGACAAGGAAAAAGAAGAAGCACTCATATAAGGTTGTGAAATTACTCACAGCAGCGATGAGTCTCTCCTCCATCATCTTCGTATTAAAGTAATATCAATCAATCATCTTTGGTCCAAAGTAGAATGCTGAAATGCTACAATGCTACATGCTAAATAAACAACGTTCCCCTTCCGATCTTTCGTCTTTTCGTCTTCCTAAACGTTGACCTACGTGATTAGCCACCACAGCGTGACATCAGGTTGCAGTGTTCCAAAAGTTGACTCCAGCTCAACTTTTCTAGCCGCAGTCCAGTGCGGCACCCCAGCGGCGAAAATGGCCGCAGCCAAGCCGCACTACCCCCATTCAAATGAATGAGACAACTAGCATTTTCACCGCACCGCCGAATTTGGTGTGAATGCAGCCTTAGGGAAACAACACTTAAGGTTAAGAAGATTTGTAAGAGCATTGTAGATGCTTTGGGGTCTTCAGTCTCTAAGACTTGATCTAGCCTAAAATATCTGGAACTGCTAAACCTAGGACCTGAACCTAATTTCAACCAAATTTCTCATTACATTACATTTGAAAATAACCAAATCCAAACCCACTCTGACGCTTTAAGCAACAAACAACAACCTGAACCACAGTATTGGAAAAGTCTCAGGTCAGGTAGCAGAACTCTAACGTACAGCTTTTTTTACAGACTTTTACTGATTTGGGACCTGGAAGCATGTGCAGGTACAGTAACAGCCTTTGTACCCTTGAACAGTCATGAAATGTTTTCTCACAGTCTTGTAATTGTACACAATGAGGTCTAGTTAATCCTCAGATATTATTTGTGCTATTAGAGTTGCTCAGACACCACTTAAACCTTTAACTGTTGACTGAATGTTATTGCTGTGCAGCAGGGATTTCGTTAAAAAAAAAAAAAAGCCCAAACAAGTGTATTTACTGTGTTCACCTCGCCTGAAAATTACATTTTATGAATTAATTAATTGTTGTATTAATGTGCACTTCTGCAGAGAAAACAGCCAGTATCTGACTCTACTTCAGAGACTCTGTCGACCACTTAGTGCCTTTGGTGTACATTCAGCCATTGAAAACAGAATTGAAATGTGTGTCTGCTGCTTTCAGTGTATTTTTGGATTAAGGGGTATTCTATTTGTCCATTCTGTTGGAGCTTTGCAGTGCTTGCATGGCCTGTGAGTGTAGGCTGCCTTTTGTGTGTGTGTTTGTGTGTGTGTGTGTGTGTGTGTGTGTGTGTGTGTGTGTGTATACACCCAGCCCTTGTGCTGCTGGAAATCAGTGGACTCGAGTATTTACATTTGCCGTCATCTTTCGAAGGTGTTTGCACACAGACTATCTGTGTCATTCATTGCGGTTGCCAGGTTGGGTAATCAGATCTTGTTTATTGCATCACGCCTGTTTCAACATATCAGAATAATGATAAACAGAGAAATGGGAGTAGTTTAGGATGCCGTCCAAGAGTTGCAGTGAGTATTAACAGAGGGTAACATGATCTAGGCCGTTATTGACAGTGCCAGTGGAGAGGGACGGGGACAAGGACAAACTGGGAGTTGGTGAAACGAGGACCTGGACCTGCGGCTTCATCCTGCTCCATTTCAGCTTGTTATGCTGTCTTTTTCACAGCTGTCAGACAAAATCGTGACTATTAACAAGTCGAGCATGAGATTCAGCTCACAATTTGAAAATCAAGTTAGCTGAAAGTTATATTAAATTACACGCTGATCCAAACGCTTCTTCAAAGGTATCTTTGGTTGCTTCCTTTACCAACACGTCAACCTTGATTCCAAATCGTGACCCTGGACCGATTTTTCTTACCAAATTGTTGCTGTGAATCACGTTTGAAATGTCTGAAGTGCACTCATCCATTTTACAGTATGTTTCGTTCACTGAAACCAACACACACAATCGTTAAAACACATACAAAATACACACACATAGAGGTGGAGAGCGATCCTGCTGAATGATTATGAGGGATGACGCAGTGTCCTCGATTCCTTTAACATTGTTGGAAATTTTGGTATGTGGGCGAATATGTGCTCTCTCTCTCTCACTCTCACTCTCACTCTCTCTCTCTCACACTCTCTCACTCTCAGATATGCTTTAAATGGGTTACTGTACTAAGGCGATTATCCTTGTGTGTGTGTGTGTGTGTGCATATGTGTGTGTTTGTATGTTTGTGTAGCATCAGCATACATGTTTGCCTGTGCGCACACCAATTTCTCCCTGTGCATGTGACAGCATGTAAGTGTGTGTGTGTGCGCTACTTGGTTGCATGCCGTGCGTAAAATATATATATGAATAATGCACCATCCCTCTGAATTTTTAATAGCACTCCTCTCTGACACTGTGAATTTGAGCCAAAGTGAGAAACACAAGCATACCGTATTTTAATAGTTTTATGTCCTAATCTTTAGTATTATCCTGTACTTACACACACACAGAAGCTTACTCATGCCAACCTCATTTCATACAATGCCTGTGCCTTTAAGAGAGTGATAGGGAGTCAGGAATGAGGGAAGAAGAGAGAGCAGGGAATAGAGACAGATGAGCGAGGGAGAATCATAGAGAGACAGTGAGGGAAAAGGAAACAGAAGGGGGGAGATGGGAACAGTCTAAAAATAAACCATCAGAAATGCTTTTTTAAATCTGCAGTGATGCAAAGTATTCATTCAAATAAATGCTCCTGCAGTGTTACCACAGCACCCTTGCCTTATGTTTATACTCCGGTGTGACACATACACATGTCGTTTTTCCAGTAAATGATACACTGTCTGGAATTTTCGTATTAATTTATGATGCGCCCTGTCGTTGTGGAATAAAATGGGTGAATTAGAAGAAAATGTCTGCTGCACACAGCCTGGTTCAGAGGTTCGGTGACAGTTGAGATTTCAGATTGCTGCTCGGCTCACCTTCTCCTACCTTCCTCCTGCTCCAGGCCCAGAGAGCCTTCTAATTTGTGTTGCATAGCCATCTGTTCTGACTAATTAACTAATTAACTAATTAATGAACTCTGGGGAAAGGCCCACCATCGTGGGCTCAGAGAGTGAGAACATTTTTCACCTCAGGAAGAGAGATGAAACGCTTCTTCTGGAAACGCTTCTTTGCACGTTCTACCCAATTTCAGCTTCTTACTTGTACATAGCAGCTTGGAGTGCTCAGTAGTAAATATCACCACATTTAATAGCTGCAGATTTTACTCTGAATAAAAGGAGTTATGAATTTAACATTTATTTGGTTATTATCCTGCCAATATGTACTTTTCATTTCTATATTTGCACTGGATGATCCTTTTTGATGAACATTACTCAGTGTAGGAGTATTAATGAATTAGTTTGTTACTTGGGGCACCACCTCCTTTTTGGTTATGATTTGTTAGTGTCAGGAGGGAGCACTAACCGTTGTTCAGTTTAATCAGTCAATCAGTCTCATGCTCGTAAGTTCTTGTCCCAAACAGTGGCCTCTGTTTACTGCAGCTCAAAGAAACAACCAAACACTTTTAGGATAAATGAAAAAATGTATTAATAGCTGAACATCTTGAGGATACATGATAAAGCATAGCTGATATACAGAAAATAATGAATAAAAAAGGAAAGTAAAATAAATAAAAATAAAAATAAAATACTGTACATGTTTACTTCAAAATCAAATTATTATACGTGGAATTACGAGACTTAATGTTGCTAATAAAACAAAAACAACTTAACTTGTCGCAATAAAAAATTAAATGCAGATATATTTGTTTGAGAAACCAGTAAGAGAGATGTTTATAGAATTTTCTTTAGTTCTTGGAGGCCAGCTCAAAGAGGAATCTCTTTTTAGACTTTTATAAGTTAGAATAGCAGAATAGCAGTCATGATATTTCTGATTAATAACGGTCCTATCAGCTTGTATTATAAACCATTCAAAACCATTCAAGAAACAGTTAAGCAGTTTACATGATAAGTTTATAAAAGTTTAGGTGTTGTACATATTAGCACACAGCTTCCTTTTTGCACAGCCAGCAGACACTGAGCAATATTAGCATTAGTTTGGATTAGCATTGCAGGTCCTAGGCATGCATCCATGCAAACTGTTATTCTTATGAAAAAGGTTAAATGAGCAGACAATAAAAAACATTGTAGCTGGATTGACTCACCGCTGCAGAATGACAAGACAGCCAACAAGAACACAAAACAGTTCCAGTCAGCTGCCACCTACTGACTTTTTTTGGTATTGCAACAAATTAACAAATCCATATAGACTGGATAAAATGTGTCACACTAGCATTAGCATTCACAACTATTTTAAAGTTGTTATGTCTAACCTGTTAACATTGCTTATTTACACAGACATGGACCATCATAAGTATTAATTTGAAATCTTGTTTATGGTCACCTGACCAATGGAAGTCTAATATCTAGTCTCATTTTAGCTCTATTTTGGTCTCCACCAACTACTCAAGGAAATATCTGTCTCTTAACTGCTAAATGACCCACAATGTTCTCCTGCTAGCTGCTAACTTTGTCTGTGTGTTGTTTAGTGCTGACCAGGTAGCATACAGTGCATTTATGAGATCTTTTTCACTGAAAACAGCTGTCACTGTCCAAACAGTGATGTTGCGAAGTTGTAAAAACCAAAGCAGTGAGCTTAGAGATGCTAAAAGGCTCCACAGAACTGCACAGTTGAGTGATAATTCTCTTGGGACTCATCACTATGAGTGGCCTCTTTCACTGTACACTTAGTTATTTCATCCATTGTTAATATAGAATTATTGAGAGCAGCTTTAAGATTTAAGCTTTGTTTAATGTCCTATATTTGTTGTATGAGTGTTAAAACTCAAGCACTTTTTGTAGCAGATGGTAGCATAGCTTACTGAGATAAGAACATACCATAGTTAAAGAGAAACATCTAATACCACAGAAATTCATATGGCATTGTTTAAAATGAATAGAAACATATTGATAATCTCGACATGGAATATCTCAAGCTATCAGATATGCCACCTATATCGCAAAATAATGGTTTTGTTGAAGAAAGTGATTATTTTCTGGTAATCTTCAATTTTGAAGTGCACCCTCAAATATAACTGTAATTAATTCGTAATACTTCATTTTAAAGCCTGTAACTAACATATATTCTATACATATACTATACTATACTATACTATATATAGTATAGTATAGTATGACGGCAAATATAAACTGATATACTATATATATCAGTTGGTTTGTCCATTAAGTACAGGCTGATCAACAAAAATTGTGTATCCAAAAATGATTTGCTCATGTTACCTGCATTACTCAATAAATATAAAGCCCATTCACATGAAAATATTTTTGGCATACGTCACGTCAAACGGTGTCAGTGCATCCATAAATGTCACTTAGCTCAGTGAACCTTACGGATCAATTCAAATTGTGTTGCCCGTTGATCTCAAACACATCCCTTTAAATGTGACATAAACAGTATTTTTAGCCGGCACAGATTTTGCTGTCAATTAATTTCAGCTTGCTGCCTTCTCACAACTCAGCTGTTCCTAAATACAAATGAAACACACCTCCCACTCCCTGCACAGAGCCATAGTCTTCCCACTCTGCAGGCAATCGTGAGCACTTCTTTCCCTCATTTTGCCTATAGTGTTCTGACTGTGATGATGGCTCAAATCATTTTTCTTAAGTGTCATTCTGATTGTGGTTAGGTTCAAATGCAAATCAAGAATTTAGACCTACACATTGAATTTGAAGAATAGAAATGATTTGTTCTATTTGCAGAAAGAGCTACAGTTTGTTTGATACTTCATCTGCCATCTGGGCCTCATTGCATGTGTGATTGTGATAATCTGATGAAGGACTGTGATGATGAAATTATTGTTTCTAAGGGCAGGTGCTTCCCTCATATAGGCAAAGCTCACATAGGGCATTAATGATTTATAAGCACATTGACCATAACTGACATCAATCTGCCTCACAGGCTGACAGCCAGATGCACAGCTGGACCAATCAAACACAAGGAAGATGATGAACACAGCTAATCATACTTGATGCTCAACATCTTACAGATCACAAAAAGTGTCAAAATCAAACTTAGATTTTCAAGGTCTCCATTGTAACTAAACATTTACATTCCACACCACTACACACTGCTAAAGACTCTCAATTTATTTTAAAGCATCTGTTTACAGGTGCATTTATATATTATAACATGTACATATAACATTAGATGGAAGGTCCTTGTTTTTAATGTCTAATTAGATTACTTCTTGGTTGATGACTTTGATTTGCAAAGGCATTATTTGGTATCCTCTACTGTTGAAGTGACAGTGATTTTCCAACTTACCATTTCTATGTCAGAGTCTAGTTGATTAAAGGTAACCAAATAATCTACTGAAGTGCTATGCCATCATTCCTTAATATGACTCACCAATAACCTCTAGTGTCATCAGTAAGTAGGGACTGGTAGTATAACATCCACGTTATAATAATGAATACTACTAATGTCCTATAATAAATGTACAATTACATAATACTTAGTAAGAGTTACAGCACATTAACTATCACACAAAGAGTTGAGTGGTTATGTGTAACAACAAATATGATTAACGAGTATATATCATGACTTACAACAGCTTTATTTCTGTACCATTAAGGTCATGATTAAAAGTTCTGTCTGCAAACAAGGCTCCGCATTAATGTTTTGAATTCATTTGAGACAATCAGTTTTTTTTATTCTGTCTGGCAGCGGTTTTGATCAATGATCAGTTGTTTCTGAAATGGAACTTTCTTGAGAAGCTTTGAAACGTCTCTTTGCCAGTGTGACGTTTGAAGCATTGCTTTTCAAATTCGCATGACAGCTTGGTTTTATTGCACAGCTTGGTACCATTTGAACGGACCTTTGAGAGTAAAAAATTGAGTGAGATAAGTAAGGTAATAAATACAATGACATTGGAAGCCTATGGGCGGTGTACTGAAATCACATTAGTTCAGCAGGAGAAAGCCCGATTACAATATAATTTCATTTCTGGGTATACTTGACATACAGAGTGATATATAATTGAAATGGACCTGCCAGCAGGTCTTCAGATTGAACTTCCAGTGCCAACAAAGAGATTTAACAGATTCATGTAAAAGATTTTGATAATCCAAAAAGAATGTTCAAGAGGTGAAGTACAGCAGATCTTTGAATCAAAGAATGGAAATAATCATACAACACTTTTAAACTGTGGGAAAAAAGAAAATGCAGCCTTCAGGGAGTTCTACACTCTTACTCAAATGTTTAATAGGAAAATATTATCATTAAAAATCAC
Source organism: Euthynnus affinis (assembly GCA_029490765.1). Classification (NCBI taxonomy): domain Eukaryota; kingdom Metazoa; phylum Chordata; class Actinopteri; order Scombriformes; family Scombridae; genus Euthynnus; species Euthynnus affinis. The sequence continues at coordinate 7,459,478 of CM055854.1, read as the reverse complement.
CAAGCAGACCTTTGAAAAACTTTAAATTAGATGTTATCAATACATTTTGCGTACAGTAGAGATAAAGGTAATGTTTATTTTGTCTTGTCATATTCATCCACAGTTACATTCGCACAGTTGATAATCTCCAAGGTTACCTCACAATACAGAGTGATCATATCTACTTTATTCTAATCATCAAAACAGTAGTCTGTAGTTTCAGTGAGCAGGAGACATTCACCATCTGCTAACATTTTTTCTCTACTCTCTCTACTTTTGCTTGATTAATTTAGTGACTCATATATATATATAAATGTTGCTTTCTTTCCTCTCTTCAATCACCATTTCTGCGTATACTGTATAAAAAAAGGCAATATCTCCCCTCTGATTTTTGACATCTCTCATCATCGTCTGTGTGACGTCACAGTGAAATTATATAATCTGTCCTTCAATGTATTCCTGTCACCTCTCACGTCATTTAGGATCTGACAGTAGCTTTGGGTAATATTTAGTTTAATAGCTGTCTTATGTCTGTGGATTTTTTTTAAATTATTTGTTTTATCTCTTTCTTCCCTCCCACTCCTCTTGTTATTTCTTCTGTGTTCACAGAAATATGTTCAGTGACCCACTGCAGTCATTCTGTTCAAAAAATATGACTCTGCAGATGCATGTTCTTGTCTCAGTAGTCAGATGACTGACGGCACTTTGGCTCCGAATTGTGAATTTGTGAATGGTGCAGACGGTCAATAACAGAAGATACACTAAATAAAGCTCACTTGATAGTATTCACATACACTGAACATACTCACAAAATACTGAACATCCTCTTGATGAGGAGCTGCCGCCATTTTTATGATGTACTTCCCTTGTCTCAGCATGAAAAAAAATGTTGATACATGTCTGTTTCCCTAATATATCTTCCTGTTGTGGATGCAATTCAAAATCGATAAGAGATAATGGCTTTTACCATGACTCATCTCATCAGTGTACATTAGAGGAACAACTTAGTGCTCCTACTATTTTTTTGCATTTGTTATCAGGGTGCATTATGCTTTCATGATTTAACAAAATATACTTTTTTGTACCTATGTCAGGGAAGATATATGAGAGGAAGCAGCAGTTATTATCTTGTGTTCTTGGGAGACTTTCTTATGGGACACTGTGTGATGCAATATACTGTAAATGTTTCTGTTTCAAATTTCCCTCCATCAGTTGCTCACTACTCCTCATTTCATTTCACTGTCTTCAGCCTGTATCTTTACTTAAAGGTTGATGACTCTCCTCACAGTTCCTTGGCCGTTACCTAAAGCAAGTGTTGAATATGCATGAGTTCAGCCTCATAAACTGCTGCTCTCAGCGCTAAAGTCAGTAGGAAGCCCAACTCAGCAGATGGGGGTGGGGGGGGGGATCAGAAAGAAAACTTACTGAAAGAAAAAGAGAGGAGAAGAGGGAATTTGTTTGACTTATCTTCAGTGGTGGACGATAAACTAAATTTCCTCTCTTCATGTTACCCTTGCAAAGAGAACTGCAGGAGGCGCTAGTGTGCGTGTGTGCATTGACTAAGTTTTGCGTGTGTGTGTACATGTGCGCATGCATGCAGCTGTTTGTGTACTTGAATATGTAAGTGCTGGAATATGTGTATGCAAGTGCTTTTGTGAGTGTCTGTCCATATCATTTTGCCTGAAGCTCTGGACAGTTGCCAGGCAACAGTGGCAGGCAGCTCAGCACTTGGCCGGGCAGCCACAGAGCAGACACGTCCACACATGCCTATGGTTTTTATAAGACGCACAGGTCAGTGCTGATACGTTATCAGGTCAGTGTCACATCAGGCTAAGAGCCAGTCATTTGCCAGGATGATCTAAGGATAACGCGATTACGCAGTAACTACAAACCACAGTATATCTTGATTACTGGAAGTAATCCTCTCAAGGAAGTATTTCTGCTACAACACTAATATGATTGAAGGTAACAAGATTTCTCTATAAGCCAGTTTATGTATATGTTTTTAATAATCCATCCAACACTAAAGACTGCAATATGGAAGTAGAGAGCAGCTTTTTTTCTTATAAATTTGGTAATCCTACTATCTGCAGATGACAGTTTAATCATACTTTTGTTTCTTGTGATCATTATACGATACAATACGATACGATAAACTTTGTTGTCCCACTCAGGGAAATTTGTCTTGGACTCCGTAGCTGCACCATGAATGCCTTGACAGCCACAATGACACAAACAATACAACCTCAGCCATACCAACACCAACAATTACATAACATGACAATATTGCACATAACCTGTAACATAATACATACATACACCTCACAAAAAAATTAATGCAAAGAGATCAAGATAGTAAAAGCACTATAAAAATTATTGCATAAACTAAGACTGAAGATGGCAGTATCACCAGAAAAAACTTAAAAAACTTTAAAAAAATTAAAAAAATTAATCTGGGTGGAAATATGGGCAAGAAATTGCTCATCATTCAACAACAGTGGGTCTAATCTCCAGTGCTTCCTTGTAAATTTAGAATTTGGGAAAGCAAGTTGAAGAACAAGAGGTGAATGGTCTGAGATTACGATGCTTTGATAGGCACATGATCATAAATTAGGAAGAAAATTAATATCTATGAAAAAGTAGCGCATGTGACTGTAGGTCCAATGAACATGAGAGAAAAAGGAATACACTCTGCCTGTAGGGTGTATAAAACAGCATGGGTCAGACAGACCATAATCTACAAGGAAAACTTAATGAGTTTAGCAAATTCACTAAGAGAGGTGGGTTTGGGGGAGGAGCGGCCTAAGACTGCATCTAAGAATCAGTTGAAATCCCCTCTGAGAATTAATGAGTGAGAGTTCAAAAAATTGTTAAAAAAAAGAGAACATCATCCAAATTTGGAGCATACAAATTAGCTAGAGTCACAGCCTAGCTATAAAGTTTTCCCAAGACAATAATGAAACGCCCATTTTTATCTGAGGTAGTATTAGATGGTTGAAATGTTATACTCCTATCAATGAGAATATCTGTGCCCCGAGCCTTGGCCCAAAATTGAGAATGAAAAAACTGCCCTGACCATCTATTGCCCAAGTGCCATAGGTCAGCATCATGCAAGTGGGTCTTTTGAAGAGAGGCTACACCTGCCCTCAACTGCTTAAGGTGAGCCAAAACTTTACTCTTTTTTACTGTATGATTTAGTCCCTTGATATTCCAGCTAATAAAATCAAGATGACCAGCCATGTAGGTCTATAAAGGCTCTGTAAGAAGTGAAAAGACTGCAAAGCCTCACTATGCTACTAACAGTGGATGGAAATAGTTGCTCTAACAAAAAAGATGAATAGAACAGAATAAACAGATTGCAAAGAAAAATGTAAAGACAGAAAGGCAAAAAAAGAAACAGATAAAAAAAACTATAACATAACCAATGGTCAATTTACCCCTCCTCCTGCATCTCACCCCTCTATTCCCAGCCATTCCCTCCCTGTATCCAAATAGAAGTAATGCTGATTTTAATGAGGCAAAAAAAATAATGTCCACTGCATATCATTCTCACATTTCTCAGTGGTTGACTACAATAAACCTTGTCCAAACACAAACCCCAATGAATAACCACATTGATAAGAGCAAAGGATTAAGACACTGTAATATGAATTCTAATTGCTAGGTTAACCCACTGAAAACACACTGGGTTTAAAGTGTTGTTAACTGTAGTGTAAGAGTGTGGAATGAGACACACGTGTGTCACGCTGATTGTTGTAGAAAGGTCAGTTTGGCAGGTTATCGTCGCTGCTGTTACCATCATCATCATCACCACCACTTACATTATAATCATGAACAATAAAAAAACATAATTTGAAAGCATAGTGACTTTCCTCTTCTACCAGCTGTCTCTGCTCCCTTTACTGTGCTTTATAGCTGCCCCACTTCTCTCCCACTGCCCTTTCAGAATATACTGCTTAATAGTGATATACCATGTGTATACTGGGTTATGCTGTACATATCTTCGCAAAAGTAAATGTATAGAGTAAATGTATAGCACAGGTGACATACAGAATGGTGGCCTTTTGTAGAGCAGTACATGTTTGGTGTTGTCTGCCATCCAAGTTCTGAACAAGTATTCAGTTCAAACCATACACAGACTGTCTGTTTAAAGCTGTTCTTTTTTTGGCAGCAATTGCTCTGCATCCTCTTGATCAATTGAAAAATTGAAATCTGTTATAATTTTGTTATTCTGTTTTCCATGTTGTATTTCTGTAATTTGTCTGTCTTGTTCTATTCTGTACACACAAGATCAATTGCACATCTGCCCATCCTGGGAGAGGATCCCTCTCCCAGGATGGGCCTCTGTTGCTCTTCCTGATTTTCTCTGTTAAAGGGTTTTTCCTTATTCAAATTGAGGGTCTAAGGGCAGAGTATGTTGTATTCCTGTACAGATTATAGAGCCCCTGAGGCAAATTTGTGATATTGGACTGTACAATTAAAATTGACTTGACTTGAAACTAAGTATCTGACAAACAAGTCAGTAGGTGGGGCTGTTGGTTTCTGACAATGTAAGACTTTTGTACTAGCTGTTAAATCTGCACTAGTAAAGATGAAACGGTGTCCAGCCATTCCCCACTGAAGCCATAAATTATGGTTGGAGAAAGGGAAGACATCTTCATTCCATCTTCCTTGAAGCAACAACAGTACAGTGTCAATATTTTTTTTTATATTAGCACAACCACATATATTACTACTATATATACATACTTTATAGTCTATAATCTTTCAACTCATTCTTTTGGTTTTTGACCTGCAAATCAAAAACACAACTCCAAATTAATTCTAATGTTTCTCTATAATGTATCTGCTGGATATGTAAATAGGCAACTGCTAGCTAACAAGTTAGCCATATCAATTTAAGAGGTGAAAATAAGCCAATGTTATGGTTACAGCTTGTTTCCACTGCCCCCAAGTGACCAAAAAAGCAGTTACTGTACATTTAGCTGCTGCAAAGTGAATGTCTGGTGTGAGTTATTATAAAACCATGTAATTTATGTATCGGTAGTGAAAAAGAAGCATTTTCCAAATACTGCTAAGCTGCATAATTAAAGGCCCAATATGGAATTTTTTCTGCAAAATGTCTGAAAATGACTAGACCTATGTTATATATTTTATTGAGTTGTGTACTAACCTTATCCCAAATATTTCCAACAATGTTCAAACTCAGAGAAATCCGTAATTTTAATCAAGGTAACAGTCTGTTTTATTTGGTCGCCTGTCAAGCATTATATCCCTTTTGGCCACCAGAAGCTGTCATAAATTGATGTTTTATCCAGTTTTAAGCCATATTTTTATAATACACTTTCTTAGATCTTGGTCGCTTTTAATTATATCTAGGATATAGGAATTAATTCATTGGACATCTGGATCTTAAGTTATCAGAAAAACAAGCTGAGTAAACATTAGCAGCGGCTCTACTTGCAGCCTCTCCAGACATCCTGTGCCCGCTGAACAGTGTGGGGGAAACACTGATTTTTAACGTGAAACTGCTTTATTCTGTGTTTTTACCGGTTTTAATCACTGGGTCCGTTTGTTTTGAAGAGGAGGTGACCTCTGCGGGTAATTCAGCCCCTGGTAAAAAAAAAAACCCTCCTGAATGATGAACACCAAATGATTCCTAACCGGGAAAAGCTGAATGCATGGTTGATTGTTTAACAACAAACAACCAATGAACAACTAGTGAAGACAACAACTCCCATGATCCTATGCTACTTCCTGACGTCAATCAAACTCTGTATTTTGTTACTGTTTTGATTGAGAGACCCCCAGCGGCAGAAAATGACCTATTGTGTGTTTAACATAAAAAATAAAGAGATGAACCCGCCACCTTTAAAAGGGGGGATGTTTTTTTTCTTTTTCATCACATCCTGCACCCCCACAGCCACTAATCTGATGACCGTGCGCTTTTCTGAAATCAGTTCAGGTGTTTTCTGAGTATTTAAGTTGTCTGAACTGTCAAAAATATGAATAGCTACGCTGGTTGCAGGGTGAAATATCCTGGTGCTGCATGAAACATGTAATATACTGTAATTCACTGTTGTAAGAACAAAGGATTTTATGCGTGTGTATGTGTGTGTGTGTGAATGTTTTTGTGACATTTTGTTCATTTTATTTTATCCTGTTGTGGGTGTGCACCTACTGTGTAAATGTGTGTACTGGAAGTAGGTGAAACATGCCTTCTGTTGCTCTCCTCCTCTCTGTTCAGACAAGTTCTCTTAACTGTGTTGTATTTCCAGCGTGGGTATTAAAAATGAGTAATTTGGCAAGCTCACCGTGTGAAATCTCCTCAGACTTGCAATGAGTTGGAGGCTGAGAAGTTCCTGACAATGACAGGATGCCATCTTCTGTTTATGTGGGATTTTTTTTTTTTTTTTAAAAGACAATGAACGCACAGGATTATGTTATCCTGTGCCCCTGAATTTCTGCCCTGCTCCTCTCTTTGCACATAATCAGTAAACTGTGTTATTTTCTCTCTCTTTTCCTCTCCGTGTTTGTCTAATTTACCCTGCAGGGTTTCTGAGCACAGGGGACCAGTCTGCTAAGGGGAACTATGGCTTGTTGGACCAGATCCAGGCCCTGCGCTGGCTCAATGAAAACATTGGCCACTTTGGAGGAGACCCAGAGAGAATCACCATCTTTGGCTCGGGAGCTGGTGCCGCCTGTGTGAACCTTCTCATCCTCTCCCACCACTCGGAGGGTAAGGTTCTGTCACTGTCATTGTCACATTTGTAGTCATATACCTTGCTCAAAAGAGATTGACATTTCAGGACTCCGTGGGTAGTGTATATCTTTACAGAGCATGTTAGTAATTTCAATCGACAGCCTAAACCAGATATATGGCCATATTATTCCTCAAGTGAAGGGATTTAATATTCAGAAAATGAGTCACCCACTATTTGTAGCAATATAGTTGTTGTTTTTTCCAATAAATACAAAAAAGTGCAAAAATTCAGTAGTTAGAAAGAAAACTAGACTCCTCAATCTGGACAGTGCTAGAGTCAACAGATGGATGAAAACAGTAGGTTGTTTGCCATAAAACCATTACTCACCTTGGGACACAGGCGCTGTAATAATCCCAAATAACGTCATTCGGCATGGGACTAAGATCACTGAACTGCACTGACAAAATTGTTCCTCTCCAATAAAACTAATCCTGTCTGGACAAGGCATTAGGAATAGATACAATATATACTGTATGTTACTGACTTTCATCTTTAACTTAAAATGAAAAACATCATGAGCATTTTTGATATTTATTATTATATTATATACCATATATATACAGATCATAATCATATGATAGTTTTTTATTGCTGGATTTGATATTTATTAAAGTTTTGGGTGCTCTTACCATGGTGATTCTAAGCAGAGACATTAAAAGTATGACTTTAAGTGAGGATCAAGTATTGGACCAAAAATATTGCCAATCAAATTTAAAAATCGTTTCATCTATTTAAAAGATGTGCAGTTAAAGTTCCTCTTTTGAACGGAGTCTTCAGCTCACATGTCACAGGATGGCGTCACTGCCACAAAATCTGATTTAAAGCGTTTGTTCAAAACCTCTTCCTCTGACTCCTTTAAATAAATACAAAAGCAATGAGTGTTTTGTTTGTGTTTGAATGGCAGATCTCTAAAATACCTGCCAGATGTTTGATCAGTAATCCTCTGATGTGATCTTGGTTTGTAAAGCACAGAATGTGAATGGAATTGGCACGTTATACTAACCCCAAGAATTCAGATTAAGTTATTACTAAACTGTTAACCTTCACAGTGACAAGCTGACCTTGCACAGATAAAATAACATTTTTTGTATCTGTATGAAGCAGATACTCAGAATTCTGAGTGTGTGCATGGGAACCTGCACATCTTTTTCTATATCAGAAGTCAGAAAATATTCAGGAAGACATGGAAAAGCATTGCAATAACTGTGTAATATTGGCCAAATTGTCAGTTGAATGTGTTTTCTGATTTAATGTTTATGAGACAAATACTCACACCTTACTGCATCTTACTACAAAATTTCCATAAGAATTTGGTAGGTTTGGCTCCTTTTTGGTCAATGTTGGTCAAGAACATGGTAAGTTGTTGCTCTTGTTGACTGTTTATCAACAAATAAGAATGGAAAATCCACATTATTATTATGGTTTCTTATGCGTGGATTTGCAGCAAAAATCCTGCTCCATTTTGAAGCAAGGCTCTAAAACCACAAAGTGCAGAAAAAGTTGTAGCATGAAGACTTTTTAAAGGTACTGTGTGTGTGTGTGTGTGTGTGTGTGTGTGTGTGTGTGTGTGTGTGCGCGCGCAGAGGAGAGATGAGATGAGGAGTGGAGCTGCAGCTGAGAAGCTTCTTAATTGATTTCACAGGGAGAGGAGCAGGGGTGGGGCACATGCAGAATATGGGGGGGCTTAATTATTAATGACAGAATCTGCAGATAAAACAGAGGGACAGCAAGCCGCTTTACATAACAGTGCAGCGGTGCAACAGTGCGAGCAGTTTTCTTTTTTCTCTCCATCTCTCTCTCCTGTCTCTTTCTGTCTTTCTCTCTTTACCCAACGCGGCCATCAAACCCACTGCTGTGTGTGGAGTTGTCACCATTTTTCTTGCTCCTGTCTCCCATTGTATGTAACAGAAGCACTTCATTTCCCTACCATAATGTTCATAAAGATTTTCTCCAGCTATGTAAAGCAGCAGGATATCTGCTTTATCTTACTTCGTATGTATTGCTCTACAATTGCTCCTCCTTCAACATATGCATTATTTAAAGCACTCATACTGTAAGGCCTTGAAGGCCTTATCAGCTGCTAGCAAAAGTGTGTCAGAGGGAGAAGACACTGAGAGTGAATAAGTGATTGTAAGTTTTCTCTTGAAGCAGTACCAATATATGCTGTATTCCTGCTCTGTGCAGGCTTGTTCCAGCGGGCCATCGCTCAGAGTGGATCAGCCATCTCCAGCTGGTCAGTCAATTACCGACCAGTGTCGTATACCAAGATCCTGGCAAGGAAGGTCGGTTGCACTCTGGGGGACATGGCTGATTTGGTGGACTGCCTGAGGAGGAAGAGTTTCCGAGAATTGGTGGACCAAGACATCCAGCCTGCACGCTACCACATCGCCTTTGGACCTGTGGTAGACGGGGACGTGGTGCCGGATGACCCTGAGATTCTTATGCAGCAGGTCAGCGCTGATTTCTCTGCATAACATCCAGTGAAAGATCATTCATTTGCTTGCATTTGGTGTGAATAATGCCCTCACATTACCGCTGCATTCAAAACTCTAGTCATGTCACGCTGTTTGTGTTTGTTGCGACACCAGGGCGAGTTCTTGAACTATGACATATTGATGGGGGTCAACCAGGGAGAGGGCCTGAAGTTTGTGGATGACAGTGAAGGAGAAGATGGAATATCAGCGGCTTCATTTGACTACACCATCTCCAATTTTGTGGACAATCTGTATGGATATCATGATGGTCAGATCCTACCCTATTTTACCTTAAAATTAAAAATATTAGTATATATTGCAGCTTTCCACATGTTGTTGGCCTCTATGGCACTGAGAACTATATCCATGATGATGTTACCAGAGTTGAGTAACTCTTAATTTGCTGTGATGAAATTAGATACTAACGTAGTGATGGAACTGAATAGCTGAATACACTACCATAAAGATTACATAAATTTACCAAATTTTAACAAAAAAATGACACATTTCAGCCTTACATTCTTTCAACTAATCTTGCAGATAACTATGCACATACTCACGATCCATTTTGTTCCCTCCAAGGTAAAGATATCCTGAGAGAAACCATAAAGTTCATGTACACAGACTGGGCTGACAGGGACAACAGTGACATGCGTAGGAAGACCCTCCTGGCTCTGTTCACGGACCATCAGTGGGTGGCCCCGGCTGTCGCCACTGCCAAACTGCATGCCGAGTTCCAGTCGCCTGTCTACTTCTATACCTTCCATCACCATTGTCAGACTGAGGCGCGGCCAGAATGGGCAGACGCGGCTCATGGAGATGAGATCCCCTATGTGTTTGGGATTCCCATGGTGGGAGCCACTGACCTGTTTCCCTGTAACTTCTCCAAGAACGATGTTATGCTTAGTGCAGTGGTCATGACGTACTGGACCAACTTTGCCAAGACAGGGTTAGTATGATGCCAAATTTAAGAATGACTTTCAAAGATCAAATGTATTTATTTTGTTAAAATATCATGTAATATATGGTGTGAAGTGTATACAATATGCACAAGCTCACATGTTACACAGAGGTCATTTCACTTTCTGAAATACTTAGTTCATTGTCCCTTTAGCCTACTAGTGAAGTCAGAAGTTGGATGAGATTTTGGCAACTTAAGCTGCTAAGGGTGGGAGTATCATTTCTGGTTAATTTAGTTTTTAATGATTTAGGGAGTTTCTGGGGTGACAGAATCTTTTTACTGTCCGAATATGTTGTGGATGGACACATCAGGGTTGGGAGTTGCATATTGACATACAGTACACACCTTTTTCCCAACCAAATTTAATCTGATGCTCACCTCAAATCAGCTGCTGTTAGAATGAATTACTCTATTAGTAACACAGGTAAGGCTAAGTTAAACTTTAGTTGTGACTGATAATTCTTAACATAAACATGAAAAAATACTTTGATTCTGTTTTTTCTCTCTTCCAGGGATCCTAACCTACCAGTTCCTCAGGACACCACGTTCATCCACACCAAGCCAAACCGCTTTGAGGAGGTCATCTGGACCAAGTTCAGCTCCAAAGACAAGCAGTACTTGCATATTGGCCTCAAGCCTCGAGTCAGAGACAACTACCGGGCCAACAAGGTGGCCTTCTGGCTGGAGCTGGTGCCACATCTCCACAAGCAAATCATGATCCCTGTCACAACTCGAATGCCTCCCAGAGGCACTGACCGCTGGAAGGGCCCTCACGGCACTGGCACCCGCTCCACGCGACATCCTGTAATCTCCACCTATCCGCCTGATCCTACGCCTGATGGTTCAGAGGCACCCCGCTATTCTCCCTTCCCCAGCGAGACGAGGGACTACTCCACCGAGCTGAGTGTGACAGTAGCTGTGGGCGCTTCACTTCTTTTCCTGAATGTGCTGGCCTTTGCCGCGCTTTACTACAAACGGGACAAGCGCCATGAACTCATGCAGAGACGCCACCGCCGACTGTCCCCTCAGCGTGGCACGACCATGGGCATGGGCGTTGGCATGGGAGTAGTAGGGGCCCCACCGCACAATGACCTGGCGCTGAGCCAGGAAGAGGAGCTAATGTCGCTGCAGATGAAGCAGCAACGAGTGGAGCTGGAGCACGGCACACCCCTCCCTTCCCGCGGCGTCCACGGTGACCTGGAACCCCTGCGGCCTCCCGTGTGCCCGCCTGACTACACGCTGGCCCTGCGACGGGCACCGGAGGATGTGCCCCTGATGACAGCCAATACCATCACCATGATCCCCAGCACCATCAGCAGCATGCAGCCCCTGCACCCCTTCAACACTTATCCCCCTGTCCCAGCCCCTTCCACTACACCCGTCCCTAGCCACAGCAACAATGCCCTGCCACACCAACACTCCACCACTCGTGTATAGGACCAGGCACAACCTCTGCTACCCCACTCTGGGCTTACAGAGACGCACCACACAAACTGCTCCATACAAACTCCACTCTCACCGCCCTCTATTCCTCTTTACTATATCTTTGTCTTTTCTCATTAAGCCCTCAAATAAAGCTGCAGTTTGTAAGATTTTAAGCAGTGAAATACCTCTAAATTGTAATCATAAATCAAGGAGGGGTTGATTTAAAAAAAAATAAAAGCCCCTTTGCCAAAAGCCTGTCATCATAGGAACATATTGCTTTGCCCGGTTAATTATTTTTCATTATTTGGTGCGTAGGTGAGCCACCAAAAATGCAGCTTTAAGCTTGTAGCTCTCCCTCAAAGAGGTATGGAGCTAATCACAATCAGTCAGGCAACTTATGTGTAGCTTGGTTGTTTTGCGCATGTGTTGTTGTGTCAGTGTAAAACTATGTTTAACATGGAATACAAATATTCATTTTCATTCATTTAGTGAAAAGATAATACAGTAGCGAGTGGCTTTGTATGAGGCAACATATGCCCAAACAAGCTGTCTGTCATGAAGCGGTGATTTCTTGAAACTTACAAATTGCAGCTTTAAAGGCCCAATCTGGAAGTGAAATTTGGCACCCTGTGTCGAGCACTATGTCCCGACAGCTGTCTCTGTTTTCAGATTTTGGAGACGTTTGTTTAGAGTGAAATGTGTTGACAGGGCTGAGAGTTACAAACTTCATTTCCTCAATTCCCAAATTTGTATACCTGTTTTCAGTTAGGACGCAATCTATGTAAATGCCATGATTTTAAAAATCTTTATACTCACAACTGATGCTTTCAAAACATTTCCAGATTGGGGCTTCAACTGTTGGGCGGTACAGGAAATAACTGAATCATACTCAGTCTGTGGGATGCAACCTGGAATCCAGGCTGCCCATTAGAACTCGCTGCATCTCCGCCACACAGGCTCTAATCATGTCCATTAATTTATTTGTTTCTCACTCATTATCTCTCTGTCTGTATCCTCATCTCAGCCCATTTAAGTGCTTCTCTCTTTTCGCTGCCTCACTCTCTTCTCCCCTCTGCATCTGCCCTCATACAGTAGCTCTTTTTATTAAACCATTGACATAATCCATTTCCATCCTCACCTCTTTTCCTCTTTCATGCAATCACTTCTAGACTCTTTTTTCCTTTTGGAGTCTTTTATACAAAAACACAAATGTAAATGATGTATTATTAATAAATTGTAAGGATATGAATGAAAAAAAAGATATTCTGATATCTCGTTTTTACCAGCATTCTTGGTGCCAAGTACTGTGATAAAGTTCCTCTTTCACTGGCGTCCAGTGGACAGCCTGGAGAGGTCCATCCTGACTGTATCTTACAAAAGAAATTACCATCATAAAAAGTGCCAACCCCTTCATCTTTCTTTTTGATCCACACACTTTTTTTCTTTTTAAATTTCTTATCACACTCAATGTTGCACTGTGGCTGGTCTCTTCTTTAAAGGGAAATCAGATTCAATATATCCTTGTTTAAAAAAAAAAGAATATAAAGTTTTATTAACTACTTTGCTGTCTGGGATATTTGCATGATGTTTTTTCTTTTCTAAAGAGTGTGGACAGAGAAGTTTGTCATTTTGATGATTTGCCTTGTTCTTCATTGATTTTTTTTATTTTATTTTGAGTCATTTTCATTTCCTATTTTAATATCAGCTGCACTTTGTGGTACTTCAAAAGGTATTAAAGTATTAAGAGATGAATATTGTGTAAAACTATGATTATAACAAAGAGAGTAAATATTTCCTCTTTATTTTTTTCATTTCCTAACACAGAGGCTGTGCCGCAAAACTACCAGAAGGACTGATGAAAGCCTTTTTCTTTCCCCCCTCTTTTTGCTGTTTCTCTTATCTTTTGCAACTGTGACATTTGCACAGTCACTGTCTCTCAATCTCACCTGAAGATAGCACTTTTTTAAGTTACAAAAAAAAAAAAAAGAAACGACTACTTCACAAGAATAGTCTAAATAAGGTTTTTGTCTGTGACGGACATTAACCACATGCTTCAAGTGTTTGAAGACTGCCTGACAGTTATCTTTTCGTCTGCTCTTTTGTTGTTTCATGATTCTCCCTTCTACAAGGTGGGAGAAAAAGGATGAGATATATTTATGACGGTCAAATGGTGAGAGAGCCGTGTATGCGCGTTTCACATCTTTCGCACAATTGAACACAGAGATGGGTCACACTCTGGACTATTCTGAAAAAAAAACCCCATTGACATTAGGACAACACTGGACAAATGCCGGCAGCGATTTAATGGTGATGATGAAATAGATCGTCAACAATGCATCTGTTGATGCACAGAGGATGCATTCTAAAAACCTGATTTGAAAAAGAAAAATCTTTAATGACAGACATTACTCATATACCATACCACAAAAGCAAGGCGAGCAGGATTCATTCCTCTTCCTTGTAACATTCTGTATCCTGTCTGCTTAGGATAACGACACTTTGGAGCCAGGCTGCCATCCCTCACACTGGACTTGGAGCGAGCTGCGAGGACAAAAGAAACAAAAACCAACACATGAAACAAAACTGTACATTTTTTAAGTGTAAGAGAACAAACTGGAATTTGTAAATATTATGTTTGTTGTTTGGTTTGAGTGATTGGCCGGATCTTTTCTTTGTGACAACAGGTGCAAGTTTCGATGATGATTTTAGCACTCATGCGTATGTTTGATTCTTCTTTATTTCCTAGGTCTCAAGGGTGAATTCTAATAAGTTATGGGCACACAAATATGTCTGTTAACATACATGAATAATCTGTTGATTAAAAAAAAAAAATTACAGCATGGTTGAGGGCAACATAAACACAAAAAGGATGGATATGGCTCAGGTTAGCCTTGATATTGTGGTGATAAAAATGCTCTTACTGAATATATGGCTGTCTAAAGCATAACGTACACACCTGGCACTATCCCATTAATCGTGAAGGCAGCTTTTAAATAAAATGAGTCCTTTAATTGGTTAAAAAAGCCAAAGAACAGCTGCAGAGAACTGATGAAGGAAAGGGAAACAGGGACGCTTGAAGAAATGAGGCAGAAAAAACAAGAGATAGAGGGGATGTTAAAAATGTGCTCAAAACAAACCACAAATCAAGGAATTTTACTGCTGTTGGATTTAATTGTTAGTGTCTCACACTGTCTTGAGCATTGTCATACAGTATAACCTGTAATTGGAAGGTTGTGGAATCCTTTGTACTCTTTTGGTCTTATTTCAGACTCTAATCATGGTGGTTGTTTCGCTACCTTTTGCAATTTTGTCTGCACAATGTTTATGGGATTATTGACCCATCTGTTTGATGTGAGTTTGAGTTGCCCACACTTCCAAAAGCAGCATTACAAAGACAGTATTTTTTTGGAAACAAGGGTTGGGACAGCCAACAGATAATGGAAGCACACTCACCAAGTTTACATGTTTACACTACAGTTTTTATGTTGGCGCAAGGTAAGGAAAAAAGATAAAAGAAAAAAACATCACAAGGATCCAAATATCTTCTTATTTGGCTACTACATTTATTGCTGGACTGGTAAAGTGAAGGCTTGCACCTGTTTGTCTGTTTCATTTAGTCGGATTCAGTAACCTGCTTGAAGCTCAAGATACTGTGAGAGAGCATAATGACCAGAAGGGGTTGAAAGAATTAAAGTTAATATTTCTATTTCAAATAGAGGCTATTACACACTGTATGTTGTGTATCTGAACTGGAAAACATTAAAAGACATTCTTAAACAAATGCTTTCATGCCATCATTTTTGTCGTATTTAGGTGAGATATGAGATTTAGGTTAAATTTCAAGTTGTTACATGTTTTTGTCCACTTGAGGGCAGACAAGCCCATCAACAAGGAGATAGACCTAACAGTGTAACTTTATTTAGCATCTAGCTAATTGCATACATAACAAGCAGGAGCTAAAGTAGAGTTCATTTTTAGTCTGTTTCTGGCCACCTGTGTAATGTAAGTCAAATATTCACTGAAAGTTACCTTGTAGCTGTGGTTTGGTCTCCACGAATAACAAAAACAAACAAACAAAAAAAAAAGCCTTGTTCTTTAAATACTATGTTTTTGACTTTTTTATTTTCATGCAGTCTATGCTTTTTTCACCTAACGTTAGCTGGCTTAGTTGCTAACTTTGTGTATTTCCCAAAGTTATTTAGCTAACGTTAGTGACGTTGGTGTTGAGCTGTCAGAACCTTGTTTGTCTTACTTTTTTGTTAACAGGGTTGAGAACAAGTCATATAGTTATTTTTGGGACAAAACATTTAGGAGGAGACTAAAAAGCTTTGTAATATTAGTTGTAAGAGTTGGTTGGGTCTGCCACGATCCCTTCACATCACGTCATTTTCATGTGCAATATTAACATTTGAAGATTGAAGTAAGTTGTGATGATTGTTTTTTTGTTTGTTTGCTTTGTTTTGTTTTTTCATTTTTCAAGAAAGAAGCTGCTCAGAGGGAACAGCAACACCAAGGACAAGACATACGTGCACAGTAAGACTATTTTAAAGACTATTCACAGCTATTTCTTATAACTAACGTTAGCTGAAGTTACGTGTCATTAGCACAGACTGTATAAAAATAGTAACTTAGTAGTAACGTTAAGTTATAGTTACTTATAGTCGTGACTTATGACCACTGATGTAAATCCTGTCAGCAGCTGTGATATTTGTTGTTGAGTATCTTCCAGCAAAGCTTTGAGTACATGGCAAACATGGTTTTTGTTGTTGTTTCAGTTTGGTTGTTTTTTTTTTTTAGCATCCAGCTAACATCATTCACCACAAAAAGTACCTGCCAGTGGTCCTCCCTATGCTTTGTTGTTCAAAGCCACACAGGCTGAGCTGTGGCTTTCAGTTCCTTTAAGTTAGCTTAAGGATTTTCATTTCATTTCAACTTGTTTGGCAGCACCAGTTTGAGGGGGGGTTGCTGTCCTCTGATCTGTGTTTATTCAGCTGTTGTACACAATAAATCAATATTACAGCAAATGCACTGGAACAGTCTGATGCACTGGTCCCACTGGATAAAGTATTTCTGCAAATGCACAACCTTCCATTCACTCATCAGGGAATTCTTTTTGTCGCAAATACATTTATTTCTGTATTATCGCAGGTGAATAAGCACTTTTAGACAACATTGTACCTCTTTTCTTCTCTCCAAAGTCACATTCTGCACTTTAATCAACTATTTTTTCAATTGCTTCTTGCTATTATAAATATCATAGGTAGAATGCAGATAATTACCTTGGCTAAACAATAAAGATAGATCATTTCAATAAACAAACCCTGCCTGTGGCTCTGTTGCAAGCAGTGTTGAAAGGAATTTTGGATTAATATACAAGAACCCCCTAAAAAAAGTTTTTCATATCTGGAATACCAAATCCCCACTGAGTCTAATAACTCTTAATTTATGGATGATATGCACTGTATTCATCATCATCATCTTTGTCATAACTTCAGCAGATTCACTGTAAATAGGTGCGCTTCAGATGCACTGTTGTTTAGATGACTGATGTACACTCTCTTTTGTGCTCAACCCAATTATCTCCATAGACAGTAATCCTCTTGGTTTTCCTGTAAGCACATCACAGAAAATACTTCTGTTCCCTCACTAGATGGCAGTGTGCAGCTGTAATCTACAGTAAAAACCATCCTGCTGCTTCAGTAAATCAGTCTGTAATCATTGACTGACACCCTTGCTGTCATTTTGAAATCATGGCTGATAATGGTGTTACAGCTCAGAAAGCGTCTTCAAAATCAAGATATCAAAAACAAAAAACTGACCATTTGCTTCATAGTAAAAAAAGAAAGAGGAAGACTAACAACAGAAATAATATATGCCTTTGTGATATATTCACACAGGTAATATTTCAACATTTAAAATCACTAAATGTTACATTTTGGATTGGATACACAAATATTCTCACAGTCTTATGAATGATAGAATTTAAATCGTAAGTTTTCAAAAACAAAAGAACTCTGCAACAAATATATACAGCTATCCATGAAATGTTTCACTATAGTCAAAGGACTTTTATTACTCAAAGATTAACTAATGTTTGAAGACACTATCAGATGGCCATAAAAGTCAAATCCATTTTTATAGCTGACCAAACATTCATCTCACATAACCTCAAGGAGTTGAAGAAAGAACTTTGTTTCTAAGTGTACTACAGCTTTACATAGACAAATTACTAGAATATGTAGAATGATAAATGTAAAGTAACACAAACACAACACAGGCCAGTATATTCAGATATTTTATTGATAGATCAACTGCTTTTCAGTTCCCACACATAAGTATTTTACTGCCTCTCCTAACAAAGTAGCTCTGATATAAATTATTTTTAGTTTTAATATCGTAAATTTAAAATTTATCTAGAAAGAACAACTTAATCTTTGTACTTTTAAAGAGCTAATTCTGCTGCTTTTTTAAGTGTAATAGCAAGAGAAATCTTACATCACAACTACAGAGAATTTTGACAATATCAGATTTTTTTTTCATCACTCCTTAGCAAAAAGCACAAATTTCTACCTAGGGAATATAGCTGGCAAAGCTCTCAGATGGTGTGTTGGAGATAAAGAGGAAGGGGTGAGGGAGAGATACAGTTGTCATAGAAGATCTGAAGATTCTGGTCAACATCCATATGATTTTTCAGAAAGATCTCAAGCTCCTGTACCGTCATCTCATTAACATTGTTGCCCTCTTTGGCGTTTTTAGCCAAGGCTGCATGTGACGGGAAGCGGATGCGAACATCATGGGGTGCGTTGCGGTCGTAGTCGGTGCAGCAGTAAGCGGACCACACATCTTCAGGGATGGCGACACGGTCCTGGTTGTTACGACGGATCATGTTGCCTCTGGTGGTCACTCCTGTGACGATGAAGGCAGTACCACGGCAATAGTTGTTGAGGCGAACCCGGATCCGCTCCTCATATTCACGCCAAGGTCCGATGTTGAACTCCCGGATCTCTGGGACCACGTTGGTCAGGGTGTAAGTGGCAGCACGGTCATGTGGTGTTGACTGGTGCTGGTCTGGGTTTAGGTGACCTCTTTCATAGAGAACCACATCAGAGTAATCATCTAGGACTGCCTGGCTATCCTCAAATTTCATGTGCAGGTAACCAGTGGGGAAGGGTAGCATGTTTCCATTTCCATCGATTTCTGCCAGCTGAGGAGATAAAGAAGAGCACTTACAGGAGGTTTTTGATCTGCTGGGAAATAATACAAAGCCAGTATTGTCTATGAGGCCTCTTGGTTTCCCCTTTTACCCCTTTTATTCTAGAGTAGACCTTTTGCCTACTGTGTGTCTACTTTGAAAGAGATTTCTTACTTCAATGTGAACTATCTGGTTTAACAATGGGTAAACCTAAAAGAATGAATGAATTAAAACCTCTTTACCGATTAAGTTTTTGCCATTTTTTTAAAAAACAAACATAAACAATTATTCAAAGACAAGTCTCTCACCTGTGGCTCATACATCCAAGGGTAGTCCACACGTCTATCTCCCTCTGTTTTCTTGAAGGTATAAGCTGAGTAAACTGGGATCCGCTTTTGGGGGTCGTACAGGGTGACAAAGCGAGGTCTGTCTGCATAACGCTGGCAGATCTTCTTCAGTTTGGAGTCGATGATCCCACGCGGCGGTGTCCCCATATACAGGGAATCCTTGCATCTTTCCACATGATTAAAATCATGAACAACTGTTGCTGACAACAGAGGCAAAAAACAGTAGATTATGAAAAGTGCAAAAACTAAAGGTGTTAACATATTCATGGTCAAAACGTCTCCCCAGTGTGTCCTACGGTGGCCTCTGTTAAACAATGGCAGAAAATGCTTTGAGTTATGAGTTAAATGTCACAGAGCAGATATGCAAACCAAGTAGAGTATAACCAGAAGACAGGCCTCCTAAGCCATGTGGGCGTGGATGTGCAGGGCACTACATTACTTTGCATTTATGTTGAGTAACAGTCCTGTGCTTGTTCTCTTGACAATAATAAATGTTATTCTACATTGATATTTTTCAAGTTGTATCGCTCTTTTGGAGGCAGAGCTACTGTACCAAACTAATGGATCTGTTGAGATTAAGTGTTCAACAGATCCGTTTGTCAAATGTGTGATTTTAAACTACCTTGTCAGGTTTGTCTCTGTTAGTTCATAATGAGGTTATGGTTTGACCTTTTGGATAGAAGCAATCAAACAACTAGATACTGGATCATTGACTCATTAGGTGTTTAGTGCTGTATTACATTTTTTTTATGAAGAAACTCACTAGTCTTATACTTGTGAAGCCTACATTTGGCACAGAATCTAAAACCCAACCGCTGTAGAAGCTTTTCTTCTTTTTCTTGCACTGATTATAAACTACCTGCCAAAAATATCTTGCCCTTTCCAAAACATTTTGACCTTGCAACATCCTTTTCCTCCACTGATGTAAGCATATTAGTTTCCTGCCGTAGAAGGAGATACAGCAATAATTGGAATTCACTCTCATAGAGGCCTGAATTCTGCTGAGCGTGGTGATGAAACATGGGACATTCAGGAACGTGCTATCAATGTAATAGTAAAATGCAAAGCTGTCTAATCTGTCTCAGTGAAGAACAAAAGTCACACAGTCACCAGTGTGACTGAGAGGTACTATGCTAATGTGTGTGAATGGTGGATAAGCCAATGGGCAAAAGAGAGATAAAGCATGAAACTACCACATAGTAACAAAGAGTGTATGTGCAGCGGACATTTTTCAAGTCAAGGTGTGTTCATACTGTAGGTGCCTGCTTGTGCGTCTTGCAAAATAAGAGGCAAAATAAGAAAGTAAGCTAGTTCCCAGTATAGCAATTTAAGAAACATCATTTGCCATGAAGTACTTCATAGCAAATGGTTCAGTGTTCTGCCAAAATGGGTTCTTGACCTATTTTGGCAGCTCACTGTGTACAGAGAAATGAATCCAACTGAAACTCTCTTCTTGTTTGCAAAGTTTTTTGTCCTTCATCACAGCTTGGACACATTATGTATAATTCTTTCTTTCTTTATATCTTAGAACATTTATTACCACTATTTGATGACTTGGCTGTCTCCAATACTGTGGGGGACATTTCTGCATGTTCTCTTGATTTTGCATGTACCATTTGGCAACAACATGCAGGGTTGCCTATAATGTCACTGATTGATTACCCCCCCCCCCCCACAACCACAACCACATGTCATGTCAATGTGTCCTCACCACACATGATGCTTTATATTATTATTATAATCAAAGTGTCTTAAATGTAATGGAAATGAATTGTGCTGCATATCAGTAGCAGTACAGTAGCTGTCCTATACTGTCCTCAGCTCAAGTTCATCTATGCAAATAGAAACTGTTTGTCAGATTAGCTCGACCAACAATCCTTCACTGCCCTAATAAGTCAACTGGAGTGACTGGGTGTTGTTATTCATCGAGGGACCAGCTTGCCTATGATCTAATCTTGAGTTATGACAATCATAACTTATGTAGCTGGGGCTGATGATGCAGTTATGTGAACAGACATTTTTCAGCTGTCAGCATTTTTACCAATTAAAGTTATGCCAAATTCAAACCAAGTACCAACCCAGCTCAGCTGCCCTCTGCCGCTTTAACTTCAGTAAAGGAAGAGCATTTTACTGCTGCTGCGTTTGATGTTATCAGTTCTTTAGTAGAAAATGTACTGATTGTACACCCAGAAGAGATGCTGGTTATAACTGTCCATGTTTTCTTCAAATAAGCCTTTTATCAGTGTGAGTCATGGGAACGACTCTTTCCGGTTTTTATCTTTTATGATTTTCAAATATGTGACAAAATACTCCCATATATGCTGAACGTGATGTAAACAGATCCTGTAAATGTATTACTTTTAAAAAATGGCTGATAAATAATTCAGCTCCCTGTCATCAACAGGGAACTATCTGAGCCAAAAATGATACAGCTGAAAGTCGCTTGTGAGAAAGTGTGTTTACATTTTCATCTCTCTACCTGTCTCTTCATCTATTTGTTTATATGTTTGTAAATAATACGTTTTTTCTATAAGTCTTTGTTTCTTAGACTGTTCTGAAAAGATCAGCTGAAAGACAGTCTGACTGACCTGGAATATTCCCATCAGACAGGTATGACTGTGTTTGGCCGTTTAACAATTTAATGACAAATTCAAGTAACTTATGATCAATTATTTGACTAGGAGATATATGCAGTTATAATCACATATATAACAAATACAGTATGTCAATTTCATGTAATACATACTTAAAAATTACATTCTGTGTTTGCTTTTTAGCATAAAGTTCAAGACTCCCTCTACTACAATTAACCAAAAAGGAAAAACAGGGAAAACAATGTATTGTCCATCTACTTCATGTTCTGCATGTTCATATAATCCAGTGCTGTATATATATTTCATCCTGCAGTAATATACGTTGTCCACTTGGAGGCAATGCAGGGTTGTTTGTTACTTTCTCCACAATGAGAGACACATACAAACATAAATTATAACTTTTTCTAAAATCCAACAGCAGAGTTACCAACACTACTAACAGCATTATTATATCTACCAATCAGTGTCATTTTGAATAAAATATACTGATGTGTTTTAAGCATTGATTCAAAACTACATGATTAAAAATACTGAGTGCTTCATGAGAGGTGCACTCTATATTAGTTAGGCTGTAGAGTGGATGTTAGTTGAGTTGCAATCTTGAAACATTTGTTTTTTCATTGTGCATTTGTCGTGACATTATACTAATGTTTAATAATAGAACTTTTGCCAAAATGCATATTAGTACAATTTTGTAATTACTTCTGAAGTTTATGGGCAACATTGTGAAACATTTGCATCATTACAGTATCATTAGATCCAAGCATGATAGCTTTTTGTCTTTTTTATTTGAAAACTGTCAAGACAGAACAGATAACAGACGCTCCATTGTATGCAGACCCTGGAGTTTTAAACTGTAGGAGAACCTTCTAGGTCCCCACTAAGCCACCAGGGGGCATAATTTAGCAGATATTCTGGCCTGTGAAGCTGTCCCCACTTAGTTCTGCACCAAAGCCTGCTGATTGGTCCAAATACCCACATGGGGTTGCACAGTGACCAATAGAGTTTGGGCTGATCAGGGGCTGTTGCTATGGCACTTCAGAGGCAAAAAGCTGTCAGCAGTCTGCTTCCACCATTTCACTCTCGCACTTGTGCCTACTCGTCTGGCTCCTCATCAGCTCTCCCTCTGTCTCTACCTCTCACTGTGCACTCAGGGCCGTCAGCTCTGCCCGCTTTTTATTGGTCGGTGATGGGTGAAATGAGTAGAGGGGTGAGTGGTGGTTTTGCATTGTGAGCCACAAAGACTAGACCCTCCCTCATGAACCAAGAGCTGTAGCCCCACCTCCCCCGGTTTTCCTGTCACTTGACATTTGAGCTCAGCCAACACTCGCAGCCCGTCTGTCACCATTTCTCTTTGCCTCACATCCCAATTCATCCAGAAAGATACCTGGGTATTCAGCTCCACCAAGCTCCACAAAAATGGGAGAACTGTATGCATTGTTCATACTGGTACTGTGATGTGTAACAAGGAAGAACAAGCTCATTTAAGCTCAGTAATATTGTCAAACACCTGCAGAAAACACTACAAAAAAGTTATTAGCATGGCAGTCTATATACAATTTATCTCATGTCCTTCTTCTTTAATTAAGTCATTAAATGTTCTGTTTTTTGAGGATTTGAAAAAATATTTTAACAAGGAGACAGGAAAAAAATATCAATCTACATGAGACGTGGATGTCAATCTTTTTGCAAATGTATAAAATTAAATAAGTATCACATTCAGACTAAAAAGAGCGTCACCCACTTGCAGTTATATTGGTGAAAAACATGTCTGTATCTGCTTTAGAATATTCTTTTACAGCTGTGGAGAGATTTAAAACATCTCCTCTACTGTACTGGCCTTGTTCCAACTCTCTCTCTGTTCTCACTCTCACGTGCACACACGTACTGTTTACACACACACACACACACACACACACACAGAGGAAGAGAGAAGTAAAAAAAAAAAAAAAAAAAAAAAAAAGAGCTCCTCCATGCCTCTGTCTGCTATTTTCCCCCCTCATCCTGCCTCCTGCCTGTTCACTGCAAAATGTGATAGATAAGAGATTCTCTCCTCTCATTGGCTCATTTCTTGTGACTGACAGCTTATGGGCCCGCCCCATCAGTCAGCTACGAGAGCCGGAGCATCAGAGAGTGGAGTGGAAACAGGAAGAGGAGGAGAGGGGAAGAAAGGAGACAGAGGAGAGGATCGGGTGAGACAAGGTGGCGAGGAGTGAAAGGGAGGAAAAGGGGAGCAGTGGGGCGTGTGGACCAAAGAGAACAAAGACACAAAAAGAGGTAAAAGGGGACTGCAGACGTGCCACTTGACGTGCTATTTGCTTTTGGCTGAATGGAAATATACTGCATGCATTGTACAGTGTGATAGAAGTGTGTGTGTCTATGTGTGTGTCTGTGTGTCTATGTGTGTGTGTTTCTCTTTCTGTTATGTGTTTGACTTCATTTGTCAATTTTTAAAAATATTTTCTCTGTCATTGTTCTGAACGATCTCTCTTGGCTGAACATACTGCAGTGTGTGTCTGCACACTGTGCTGCACATTCATGCATGAAGCACACACACACACACACACACACACACATACACATGCAATGCTCACGTGCAGAGAGTGCAAGTACCGAAATGAGATATGATGAATGTCGTAAAGGGGGACTGTTTGCGGTTGCACTTGTGTTGTGGTTACATGTGTGCTCAAGTGGAACATTTAACTGTTGAATATCACCCCCTGTGTGTGTGTGTGTGTGTGTGTGTGTGTGTGTGTGTGTGTGTGTGTGTGTGTGTATGTGTGTGTGTGTGTGTGTGTTAGTTTGTCGGAGGTACACAGTAGTAAGAAACTACAATGCAATGACTAATCTTCATTTAGACTGAAATGTGTCACGTACAGCACATTAAGCCGGGCCACTGAAAGTTCTGCTCAGTTTGTTTGACACATCTTACTCAGAGACCGTTTGGCTTTTATGTGTTTTTTAAATAACTGACTGAAATGTTGGAGTCAGAAACATATTTTTGAGTTGTTTGAAATGTAATAAACAAAGGACATCTAGGTTTACTGCCACACAGCCCCAGTGTATGCTTTCAGTTGACATGATTGCCAGCTTAGGTAAGCACCCCAGGTTACCATTGCCCACACAAGCCAGCTTCCTGGTGCACACACACAAACACACACACACATACACGTGCACATGCATCCAGCGCTGTCTTTGAACTTGTTAAATGGCTTCATTGTCTTTGTTCACAAAATGCTGTACATTTTGCATTGTTTGCAAAAGACACCCCTCTTTCTTGCTCTTGACCTTGCCTTGGTACATTCCAGTACCCCTCTGAGGGCTGTGCTTTATGGAGCATACACCGGGAGAAGCTGCTATTATAAAAAGGGAGAAGGGGATTGAGCAGAGGGAAGCGGGGCTGTAGGGATGTTATTTTTAGAAATGTGATTGATATTCGGCTCATACTGTACGTTCTTTTTCTGTGACCGTGACGCTATTTCTGTCCCGCATCCAGTAAAATCATGTATGTGCTGTGCATTCAAGGGGTGGGTTGTCCATCCAGTGGCTGTTTGTCCGAACATTGTCGCTTCTCGCTCTCCCTCCATCTGTTCTCTCTTCATGTCTCTGCTCCTCGTGTTAGCTGCCTGGAAGCCACCAGAGACAGGCCTGGTCTGGTGCAGCCCATCCTTCCTTTTATGGTATAGGATCAGTATCCTTCCTACATACACACACACATGCACACATAAAGTCTCAACAAGAGATGCACATCTGCAGTGGTTCACTGCAGCTAACAAGCAGCTCCACATAGTGTGAGATATGTAAGAATGTGACAGACTGTTGCTGTGGCCAAATGAGAGCACAAATTGGAGTGTGTGTGCAGAACTAAGGCAGTTTTTTTACTGCTCAGTATTTTTTCCAGATTTTTTTAGATGTTTTTTTTAACTGACAGAGCTGCTGTATACATGTTACATACATCAGAGAAGAGTGAAAAGAGAAAAGCAGATTGAAATGTGGAAGTATACATTAACCCCGCCCCCCTCTCTCTCTCTCTCTCTCTCTCTCTGTCTCTCTCTCTCTCTCTCTCTCTCTCTCTCTCTCTCTCTCTCTCTCACTCTCTCTCTCTCTCTCTCTCTCCCCCTGTCTGTCTGTCAAAATCACACACACATGCAAACACTCCCCTCCTTGCTTGAGGCCTTGCTCCCAGCTCTGGACTAAATGATATCATCGGTTGCCAGGGATACAAGGACACAGCGTGCAGAGAAAAGGGAGGGTGAGGCATAGGCAGAGGCATACACATTGCCTGAAAGAGAAAAGAAGAGGCTGGGATATTAGGTATCAAGAAAGAAAAGAAGCCTTGTTGAAACATGTAGTTGAAGATAGCAAAGGCAATGGAGCAGGGCCATGAAGAGGAAAGACACGAGAAAAGACTGTCAAAGGTTACCCATCCTTCCTCTTCCCTTCTCTTTCTCACATCACTTTCATTCTCTTTGTCTAGAGAGGGGTCAGAATTGCAACAGTGCAGTCATTTGTGAAAGCATGTGTTGTAGAAAATGAAAGATGAGAATAAGAAAGGGAGAGAATGGCAGGAATACCTGAGGGATGAAGGAGAGATTCTGTCCTTGATTTAAAACAATAAAACCTTCCTGTCTTGTACATCTGTGCACCAACTGACTATGGTATTTCCTCACTCTCTCTACTATGTGTGTCTTTGTGTGTTTGCCAGATAGCGGAGCATGTCTATTTAAAGGAATCAAGAGACTGCACAGGTCTGCTGTCTTGCTATTCCTGACTGACAGCATCATCAAATTTGGACCAGTGAGCCTGTCTCCTCCTTTTTCTCTCATCTCTCATTGCAAGGTAAGATTGGTTACAAGGATGCACATGCTGCTATTATGTTTTCAAATAAATGTCTCCAATTTACACTTGGAAAAGAGGGTTAGTGTGGTGAAATTGTAAAAAGGTTAGACAGACAAATTGGGGTTTCACCAGAGACATGAATGGATGCATGGCTTTCCCCCTGTGGTGACAGAGAGATGACCAGGGTTTCCTTGGTGACAAGAGGGAGGGAGGGATGGAGGCTTTGGAGCAGATTGAGGGCTGCAGAAATTGGGTTTAACCTCTAGTAGGTGTCAAGTCATCACCTACCAGCATAATCATTGTTGTGTTTGTAAAACATCATTTGTGCACAGACTTTTCACTATACAAACAAGGAACAAAATTTGGCAAACAGGTGATATTTAACATAATACATGCTGTATGTATTGTTTGAATTGCACATTTCATTACTTCAGGTTATTTTACTGTGAAGCAAAGAGTTTACCCAACAGCAGCTTAACCCCTTTTGCACATGACATCATTTGGCCTTGCAGCTAAATTCCAGATGTCTCGCATTAACCCTGCACAGATGGGTTTAATATTGGAAGCACAGAGCCATTGTTGTGTTGAGTCAAATTGAAGCTGCTGTTGACTGACAGTTCCCCCTACAACACTGTAACAAAAGTGTGTGTTTCACTGTTCAACGGGGAGGGTTTAAAACAGATGGTCTGTCTGCTGTTTGTGTAATGTTGCTCAAATGCTTGCAGGCTCAGGGTTAAAAGCGCAATAAAGCATCTTTTCTTGTTAAAGAAAAAGTAAAACTGCAACACTGTCTAAAAATCTGGCAACACCACAGAAAGAGTGAAACATGGTTTATAAGTTGCTTGCATGAATTAAGCACACAATCATGAATTTAACAATTCAGGATTGACATTGATGTGACATTAAGTTTCCATTTGGGGACAAAAAAATGAAGTTATACAACAAAGATCCCAAGCAAAGAAAGTTTTAAAGCGAGGAATTCTACATTGATGACAAATTTCAACATTAGCAGAGAATCATTGAAACTCAGAAAGCTACTCCTTCAAAAATCTGGTTTTAGTGGGACAGGAGTTGATGTAAGGATTAGGAGTGGATGTAACCAGACATGTTGTGTCTGTTGTACAGCTTTATGTAGTTACTGACAGCATACAGTGCTGTATGTTAGGATAAAAGCATGGAGTCTTACTTCACTGTATGTTAGCAGTGTAACATAGTATGCACATACAGGTCTTTTGTGTCCTCTTTCTACTCTAAAAATAAATTGAAATGCAATTGGCTCCAAAGAGCCTAAAGCCACAGCAGAAAGAACTGTCTGGCTTTCAGTTGCTCTGGAAACGGACTCTCAGAGAGGTTGCTCACTTAGCTCATTCAGCGCTCACAGTAAGGTTATTATAGCACAGCTGCAACAGTCTCACCACAAACAAACCTGTATGGAACAAACGTACAAATTACCACTAGGGAAGTGGTAACATGTTGCACTGCAGTTCTTCATACTACTAAAGAAGCGTGGGAAATGAATGCATATAGAGGTGCTACCTGTCACTGCTATGGTCTCTTCACCCTGCAAATTTGATCTTTCAAAGTCAGTTGACTTCAACAAAATAAAGCCAGTGCTGAAATGTTTGGCAGCTACAATTAAAACAGCAAGATTGTTTCTTTCCCTGGTAGAAGACACTAAGAAACAATTCTGCTTAAAGCAAGAGCAAAGGTTCAATAAAAATGAAAATAAGCAGAGGAGGCTAAAGAAGGTTGTGATCAGACAGTATGTGAGAAACTTTTAACATTTCTGCTAGAAACACTTACAACCAGCTCAACACCTGACCTGGTATACTGGTTCAGCACTCAGCTGGCAGCTGCAGAGCTCACTGTGCATGTGGAAGTTGCTCTACTTGAGGCAGATGCAGAAATATAGATGTACAGAGTTAGCAGCTGATAATGAGTAGTGAGACTAGATTGCCAGAATGGACCCCTATAGAGGAAGCTGTTGATCTGAGACACATTAACCAGCATTTCTGTCTGTAAATTAGACCCATGGCTTACAGGGTGAGAAAAATACTACAGCAGCCCACCCTGTGTTTGTTTTTCTCTGCTTTTCTTTGTTCTTAAAGTGAGGTTGCCATGGTCCTTCGTCTTAGTGCCATGTTTTTTTGTTTTTTTTTTCTATCCTTGGATGGCCACTGGCTGTGGTGGCTGCTGGGTTGTCGTGATTAGAGAGAAGCTGAATGCACAATGCAGCTCTGGCTGACTGATGATATGACTGCTGAACAGATACAGTGCAGCAGAAAATACAGCATGAGGAAATAAAATCTACTAGAGATACACAAAAAGGCACTTTGATGTCAGTATATATCACAAAACCACAAGGATAAAAAGCTTATTTGTTATTAAGACAGAACAAAAATATTCTGTAGATATGTTATGAAAATACATGTTTCTTTCTAGCAGTATACTCAACAGTGTGTCTTGTCAACAGGTTGTTTTTTTGCTCTCAGGTGTGAAGTGGAGGGCCTCTCAAACACAGACCCAAGACTGGTAAGTTGTTTCTGTCTCTGTATTTTGTGGGCGTGTGGCTATTTAAATGCAAACATGCACTATATGCACCACTGAAGTACTTTATATATAGTATCACAATAGTGCTACAAAAGCACATGTCCATTTTAAGCAGTTTGAGGAGGCATAGATTACTGTCAACTATGATACATGTGAAAGCTCAGCATTAATAATCAGCTTACTGCAAATGTCACAGATGGTAGAATGATGCAGGAATGCACATGAATATTGCTTTGTATGTCCAAATTGTCATCAAATCCTGTGTGTGTGTGTGTGTGTGTCCTCATGTGTTAGTTTATAGTGTTACTTGACATGAGTACAGGCCACTTCCTGTAGGCTTTTATCAAGTAATAAATTAGTGGATTAGAACAGATTTTTGAATCAAGGACTACAGCTTGCCTTTATTTTCTCAACATTGTATAAATGTAACTTAAATTAAAATTATTATACAACAAATTAAGGTCGTTATCACATAGCATCAGCACATTGCACTGCGCTTGAAAGTGGCAACACTTCCATATAGCATGGCGTTAAATGAGATATATTTCTTTGTTCATTTATTTATTCAAAATCTTAATCTCATTAACAACATCTCTGTTTCAGGCTGCATGTATCACCCAGCAGAGCTGTACTCTGGCCGTAACACATGGGACTCCTACCCAGCTGGAGGACCTAACAGAGGACAATGGGCTCCTGTAAACAGTCGGCCCTGGAACAACACACAAAGGTCAGCAGTGCCATCACAACACTCACACACAGTGTTTCTATGGTGTTACTTTTTATTTCTGTAAAGACAGTAGTGCATTTGCAGGGGCATACATATCTTTAGTTGTCCAATAAGACTTCAGTAAACTTGACTGCATTGTTGACTTTAACAGCTAAGAAAGAAGACATGGTAAAATGCTTGTAACACCCAGAGAGTTGAATAAAAACATGGCTGAAGCATTCCTGAAAATAATTTAAATCCAGTGGGAGTAGATAGTAGAATAACTGGAGGCTTGAACTTCCCTAACACGGGTCATTCCAGCAGTTGGGACACCAGCCTTTGTTGTCTGGACTGATTTAAGATAAGCACCACATTAAGGGACTGAAATTGTGATGAGCATTTTCATGAAAAGCTCTTACTTCAGCTGCAGCTGAGAGCCTGAACTTGTCTACAGTTTAAACAAGAAGGACTTTGGTGAACAAAACCATAAGTTCTTTATCTGCTGCTGAGAAAAGCCTCAGCTGGAGAAGTTGAGGGTGGCTCTAATGAATATGATTGTAACTTTAGCTATGTGGTTGTGGCTTTTGGCAGTTGTAACACTTGTGACCACCAAAACTTCTCTTTGAGAGAGAAAAAGCATAAAGCTGACAGGTTTTGCACTGAGCAACATAGTTTGATAAGTGATTCTCCTTTAAAGGTAAAATTAAAGGCTCCATTATGAGTGGCTTTATTATGCAATTATCCAGTTGTTTGTTTAAATTTCAGTAGGGTCACGTTGATGCCCTGCGTGGGGTCGAGTGATCCGTCAACCATGCAGAGGTACTTTATTAACAAGCTTTGCAAATTGTCTCCATATTCACTGAGGTCAAAGAAGTTTATTGCTACAAAAGCGAATGTTTTTTTGCTCATCATATCTGTTATGGTTCATCATGAGTTGAGTCTGAGTATTGCTAAGGTAGCTGTCAGCAGGGTGCAAAATTTACCTTTTTGTCCACCAGCCAAATGGCTAGTGAATGTTCCCATTTTACCAGCCGCTCAATAAATTACCATTGTTTTTTTGGCTGCTAAGTGAAGCAAACATACCAGTCATTTCCATATTTCACCAGCATTTAACTGGTGCTAATTTTGTGCCTTAAGAAAGAGCATACATGCAAAGCAAGCACTTAGAAGAAACTGATGGCTGGTTATGTCAGTTGACAAAAACAAGAAAGTTTGGCTTACATCTGACTTCTAGCCTCCATCAACATCAGAGCTCCCAGATTCGTTTGACTGTTTATTTTCATCTGTGTTATCCATGAGACATTATAGGTTTTCTGTATGTTTTTTTTCTTGCAAGGAATAATTGCAATTTCTTCACTACAGATGCCAAGGAGGGCGCAATCAATCACATCATCCACAATCAAGTCGTCTTTATCCTAGGTGAGTGAAACAGAATACACATCATTCATTCAGTTATATGTACCTGAATGCATTTGTTATTACAACCACATGGATAGAATAGGGCTTTTTAAAACAGTTGAAGGGTGACGATTCTTATACCTGCAATTTAAGCAACAGGACAGTAGAATAATTAATGCTGGATATGAGTTTGTGTACGGTATAAAGTTCCATTTGTGTCATGCTATGGCATGATTGTCTTAAATCCATTCTATACTTTGATACTACTTGCTCAGTCTAGTTGTTTTTTTTTTCGCTCAGGGAGGAGAGAACTGTCAACCATGTCCAAGACAAGGGTATTTCCAAGGGGCACAGACAGCCTTTACGTCTTTGGGATGGTAAAGAGCAGCCGTTTGAGGCCCAGAACTGGCATCACAACTCCAGCCGCTCATTCCACAACCGAACTGGCACCAACAACAGTTATCTAACAGGACCAGGAGAGCGCTACACGAACTGGGACAACAATGTCAGCAACTCTCTGGTGATGCAGATGGAATACATAATTTAATTTTCTGGAGTTCATATTGTTATTTCAACTGGAGTGTTTATCATCATTTGACTTTCTGACTAGAACTGTCATTTTTCTCTTCTTTTTCTATGTCTATAGCATGGGGGTCCTCGCTTGCATCGCAACAACAGAGAACTCCAGTCCACACCAGAGAGATGGACCCCCTCAGATTGCCGCAGGAGCTTCGCAGGTCGAATGATGAACAACAGACAAGGGCTCTGGAAACGACCAGCACTCCACCAGCGGAGAGACCAACTGCACCAGCACAGTCCACCCCCACAGCACCCTTTATCCCCTAGGGAAGAGTGTCCAGCCAAAAGGAGAAGGGACTCTGGTCCTGATCAGGTAGAATTTGTTGACCTAGTACAACAAACTTTGATTCATTTGTTAAAAATAACCTTTTTACCTGTAGGTGGTCTTTTATTTCTGTGCAATAGCACCACCCATTGGTAAAATCCCATCCAATGTAATATTACAGGATATCTGTGCTTCTCTGTTTACAGTCATCTCATCCAGGATCTAGGCATTTACTTTTACTTGCCCCATCACCACCTCGCCACCACCGCTGCAACCAAGACGACTGGAAGCCTCTTCATGACAAGGCAAGTTCTTGCCACAACTCTGCCCACAGGACCTCAACAACACAGCAACAGGTAAGCTTGTATGATCATCGAATGATTACTAAAAATGTAAACTGAATATAAACACGTTGATCCATGTTCATATCTGTTCTTGGTTTTGAAATTTAAAGGAAACCTCTAAACTGCGAGCTGGAGGACATGGCTTCTGTAACAATAACCCAACAGTTCAAAACCACAATTGTGGCAGCAGACCACCACATCATGGAAGCAGAGGGAAGGATGACCGGAAAATCTCGTCTTCACCAGCAGACCACACCCGTGTGCCTTACAGCCACCAAAACCATCATTACCACTATCAACGGCACACAGGCCACCCCAGAGCCACACAGCACAACCCCTCGCTACACCCTCTGGAGGAAAAGGACTCCTGGAGCCATCATTACAAACAAAGCACAGTGAGAAATAAACCATTTAAATAGCATGAAAATTATAAAATGAAAACTTCCTTTTCCAAAGCTGTTTTTGTGCCATTTTACCAGACCTACATCTAGATCCAAATGTTTTTGCTTTATGAGCCAGAAGGCCCCTCAGATCCTCCGGTTCTTCTCTTGTGGCTGTTCCACAAAGCAGAAAAAAAAAACCATTTCATGATGCCATTTTCAGCCATTACGCTCCAAGCTGCTGGAGCAGCCTTCCAGAGGATCTGAGAGGAGCTGAAAATATTGAGTGGCTTTTATGTAGTGTTTTATAATTTTATGGTTTTATTATTTATGTTTATTCATTCATTCATCATTATTATTTATTTTATTCTATTTTGTTAACATTTTACTGTTTTCAGTGTATTCTAAACTATTTATTTTTGCAGTATTTCATAATTTCTATATATTTTTATTGCTTGTTTTATCTTTTATTACAGATCTTTTATTATCTTAACTGCCCATCTTTTATTATTGTTGTCTAAATCCATTTTTAGCATCCTAAGTTTCGTCATTTGTCAATAATTGAATTGCATTGATTTGTTTGGCAGCTGCTATATAAATAGCCAAAAGTTTGATTGATTGATGATTGATATCCCTGAACAAAAGTCTAAAGTGATTTAATGTTTAATGCAGGAACCTCAGCGTACTCATCTAAGGGGCAATTCAAGGGATCCAGCCATCTCCAGGTCTTCTGGTGCAGACTCTCCTCCATATTCATCCTTCCTCTGCGGTCCTAAAGATGGAGGTTCTACTGCCAGCAGTCCACGTGCTCCCTCCAGTCCCTCTTCATACACAGCGGCCAGTGGCAGAAAAGATCCATCAGTCATTCATCAGTGTAGTCCTGGCCTCAGTGGACAGCAGAAACTCCAGGGAAGTCCCCATCACACCCCGAGACCTAGCCTGACATCTACCACGTATCATACACCTCATGCTGGCCCAAAATCCAGGTTTTCAGACGTCAAATACAGAAAGACCTCACACCCCCTCTGCTCGCGACAGTCCCCCCACAGCAGATCCAGAGCAAACAAGTCTGAGAAGGAGTTGGAAGAACACAAAAAACCTGAGTGCAAGCAAAAAGAGAAATTGGTGAAAAAAGAGAGAAAGGGTGAAATTCAAAAGACAAACAGAAAGGGTGAAGAAAGAAAAAGGAGGAAGAAAAAAGAGGAAAAGAGGTTAGGTGAGAGAAAAAAGAAAAGGGATAAAACAGCGAAGAAGGAGAGAAAATTAGGCTTGAAAACTAAAATCACAGGAAAGGAAATGTTCACTTCCATCACTACTTCCAACTCTTCAGGAGAGGTCAAAATAACTAAAACAGAGACCACAACTCTGACCCCAGAGAATCAAGGCCAGTCAGCACCTAGCCCAACCAGACACAAGCACAGGGAGAGGAGTGAACGTGCGGAGAGGACATCACACAGGCCATCCATAAATACTCACAACACCCAAGAGAATCACAATGCCCCTGGTCGAGCTCCTCATCCCAGCTGCACTTCATCTCAACCATCCTCAAAATCTGAAAATCGCAAAATGCCCAAAAAGATTGTCAGTCCCCCAAAACTCCCTGTCAAGGAACAACTAATACAATCTCGACCCACAAACACCAGCCACTCCAAAAAGACCAGCAAGAAGCCCACCATCATCTCATCCCAATCAGAAGACGGACCAAAAGCAAAGCCCGATGACACACTCCCTTCCCTTTTATTTAAAGCCTTAGCGCCTCTCAGTACAGCATGTTCCATTAGCGTAGACCAACCCATGCACGGCAAAGAAGGGGGGTACGGAGGAATTCTCCATGCCCCTGACCTGCAGCCTGTGGCGGTGATGGGAAATTTGAGGGAAATTGGAGACAACCTCGCAAACACTCCTCCTGTACTCAGCTGGCAAGGCTCTCCAGTATCAGTTCTGGGAGAAGATGAAGATGAGTTAGAAAAGGGAGTGATAAGTAGACCTGTCCTCCAGCCCAGCCCCACCCAGTGCTTTTCTCCTCCTCCTGTAGACAGTGAGAGCATTGACGAGATGAATAAGGAGCCTTGTGAAAGCACGCTGGCTGATTATTCCCACGATGGCGTGTCTGAACTCAGCGATCTACCAACTAAACAAGTTGTTAAGGAAGAAAAGGAGGAAGAGATGGACAGCAGCGAGGAAGCCTCTGGCCCTCTTCTTCGCGAGCTTCGCCACCATAAAACAGGATTGGATGATGTTTTCAAGAGCCTGGCCACCTTCCTTGGCGGCCAGAGGGTCACATGTCGAGGCGGTCCATTTGGGGGGCCTCCTGCTAGTACTGCAGGAGGGGTTAAGTTATCCTCTTCTCTTGCATTGGGGCCAGACATCCACTGTCAGGAGCATCAGGATTTCTCCCCCACATCAGATCTCACCACCTCCTCCGAACCCGGCAATCAGTCGCCAACTCACACTACCTCAGATACACTTTTTAGATCCCACAGTTCGACAGATCTGTGTGATCCTGTCACAGATACTCTGGTGCAGAAAAAGCTGGAAGAGACTGAGAATCATATAGAAGAGAAACAAGACATTAAGGATACAGAGACCCTCCCCGACAGAGCGGCGTCATCCCTTTTGGACGAGTCACTAAGTGCAGAGCTGAGACTGACCACCACACATACAGCCTCTTTCACCGGCCTCCTCACTGTCTCTACCAAGGAAGAGAGAGCAAACAGCGAAGAGACGCAACACATAGTCACAGACAGAAAAAGAAAACAAAAGAACAATGATGAAGAAAGAGAAGGAGAGATCAAGATTAAGATAAAGAAAGAAGAAATAAAGGATTTGGAAGAAAGGGATACATATAAAACACCTGTTTCACCCTCAGTGCCAGTCATCTCCAGAAACTCAGCCACACCTCTCAAAGACAGTACAAAGGGCCAAATTCCTCCAAAAAATCCAACCCCACATGACAAAGATGTGCAGAGAGAAAAAGCGGACACTGGGAGCTCTGAGGTAAAGATTGTAACAGAGAAGAAGGAAGAAGTCGATGAGTTAGAAAATACGATATCCTCAACAGCTGGAAACACTGATACCAAGATCTCAAGCTCAGAGTCAACTGTAACAATCAATACATCCAAACTATGTATCTCCACACCAGCGAGTAAACCCTGCTCATTAGCTCCAGTAGACCCCCTGAAACTAAAAGCATTGTCGATGGGCTTGTCTAAGGAGCTTAAGATCCTCTTGATTAAGGTGGAGAGTGCTGGTCGACAAACATTCAACATATCAGAGGTGGAAGAGCAAAGAATCCCACTTTCCAAGATCAGCATCGAAAACACCGCCACTGAAGTGATTAGAGCTTGCAAGTGAGTACTCTGATAAGCGTAATCCTATCCTAGCAGAATGGGTTTTAATGCTCTCTTTTCTTTTCTTTTCTTTTTTTTTTTTTTTACCCAGGGGGACAAGGGTGAAGGGGAAATTCAAGGAGTCGTACCTGCTTCCCGCCCTTTCTGTCAAACCTAACATTAACATCGAGACCCCCATACCACGAGAAAAGCTTAACCCTCCCACTCCGAGCATCTATGTGAGTCCACACAGATTAGCATAGTAAAAATGACCCAACCTAACAAGTAATATCATCGAGTGTGGAATCCTAAAATCCTGTTTTTCTTACATGAACAAGAAACTGTAAACCACGTCCATAATTCTTGGGATGATTTAAAGTCTCTAGACGGCAGCAGCTTGAGCTGCCTTATCGTACCTTGTTTCAAGATCTACACATTTCCAAACTACTGTCAGTATTTTTCATCAGTTTTCAAGACAAATAAATTCATTCATTTGCTTCGTTCAGATGCTCATAATCGTACTTTGCTGTGTCTGCAGTTGGAAAGCAAGAGGGACGCCTTCTCTCCAGTTCTGTTGCAGTTCTGCACTGATCCCAAAAATGCTGTTACTGTCATCAGAGGCCTTGCTGGTTCCCTCCGCCTTAGTAAGTTTATACATCACACTCCTCTCAACTAATGAACCCCTCTCATTCACTCGATTTAACCCAACAGAATTAACCTTCCATCCACTCTAAATGAGGTTTTGGTCATTAGTAACACATTGCCATTAATTAAGGCCTTTTGTTTGTTATTTTGTGGAAATAGTCATGCAAGGAAGAGAGAAAGAGAAAGGGGGGGGATCAGTTCTTCACATATAAATGCATAAAGCATAAATTGTAAGGTTGGCAGTATTTTATTCAAGGTGTAGTAGACATTTTAAGCACTGGATTTTTTGAGTCTGTCATTTCTGTAATGAAAATGACTGTATGAGTCGTCTTAAGTAAGTCATCGCTTTCTCCAAACTGTATGACAGTGATGTTGTATGTTTCACAATCATCGTGAGAACAATCTGCAAACACAGGAACTGTTTTACAAACTAGGAAAAAACTGTCCGTATTAATTCCAAGAAGTACTGTGTCCTGTATAGGCCAGTATACAGCGCCCCATTGTCACAGCCAGGTCGTGGTTGTGTCTTTTATGATCCATATTTGAATGCAGACCATGTACACACAACCATGAGGTGATAGATGGGCCACTGGGAGGCTGTATACTGGTCGAGGAATGCTGCTTTGAATGCGTTTGCATATTTTAGCGTACCCTTTCACCTATTTGTCTATGTTAGACTTGGTTGTATGAGTTATAAAAAATGCTTAAGTCAGAAAATAAATAAATGCATCTGATGTGAACCATTTTTGAGTATTAAATCTAAAGAGATTGAGGGAAAATTTTACTTTGTAAATTTCATTGGGACTTAATTATCTGCTAATTATCTCATATTCTCTGCTGTCTTTCTTCCTATGTGAGACCTTGGTCTGTTCTCTACCAAATCCCTGGTGGAGGCCAATGCGGAGCATGCAGTGGAAGTGAGGACTCAGGTTCAGCAGCCTGCTGATGAGAACTGGGATCCCAGCGGCTCCTCGCAGACATGGCCCTGCGAGAGCAGCCGCTCACACACCACCATTGCCAAATACGCCCAATACCAGGCTTCCAGCTTCCAGGAGAGCCTGCAGGTAGACATTTTCCTTCATGGCACACACATTCATACTCACTTAGACATGCACAGAGTTAATATTTAATGGAAAGAGCTTGTTTAATGGAATCAAAAAGCAAAAATGATTGTTTGGTCCATCAAAAAAGAAACTGGAAAATGAATATTGTATATGCTAACAGTTGGTTTTCTGACATAAAAGTGTTTTGAAGAAAACATTTTTTTTATTTTTATTCAGCCGCTGGAATAGAGAGGAGGAGACCTAAATACATACAAAGACATACATTAATAAAGTATAGTATATGTAGCCCTATTTACTCTCAGCAATGTGAAACAAGGTTAGAGTTCTGTGTAATATTTCAGATTGTGTATGTATCAATGTGAAGTGGTTACAGCAATAGTGAAAAGCAGTACAACACAGTAACTATCATGGATATATCACATATTTTCCCACAGTTAGTTCAGCCCCTTGCACTACAGTGATTCATTATTAAACATTCCTGCCATAGTCCTGCAGATTTCAAGATATTTCAACAGAAGTTACTAAACCAACATATATATATATTCATAGTTAGCTGTTACAAGTGTATGGACTAATGAAATCCACACATGTAGTAGGTAAATAATAAAAAAGTTTTTAAAAAGTGAACTACATAATTATGCATCTATTTGTTTTTAGCTGTTGGCCAACCTGTCAGCTAAGCTCATGTAGATGTGTTATAGGAGGAGAAGGAGAGTGAGAACGAAGATGAAGGAGAGCAAGACAACTCCCGAGACCCATCAGCCACCGCAAAAGCAGGTCTCACATTAGCCAACAGTAAAGGCAGTCCCGCCTCGACTGCCATGAAAGCCAATTCCGCTCTCCTCAGCAAAGCCCAACCTCTTCAAGCCACCAGCACACCCAGGTCAGCACAAAACGGTGATCCGTTTGTATATTCAGAATTTACTGTGTAGAATCCTCCGATAATGATACTAAACTCAGACTTCGCTTTTCCCTTCAGCTCAGACACGAAAACAGTCGGAAAGATAATCAAATTTGGGACCAACATTGATCTCTCGGACCCTAAAAGGTGAGATTATGATATTAACTTATACCCGCTTAAACTGAGCTTCTTGAGAGTCCTTTATTTTTTTCACATTACCGGTCATGTTTTCTTTTATATATATATATGTATATAAGGTGGAAGCCACAGCTGCAGGAGCTGCTGAAGTTGCCAGCTTTCATGCGTGTGGAGTCAAGCAACAACATGCTCAGTCACGTCGGTCACACCATCCTGGGCATGAACACTGTCCAGCTCTACATGAAGGTGCCAGGCAGCCGCACACCAGGTCAGTGTGTGTCTGACATCACAATAAGCCATTAAATCCTCTGATTTTAGAAGTAAGTCTGATTAAATTGTGTGTCTCATCAGGTCACCAAGAGAACAACAACTTCTGCTCAGTCAACATCAATATCGGACCAGGTGACTGCGAGTGGTTCGCTGTCCATGAGCACTACTGGGAAGTTATCAACAAATTCTGTGAGAAGTGAGTGAGGAGGCTTTCAGTAGGATCACCTGAAGAGCAGATGTATTAATAAGCTACAGTATGTGTATGAGCTACATTTCATTGTTACAAACTGTTTCCCTCAGGCATGGTGTAGACTACCTGACAGGGTCCTGGTGGCCAGTTCTGGAAGACCTTTACAGCGCCAACATTCCCGTGTACCGCTTCATTCAGAGGCCGGGCGACCTGGTGTGGATTAATGCAGGGACTGTGCACTGGGTCCAGGCAGTGGGTTGGTGCAACAACATCGCCTGGAATGTGGGACCGCTCAACTGTAAGTTACAACAAAGACCAAAAAAGAGAAAAACAGCAGCACAAAACTTGACAGTCAGGTGTTCTTTGTCTCAAATTACAAATGAAATATGCTCTTTAATATTGTGCCTACTCTCAGCCTCACCACAGTTTGTGTTTCTTGCTCTCTCAGCGTACCAATATCAACTCGCCCTGGAGCGCTTCGAGTGGAATGAGGTGAAGAAGGTTAAGTCAATCGTTCCCATGATCCACGTTTCCTGGAATGTGGCTCGCACCATCAAGATCACCAACCAGGATACCTTCAAGATGATCAAGTAAGATGTGTTTTTAGTGTTTAACTGTGTTTTTTGAATGTGTGTGTACGTGTGTTTACATCTTTCATTTTCCACTTCTCTGCTTTTCTTTCAGACACTGCCTGATGCAGTCCATCAAGCACATCCAGATTCTGAGAGACCAGCTGGTGGCTGCGGGGAAGAAGATCTGTTACCAGAGTCGCGTGAAGGATGAGCCGGCCTACTACTGCAATGAGTGTGACGTGAGTTTCTCTTCCCGCCGGCCTCGCTGTCTGCCCGCACAGTGAATTGTGCATTTGTGTATGTGGCGTTGATGCATTGCAAACAGAATATGAACTGTGTTTGTGCAGGTGGAGGTGTATGACGTGCTGTTTGTGACCAGTGAGAACAACAATAAGAAATCCTATGTGGTGCACTGTGAGGACTGTGCCCGAGCCAACAGCCCGTCGCTGGCTGGAGTAGTGGTGCTGGAACAGTATCGGATGGAGGATCTGATGAGAACCTACGACAGCTTCACACTGGTCAGTCTCACTTTGTGATGTTGTATAGTAACGGTAATGACAAAGTGAAAAGTTCAGAGGCTAGACCAGGTGCATAGAGGACACAACATTTCTCTATCCAGATGATAGTGTCATTTTACCGCAAGTAAAATGAGAAAAGTATCAAAAATCACCATTTGACAAAGACACAAACTTCAAATCATGACTAACTTGAGTTAAAGAATAATTAAGGATAAAGGATACCATAACACTTTAGATTGATTTCCCCTCTTCGAGAACCTCATTGCTTTAGGTCGTGTTAGTGCAATGTGGAAATCAGCTTGAAGAAACTTGCTTGTGGTAGGTGATCCAAACACACAGATGCGTTGAATTGATTGCATTATTATCGCTTTGTATTGTAGCTGCAAGGAAGGACTGTTTCAAAATTTTCAGTCGGTGCCTTGAAATGAACAAATATCAACAACAATTGAGATTTGAGAGTTTTCTCCCCAACAGCAACTCTTTTAATGCAAGAAACTGCAACATTAACCCTGCATATTTTCACAGCATCCATGTTTGCCTTCCATTTTGTCAGCACACTATAAAAGGAAGATTTTGTGCCTGCAGTTGCATTATCAGACGATCATGCAAACTGAATGTTTGCTGTGGTGGATTACTTGTCTAGAGCAAAATGTGCTTTACAGAACTTTCTTTTAGATTTTTAATCTAAAAAAAAAAGCAATGCTTTGTAAAATGGTCAGCAATAATACATGATGTGTAGTGAACATGTTTGAACATGCAAAACCACTTGTGCCTCCTTAACAAGTGTTAAGTACATGAACAACCTCAACATCATTATATCATCCATATATGTAAAAGAGAGAAGTAAAAGGAGCGCTGCTGGTGTTCTTCAAACCATTGGTGCTCATGGAAGGGAACAGTATTGAAGATGAGTAGAAGAATTATGACCCAAAAAAACCAGGTCCAGGAACTCAAGGTAGTTTTGAAAAATAAAAGGCCTTTATTGCAGCGGGCTAGAGTCATTAAAAAACACACCAACGCATCTGACCTGGATTTTTTATGCCATTTTTGGGTCATAATTCTTCTGTTCCTCTTCAGCATATATCATCCATTCTAACACTGTATATTGTAGCATCCAGAGTAATATGTATACAGATTTTTTTGGTGATATGTTTAGTATTTATTTTGGTTTATTTTAGGTTTAGTTACATTTTCCAACAGTTACATTTATTGATGGAAACAACCAGCAAAATACAAAATTATTCCACAGACTACCACACTTAATATTACGTGCTATTCACAAGGAATAGTTCACCACTCAATAAGATGAATACAAACATCCAGACAAAAACATTTTACACCAGGAAAATGCAGATAATCAGGGAGTAACACAGAATGCAGTCAGTACACTCAAAATATTATTACATGTTTATGGTTGTTTCAAGTAAGTTATAGTAGATGTTTTGTGTATATTGGATATTGTCTTGTGTTGTGTTGTTTGTGTGAAATCATTTCTAATTGGTTTGCTGATGATTTCTCGTGCGTATGTACACACACAAACACACACACACAAACACACACACACACACACACACACACAAACACACTTTTTACATGGTCAGCTGAACTCTGTCTCTTCTTCTTCTTCCCCTTCAGGCTCCATCACCATTATCAAAGTGAGGACTCCTCC
The DNA here is from genome assembly GCA_029490765.1 of Euthynnus affinis. NCBI lineage: Eukaryota > Metazoa > Chordata > Actinopteri > Scombriformes > Scombridae > Euthynnus > Euthynnus affinis. Next base: position 7,417,385 of record CM055854.1, on the reverse strand, counting down.
CTGGTGTCTTTCAGCCATAACCAAAACTCTAATGGCAGCACAAATGTTGTCTTCAAGGCAGTCTATTCCTGGAAACACTTTCTGAATCAGCCAATCACGTTTACTCAGTATTGTTTACATCACACAATAAGGTATGGATACTCAGCCAATCCAACTATAGCTCACTGTCTTCCCCATACCAGCTGCTGATTGGACTTGTGTTTTGAAATAGAATGACTAGACTGGTACTTCTCTTGAAAAGCATTTCAGATATAAAAAAAAAAAAATGTGAGCACTGCTAGCACTGAAAATCAGGTTATATGTTCAACGGACACTGCTGTGATTCAAAAGCGTCAAGTAGCCAGTTTTGTGTATTGATTCAGGTACTTTTATGCAAATTCAGTAGAACTTTTTTTACACCAATCTAGTTATTCTATATGTCCATGAATTCGCTGTGATTCTGTTGTACCAGCAGGGGAATCGCTTCACAGGAGAAGTAGCTGATTGTCACATTTGGCATTGTATTGGTTCCTGTTTTTGTTTGGTATTCAGGTAAAACTCTGACATTTGTCATTCCTGTCTGTAAACTCTTTGAGGTGCTATTCCAATCTTATTTATTCTCGTTAGATACTTAAAAAGTTTTACCAGCCTAGAAGTACACCACATTGGCCTTGTGAACTGTATTTAGAGGAGATGTAATTAGAGGATTAAATACACACAAATAAGGTTTTATGTAAGTATTAAAAAAGCAAATCAAAAGCTTTTATCAGTTTCTCTAAAATACGGGTTTACTAGAGGACTAATATGGTTTCATTCTTAGTTGGAAATCAAATATGTAAATGGAAAAAATTCAATTTTTTTCACTCCAGCTAAATAGTCATTGGTGTGATTTCTATGATACACCCAGAAAACAGACATAGTGGTGTTTTTATTTTTTGGGAATGGGAATACAATCCCAGTTTTATACCTCTTTTGTTTCTTGTTTCTAGATGACAGAAAATAAATAATTGTAAATTGTGAATGAATTTATGGGACACACAGTGGTGCGGTGTGCACAGACGGGGTACAGAGAGGGGAATCGCGTTTGTTGCCTGTGTTGGTGAAGTGCCGAGTTACAGTCTGAAAGAAGTAATACGTCCAAAGAGACACACAATCATAATTGTACAATGCAAAAGCAAATGAGGGCAAAAACGATGAGCAGACTGCAGGGCATTTCTTCAGTGTTTTCATATGCAGCGAACATCCATCCTGATCAGGCTCATTTCATATTAACATGTTTAACATGTTTAAGAGGACATGAGTTGAGACATGACAAGTAAGGCCCAGTCATCATTTTTCTCCATTTTTTCTTCTCCAACATGTAGACAGTCCCTGAAAATGGAAAGTTTCTTTTTTTTTTTTTTGTATTTTGCATTTACTGATCTTTAGTTCCAATGTTATAATATTGTTATAATGTAAGGGTGACAAAATTTGAACAGCTTCAAAGTACATTGAAAAGCTTTGATTCCTTCATAAAATGTGATTATTACTTTGCACTGGACTCTATTCCAAATGCTGTTAATTAGTTGACTGAATTAGGTTGGACCTATTTTACACCGATGCTGTGTAGCCATGACAACAAAATCCCCACATTTGAAAAATGTTCAGATCATACTCCTGCCCTCATCGGTCTGTGCACACCATTTAATGTACATAATGTATCTGTTGTCAGGTTTATTAGAAGACTTACGTGGTTTTGTTCTCAGTCAGAAATCTAATTTCTATATGGTCAAATATGTCCACCTCAGTCATTTGTTTTTATTGTTGCTATATTATAAGACACCCTAAAAATATCCTGTTTCACTCTAGTTTCAGTTACTGTAATGGTAGTTTCTTCCCATTTTTTATACCTCTTTTTGTTGTCAGTTTCTGTTTTTTGGATTACAGAGGAAATGAAAAATTGTAAATTGTGACATTATTTATACTGTACATGGTTGTTTTCTTATATATTTATTGCATATCAAAGGGTACTTCACTTGATAAGGGGCTACAAGGTATTTTAAAGATGTAGTATGGTCATAATGTGTGGATAGGGGAAGTGCAATCAGGGAGCGGTTTCATTTTCATGGTGCTAGACCCCTCCTTGCCTCAACGCCCCCTCATTAAACAGCATATAATGATGTATGAAAATGAGTCAGTGACACAACTCAAACTGACCGGTTGGTGCTTAGAACCATTTCAACACAGTTTACTGGTACCAGAAATGGAATGATGTCTTTGTACTGTATCTAACAGATAAATATAAGATCTTTTTAAACTTTTTTCCATTGTATGAAATTCATAATCTTGTGAGGCATTAGTAGTTTTATGAGCATTAGCAGTAGTTGTAATTCTTTACACTTTTGCAGACTTTTAGGGATGTGACTTTTAATGGCGTCGAGGTTTTTGTTTTTTGTGTCTTGTCCTCATTCTTAGTATTATTTGAAGGATGTAACAATGCTCTTTCTCCTCTTGACTCGTTTGATTTATGCTGCACTTACTGTTTTAAAAAGAACTCACATAGAAGAAAACCTGAGCCAGACCTGTCTTAAATCCCTCTGTGATTTTTCTGTGACATATTGTATTGTTGTTCAAGAAAATAAAAATGTTTTGATAAATTATTCAACATTGAGTCTCTGCCTTTTTGATTTCCTTTCCATAGTTTCGCTAGGTGCCTTCCAGTGCTGATTGATTCAGCTCTGTCTGCAGGTATGTAGTCATGCTCTCCTTATATGTCCACAGTAATGTGCTGGATGTGAGTTTGATCTGTTATCAGCTCCTGAGGAAGGAGAGCTGGTTTACCATTTCATTTTCTGCAAAAAATGGAATGTGAGCAACATTTTCTCTCCTTCTCTCTCACACAGTTGAAATCCTTTGCTGCATGATTTAACTTTGCATGTTGTTTCTCACAAAGGGCATGAGATTTTCTGTTCACACACACACACACAAAAAACTACTTAATAGTTTTGAAACTGGCTTCCAAAAGAAGCTTGTTGAATCCTAGGAAAACATTTCCATGTGAAATTGGTTTTTGATAAACTGGAACAATGTAAACGTAAATATTGAACTATTACTAAAGTAGCAGAACTATCTGGGTTAATTGTCTGGCATTTGTAAGCTTATTTTCTGTTGTTGGGCTGTTTGAAACAGTGTTAGTAGGAGACACTGAGTCTTTGCAGGATGCACAGACTCTCTGTAGCCACTTTCTACCAGCAGCAGCTGCAGCTGTGTGTACAGTAGCTGCTCTCTTGTGGCGGCACCCCGCTTCACATCCTGAAACGTTTTTATGTGTCAGCTGCCTTCTTGCCACGCTGTGCAGCCGGTGGCCACTGTGTGTCTCCACTGGACCAGATTGATTGAGATGACCCTCAGAGTAGATGTTGAGGGAGGAGAGAACATTACTCATTTATTTTACCCTCCAACATTTTCCTGATACCATCTTGTCAAAGCAGCAGGCTGCAGCTGCTCCACTTCAGTTAGAAACAAAGTCATCCAAACGTAACACAAAGTGATCTGAATAATAAATCAAACTAATGAAATCTCTGACTGTATTTTTTTCTTTTAGGCAATAACGTGCCCTAAATGATTAGAATTAAGGGAGCAAAGTCATGCTGAAACTACCACTATACCAGGTTATACACTTACATAACATGCAAATTAACATTAAACTTTCAACCTGAAACTATATTTAGGCACCACATGCAATGTCTCATTGTGCCTTTGTCTTTCTGGTTTCTATTCTTTCTTTCTGAGAAGTGTTTTAGAGGACATGAGAATGCCAAAACTGTAGATGCAGGGACAGCTCATCGCAGACCGTGGACACAGTAGCGGATATCCCGGTTCCAAGGACAGGAAGACCACTCTTCCTCTACCAACCCCCCAGACATTGACATAGGCACACACACACACATACAAACAGCACTCACAGTGGCATTGCTAATGGCAAAAACACCCATCGCTCCCACTTTTTTTTTTTTTTTTGTACCCAGAGCACTAATGCCATGGGCTCTTTGATCATTTTTTCTTGTACCGACTGTTCAAATGCCGTTATTCTCTCCAGGGAGTATATATATCTGTAAATAAATAAACAAAGATGTCCAGACTGGAATGAAAAATGAGACCTCATATCAAAATACTAATTTCACCCTTTGAACTGAGCCCCTCTGGTTTCTTATCAGTCCCATGATAGCCTCTTCCCCCCCACCAAATTAGTCAATGTTCCCCCCCATCCTCATTTCCTTATGTTTTCTGAAAAAAAAGAGCTCTGTTTTTCATCAAAAGGTCAAGGGCCAAGCTTCTTGTCAATCCTACTTCTGAAGTAAGCAACTCTTGCCTCCTTCTTCTTTCAGAGTGCCGAGTAGCAGCAGGGTGCTTCCTTATTGTTTGCACCCTCATCATCTACAGTAAATGAATGAAGTGCTGCCAACCTTTTATGTAACAGTCAGTCTAAAGGCTCCAGTTTGGGGAGTCTATGTGAGTTTCTTTTTTTTTTCTTTTTTTTTTTGGGCATCAAATTCAGTATTAACGCCGGCTCATTTGTTTTGAATTTCGAAACCTGCTTTTATCAGTATTTGACGGTGAAGTTAGAGAGAGCGCTCAGTGAGGGTGTAAATGTTGTGGATTGGGCACCATACCCTGACTCTTCTAATCTATCCAAATAAACACTGTTCCTCCCTCCCCCTGGTTCCACAGCTGGGCTCAGGGGTTATCACAGAAAACCCTCCACTGCTCCCCTGCCCATACACTAACACAGCCCAGCCAGCTTTCTGTGCATTCACATTAGAGGCGCACAGGATACACACACACACACACACACACACACGCTGGTAACTACTTGTACTCTCAATCATATCTCAAACTGGAGTCGGAGTGAGGAAACAGAATGTCAGGGAAGGAAACGCTGAAGCCAGTGGGAAAGCAGAATTTGCCTCAAGTCTACAGAGCTCTTTTCTGACTCACTCCAAGAGGTCTGAGGGAGAAGTGTGTAGGTTCATGACACCGGGGAAATATCAGATGATATTTTTTTTCTGTGAAACAGGCCAGAACACACAGAAAAAACAAGAGAACATTATAGATTCTATTAAGTAGCAGCGACTCAACTGTCACGTGGATACCACCCTCAAAAGCTGGATTTCCAAACAGAGAAGAACATACATCAGGAGGAAATTCTTGAAATTCTCTTTGTCTCTGACCACTCACCGCTCCTCAGGTCTTTCAGAGTCCCATCATTCGCTGCCACCATCTAACTGCGGAAGGACAGGTCATCAGGTTTACCACAGAGTGAGTAGAACACACTTCATCACCTTTTTTTTTTTCTTTTTAAAATAACAGAAAAGTGTCAGCCCTGATTCAAATGAAAAAAAAAGGTCAGAGTTTGTTTGAATGTATTCAGCATATAAGGCTAATAAAACATCTTGAATATGTTTCTTCTCAAATGTTATTCCTGTGATTCTGGAGACTTTGATTTGTTAAGTTGATCAAGGTCAGTCTGGAGACAAAAAGGCTGTACTGATAATGTCATCAACGGGCAAGTGTTTTTGCTGCTTCGCTAGTGAATGGGAGACAGACTTTGCTGACATACACCTTTAAAAATTGAACCTCTTCTAAGTAAATCTCACTCAAAACAATAGTATTTTATTACGGAGTCTATCCTCAGTCCGCCCATGTGTGGCACTAGAAGAGACTGTGTCCATGTTAGCGCACTGAAGTGTTTAAATTCATCTGATTTTCTCTTTATGGAACATCAAAAACAAGCGAGCTGTTTGCGTAAATGAAATGAAACGCAACTTACTTAAAATCTTGTCGCCGGACACAACAAAAATGAGAGATTGCTCGTAAACCACATGTGTTCACGTGGTAGTTGGCACAAACACAGTAGCTGCTAACACACTCAAGAACAGAAGGAAATGGTGGCACCGGCCCTGTCGTGTTCTCATCACTTTGCGATTTGTCACATGTCACAAGTTTGGGTCATTAGAACATACCTGAATCTCCGAAACAGCAGTAAAATCAAATGTGACATGGAGATACAGGCTCACACACACACACACACACACACACACACACACACACACACACACACACACACACACACACACACGCTATCTACCATGAAATCATTTGTTGTTTCAAAATCATCAAAGTCATAACATTGTTCTGACACTTAAATCAGTGATTAGTTGGGTTTTTTTCCAGAGTTTTCCAGCTTCTTCTGCATGGCTCATTGTTTTGGCTCTGGAGTTTGGACTCTGGAGGTGGGGTCAGTGGAGCCCATTTCCTCGCACTTAGAGCTGTGCGGTTATCTGTGTTGACTTTCCACACCTTTCACCACATTATTTTAAGGAGACCATTACTTAATGGATCGACATTCTTCAACTTTCCGAGTTTTTTTGGGTACAACTTAAAAATGTGGAAACTACTTTTTGAATTTTCTTATCCTTTTGCAACATCAGACACATGCAGGTACTTAAACTTTCATTCCTAACAGCAGGATTAAAATAAAGCCAGATTTATTGTGTCCACATTTTTTTAGAGCAAATTCAGTAATCACATTAAAATGTTATTTGCCTTTTAGACCACCACAAAAATGAGTCTGTCACGGAACGGGACGCTGGAGAAGATGGCATCTGAGCAGCCCCACTCTGAGCCAGGTTCCCCCTCTCGAGCGGGGTCAGGGGTCGTGGTCCCGCCTCCATACTCCCTTGGCGGTAGCGAAGCTGCTGACACCCCCGTGGAGTTAAGGGGCTCTCTGGACTGCTGGGCGTGCTCTGTGTTGGTCACTGCACAGAATATGATCATAGCACTGATCAACTTTGGGCTGGCCAGCATCATCTTCGGCACCATCCTCACGCCTGCTCTTGCCATGATTATATTTGGCTTCCTCTGCCACTCCACAGTAAGGCTCCGCTTCTTTTTTTCTCACAGAGGTGAGAGAGGCTGTAGATTGATAAGAGATACATAAAAACAATATGCAACATGTATTAACTATCTAATAGCCCTTTTCTGAAGTTTTAATGTACATGAAATCTGTTTTTTACCTTTTGTACTGACAGGGAATGAGATATATGTGCAGAAGACTGTCAATCAAACAATGATTTTGGAATGTCACTGCCAATTAAACTCCACAAAGAGAAGGAAAAATGTTTTTCCAGAGATTTGATATTGTTTTTCCAAGATCTTACCGGATCTTCCTGGAGCTTAACTTTAATTTTTTGCAGCTGTGAGCAGCAGCTCCAGTTCCTTTGTGCAATGCATTGTGGGACAGCGGTGTGCACAAACAGCACACTCAAAAATCCAGGAGATTTAGAACACATAGAGACTTAATTATACTTAACCATATACTCAAATCCTGCTCAGACTTAGTGTGTTATATGGAATTGTGACACAGGTTGGGATTGTGCAGTGTGTTTCTGAATTTTTGCATTCATGCCATCATTCCTTCATATTATTTCTCCTCTTCCTCTGTTGCTTTCCAGGTGCAGCCCCACGGAACATCTCTGTACTGTTCAGACCTGCTGGATGACGCCGGGTGTGTGGCTCTGCTGGTTGTAGGATTTCTGCTGCTCACCCCTCTGCTGGTCTTGGCACTGGCTGCCTTCTGCCGTCTGGCTCGACACCTCCAGCTGGGCCTGTGTTTCATTCCTTACAGCCGTGCCGTCTACAAGAACCTGCCGGCCTCACGCCACAGGGGGGGCGGTGCAGGAGGCTGCTGCGGCCAGCAGGGAGGCTCAGATAGGGAGGGGAAGGGTAGTGTATGGGTGTAGGAGAAAAGAATTGTATATGCTTGTAATGTGTATCCCTGTTGGATGACTAGAGTTGGGTTGTTTCTTTCTGCCTCTTTTCTTTAATCAGATTTGCATTGTATTTCTATTTTTAAAAGCCATTGTAAAAATCCATCATATTTTATCATTTTTACTGATTGTTTGGAAATCAATATTGATTTTTGTATACTATTCCAATGTACTTTTTTAAGATACATTTTTACAATAAAGTGTCACTTGACAGCTGAGCTTGGTGTTTTATACAGAATCCTGTAAAAAGAAAAAAAAAACTGCACATGATGGACTGTGAAACATTTAATAGAGAAGGAGGTGAAGTTCAAAGACGTATAGAATACAGTGAATGGAATTAACTGATAAAATATGTGTCCAATGCAAATGTCCCTATAACATCATTATTGTAAGTCTGTGGATTTTCCATGGATTGTAGTATGAGTGATCAAAGTCATCAGAATAATAAGTAATAGCAGGGTTACAGGCACTCATGGGGCATGTTTCTACAGCTGTTATTTCAGCTGTCAAACACATGGTGCCTATAAACACTTACATCCAAACTGTAGTTACAAGCTAATGTCAGTGTTCAAGGCACAGTCAGATAAATCATTCTGTGATTTCTTTTCTGACATCTTAATTACTGTGGAACATGCATACATGTGTTGTCATAGGCTATCATCTCTTTATACCCTTTACAGTTGTACTTAGCAGCTGCAAGCACTGTGTAAATTAGCAAAGATATCAAAGTTTAATCTTAATTTTTTTGTTTTTTGTTTTTTGCTGGCTCTACTAATTGATATGCACTAATAACTTAAAACAAATTGTTCAAAAGTAACAATAAAATACAAGTCAGACCAAAAAGTATCACTCAAAATGAAGGAGTTTTAATTTATTTTTGACCTTTACCTACCTCTGTTGGTGACTGTTGGGAAGTACAACCACATTTTTTTTTTTTTACCTCACTAAAGTGCATTAACTCAGAGGGTAAATTTGTTTTCAACCATTCAAATAATCCTCCTTGTTAATCAGATATATTAGGTTTTGTAATAATATTCATATGTTGATACATGTTACAATTTCTCACATTTTTAATTCAGTGAAGTATCTTATCTGTTAAAGTGGAAAAAACAGAGCATGCTATGAATGGTATGAATAGTTTTAAGAGATGAATATAAGAGAAATGTACAGTTGGAGTAGTATTAATAATCAGCAGTTATTGCAATATCAATATGTATAATGCAGTATTTGCAATGTGTTCACTTGGTTTTATTTAGGTCTGAATTTTCAGTCAGTTTGGACCGTGGCAACATCCAATCATTTATTTATTCTCATATATCAGCTTATATCTTTTCAAGACACTCGGAGTTGATCCCAGACTATCCTAGAAAGGTCACCAGTATAACGACACCAAATTAATATTTTGATTGTAATCTACAGCAAGAACACAGTGTCAGAACAGGGATTTTCAGATATTTTACTTAATTACTGTTTTAATTTTACTCCAGACTCGATGATATCCAAATCTCCATGTAAGACTTAACATCTTGACGGTAGACTACGTGAGTAATGGTGAACTTGTGCCAAAACGTTTTCAATCTAGATTCCATCACAGATGCTTTGGAAAAAGATTTTCTAGGATTAGAAATGTCTCAGTTTGAATGCTGTTATACTTGAAATCCACCAGGTGGAACTAGAGTTGTCAATCTGGAGCCCCACAGCTGGAGGAGAAAAACAGCTTCGAATGACAAATATGCAGTGAAACCATGTGAAAGAGATATAAAACCTTTATTCATATATAAATTATAAACTTAAGGTTTGGCAGATGTTTGGATAAAAAAAGTATTTGTTTTCCTTTAATGTGGTGGATAAAATCGCTGCTTATGTTTTACTGAGATATTGTGCTTTAATAGATCATCTGTATTTCACATTGAAACTTATGGATTTGTTTATATTTCCTGGCCTGGACAGACTTATGAGGTTAGCAGGGTTTGCTGTTGATATTCACTAATAATTTGTGATGCGGGGCTTTGTATAGAGCTGTGAATGCACCGGGTTCCAGGGTACCACGTCCCTCTTCATCCACTTGACCCATGATAATGTAGTTGCCACCTATAAATAAAGAAATGAAAACAACCAGAGAGATTGATCAGCATTACATTAATGATCTGTGGTTTATGTGAGAGTGTGTGAGTCTAAGACATCCATACCTCTGCGGAGCAACGGGCACTTCTTGCACTGTGACACCAGCTTCACTGCCATGCTCTCTCCAACTTGTGTGATAGTTAGCCGGCCTGTTTTGTAGGTCTTAATGATGGAGACGCTAACAATAAGAGTGCCACGTGGCCCGGCGGCCAGTGAGGTCACCTTCCCCGTTATCACTGGAGAAAGGAGGGCTCAGTCAGAACGCAACATTTGACTGGTTACTTGTTGCATATGTTAACAGTAGGAAACTTACCAAATTCACTGCCGCAGAAACTCTCCTTTATGGTTCCATCTCTTTTACAGGCTTTGGCACACAGTGGATTTTGAAGGACTAAAAACATAAACATGATTCAGATATAAACATCTTCCCTGCATTTACACATAAATATAGTGTTCACATACAGTAACTTAACCCACCAGGCTTCTTTCCATTTGGTCTTGTGGGAGTCACCCTCCTGTCCTGGCCAGTGGAGCCTGATCCACGGCCTCTTGTTGGCTTGACTGGTTTAGGTCTCTCAGTGGGCTCAGGTGCACGAGCTGGCACATATTTGGCGGTGGGGACGGGGCGTTGAGGTGCAACGGGTTTGACAGCAGGTTTTGAAGGGATGAACCTCGTACCGGCTCCTGAGTTAACTGCTGGTATCTGAGTACCACGTGGGACGCTGGTATAGTGGGCCATGAATCCATCAGATACCACACTGAGGTCAGACACAAACTGAACCAGTAGGACATTGCCGCTGGTGATAATGGGCCTGCAAAGGAGAGAGGGAGACAATGAGCTAGAGAATTGATTTAAAACTATTCCAAAGGTCAAAAAAAATATCTGTTGCTTACTGCGGGGCGTTATCGCCACAGTATTTTCCAATCAGCCGTGAATCGTCTTTCTCTCCGCCATTGAAGAATGCCACGTAGTCAAACCGACAGTAGGTGTCAGCTTCCAAGGCAAACTTATCAAACCTTACTAGGATTACCTGGATTCCAAACAGAAACGGAAATATTCATTAAAATGAGTACTTGCAGAGCAGTCTTTCTTTGAAATGAAATGTTTGCATGCTGGTAGTGAGAGTGCTGCAGACCATATCAGGTTCCACTGTGATAAGCCAGGAGCAGCTGGTTCCTGCTGGGTATTTCTTGTCAGGCCAGTTGGGCGTCTTGATCTCTCCCTGATCTTTTGTTAACTTCCCCCCACAGAACTGTTGGTCTAAAACAAGTCGTAACACTCCATGAGGATAATGAATGAAGATAACAGGAGATTGTACTCTGTGAAGCATGCATTTAGTAAGTTTTGTTTCTGGTCAGTAACTTTAGAATACTTTCCCCCCCCCTTGTTGATCAGATATAACAACAATCAAACTTATCTCGAAGTAAAACATCTCAATCGCACAATCAAGAACTGATATTGTTAATCTTGATATTAATGTTGACAGATTCAAAAGTATGCATAAGGAAAATACAAATAGGCTGTGGTGAGGAGCAATGGAAAGTTAACTCCCACTTTTATTCTGTATTGTAAACACTACAAAGACTTAAAAGGACAGGTTCCCAAATTTCAAAAAAAGTGTGTCTTAAAACAACAGTCAGGTGCCCAAATGAACACTAAAAAAGGTTTTCTTCGCTGTAATCATTCCCCCTGATCACACGGGCTATTCAAAAATCCCCTTCAAATGTGCCAGAGGCCAAAATCCACTGTGTCCACACAGTCAATTTATGCAAAAATGCATTTAAATGTTAATCTGAGGCTCCGGCAGTCTGAGTTAGTCATATCAAGTGGATATCTACCACATTTACAGTCTTTTCAGAATCAAACTCCCTCTTTGGTGTGTGTTTCCTCAAACAGTGTCTCCCTGTTGAGCTGTAGTGGAAGTATAGTAACAAAAAGAGGGACTTTGGCACTAAAAAGACTGTAATGTTGAAAGATATCTACTTGATTTGACTCGTTTGGATGAGTGAAGCTTCATAGCTTCAGATTAACTTTTAAATACATTTTTGCACAGAAGGAGGACTGTAGATTTTTGCTCCCATCACTTACACTGAAAGCACATTTGAAGGGGATCTTTTAATAGCCAGTATGAACAGAAAGAATAATTATGGCAAGAAAAACCTATTTCAATATTTATTTGGGCTCTTGACTGTTGTTGTAAGGCAGATGTGAAAAATTGCAAACCCGTCCTTTAAGAGTGTCATTAAACTTGACAAAACCCTGAAATATTTGTGTAAAAATGATCACAAATTGGACCAGTTTTATGTGTTCAGGTATAAGCTACCTTTGTCTCTGGGAAAAAAAGACAGAATGGACTAATTAATTAATTTGTCTCCACTTTGATATCCTTGTAGACTACAATCTCATACAGCGTGCTTTTTTAGTGATTTAAGAATTTTGCTGTAGGCATTAAGATCAGATTCTGAATTACAATTTCCAAGTATTAGAAATAATCACAAGGGTTAATTTACTTTCTTTTTTAAATCTGTGTAGTAAATTTTGAAAACGTATTCATTGCATCCTGGATTTATATAAAATGTGGTGCGTTGTAAACCCATAAAGCTGGACATTTTTGTATGTAACACAATAATCTAAGAAAAAAAGACCAAACTTCATCATCACTCTAAAATATGACCACGTACCATCTACGTATGGCTTGGTTCCACTGAAATAGGCCACAAACCCTCTGCCCTGCGTCTCATCATCAGACACCATCTCTAGCATCATGGTGTTGGTGGTGGAGATCAGAGCACCGGGACGGAAAGTTCCACAAAAGCGGCCCAGCTTTTGTACCAAGTTGGATTGGCCATTGTAAACATCCAGATAATCGTAGCGACATTGTGAGTCAGCTTCCAGGTCAAAAATGCGGAAGGAAAGCATGACCACATTCCCCTCTGGGACCTGAAAACCAGATAGATCCTGTGAGTAAGACACTGAGAGACTGAGTGAGAGGGGGAGTCAGTATTATGACACGCTGTGTGGTCAGTGACTCACAGTGATGCGCCAGGTACATTTGCTTTTGGGTTTGTAGAAGCTTGGGAACCCTTCGCTTCCAACAAAGCCTGAGTCTGCGACCAGGTCTCCTCCACAGTGGAACACAGGCCTGTGGTGAAGAAAGCAGGAAGAGGGGCGACGACAAAACATTACTTTATTACATACTTTCACCTCCCACGGATACAAGTCATTTGTTTAATTTTTAGCAGACTGACCACTGGGGTATTGCAGAATCTTACTGGAAAAACAGTGTGCAGCAAGTCAACAATGACTTTCATGATCTGACTGGTTTTTAGCCTCTGCAGGGTGTAGATGTTACATTCATTCTTGTATTTGTTTTCCCTGATTAAAGCTGAAAATTAGATGAGACTAGTAAAAAGACAAGAGTCTAGTTGGTCAAAACAATCACCAACTTTTTTTCTTTTTTGCACTGTAGCAAAGACATGATGAGATGAGGATGATTTAATAGTGCAGACCATTCCAATAATTAATTAAATATGGACACAAAACAGCTTTGTGAAGATTTAGATTTATTATTTTGTGTTAAATTGCAAAATGACAGAATTTTCTGACTCTGATAAAAGTCAGTGTGTGCTTTAGATTTCTGCCTACAAACACTATTAATCTTAATCCATCACAATACTTTGGAGTCATCAAGAAAAAAAAAGAAGAGCTGGAATTCAGCTTTTCAGACATTGCTGACAAGCACATTTTGCAGCTGACAGACTCTTTCACATAACACATAAAATTCACAGATCTCTCTGGATGTCAGAGTTCATTCCACAGAAGGGAAAGTTTCCTACTTCAGGCTGTTGCCAGCAGGAATAAATAAGGTGAGTTAGTATACTTGTGAGCCAAGAAGAATATGCCTGTTATTATGCCTTTTGGTCTTTTTTTGGACTTTTATAGTCTGTTAGTGTTTTTTGGCTAAACGGTGAAAATGATGTTCCCCGAAATGATTCACATGACATAAGATGACGTAAAAAAGAAAAACATGCAATGGAAAAATAGTTTTCCCCACAAAAATAAGACTTAGACAGCAGAACCCCAGCAAAGTCAGACGCCTGCTGATTAAAGCCAAGATGTCCAGAGGCAAAGCCAAGTTGCTCTGATTCGACCCCACAGGCAGAACCAAAGCATTAACATCTGTGGTGGCTCAGCCACTGCAGACTCAGCGTGCCTCACATCACGAGCCAAAAACCAACAGGACAACTCTGTGCCCAATCCAACAGTGAACTGGAAAAAATGCACTTACACAGACAGGAAAGAATTCAGAGCATGGACTTTTTATCCTGAAGTAGCACACTCTTATGAACTCATTAGTTGATTTTTGTAAAATATACTGTCAATAATATTCTCACCCAACACAGAGCGAATGAAGATAATAATTGATCTCAAGCAGACACTGTCCCTGTCATATCTCTCAAACATACATGCTCTCCACACACTGTGACCTCACCTGGTGAAGTTCGTCTCCTGGGCCTTTGTCCATCCCAAACTCAGAGACAGGAACAAAGAGAGACCCCACACGCAGCTCCCATGCATCATGATGCAGCGTGCAACACAGCAACAGACTATTGCAAAGAAGGGAGATTGTAGCAGGAGGCAAGAGGTGAAAGACTGCAGGGGAGAAAGAGGAGGAGGAGGAGGAGGAGGAGAAGGAGGAGGAAGAAGGAAGAGGCTGCTTGTTCAGTATGGGCGGAGAGAATGAATGACTGGGGAGGAATGGGAGGGGGTAGAGAATTCGAGAATGGATAAAGAGATGGACAGAGATGCTGAGAGGACAGCAGCGGTGAGAAACAGCCCATGAGGTTGGGGGGTGACGTGGGTGGAGAAGGAGGGAAAGAGAAGAAGCCTTTAATTAGAGCCAGATGTTTTCTCCATAATAACCCTGGTTTCAATATAACAGACGGGCATCCAAAAAAGAAGGGCAGAGGGGAGTAAGAACCAAAGTGTGGCTAAGCTTTTGTGGCCTTTAGCTCTTCACATGGTTTGAAGTTAAAAGTAAAACAAACTTTGGTTTGGATTCTGAGACTGTGGCTGATCATTATGCTGTAAGTACAGGTGGAGGCAGAGCCTGAGGCTCTACGGGATAAAGCACTCAACAAGTAGGGCCATAAATCTTTACATTCCACAGTAAGCCAGGTGTGACACCTTCAATTCACTGTATGGAGTCACATTTATAATAATATTATCAACTTTAAAAAAAAAGAAAAAAGTGTAGAGGAGCCAATAGGAGCTTCAATAAGACTTAGACTTATAGACATGTCATAAAATTAATGATGTCTTTCCTCTTACCATATTTCCCTAAGCCCCAGGGGCTCCTTTGGCTCCATAACAGCTGAGCTGGAGAGTGTCTATTTGCCCCTGCAATCCACCAAGGCAACAATAACACTAGAGAGGGAGGGATTATTCTTTCTCTGTCGAGGTTCTCTGATGAGCCAACCCTCTGGCCTACATTACTGAGGCCTGTAGAGGGAATGCTTTTTTAACAATGTTATAAAAATCAGCCACTTTTACACACTGCAGAGCTGCAACACCTTGATCAAAGTGTGGAGCAAGCAGGATGGACAACCCGTAAAAACACAAAGAAAAGTTTCCACAGAGAGATCGTGTCTCCAGCTACATGTGGAATATTGGAATATGACTTCAACTGTTTTTACTTAAATTAAATTTTCACTCAGTTTAGTTTAGTTCTTGTGCTCCTGGTGAGCTGGAGAAACAAACGTTCTCTGGCCTTGCTGTGTTTGTGTTAAGCTAAAGTTCTGATAAGAGGCAGCAGAGGCAGGAATGCAATGACGTGCAGAGTCTGCTGGGGGGCGGGCGGCGTCTGAGTGTGCACAACAGTGCAGCCACTGCCATTATGTGTAGGCGTAACAGTGACCTTTACACTTAGCAGGAATCCGAGCCAAGCTTGTAGGTTTTTGCAATAACTCCTGATGGACTCTTTAAGCTGGACATGCATTCCTTTTGGAGAGTATAGCAGCGGGGGAGTGTGTGACTGGCGAGAGGGGGAAGACAGAGAAGGGGTTGGAGAAATCAGAAAAATGCAAAACAAACTTAAAACAATCTGACAGAGGGACAGTTTAACAGAGTGAAACATTGTTTTTAAATATGCCCTGGAGTGAAGTCACATCTATGCCTCACTGATTCCAACAGAGTATTACTGCTTGACTTATTCCCTTTATAACTTGCTCCCCTATTAAGTCCAAGCTGATCTCTTCCATTTATATAAAACACTATTTAATGTGACACATGTAAACAATTTAAAACCGCACAGAGACAGTGACGGACTGCAACTGATACTTTCATAACAATCATAGTCCCATCTGTTCTCTGTAATTGTGGTTCCTCTCAGATCCTCTCACTGTCCCTGGTTTCAAAAAAGATCAGTCTTTGAATTATGCAGCGCAGTACAGTAGGCCAAATTTCACATGACCTGAGAAATAAATAGAAACACAAACATAAAGATAAAGAATTTAACCAGAAATTATGATATCCGGTTTTTAATGAGAGAAATCCTACAAGAGAACTAGAGATTAAGTGCTTTAAGAGGATCCAAACAAAAGTATGAAGAGTAAAGCCGAGTTAAATAAACACTAAACAGGATATTTAGAACATCTTTGAGTAAGATATCGAACATCTGTCATCAGTTTCAAATAACATCTAAATTGTCTCACTTTTAAAAACCTCTTTTCTGGCATAACTGCTTTACTCAGGTTTAAAGAGGGAAGTCACTAAGGCATTATAACTTTTTCCTGGATACGCTTCTGGATTGTGTACTTCATGAAAATGTGATGTTTTTTTGTGTGTTCAGTGACCAGACAGTCTGCTAAAAAGCTCATAACACCTCATCTGGCATTAACATTAACATCCTTGAAAGCCTTAAACACATTGTGGTGAATATATTTGTTTAACAAAAGCTAAAATGAAGCCTTCTCTCACTTTTCGTGGTAACCTGATGTCACCCTGTGCCGGTAAGTCGGAGGTTGGTGATGACAGCATAGAAAGGTAATCCCATTCACAGTAGAAATGGCAAAAAAACCAAACTCTCTTTTCATCATTAACTAAAGAAATATGCAGTATTAAAATTGTTAAGCATAGTGTGAATTTCAGACATCCTCATCCTCCTGATGCATGACTTTATATGGTTCATCTTGAAATGTTGCTGCAGTGATCTACTTGAAGCTACTTCTTATGGAACAGCAAATACACAGAAATACACTATATACTTGCTGTGTACAGTGTATAATGCTATCAGATCTCAGTGCGACTGAACAACCATCTCAATGTATGTATGTGTATCTAATGTATGTTAAAACAAAAAATAAACATTCCAGTTTAGATGCATTTGAAGCATTTTCTGTCTTTAGAACAAACCTAAAGTGAATAAATAATAGATTCTTATTTACTATACACTGCATATAGAGAAATGTCTGAAATTTAAAGAAGTCAATAAGGCATTTTAATATGGATTAGTGATCTACGTTATATAACTAACGTAGATGTTATGTGATATAGACTATAGACGTATTATGATGAATTAGCTGATATGTTACTCTGTGTGCATTGACAGAGGGGCCACAATAAACAGTACAGTATACCAATGGACCCCTGAACTGCCACAAATTAGACCATGGATCCCCATCTGATAAGATTCTGTCCCAGGGAACCCCATCTTATTATGATTTTTGCCTTTAGATGTTTTATTACAGAAAGTGTATAGAACCCATGACCAAAATAGTCATATACTCTGTCATCATGCTAGTGAAAATAAATCATTCCCCTTTTGCTGGGGACGTCGTGGTATGCTGTATACTTACTGGAGGCCTCTGCAGTCATGGTGACACCTGGTGGTGAAAACATGGAACTACACCCTGGCAGTGGAGTTGTGTTAGAGGTTCAGTTGCTGTTCCGTTTCACCACGATTTCTTTTGACGATTTCTTCATCCTTATTCACAGACACTCATGCATTTATACATAATTACCTCATAGTGTTGTGTAATATAACCATCCTGCCCTGACGCTAAAGCTGTCAGCTGTCCTTCACCGAGCAGCTATTACTGCTCTAAATGAGCCCTTCCTCTCCGTGTTTACTAGCTTTTTGGAGAGCTACGTATGTGATGTTTGGCAGTTTATAACTTACTGAGGCTCGTGTATTGACAGCTACAGATAACAGCGAAAGAAGAGCCAGAAATATAGCAGTTATTCTGCTTCGTGTACATGATGAAGCGCCTCTCAGTGGTGACTCCTTTTACAACAGCTTGTAATCCCCTACAGCGTCCTTCTACTGCCAGGAGGATATTTAAGTGTATTTACGACCAATATACTAGACTACTATTACCTTCATCCTGCTGACTGGGGTCTGTCATATCATACAGGTCATTCTAGCATTCCATTTTTTTTTAAAATGACTTTGTCAATCAATTTGTTCCTAATGACTTCACATAATTGTTTCATATTTCTGTTTAAATTAGTGCTTTTTAAAAATACCAATGTTTTGGGGCTCTGGTGGATCCCAGTCAAAAGCATTTATTATTTAATGAGCTGTGTCAGTCATTTTGAAGGCTTAGTGGAAAGATGGTCTTTGGTATAAAAGCTGTATAATCTGTAGGGCAAAATGTATGATCTTAATAAATTCTGATGAACAAAAGTTTTTTGTAAACCACTGACTTAGAGTTATTGGGTTCCAGTTTACACTTGGTGAGGTGTACCTGCTGTATCTTGAATGCACTGTGTGAGTTGCTATTAGAGGTTTACTGTTTGTCTGTGGGATCTGCACTGTAATACAATGATGTGTAAACCCTGTATCCATATATAGATGACACACACACACCATGTACATAAAGCTATTGTGAGTGCTGTATAGATTTCAAACTAGACTTCCAACACATTATACTCTTTGAGACAGCGTGTGCATTAATGTGTTGACTTTAGTGGTGTGTGTGTGTGTGTGTGTGTGTTAGAGGGTGTGGAGGTTAATCACTAATGATGTAAAAACAACACTCAACTCTGGATGAGTGCAGAATTGTGCACTTTTTAAAGCTCCAGGTTTGCATGTATTTTTCAAACACACTCTCGTGTAATTAGGATAAATTAAGGAAAGGAGTTTATCTTTGTATTGATAATAAATTTATGCTTATTCATACAGGTCAGATAAGGTCCCAGAATTGCAGTCAAAATTGCATCTGCCCATTGTTGCACACCCACAAAGCACATGAAGCACACACAAAAGTACAAGTTGTCATAGATACTGTTTTTCCAATATACATATATTTCATGATGTTCATCAATATAATAAGACATTGATAGATTTACACTACAATTATTTTATGTACTTTAGCTTTTCATTCAGTTTCCTCTCCTTTACGTTGAGTCAACCTTGTTTAGTTTCTAATCCCATACCAAATGACAGCACAATAAATCTATCAATAAATAAAAGCAAAAGAAAAGAAAATAAAACTGAGCACATTGCCCATGATCCTCCAGTCCTGTCCCTCCTGTAAGGCCAGATGAACAGGGGCAATATGGGCCAAACCCCAGTCCCAAAGAGAAATCAAAATCTTTCCTCAAAAATAAACAGATTTAAACAAAAAATATATCTTGTAGATACAAACAGCAATCTGATGTAAACTGTAGAATCATTCTTAGCATTCTGGACAAATGAAGGTAAAAATACTTTTTTTTTTCCCCCCATGAGCTTCCCATTTTCTTTACCTTTGCCCATCAGTGCTTACACACACACAATTCAGTGACATCTGGAGTTATTACTAAATTGATGCAAAAGAAAAACACAATATTTGGTTAAAAAATAAAACATGTTAACATATATTAAGGAGAACATTGTACATTTATAACCATCCAGTGAACATTCAGAGACTCAATAGGTTCCCTCCTATTGCTGCATTCATCTCATTTGGGGGTGAATGTTAGGGGACGTTCCCCACTCTGTACATATTACATGACGCTCTTTTTCATAAAGTTGATCTTCTGTCAGTCTGCTTGCTTTCTTCCAAGTTTGACTTACAAGTCTGTGAGTTGTTATTCAAACCTGGAAGAGGGTCTGAACACTTTTTCTGTGTTGGGAGCTCGCATTTCCCCAAATGACGTGAACATAGCGTTCAGTTGAGATCACTGAACAATTCTCAAGGATGGCATAAAGACGATATTCTCCACCAAATCATGTTCCCATCCCACCAAATTAACGAATCACAACAGAAAAAGTGCCACGGTGTTAAAATATATGCGCACTTCTTTTCATACAGACAATAAAGCAACAGAAAAAGAGAGCACTCACTTCATTTTCACCATTGTGACCAAATTGGTTGAGCACTCACAGGACAACAGTTGGATTTATGGAGAACACAGAAGTCCTACCCCAATCAGTAGTGTTACATCACTTCAGTCCACTGTGTGGTTAACTCCTGCAGGATGGCTAAAAGGACCACATTTGTAACCCCATAATGATTTTTCTATTGCCAAAAAACCCAATTTTACAGTTTGCTATTATAGTTTTTTGTCCTCATATATATTTTGGTAAATTGCTAATACCTTAAACCTGAGGATATAGGACCCCCTACCCCCCAAAACACCCCCATATTACAACACCAAACAATGCAGATTTTTTATAACATTTTTCTCATACGTCTAATAGCTAAAGTTTACATGTCTTTTCATTTTAAAACTTGGCAGCACTATGGAGACAGAAAAAGAAGAGTTGTGCTATTATTAGTTATAGGATCATGTGTCTAAAAATTTGTTACAGAATAAAGAAGCTCTCTTCAGATCTGGATACACTTGGTGGGGGAGACTGTATTTGAGATTTGAAGCATGCGGTCCTCGTGTTTTGGTTTAACTTGCATATGTTAGAATGGCACACTCACAAGCCAAACTGACACACCGTATAGACAGTGTGTAATAGTTAAAAGGTCCTGTAATCGTGGGTAGACAGGGTAAGGGTATAAGCTATTTAAAACAGACTAGGATAGTTTGGATAACCTGTTTCTCTCCACTTGTTTTTGATGGCAATTGGCAGCGTAAGCATGGAAATCTGGTCTTTGGTAATCTTCTGCAGTTTACTTTTGTTTTTTGTTCGGAGGAAAACATGTAGGGGAGGCGGGGAGGAGTGGCTTCGTAAAAGTTGGGGTCCTTGCTAATAGAACTGGCCGGCAGATCTGTAACCTCTCTGCTTGTGTACTTCAGTGGTCAAGGAAACAACGTGCCCTCACTCTGAGGTTTAAGCGGCCTAATCTGTCAGGATAAACTGGGGATATTCCCAAGACAGAGCTATTCTAACACACACACACACACATAGATGCACCTGCGCGCACACACACGCTCGCACACACACACACACACACACACACACACACACACTATAGGATTCTGAATCAGTGAGTTGAGCAAAAGGGGAGCAGGTTGGTCTAGTCAGCTGCTGGGTGAGATAAAAAGTCATGTTGAAAAGAGAGAAAGTCTACTAAGGCTGAACACACACTAGTTTTGAAATATTGTAGGTGGTGTTGTGGTTTCTAAAGCTTTCCAGTGACTGTAGCCTAAGATCTACATTAGACTTACTAACAATATTTTTAGCAGCAGCAAAGCATGAACTGAGTTGCTTCCTGTTAAGCGTTTAAAAATCTTCTGTTTCACGAAAAAGTAATTTGATTGAAAAACTGGCTTCAGAGCTTAGATTTACCACAACCACATGAAAAAAAAACCCTGTAAATAAAGTAAAATGGTTTCAAATGCCCCAAAATACCTTCTGCAGTTTGAAGGAATTTTAGGTTCATGTGTACAAGGCCTTAGTTTGAAAGAGCATTTGAAAATTCAAAAACCAAGTGCATCATATTGCCCTGCTCTCCTGCTCATAAGTAGCCAAAAAGGGAAAAATACACAGGAGTCGATGCGAAAAATAAATAAATAAAAGAATTGTTTAAGACCAAACCAGTGAGGGCACCAATGAAAGAAATAACTGCTATAACAATAGAAGCTTCTCCCTTGTTGCTTGGCAGTGTATAACGCACGGAGCTGAATTACAAAAAACACAGCAGACAGAGGTAAAGAGGAGCTTACTGCTGTTGGCAGCAAATGGTACTGATTGCACACTTCCTCTTTACCTGTCTGTTTCACACAAAAATATACTATAATAAAAAATAGAATCTATTATATTTAAAAAAGAAAAAAGGCCTTAACTATAGGGAGAAACACTGAGACAGAACCACTGCACTAGCAAAACACTCTTGTTAGGAATGCTACTTTTTTCTTTTTTTTTTTTTGAACAGTTGCTTCTCATGTCACTAACTTTTCACCTACTACAAAGTTAGCGGCCTGCTGAACTAAAACTCAGCTGTGAATTTAACATTGTCCTCATTAGCCTCTGTCCCTGTTCCTGGGTTTGCAAATAAGGCTGAATTGTCTCTTTATGTGCTCTTCATGTGGAGAGGTTTTGCTGCACGAGGATCTCCTTTGGCCAGGCTATTGACCAGCCAGACAGCGCCATCAAAAACAAGGTTGTTTGTGCATTTTAAACAGATTCCTTTTCCGGCAGTCAGCCACTCCCCCGACACAGATTACAAGTGTGAGGGTGTGTTTGACTGGAAATAACCTACAGTTATTACTAACAGAAGTAACTGGAGACTAAGGCTTTCCAGTGTCCATGTATGTAACGGGCCAGCGAGAATTAACCTTTGCTTTATGGAAATTAATGAATCATCAACGGTACCATTTTAATCCCCTGGCATTAGAATTGTTTTTCAAGCCCATATCCACAGTTTGACATTAATGACATCTCCACAGTATACTGTAAGTGTAATGTTAAGATAACATCACCGATATTACAAAAGAAAATCATTTGGACAGATTGAAATTCTAATCCTGTCTATCCAAAACGTACCCTTACAGCTATTAACTATAACTATTTTCTCCTATGGTTTGTATGACCGACGTTTTCGACACAGGTTTCATCGCATGTTTTTTTTTTTGTTTTGTTTTTTTAAAGATACTTACACTTACATGTGCTACAGTAAGAGCATTTGCACTAAACTGCAATGAAGGAATGTTTTCGAAATAAGACACTACGTAATATTTGAAATAAAAAAGAAACATCTACAGACATTGGTCCAACTGTACTATGGCAGTATTGAAATTATTATAAGAAATTGAGGTGTTCAAGCATGCTGCGAGACAGAAGAGGGCTGGGGTGTTGAAGACACGACAGTTATTAAAGAGAAAAATGACACTCAGATAATGAGTGGGTTAAGATGGATCGGACTGGTGATGAATGATTGGTAGGGAAGGGTTTAACAATTCATGCATTATTTGTATGATTGATCAATATCAGTGAGCATGAACTCTCTCAGAAAACCAGCAAAGAAGCTAAGACTTGAATTTCTGGTGGCATCAAGTTATAGAAATCAGGAGAATGTGACTGATGGTGTAATCCTAATGATTTTTTAAGGGCAGTTTAGTTTATGGAATGGCTCCAATTTTTGTAACTTGATGATATTTAAGTTCTCTGGCTTATTTTGGACACGAGTAACACAGATGAACTTGCAAATCAGTTGGTATTTCGGTAGCTGAATGGAGACTAACTCCACTGTGCAAAAACACCAGAATGAGAGAGTAAGCAGGGGGACAGACAGATGATAACATGCATTATACACACTTTGATTAATAGGCAGTAGTTAACGCTGAAGCATACGTAAAATTAATACAAAAATTAAAAAATACAAAATGCACACACGCACACACACACACCTACAAAACAGTATATATCAGAATAAAACTCTACAAAGAACTATATATATCAGTTATGTAACAATTATCGCCAATCGTTGTTTCCTTTTCTGTTGTTGCATCGTCACAAGTGTTTGGTTCTCGGTATGGCAGGTTAGAAAAGCCAAGAGTACCCAGAAAGGAGACAGGGCCACACACTCACAGGACAAATATTGACAGGGGTCCAGAGGCGAGGTGGTGGAGGTGGGGGAGCCATGGGGCCCTGAAGGGTTTAGGGGTGTTATATCGAGGCTAATCGGGGGAAATACATAATAAATTAATTATCTGTGATTAATTTTGTCATCAATTTGAGGGTTTTTTTCTGTAGCAAGGAAGTTGGGATCAGACTGGGGTAGGAGCAACTCTTCTTAGGTGCTGAAGTACACTGTAGACAGAAAGAAGAGAGGAAATTGTAAATTGTCTTTTTTATTCAGGGACATACAGTATATCATACATATGTCTGTGTATAATACATAAAAGATGGTTTTTGTGTTGTCTTTTAACAGTTTTACAATTGATTAATTCCACCGTTACTATGTGCTATGAAGAGATAAGAATGAGATAATCCATGTACTCAAAAAATTGAAAAGGGTTCTTACCAATAATGACGATGAGGACAATCACACATATCACACCCAGGATAATCATCATCTGTGGGATTTTCAGAAAAAGGCATTAGAAAAGCAGTACATTTTGCCCTTTTTTCAAAAGCCTTGTAATCAAATGTGTAATTTTAACCTAAATTCAATATTATCACAATTACAGTGTGTTGTAAAACAACATTTTAACAGCACCAAAATACAGATTATATGAACATAATGTTATGTCACCTTCCTTACTTGTACTGTATTATCATTCATGCTCACATAATATGAATGAGTCATCTAATCCAACAGTTCAATTAACCTCAATGAGCTCAACTTCTGGCACCCTAACATTTTTTAACACTGCTTCATAGCATGAAAAGCCAGCATGATGATTCCAGAGCGACATGCCATTGTGTGATGGTAATATGAAGAATTTCTATCTGAGAACAACCAATAACACAATGACATTGATGTCCAAGAAAAAGTATGTTTGTGAGCAAACACTATATCAGAAATCGACTGTTGTAATTGGATATAAACCATTTGCCACACATTGAAGCCTTTCCTTTTTGTTTTGTTTTTTTATACTGGTGCAGTCTCAGGCTGCCTTTATACATATATATTTGCTGTTTGCATAATAACGTCTGTACTGTGTGTCCTCACCTTGGCATTCTTCCACCAGTATTTATTCTTCAGTTTTGCAGCGCTGGTCTCAAACTGAGAGGCTCCAGCCTGCAGGGCGTCAGCCCTATCGTCCAGTTCTGACAGCTTCTGATCACGCTCCAGAACCTTATCCACGTTTACACGCATGATATCCACCACCTGGGGAAAGACACGCAGAGCAATGTAGTGTTATCAGCTGTCGACATAGGATGACTTTCTATGAGGATGGAGCTGGACTGTTAATAGTTTTATTTTATTTTTTATGCTTGCTTAGATGTGGGTTATGATTGAAAGTTGTTTATAAAGTTTCATGTCTGACCAAAGTTTCAAGCATTATATAAATGATTAGAGTCAAATGTATTCCTTACAACAAAAGTGTTTTTCTGTTTTTAATTTTGTATAGTATGCATGAAGAAGAAAGGACTGAGTTACCAGTAACCAATGAACAATGATAAAACTGTAGATACCCACGTCAAAGTCTGGCAACATGACTTTGGGTTTGCAGTGAGGCGAGTACTCACCTCATCCACCTGTGCCTGTGTCTGCTGCAGACGACGGTTGCTGGTGAGGTTGGGAGGGGCCTGACTCCCTCCCTCTGGTGCAGGGGCTCCAGCTGGGGCAGACCTGATGATCAAAAGTAGAAATATTCAATTGTTATATGAAGTATATCCAACATACATAATAATTTACACATATTAAATGCAAAAGTTTAATGTAAAAGGAAAGACAACTTGAAAAACAAATAATGTAAGAAGAGACAGAATAAGAATATTTGGCTATTACAATTAATAGAATTGAATATTTGTATTCAAATTTATTCTACATGGAGGCAAATTAAAATTGCTGTAATGTGAAAGTATTTTTCTATGTCTCCATGTCTCTATTAAAAGATAATAACTGAAAACACAATTTACTCAATATCAAAATGCTAAACTGCTCAAATGTCAGATTTTTTTCTTTTCTTTTTTTGTGTGTCACATATTTCAGATACACTCATGCCCTAAGGTGATTCATAGTGTGTGTAATTGTCCCATCCTTGCTCTGTGACGTAGATGTTTTACATCTGTAATCATAAAAATGTGTTATTTGGGAGATTATTCATCATTTTGAACTCACTTTAATTAGTTTATTTATTTGCTCATTTTCTATTTGACGTTTTGCTGTGAGTTGGACAGAGCTGGATGGATGGTGTTATAGTCTGAATGTAAATGGATGGATGGAAAAATACTCTGGTATTGTGATTAAAATCAGAAATCTAATTTGTAGAATTGTTCCAAAAAAAAAAAAATCCAAAAATGAACAGCTCCATATTTTAATGCTGAAGGGTCCAGATAATTACTTTCTATCACATGTAGAATCAGCTTGACTTTGCAAAAGTCTAGCTCATTCTGTCATGTCATGTCACGTTGTATTGCGGCCTACATACACTTGTTCTTTTGGATGCGCTAAGCACCAATAATGACCTCAGTGAGAGACAGAGAGTTTAAATGAGAGTGTCATTTACCACTGAAAAGTGAAAGCACCATGAAAAAAGCCTCGTCTTCATGTTAACATGTACTAGCACCTCAGCTCTTTGATGCAGGAGAAGCAAACACATCAGAAATATTAAAAATATATACAGTGATGTATGAATATTTCTTTAATAATTATGGACTTCTTGTAGATCAACAGAGCAGAATCGTTTTATTTATTTTTGATATTCTTTTCATTGTATTTCTTTTCTCAAGTTGAATGCTAATCCCATTCTATCAACTCCCTGTTGTTGATTGTGCAAATCTTACATGAAAGATGAAGAAAAACCTGTGTAGAGTGAAAACTACACACCACCTGTATATCTCATGCAGGCAAATCATTAATGATCTGAGACTCATCAAAAACATAGAGCAGAACATCATGTAACAGCTGCTCCCCAACGTACCTAAACAATTTCATCATATTCAAACGTGCATTATTGGTACAGGCCCGTTCCTCTAAAGTGGAAATGTAACACTACATGACTGAAATGCAGAATTGAAAGCATGCACCATTTATACCACACAAAGCAAACACAATGTCAGTCTTAACATTAAATCTTAAAACAATCTGCACAGTAACTCCATGTAGTGGCAGATACATAAAAGAGCAAATAAAAATGCTTAAATTTTGCATGTAGTGTGACATAGCTTATTAGTGTGAGACAAAACTGTGTATAAAGGTCACCTTTACACGCACAGACATGACTAATCCTCTAACAACAACAAATCCTTCTGAATAGTTGGCCTGATGGTGCTGGTGGTCTGTATCAGCTGCCAGCCAGCCCTAACAGAAACTGGCAATATACTGTAAAACACTTGAGGCTACCTGTAATATCTGTCATGGTGTATTATTATTATGCATCCTAAGCAAAGATATGTATCTAGAAAATATATATCATTTTATTTCTTGAGACTATTGTGATTATAATTCAACAATTGTTACATATCAGGGTTACATTCAGCATCAATATGAACATTCGAGAGAGAACTGGTGATATTTACTGCTTAATATTAAACTATGTGACATCCATGCTCCATCCATGTTCTCTTGCTAGCAAGGAGTATCACTACAAAGGTGTCATGTTTGCAGAAGATCACGCTATCGTCACCTCTGAACTGGCATCCCAACCGACCAGGAAGCGTTGCCAGTGCATCGACAAGATTTCTCACCAGCTTCCACGTCCCGTGAATACCGCCCACTGTGTTCCATGGAGCGTCAAAGTGGGAAACTGTACCATTTTGGTGCGTAATCTTCACTTTTTATTGAAGGTGATACATTGAATTGCATGCTCCTGATATAATGGGCACATAGTATCATAGTAGCGTGATAGCAACATCACAACATGTGTGATTTGACTGATCCAGTCAACAGATACCGATAGTGAACACAAAAACAAAAAACTGTCTCTACCTGCCAATGAATTTGTATGTGGAGGTAACTGGTTGCCAAGAAAGACGTTGCAACCTCACCCTATTGCAGGACCATGATCACAGAAAACAACAGAAATCAAAAGTGAAAGAAGAACTGTGATCTAATGAAGACAGCTAACCTGACATGCTGGGTTGGTAAGGTGTCACATTCCTCTCTCTACAGTCGACTGACAATGTCAGATTTTCTATAAAAGCTAAATATATTCAACCCTCTTTCAAGGCTTTAAAAATAGTCTAGACCTGTGGTTTCCATAGAGTGCTCCTGCAACATTAAGGGGGTCTGTGGAAGGTTTGCAAGGGTCCCAAATGAAATGTGGACTAGTTAAAACATGCCTTTTATACATGATGTAGCCTAAAAGTAGATAGATAGATAGATAGATAGATAGATAGAGAACAGATATCTTTATATATGTTATATATATACATCTGATTATAATCTTACGTTAATTTCACCTATTCTTATGTATTTATATATTTGACTACAATTCTGCAATGTAACATGTTCCTTTCAGACATTTCTTTATTCTGATATGTACACGTTTTTTATTTATTTTACACTTGCTTTAAACATATGTTTCCTATGCCAGTAAAGCACCAGACAGACAGGCAGATAGATAGATAGATAGATAGATAGATAGATAGATAGATAGATAGATAGATAGATGGCATAATATAATTTTACATTCGATTTAAATTGTTTAAAGGTCCCTGGTCTAATGGATTTCTGTTTGGGTGGTCACTGTCATGGAAAAGCACGCTGTCTGACTTTCAGCACTGGAGAGCGACATTTCAGCACTGGACAGCGCCACAGCAGCCCACACCAGAAACTGTCTGGTCCAAGCCTCACTATCCCATTCTGTTTGATGTTACTGAACTGGAACCTTTACCCCGTGCACTCATCCTTTCATTTCTGTCCGTACACTCACTCACACACACACACACACACATACACACACACACACACACCAGGTCCTACATAGATGTCCTGTAAAACATCACGTTTCACGGCGAGCACGATGGGCCTGTAAATACAGTGACAGCCTACCACATCGAGGGTGGGGAGGTTCCTTATGGGAAACGGATGTTTAAGCATTTAGGTGAACTATTATGACTATAAAAAATGACAGATTTAGCCTACAGCCCACAGAGGTAACACTAATACCACAGCTAAATGACATGTCGTGTGTTTTACGTGTTGCCTGCTATGCAAAAACTGACAGGCGAGGTTATCACGGCTATCTTTCCTTAGCCTATCTTTTATATATTGGTTATTATGTACGGTCGAAAACAAAGAGGGACACACAAAATGACAGGAAAAGAGACATTTTACAGGTTTAATTCGCCCCCGAAGACGCAAACAGCCTGAAACATGGTGAGATATATAGCTGTCCGCCCTCGCACGACAATCGACGACATACAGTAGGAGGC
This sequence comes from Euthynnus affinis, assembly GCA_029490765.1. NCBI lineage: Eukaryota > Metazoa > Chordata > Actinopteri > Scombriformes > Scombridae > Euthynnus > Euthynnus affinis. The sequence goes on along the minus strand of CM055854.1, from coordinate 7,388,044 downwards.
TAGGCTATCCCCACCCCCCGCTGTAGGTTGCAAATATCACGTAAACTAGGCCTAAGCCTAATTTAGAGCTAATAATATCATCGTCTATAAGAAGGTCTGTGGAGTATTCGTCGAATAATGTCGAAGCTTTACATGTTCAACAGGCTATCTAAACACCGCCTGTCGCTTCCCCAACAGCTTGTTCAACATTATGTCCTTGCTGTTTCTACAATTAGCCTAATCGTCACCTGCGGTTCAAGCAACACATACAAAAAAGAAATAAGCCCCGGAAATGTTCAATAGGGACAAAAGGGTTTTATTGTATAACATGTTTTCCCGATGTGGTTTTAATTAGCCTGTGGGTAATCGCACAGACGGTGTCCTTTTCAAATCAAACCAGTCCAAACTGGAAAAAAAAAATGCGTGCGTGCTGGCTCCAGTGAAACAGCACCAGACGACAAAATGAGAGAGACAGGCGATGAGGACGGAGCTTGTTGAACGTGTAAACGCCTGAAAATGAGGCTAATAATGAGTTTAATAGCAGATAAATCCGATGCTTCCGTCTGCTCCAAGGTTAGGCCGACGCGTTAGCCTCTACAGTTGGGTCACATTATCTGAGAAATGAAGCTGTGGGATTAAATTCAATAGCTATTTACTACATAAATGACATACTGACTAACCAGTGCAATTATTTCAGAATTAGATGGCGAAGAAACACAAGAGACCATCCAGATACCATAAATCCCCCCCCCCCCCCCTTTTAAAAAAAACCCTGCCAACATAAGTCGTGAGGACAAAATTGATATTCATTAATAAATCAGGATTTACAAGAAGCAGATTTAAAACGACGCTGTACTTACATTTTCCCTGGTTGTGTTGGCTAGACAGCTGTGTTGAAATCCGGACTGGAAATGTTAGCGCGTACTAAGTAGCTGGCAGATGGATGTGGATTGCCTTCTGCGCTCCTCTCTACCCTCTGGCACCCTTTGGATGGTTATTGTGGCGTTTCCCTGCCTATATAGCCTAGGAGGAGCACTGGCTTGTATCTGCCACTGAGATGTGTGTCCCCTCGCTTCAAAACCCTTATTTCCCCCTCTTCCTATTTCTACGGCGATGCGGCACCTACAGGCTATAACTAGAGCCTGGCACTGTCAGAGTCCGTGCAGTAATGAAGGTGTAATAAACGGCCGCTTGGATTAGGTGGACAAAGATGGCTCGGTGACGTCAATCGAGGCGAGTTTCATGTTGAAATGGGTGGCCGGAGACTTCAGATATACCGATTTATGGCTCAAAACAGCGATATTTTTTTCTGTAGATGATGTCATTGGGACGTTATACATGTTTCATTTACGGACTTTACATGTCATGGTCAAGCTTGGCTTCAAAGCTCCTGTTAAGGAGATTATTTTGATTGCAAGTCTGTGTGTCAACAAAATGGCGTTCCTTGGAAGGGGGTGTGGCGAGCTTCGCAGTCAGTGCTTGGTTATCATTCATGGTAAATATAGTCGGGGATGTAGTGGAGAGGAAACCCACCAATTTACCAACCTTATGCTTGAAGAATTAGATTTTATTTTTTTATGTTTGGTATGTAAATTCTATAAATTTGACATTATTTTGTGGGGATGGGTCTTTTAAAGCATATATTCACTAGCTTGGCCCTTGGTGCCCTTGGGGTCCGTCTTACTCCTTGAGGACAGTTCTAGTCTTACCCAAGCCTAAGCAAAAACTACAAAACATTAGGAATCATTAAGAGGGTGAATAAGAATATTCATTTAACTTAGATAATTCATTCTCACTTATATTTATTATGGTGATGGTTTATCCGTCTAGAACTGGACATCATAAGAGTCTAGTCTTTGGGTGAGTTGGCCAGGCCAGCCTATAACATCTTTTTAGCCCCCTCCATAAAACAGCGATTTAAGACAATAAAGAAATAGATACAATTGGTAATGTTTATTTCTCAGTGTTTTAGTGTGAATTAATGTAAATTTCCATTTTTACCATTAAGAGCCCCTCTTGAAAGCAGTCTTGAATCTTTTGTTCTTTTTACTCTACAGAGTAATTGTCAGAAAGACGTTAGTAAAAGATGATAATGTTTTTAAGCCGGTAGAGTTTGTTGAATTACTGTCACTTACTACAGGATCCAATCAATAATCTGCACATTTAGGCCTCAGCAGGTTTTATTTTTGGCCCATTTCATGTGAAAAAGCTGAATCAACATGTCTGTGATGGGAATAAACGAGTATACATATTGATATATATAGATTCCTGACTGGATTATAGTCTTGAAGGTCATGTTGGTGTAGTTTTTCATAAAAGTCTGTACTGTTAAGACAGAATTTTGAATGCACAAATACATGCCTCGTAACAATGTTGCATTACAATCATGCTGATATTACGGGAGATACTTGTATATTGTAATACTGTATATTTGTTAAGGATGTGTTATGAAAATGTATACTGCTGTGCGGGTAATTCACACTGGAGGAATTCCTAGTCAGGATAAATCCAGTCCCTCAAACATCCAATAACATCAAGGACCGACTAAACCTAACTTGACCCCACTTGATACCTCAATTGGCTTTCTCCAGCATGAGTCCCATATGGGCACAAGTAAAGCTAAAATCTCATGTGGGTGTGTAAGTCCACTCTCAGTCTCACAACTTAACTCTTGCTCCACCAAATACATTATAGATATTGTCTGGAACAGTTTATGTTTTCTTTTTATAAAGACTAGAACAAGAGACAAAAATGTGTGTGTGTCTGTGTGTAGTATAATCTGCCTCAACTTGATTAAATAGCACATGTATTACATTCAAGATTTCTGTGGCAGTGTTGTCTGGACAGAGCAATCACAGACTGTAAAACTAACAAATACAGTTTTCCACAAGAACCTCATCTCTGCTGTGAAACATAGAGGCTGATTGCAGTGTCAGTAAAGGAGGATTTAATACAGTGGCAACTGGCCAACATGACTAAATGTACTGTAAGGACTTTTGAATTATCATATCATTTGAGAAACACACAAAAGTAAATTCAATAAAGTTACAGATTGGGCCTTTAAAGAAGCAGCACTGCAAAAATATTTATCTCTTCTCAAAAACAGATTAACAGGCTTTTAGTTGCAATTATTGGGGCTGTACAGCAGGTAACCAGTCATTTCTTCTAAAGAAGCAGTAACATTGCATCTTGATTGATTGAGTTTGTTCACTCAGGGCCCCTTTTATAGTCTTTAACATTTACTGTCAAAACAATCAAAAAAATATCTAACATGGTACAACTTGTTCCCCAGCTTCTATTTGACAGCTGCTGATTTACCCTCGGGTAATGGGGTGAATAATTTTGCTATAGAATTTTTTTCACATGAACATTTTATGTACAAGCTATGTATATAATGTATGGCTTCAAAAGAGATTCAGTCTTGTAGTTCATAAGGTTAACTTGTGGTATTATCTGAGAATAGCTTTGGTTGTGCAGACTCAACCACATGGTGGTGCCATAGGACAGCTTTGTTTCATTGCTTGGTGGGGACTGCTTTGATAACTGCCTCCTTCACAGTTGTGACCTCGGTGATAATGTTTTGTGACTTATATTGTATTTACGTACATACAGTACTGTACTTTGTCGGTGTGGTGTTTTTGCTTTCCAGTACTCCATATGCCTGTTTTGTTGTGGATTTTTTTTTGTTTTTGCATTAATTAAGCTAACAGGAAACTCTACATAGCTGCTCTGGATGGGAGCTGTGAACAAATTCATTGGCATGTATAACCTGAACACACTGTAGATGAGGGAGGCATTGTAATGTAGGAGACAAAGGTACATTACTACTATTGTATAGCTCAGACACAAAAGTCTCTATCAATAAGTGATCAAAGCCTTGAGCCATGACTTCTTCTGAAAAACTGAGGCAGACATGAACCACTTGCCCCTTGCAGTTCTAGTTGTCAATAGTCCAAAAAAAAAAAAAAAGTCTAAAATGTTAAATTGTCTGGGAATAGAGCAGTCATGTTGATACTAAATTAATTCATCAATGGGAAGTAGATTTGAAGTACGGAATATTTCACTCAGACATGATTAACCACATAGATAGCAAACATACAGTCTAGTCTAAGCATACTGAAAAATGAAATACAATTAGAATTTAAGAACAGAATTATCAATCTTTATGTTTTTGTGTCAGTGTTTCACAGAAAAAGAGCGTTCTCACTATCGTGTGTCAACAGAGATGTACTGTAGTTCCGACTTGTTTGGCCATATTAAAAACTTCCAAGTTCTCTCTTCAATTAAGCCTCGCAGATCTTTCTAATTCACACTGACATTGCCATGTGTTTTTCTGTCCTATGTGGAGCTAGTGAAAGGAATTTTGTGCATTTGGGAAATACAGATTTCCAACTGACATAAAACTTCCAGTTCACCTTCAGGGCTTTGAAAAAACTGGTTTCCACACTAATGACAGTCAAAGAAGTAGTTGCAACAGAGCTGGGAAATTTATTGTCTGTTTAAAAGTGCCTTTACAGTACCCCATGAGGTATACAATTTTGATGAAATGTGACAAGTGAGGTTGTCAATGACTGAAAGGTTATGTGTAGAGGACATTACTGTATGGAGTTACACATACTGTACGAACAAACAGTTTCAGAATCTCAATTTCATGGCACAATCTAATAAGAACAGGAAAAGGAAAAAGAAAAATTACAATGAATCCAGAGTCAATGTTAGACATGGTAAAATCCTGTGATTTAAAAGTGAGGATTTCATTCACAGTTGTGGTCCTATTTTGCATTTGCTCACGTTCCAACAATCACACAAGTGTGTGGCACCAAAACTATCCCGTAACCCCTCAAAAGCCTGAAGCACACAAATTTTTAAACAACCAAATAAAACATCCCTTGTGAGGTTTTCAACTTTCTATATAAACCTCTCTACAATGTGTGCACAATTATTAGGCAAGTCAGTATTCTGGCTTTATCATTATTTCTACGCACATTTTCTAACTCCAAACCATATAAACCTGAATGCTTATTGGATTTAATTATTTTCAGGTGATATGTACAGTATTTGTGTAATGACGGAGGGTGTGGCCAAAAGTGATTAACACCTTATATTAAAGTGTGCATAATTATTAGGCAGCTTTCATTACTTCGGGTAAAATGGGCCAAAAGGATATTTAACTTATGACAGACGCAACAACCTTGAAATAGCTCAACTATTGAGGCGTGACCAACGGACAATCAAATGTTTTGTTGTGAAAAGTCAACAGGGTCCCAAACAGTGCATGGAGAATAAAAGGCACAAATGAACTGCAAAAGACTTGAGAAGATTAAATGTAAAGCTACCAGGAAACCCCCCTGCCATGTCCACAAGTACAAGGTGTCAAGTTCTCAGAGACATGGCCGAGGTAAAGAAGGTTGAAACACAACCACCACTGAATAAGATTCACAAGTTGAAGCGTACCAGAAGACAGATTTCTTTAAAGGGTCTCTGGACAGATGAAATGAGAGTGACTCTTGATGGACTAGATGGATGGGCCCGGGGCTGGATCACTAATGGACACAGGGCTAGTTGGACCTTTTCAGGTTGCAGATGGACTGAAAATAAACTCTGAAACCTGCCACCAGTTTTCTGGAAGATAAGCAGCAATACAGGAAGAAGCCCTCAGCATTCAAGAATTCTCCATCACATGCATCCAAGTACTCCATTGCTTGGCTAGTCAGCAAAGACCTCAAGGCCTTTGTAATTTAGTTGCCTAATAATTCTGCACACTAATTGTTGCCTAATAATTGTGCACATGTATATATTCCCCAGAGAAAGACAAAACTCACTTATCCTTTGTTAAACATTCAGGTTTGAGGTTCAACAACATTCTGGATTGACTGAGAGCATTGTATTTGTTCAACAACACACATTAATCCTGAGGAATACAATTTGCCTAATAATTGTGCAATATATTGCTTTTTTTGGATGCACATGTGCAAAAAAAATCTCAGTGACAATTAACATTAAGCAAAAGTAAACCCATACACACCTGGGACATCACTAACTCAGAGGTCTTGTGTAAGGAGTGATATTGCACTGCTTTTCAACAAACAAAAGGTATTACATTGGTAAGTCAGTACACCCATGATACAGGCACCCACTGTGGGGTGGAGGTGGCACACTCCATGGCCTCCTCCACACCTTTCACGCTTTCGTCCACATCGTTGTTGACAAGAACCACATCGAAGAAGTGTCTGTATGTGGTCAGAATGGCATCGGACTCTTTCTGGATCATCTGCAGGTTCTCCGTCTAGGAGACAACAGATAGAAGATTAGCTTTTGTTAGCTAATGGAGGTTTGGTGTTTCAAAGTATTTGAGTATATTCAGATGAAGATTTAGCACCTGGGGAGCTGTGTTGGTGGGCGCGATGAACACCACGAGAGGTGCAAAATCAGCAGTCCGCAAGACTTTCAAGGTCTGCAGTAAAATGTGAAAAAAGAGAAAAGACAAGAAGAATTTGTGTTAGATTCATTAACTACATTGAAACAGCTTGTAGAAGGATCACATTTCCCACTTTCACCTACAGGCAGTGCATCTTTTATTGTAAAGGGAAACCTTTTTAGGTAAATTTTATGAATTTTAATGTTTTTTTTTTCCTAATTAGAGTGAGGCAAGCACATACAGTAGATACCATTGTTATGTCTCAAGCACATCAGTGGAAGCTCAATGTAAAGATTGATTGTAGGTCTTAACATACTTGCACACTGCTGATATGTCATTATATACCATATATTGAAATGTTTTTATGAAAGAAATAAGATTATGTAATTGTTGAGAATCTGTAAGTACTTTTGAAGACACTGCTTAAGGCAAACAATTTAGAATCAGGGGTTTTCCTACCAAGTGGGTTTCTGTAGGTTAATAGCACCATTTTAAATCAAATAAAAATGTTCAAACTCTCAAAGTTTGAACATCACTCTAGGTTGACTCTAGGTGTTGTCAGAGTAATAGTACAATTTCCTTAAATCAAAGCTATTCCTTTAATGTTATGTTTCCACAACAACTTGAGAATGCTGACCTGTGGTTCAACATCCAGCAAAGCGATTTTGCCCTGCTCATGGATCTTCTGGATGGTCTCAATTTTGGTACCAAACATAAATCCCTGGAAGCTGCCGTACTCCAGGAGTTCATTCCCAGAGATGCACTTGGTCATGGCTTCGTTGGAGATGAAATAATACTCCTGTCCATTCTCCTCATCCTTACGCTGGGGTCTGGTGGTGTCTGTGTAGAATTGGAGTTGAAAATTTAGCCCAAGGACAACTGAGCAAGCTTAGCTGCTCTCTTAAGAGAAAAACATTAAATCTATGGGTGTACTTACGTGGTGCAGGGTAGCAAAATTTCTCAGGGTATTTGGTCAATAGTGCATTTTTGATATGGCTCCTTCCTACACCAGGTGCACCTAAAAGGAGAAGAATTTTCAAAATATTACAAAAAGACATTTAAATCAAACATTAACCTTCATGTCTGTCTGATTTTTCAAGAACATGTATTATAATTGATCAAACATTTGAGAAGAATTTAATACCTCTAATAAATAAAGCATCTGAGCTAGGACACTTACCAATAAGCACCAGGGTTTTCCTTTTAAAAGCTGGGAGCTGGACAACCTCCTCATAGGAAATCACGTCCAGCTGGTCAAAAACTGCAAAAGAAGGGATTTTGTTGTAGACAAAGCCAAACTACTGTACAACTGAGAGAAAACATGCCTCCATTTATATACTCACTTGAGCTGTGTTTAGCCAGGTACTTGTCTTTGCACTTCTTTTTCTTTCCAAACGGGCTGCAGGACTGACTGCCCTCTCCTCTGGCCTTGCTTTTACTTGCCACCCTCCTGCAGTGGAAACAGAGATTTAGGCTGACCTGGGAACATTGAGCTCTATTCTGCAGTCTGTGCTGATGTGACATATCATATTATCTAATCATCATCATCATCATCATCATCATGTAAAGTTAAGAACAACTTTAAGTTGCAGTATTAATCATCAGACGGGCTGTTTACCATTCTTGGAGCTCTGGGGAGGGTATCAGTCCAGCGAAGTCAGCAGCACTGCTCTCCACTCTGCCCTGCCACCAATTGGGATCCTGCTTGTCGATGATCTGAATGATGTCACCGGTTTGAAACTTCAGGCCTGCCTCTTTGCATGGGATGAGGTCATCCTTGGTGGGGTCGTACTCAAACTGGGCCCTCATGTACATCTGCAGGTTTAGAACACATAAAGTGAATTTAAAATTAGTAAAGAACAAGTAAACATTGCATTCTGTATTTGGTGTTTGTAACTGTACATTTCCGATTACCTGCAGACCTTAGCAATGTGTGCAATAATCTCCCATCACCTAAGACAGTCTCTGACATCCATGTATTTGTTGTTGCTGCACATAACCTTTTTAAGTGTCTTTCAGCTGACCTTTAAGCTTTGATACACAAAAGATAACAAACCACGTCTACAGTTACTCTGAGCTCTAGGAAGACATTTTTCTCAGCTTTCATTTCCAATGTTTTGAGACAGCTGTTACAAATTACATGCCCCTATGCCAGATGTTTACTGAGCATCACTGTAATTCTTTTGCAACAAATAACTGGTGTAAAAAGGAGCAGATATTTTAGAGTCCATGGATAAATACACTGATAAATGTATAATAAAGTAAGCTCATGCAAAGCATGAATTGAAATATTCAACATTTTGTTATATTGAAACATTTAAGCCATAAAAACGGGAGCATCTTGAGTATATGTGTAAAATCTAAACCTCAACTCTTTCGATATCAGTGTCATGTGTTTTTTATCATTCAAACATTGCATCAGAAACTGTTAATAACTTACTGACAATTGCAGTGTCTGCAGAACAAAATACATTCATATTGTTGTAATAAGAGTTTAATGTTATGTACATACTATAACTAACATTACCTGCACACATGCATAAATAGCATCCCTGTAAAGAAATATTCATACTGGGGCTTCAAACACATATAATTGGATTCTATAAATCTTAATTTGGAAATTCACCCTTAAACAGAATACACATGTTTATGATTTGATCTTGGACTGCTCAATTCATATTGTGAAAATGAACAATTTTCTCCCACTGACATCTAATATATCAAATCATCTGCTCACATTTTGGGGCTGATCTGCATAGAAAAATCACCCTGACTATAAATTTGTTGTCAGATTAACAACCAGTTGAACAGCTGCAAAGGTGTTGTTTATTTCTAGCTCAGATTAAATTACTAGCTGTTCAAGATCACAGCAGAAACATGTAAATTCTCTTCAGGGTAAATTATCATGAGGGTTAGTAATCAGTTCATGAACATTTGTGGTTTCCCCAAATCACTCTGGTAGTAGTGGTACACACACAAAATTAGTGCACCCACTGGAGTGGTCTGGGTCACCAAAAATAATGTTCTCAGAGATTAAAATTATGAAAAGCTTTTGAACTACGTCTACATATTAATGGACTACAAGGTTCAAAGTAGACTGCCATCACTGATCACAACAAAGAACATAATGTAATGCAGCAATAAACTACATTAAGATAAGAGCAACACTGCTGAATAAAATATGTTTCCTTTGGAGTTATTAAATAAAAGTTCTTTTAAATTAATAATGTACAGTTTATCATATATTCAAATAAAGCATGCTGTTTAATCAATAGCAGCTGACAAGCCAGCAGCCATATTTATGTTCAAGGCACAACACAAGGAACATGAATAGCTGCTGGAGGAAATGATGTGTTGTGGCCAGTAGATGGCAGAATGAAACACGCTACCAAAGTGTTTCAAATCAAACTAGTAAATCTACTGTGGGTGATGTTCTTTTGAATTTGAACTCATTTTATAGTCACCTGGGATGTTCATTGACTAATAGAAGATTCACCTGATAGAGAACAAAATCCTTTTTTTAAAAAAAGCAAGTTGACGAAGAAAAGACGAGTAGAAAAGCAGTCAAACTCATCTTTGCACATTACACCACTAGAAGATAGCATCAGGTCTGAATCAAAAGCTGATTTTCTTGGTTTAATCATGCAAATTTAAAAGGAATTTGGAAATATGAAAGACAAAATTCATTCAGAAAAAACATAACAGGCACTACAAGACATGACCGTAGCCTAGGTTATATTCTGCTGGTCATTTAATTACCTCACAGACTCGGGATCGACTCTGCATATTGGGAATGATCTTCATCGTGACTACTCCATTGGTTTCTTTCTGTATGTAAAGATGACACAGTTTTACTCATATGGAGACAATAAATGCAATAATTAAATATACATTAGTTTCGACTTTATTCATATGGTTTCGACTTACCAGAATTTTCTGTAGCTGATCAACAGTTTGGTTTGTCACACTTCTTCCATTGATTTCTGCTATTTCGTCCCCTTCATGTAACGACCCTGGAGAGAAGACGAAACCAGAAGAAGTGTAAAAACTCCAAATAATCTCCAGTTATTGTGGTCCTTTTACTGACTGTATTAGCAGCCACTGAAGTAGTATTTATTCTCCTGAGAGATAAGCTTAAAACAAGAAAAGCCTCTAAGAAAGGCAAGAAATACAAAAGAACTATGTATCAAAATGGCCATTGCAATAGAAATAAAACAGAATTTTCACTGATTATTACTGACAATAATATTGAGCAGCAGACAAAAACCTCAGCCACATCAGACTTTATGTAAAAAATAAATGTTATATCCCCTATGTTTGAAATATGAGCTGAGAAATGCATTCAATTTATTTTACTGATGCTCTTATCTTGCAGTTACTGAACCCCCCTCCAGTACGAACACAGATGCTAATGCTAAGCTAATTACAGATTTGCTGTGACTGAGACAAACCATAATAGACATTTCGGGTACAGAGCTTTGTTTCTAACCAGGTCAGCAAGCAAACGCCCCACTAGCACTCACACTAAAATCCATATGTGATTAATTACCTTGTCTGTGGATCATTCCCCCGTGCAATATTCTGGCCACGGTGCATCTTTGTTTGTCGTTCAGTTTCAGAGTCACCCCCTACAAAAAAATAGAGACCACAGTTAAAGAGGAGGATATCAGCAATACAAACTTGTATTTGAAAAATATAAAAATGGTGTGTGTGTGTGTGTGTAGATTAGGTGTACCATTGGCTCTGAGGGATTTTTTTCAAATGCTACTTCTTTCATCTTGGTCAGCTCTGTGCCGTTCATGTGTCCAGCACTACCATTGGTGTAAAACTCAGCTCCTTTATTCTCATATGTCTGCATAGCAGTCTGTGAAAAAAACGGAAAGAGGGAAAGAGAAAAAATAACATTATATTGTTTTATCCTACAAAAAACTAAAACAATTTAGCTAAAAATGGAAACAACAACAAAGTTCTACCTTCCTTCATGGTCATAATCTCAAAATTTTGTTCCAAAGAATTACAGTCAGTTCATTTGAAGAGTTCAGATCATTATCACACTGGTATTTCCTAATCACTCCAGTAGAAGCTTTTTGCTAATGTGTGCCAACAGCTATGTTTCATTTGCAGTTTCAACATATGTCCAAGGTTGAAAATTAACCCAGTGTTGTAACACCTCATTAACCACGTCCAGTGATCTGCTCCGCCAGGTTCATGTGGTCATGGATACCACCAGTACCATCAAGTCATCACATCAAAGAGTAGCATTAATGTAAGGAAACTAATTAGTGTTGGATTATTTTACAAATGATAGTTTTTGAAAGAATTTTCATTTTGGGCTGAACTGTGCTTTTACACCTAAATGAACCCAAATGAAGAGTCTAAAAGCAGGAAAATCCATATCACTAGAAAATTTCCATGCTTCTTCCAAAGTCTAAACAAAAGTGGCCTCCAGACCAGATCATAGTCAGTAGAAGAACTCAGAGAGGGGATCCATATATTTTTCAAGCTGTATGAGAAAAAGCTCCTCTGGCAAATGGAGTCACATCAAACATGTGCCGGCACAGGAGGAGTAAAATGGCTTTTTACATAGATATCACTAACATATTGTGTAAAACAATGACTACACGGCATCACAAGGTTTATAAATTGGTCATTGTACTCACATGAGGGATAGATTTACTGCATCAGCACAAACTTTCTATATGAAAATGACACATCAGCACTACTTCAGCCAAAAAATCAGTTTTCCAGCATCAGCACTACAATAAACCAATAAATATCATTATCACCCTCCCTGCCTATGACTCTCAGCCCTAAAATACTGTTTGGTTTGGTGTTGAATGTAGGCAGGAGCTTCATCCAAAAGAACTCCTCTTCACTTTTTAAGATTTATCTTTAACAAGCATGTATGTGAATATGAATAGTGGTCCAATGACATAAAAAAACATCACTCCTGTCTTTGTATTTATAGTTAGAGATGGTGCGTTCAGAGAGACATGTTGTGAAAGCCAACCAGTTGTTTTTCTGTGCAATATGATAGTTATTTACCAGCCTTGTGCTGTTATATCTCAGGACTGTACCAGGAGGAAACATTTGGATTGGCTCCTGTGTTGAACAGATGGAATTACATCCTCAGAGGAAAGGAATCTGTACAGCCATCTTGCTACAGATAAAATCAGCACTTATTCATCCTGACGCAGCACACATTGGTTTCTAACTCTGATGATACAAAATGTGTCTTACATGTTGTTCCTTCTCCTAGAGCAAAACGTTTTCATTGTAGAGCTGCCTGATATTTACAGTATAATGGGTAGTTTTCCCTCAAGGCACAGAGCAGGACGTAGTTTTTTCTTTCCAACAAAGTGCAGGACTGAGCAGGAAGGAAACTGAGAAAGGTTCAATCTAAAGGTCAAATATTATCATTGTGATAATCCACAATGGTACAAAACAACTGGAGCTATCTGTAGAAGATTAAGTAATAGAGGAAGTATGTCTGACCACTAAATGCTAAATATATTACCTAAATCAAATTTAGATTAACAATTAAATGTGCCTCATCCTGATTTTGACAAGAAGTCCTATCAGCTCCTTCACTCACACTATCAGTGTAAAGAGATAAACACATGATTAAAGGACTATATCCGCTTTTTGTCACTGAGTTTCACTCACTGCCCGTGTTACTATAGTTGGGGTCAGGAAGCCCTCTCAGAAACTTGAATACCAGTTTAGGGTGGGGAGAAGCAACAGAGTAAACATACAGCCGGCTGAATAGCAACATACATTTAGGACAGAGCAGAACACTTCCTGTTCTGAAGTTCGGCTCATCTTCTAGAGGCGGGTTTGGCTTTACATGAAGTCAATTAAGTAGATCATTAACTTGAAAAGATAGTGCACCATAAAAATCCACACCTTATTGTTCCAGTCTGCGTTTCTACATTGTGTGCTAAATATAATGTCACCTATTACGTAATATGACTGATTACATTATAATACACTCTGTCTCTTTCTTATCCTCTCTTGGCATACAACAGCTTTGCATTCCAAGTCAAGATATATTCATTATTAATCCCTCTCCCCTGTAGGGTTTAGGGTGGATTTCCTGTCAAAAGGCAAAGAGGTATTGATCTTTTGAAGGGACACAGTAGGAGATCAATATTTGGCCTGTAGGGGACTGCGTCTTTTAGAAATAAATAAACAGTGTGAGTAATAGGCCTATCAGACGAATTCCAGCCTTTAACAGCTACAACTTCTGTGAACACAGATTCAAAGAATTTGGAGAGATTATAGAGCAACTGCTGGAAAGGCCGTTGATGCTGAAAAGCGGCGCTCAAGTCGTCCGCCTGAAGCTTGACTTGCCAAAACTTGTCTTTAACATTTGGGCTTCTGTTTCATTTGAAGGCTGAGAAGGTGACAGTTAGCAGATGTGGCTGGAATAACAAGTCATGTTCTTGTCTTTGAGTTGAAATGCTATGAAAGATGTGCATGAATGACTGTCTATGGAGGGCAGTGCACTGTTCAGAAGTCTGAATTATTTGAACAGCATAGCTCAGTGTGTACATAGCCCAACAAGTCTCACTTTACTCATTACCAAACTCAAGTAAAAGAGTCTATCAATCTCCCATGATAGTCTTTATACACACCAATCCAGTCTCCGCTGTGAAGTAATGGACCATGTGACCTCACTTAAAGACACTGATTTTATCAAATCAGCAGTGAGCACAAGGACACACGCAGGCAAGACCGTTGCTCAAGGCTATTGAACTGCGAACTGCTGATGTCAGGAAAGGAGTTTCCTCCCTTCACCGTTTCCCTCAGTAGTTCACTGCTGACTGTTCAATTTCAGAGAAGAAGTTTAGCACAAAGAGTTCCCTCGGTGCTGATGTCTGCTAGATCCAGGCCTTAAGTCAAGCTTCATCCTGCCTGTTTCTTTCCCACTCATTAAAAAAAAAAAAAAAAAAAAAAGTTGCAGCTGTTTTTAAGATAAGCTACTTTGTAGTCATACATGTAAAGTGTTGCATAATTGAAGTCAAAGGTTACACTAAGTAATCTGGCTTTAATGTGGAAACAGGTCCTGTGTCTATTTCTAAAACAACAGCCTGCAGCGTGTGGTGTAGTAAACAACCTCCATGGCCTCAACTGACTGTTGACACTAATTCCACAGTAGCAGTTCCCAACTGTCTGTACGAAAAACCACACAGAACTGTTACCACATAGACTTGAATGCCACCAATGTGTATCTCTGTGTGTGCTTCTAACCTATATATCTATAATGATGCTGCTTTAAGATGACTTTACTCTCACTGTTTGAACATGAGATGGGATTTAGTAGAATACCATTTGTTTGACTAAAACACTGGCCCACAGTCTTATGATCTCAGCTAGAAACAAAGACCTCCTGACGTGTGAAACATCCTCATTTCCCCAATTTGTCAAACGGTTTCCAAACGTAGTTTTTAAAGGGAAAATACAGAAGTGAAATTGCCGATGCAATGTCTAGTGGATTCAGGTTAAAGCTGCCCGAGCAACACTGAGCAATGCAGTGATTACAAGACCCGATTTGAGAAGAAAGATCTACATGCACAGTTCTTTGTTTTTTTGTTTGTTTTTTTTTTTTTTTTTAGAGATCAACACATTCATAATGAAAACACGACTTGCTCTATTTTTAGAGATCTTGTCAAGGAACAAACAACGGGTCATGTGCCCCATCTCTGCTTCCCGGAAGCAAACGTACAGCAAAATGTTGGGGAGGGGGCTGTAAAAATTAAAGGTAAAAACGACACCCTACCTTGTCAGACTTTGGTTTGTTTTGAAGGAGCTGCTCCAGGTACAGGTCTGAGAGGGCTGTCCGGACGCTGTTAACAGGCTCCAGTATGACAGCAGGTTCGTTTTTATTGGATTTTAACGTCATCTTGTTGTTCATATATAAAAAAAAACGTGAACCCGACGTGCCCCCGCTCAAGGTCCGCAAGAGGCTGGCCAAGAAAATGCTGCCAGAGACTAAACTGCTGATAAGGAGTCCTGATGATGTGATAAGTCACTCTTTGAGACAAAAGTCCAAGGTTTTGATCAGCAGCAGGTGAGGTACATGAGATATCTACTGCGGGGACACCGCTGACAAAGCAAGTAAACATGCAACCGACTACTGCTCAGAGGGGCAGGCTCATGCTGCCTTCAGGTGCTCCCCGCAAGCTCCCAAATCCCACTACTCATGTTGTTTATGTCACCATGGATTCAGTTGCTTCCACATGGAAATGAAAGCAAAGTCATCAACGTGACGGAGTCTGTTCTCATATTATAGTTGGGCTTTTAAAGTGCTGCGTTTATATTATTGCATATGCTTTTAAGTGCACACCCATTCAATTAGCTATGTCTTACATGCTTATTTCATACTGTCTGCCAATCCTTACTTACTTAATTAATTTTAAGTAGACAAAATTACTGCAGTCAAAGTAACAGAATCATACCAATTGCCTCGCTCTGTTTTAGTATTCGTTTTTGCCCTTCTTATTACGTGTTGTCTCTATTTTTTAATATTATGTCTGTTGCATTATTTCTTTCCTTTTATAAATAAGAGTCCCTGTAGGATCACCCCCTAAACGTCAAATTCTAGTGAACAATCCACTTCGATATTGACCATTTTAAACAGTTTATGGACATTTATCAGAAAGTTCCATATTTCCTACAGTATGTGAATGCAGCATTACCGCAGCGGTTTCAACCAGAAGGGTCTAGCGATTTAGCTGCAGTCTTGCAGATTTACCCTACACGACACACCTACATTACTACGCGACACCCAGACCCATAACCCCTAACTATCCCCCTTTCTCACGTCTGAACCTAAGCAAGTGGGTGTGTCATGTAGTAAAGTGGGTGTGTCGTGTAGATGCTGCAGCTGAATGCATCTGGTCTCAGCAGGACTGAACTACCGAGCCATAAGGAAGGAAGGAAAATTAATCCTACTGACGGTGATCCCATGCAGCTGGTCTGCATGTACATTACGAAACAGTGCACCCTAATGTAGTAGACTATGACTGTCTGGGTGCTACTTTAAAAATAGGAATACAACAGTTATCAAGGGGATAGTACTACATGATTTATTAATACACGGCGTGCAGCTTGAGAAAAATGGCAACAGTATTGCAACCACGCACAAGTGTGTTTTAATGTGCAACTATGTAGTCTCCAGAGGGGGCATAGAGACTGTATAAATGGGTCAACTCTCCTTAGTGTTACATAAATTAATGCAAGTCCTATAAAATGAGCACTTATGAAGTACAAATGTAACATTAAAAAGCATGCATACCCCTTATTTGGTCTACAAGTCCTGAGTGTTAAATTTTGCATATGGATACACATTTAAATGTTAAAAAAAAAAAAAAATCTAATATTTCCTATATAGTTCCAGTCTCTTTTCTTGCACCCCAGATTGAATGTGCTTCTTCTACACAACCTGAACCATAAACTCCTGAAACAACATTTACGAGAAGTTTTCATATTAATAAATGATATGTTGAATGTTGAATATAGAGAAAGCCGATCTAGCCTGCACCGAACTTGGGTTATCAGATCAGAATGTTATGCCAAATCAGACAGTTGAGTGGTGAAAACGTAAAATGTATGAACAATGTTCCTTCCTGGCTGTTACACTTAAAACACTGATGCTGTTTGGATGCTTTGTCATGTGTTATGCATTTGTTACACAGATAATGTGCATTATTCTTGAAAACTTCTTTTCTTTTGGAAACTCTGGTGTGACTAAAGCTGAGCCCTCTTCTTTTCACTTCAGAGAATACCAAAATAGACTGGTAATGAAGGGGATAAGGAAAAGTGTACTGAGCCAGGTAATAAATTGTAGCAGATCAGCTGCTAGTTTCCAGAGGGGACTCCAGAGGGAGACAGTATGGTGGTTAGTAGCAGTCATCCACCACTAACATGACTCATCAAATAGCTCAAGTCTGTCTTAAAACAACTTTTTTTTTGCCATACATAATAATTCCTCCTGTTCATACTGACCATTAGAAGATCCCTTCATAATGCACAGAACAAAGCAAGTGATGGGGGTCAAAATACAGTCTTTGTTCTGTGCAAAAATGTATTGAAAAGTTTTCCTGAAGCTAATATGAAACATTACTCATCCAGATTAGTCAAAACAAGTAGATATATTTCAACATAACAGTCTTTTTAGTGCCAAAGTCCCTCTTTTGTTACTGTACTTCCACCGCAGCTCAATAGGGAAACACTGTCTGAGGAAACACAAAGAGGGAATGTGATGCTGAAAAGACTTGGACCTGGATTTAGTGTCACCTCCTGCCTGAGCAGTGCCAAATTTTAGTTCCAGAGAAGCATCCCTAAACAGTGGAAACAGGAGCAGAGTCATGACAATGGCTACCATTTAAGTTAGGGCTAATTACATTACTAAAGGCCTTTTCTGTTGTCACTTGAATAGCACAGATCTGATTAGCCCTCTAGTTCCTGTGTTTTTCAAGTGTGTTTTGTTTCATGATTACAATCCTTCTGTCATGTTTGTTCCATATCTGCCAGTCCAGGGTTTCCTGTGATATTTTACAGTGAAGGTGGACCACTTCACCTGAAACAAAAAGTCACGGTAGGAAAAGCACTGATGTAAATAATAAACTTAATACTGGCTGAATTCCATTTAGCTGCTTCAGTTTCAGGGTCCTGGTATTGTGAATGAACCAGAATGGCTCACTATCATAGTTTACTGGGACACTTGAAGCCATTGTTAATACTGTGTGTTTTTCCCTATTAAATTACAATTCAAAATGCCTGCTGTGAAAAAGGCTGATTGTTTAGGACGTCATGAGACACCTCAGCTGAACAAGTCCCTGAGAGAGACCTGCAGTCCCCTGATCGTTCACCCGCTTGCACAGCCACAACCCATCTTCTCTACTAATCTACTCATGTAATCTCATACAGGTGTGAGACTGAATTTATACCAAGTAAAGACTGTCGAGTTACATTGTCTGTTCCTGAAACCACAGCTTTGATAGGCTTTTTCATGGTAGACAGGTGTAAATAAAATGAATGATGGATGAATTATGTCTAGCTTCTTCAATTTCAGGGTCACTGGGAAACTTGAATAGAACAGGGGTATCGTTGTTGTTGTTAGCTCTCTTTTCCCCAAGTCCCCGAACTTCGTGGAGGTGCAATAATACATTTCTGAAGTACTAACTTTAATGTTGTTTTTACACCTCTTCTTGCCCTGTTGTGATGTCAAAATGTTGCGTGGTTATACCACTAAGGGGGAATAATGAGAATATATGTTTTGTTTTCTAATTTGTGTGAACCCAATAACATTAACTTTATCTAAGTGTACCTTGTTACAGCAGGTCCAAACCTGGACATGTGGCAACTCCAATACCTGCCCTGTTGATAGAAATGGGAGAGATGACCTTGGAAATCAGATGATATAAATTTGGATTGAAATACTTGATGAAAATAGCTAATCTACTGATGCAAAGCTAGGGCACATCGTCAGTGATGTATCCTGAGGTCATCGGGTGTTTCGGGTCTTTCAAACATCAGACACTCTCACTCAGGCGACCCAGCTGAGATTGATCAAGCCTCAGCTTGTGCCTTGCTGCATTCTCCCACAGATCTGCTCTCTTGATCCAGAGCCACCTGGAGGCTTTCTCAGCAGCCTCTGTGTTGTTGTAGATGGCCCTCCTCCTCCTCTCGCCTGTGATGCCAAGCACAGTGTAAGCCCGACACAGCAGCTATCCTACAAAGCCTCTGCACCCTACCTCCACAGGCAAGCACCTTGCCTTACAGCCTTGTCTGTAGCAGTCGCTGACTAGGCCCTCGTATTTCTCCCTCTTGTGCCTTTCATGGCACCTGGTCGTGCTGCCAGTGATATCAGCCCTCCCCCAGAACCTTTGAACAGCAGTTCAAGATGTGCATGCTGGTGTATTGACCAAGCCCCAGCAGTGCAGGTTGGATTTAGAACCCGATGCGGTGTGGCTTTGACCAGTTGCCGCCACTCCTTTCCCTGAGCCTTGTCATAACGGGAGATTGCAGTTCCTAGCCCAGCCACTGGCCACTTTTTTCATACTGAATGATAACAAAAGAAAGAAACCCCGGGGATATAGTCAAGGAAATTAAGACCCATCTGCAACAAGAGTGGACATCATATTTACAGATTTATACAGAGGGATCAAAGGATCTAAAGAGTGGCAGGGAGGGAAAATAGCATTTGGAGTAACTATTCTTGAATCAAAAATTAAAAAGGAACATGGAATTTCAGATCAGATGTCAGTATTCACAGCAGAGATGCTGTTAATATTATGGGCACTTGGTGGACACTGGTGAATTGAGGTCAATAACCCAGACAACTCCGTCATATGCAGTGATTCAGCAGTAGTTTTACTTACAATAAGATAAATCAAATCCAAGTCCAGACCTGATATATTGACAGAGATTTATCAAACATTACAAAGAATTCACAAAGCACAGTGTGAAGTGGCTTTTATTACAGTACCAGCACACAAGGGTTTAGAGGAAAACAAGAGAGCATATTACTTGGCAAAGAGCGCTGCTCATGAGGATAGAGTAGAAATGGCCGTACAATATGAACTGTCAGAATAAACTTCAATCATAAACAAGTCAGTAAAAGAAATGTGGCAGAAAACATGGGAAACAGGAAAGAAAGGGAGGGCTTACTTTATCATAGAGGAAACAGTGGAGAAAAGCAATTTTGCCTACAAAAGAAAAGATTCAGTTGTCATAACCAGGTTGAGGCTTGGGGATTGTGGGCTCTGGGAGGCCTTTGGAGGAAACTGTTCAAAGACCTGTGAGCAGCTGGAGAAACAGTTTTTGCGTCCTTCCATGGAAACTGCTAAGATTGGTCCTTGGAATTTTAAGACTTTTGATCATAACCAGACATAGAATTTTGTATTTCATAGCATGAAGAATACGTTAGGCCTGCAATAAAACATATTTTGCAACCTCAGGTACTATTTTTTAAATTTAATTTTACACTAAAGCCTGTGACAGGGGTGAGAAGGGGTCAAAGTAATATGGTCGAAAGTCTCTCTGTGGTCAAAGCCAACAGGACAGTTCTCTTAATACATCCATGAACAGGACGCATGCAACTAAATGAGAAAATCATGTTTTATACAAATAAATTTAGAAAATGTCATTTAGAAGTAGTTTTCTCATGTTTTTGAGTGACAAGGTGAATATGTTATGCTTGACAATGAAGGTTTTGAAAGAAAAATGTACCAAAAAATATTCTAAAAGAAAACCAAAACTAACCAGCATTTGAATTTGATTTCTTCTCTGAGGAACATGAAACTTATGGACATACATAAATCATTCTATTTTAACCAAAATATGCTATATGTATTTATTTACTTTCATTTTACTTCATATATAATTTATATATAACTATAAGTAATAATTTACTTTATATATAATAATTTAAATTAGATAGGAGAACTTAGTATTATCGGTATTATTTATAAAAACAAAGAAGAAGAAGACAAACAGTAGGTCTGTTTTTTTTTTTCCTAGGACGGCAAAGTCATGACCTGCACTACTCCGCTCTGATTGGCTAGTGCTTGTTCGTTGCGTTGGTAAGGTTTGGATATGAAGAGTGATACTGGTTAGGATTGGAGTAAGAATATCAGGGAAAACCAATCAGAGGCAAAGTAGGGCGGGTCATGACTTCGCCATCCTGGGAAACGAAACTGGCTAACAGTAGATGGCAGCAGTACGCCATGACAGCCTCTAGTCTGTCTAATCCAAAGTAGAAGAAGAAGGGGGACCTGACGCTCTGTGATTTGTAGAGACATGTTGTAAAACATTATACTAAACCACCGCTATGCAGTGTTTAATAATTAATATCGGAGTATCTTTTAGAACTGATATATTTTCTGAGATTAAACACTTGCCTGTGTGAAAGAGAAGCGCCAAAGGAGTAAAAAAAAAAAAAAAAGCACACTACTGGACTATTTGTGGTGGGAGTTTGTTTTGCAACTGCACGGTGACTCTTCAGGAAAGTACGTTAGAGTGTATTTAAATACGTTTATTTAATTGATCAAAATCATGTTTACTCCTGCGATGTTCGGGACGTTAAATAGTAAACTGAGACCTGCTTTGAAACAAGCCCAGCTGCTGTGTGGCCTCAGAAACACACAGATACCATGGAGACACAAGACGCAGACCCGAGCCTACTCTGCACCTGCAGCGACTTTCCAATTACTTGATGACTGTCTTGGTGAGTTTAATGACATCTTTGTAACCCAGTCACAACCTTAAGTGTTATTTCTGACATATACTTTACTTTATTTAAACCTTAATAACCCGTTAATAACCTCTGAATATGAATTCACCAGAGCTCAACTATGGAGGCAAGCCGATGCATTTTAACTACGTGTGGCTTCGGGATCACTGTCGCTCTACTTCTTCATTCAACGCCACGACTAACCAGAGAAACCTGGACACTGGAGGTATAGACCTCAACATTCGCCCTGATAACACCAGAGTGGAGGATGGTCATCTCATCCTCACGTGTAAGTCAGTTATAAGTGCACTACTGTTAAACTGAATGTCTGGAAACTAAAGGATGAGTTGCTGAAGCTGTCAGTGTTAAAGTTAAATACAGCTGTCTGCACCTCAGAGGACCTCATTCAAACTAAGTGACTAGTAATGACTCAGTTAGTCATTAACTCATTACACAAGGCTGAATTACTAACTGGGCAAAGATGACAGCTGCCCTTAGATGGCCAGGTTCACTGCATGTCAGCTGGTGGTCATTTGAATAACTGCAAATTTGTTGGAGAAGTAGTAAAGATCTACTATTATTGCATTATTGCAGGTGCATGACCATGTGTTAAAATATATTTTTAGGACTATGCATATTCCTAAATAAAGATGCATTTAATCAAATTATCTGGTAAAGTACCTGACACACTGGTAGTTCCCCATTATAGGAGTGCTGGTTGGTACTATAGGCCTCTCTGGGTTTATACAGTGATAAAGCAGTCATGTATATTCTGCTGTGTGCACAGCACTGCGCCAACTATAAATGTTTGTCCCACGGCTTCTGACAATTAACAACGATTAATAAAGCCATGCATTTTCAAAATTCAGTCAAAAACTGTCTTTTAAAATTGCTCTGGCTTGTTGTAGATTGTTATGCTTTATTGCACATCTGACAGTTGTCAGGGACATCACAAGAAAGTTATGAATGGATGGAGCAAAGAGCTCGAGTCTCAAGGCTTAAAGGCCAGAGAAATGAACAATGATTGTTGCACTTAATAACAAAGTCATTATTTGGATACAGTCAGATTTCATATGTTTGAATATTATGTTGTTAGTTATCTATGCAAATAAATCACAGCTTGTCACAAACACACTGGTACATAGTATGTTAGAAAATGTACTCCAAAAAATTCCAGTTGTCTTTTTAAATCCTTGTATCAGCCATTGACAGATATAACGATTTTCACTGAGTTGGCAAAGGTTTTAAGAAAATATGTACCAAAGACATTAATCCATAAAAGATTAAACAACACAGCATTACATCATGTAGCTTGTTTTATTGTCTAAAGATTCACTGTGTAAAAGGGTATAGTCAGGTAATGAAATAACACCCTTGTTTTTTTTTCCATTGTATAATAAAAGGTGATGAAAGGGCATTATGTAACCTGGGCTTAGAGTCCAACCCCCATTATAATCAGGGGATTGCAACATATGTGAATAATTGGCCTCATATGGAAAATGTCACAAAAAAGATGAGACTGAAAATATATTAGATGCTTATTTAATGTATTCTGTGGAGAAATCAAAGCTGCCAGGTTTCAGACACAATAAAAAAGAAGTGTAAACATCAAGGCTTTTGTTATTGTGTCCAGTACAGCTGGTGAACACATTTTATTCTAGAAAACTCAAACACCACCCAAGAAGCATCTTAGCTAAAAGGAAGGGAGGCCTGGTTCTGCACAGGATGCAGAAAGTATTATAGTCTCTCTCGCATTACTCACAAGTGAAGAAACACCTTCCACCACCATAGCAAAGCCATGTTACAGGAACAAACAATCCCACAATAGCCAGGTGTGGAAATGGAAACAGGTGTTGCCAGTGAAATCCACTGGCTTCATGTGCACGCACTCAACCTTAAATTTCCCCTCCCTTGTTACCCCGCAGCTTTAATGTCTGTGAACCCTGATTCCAGCTTGAGGAAGCTGTGACATGAGCAGTAAGTCTGCTGGAACATTCAGTATTTAAAATGGGGAGCACAATATGGACTGGAGGATACATCACTGCAAGCTTTTAATACCATAGCAGTGCAGTCAGAGTCTGGTAGCTGAGAGATGCCCATGCTTTCTATTTCGCCTGTGGCGCTCAGGGTCATGCTTAAAAACTGATGTCTCCCTGTAGGCTGCTCCAGAATTTTTGGCGCAGAGGATGGACTGTCACAGTGTTTTAATGTACACACTAGAGTGACACTGTAACTTACATAAAGTGACAAATGAGGACGTACCAGCCCCAAGACAGTTGATGATGCACATATTCCTGTGGGCGTACTGGTAATTATGCCTCTCCCTGTTAGTGGTGCATATTCAAGGTCAGTTGAGTCTAAGAGTGCACATGCTCTCTATCCATGAACAGTTTTCATTCTGCAAGTGTAGCCTACACTAACAGCACATCTGGTTACCAAAAGAAGGTCTTTACCTATTTCACCTCATCCCTCAGATCCCATGATTTGTGGATGGTATGATGGCATGATAGAGGATATCTCATTCAGATAGCTTCATATTAGCCATCATTGACTTGGTTTGCTAAAGACTTAATCTCATGGATACTCATTGCACGTAGATCAGAGCCCCATCTACTCATTTGCTGCATGCAGATAAAGAGAAAATGTCTCATATGTTACTTATTAACCTTGCCAATTATTAACATTTTAGTTGTGCATTGCTAATATTGAACAATAAATTAAGTTAGCATTTAGCAACTTTGATGTCCCTGAATATGCTTTAACCTTTCATTCAGAATTGATAAAGACAAGTTGAAATCATGTCAACCATAGTAGTAAATGCACTTTCTATGAGTTGTACCGAATAACAATGTTTTTCTTTTCTGCTTCCTAGGGCCTGGTGGTCATGTAACAAAGTACAGCCTGGGCTGGCTAGCTGAGAACAGCTATGAAAGACAGAAGCAGATCACTGTACAGCCACGCATCCTTTGGAATTCAGATATCTATACAAAAGCAAACATATCTTCTGCCAAATGGGAGAAGTTTATGAGCTGTGATGATGAAGTAAAGAAGTTTCTTCAGAGCTATCTTCTGTATGGGATCGCTTTTGTCGATGATGTCCCAGCAACAGTTGAGGCCACAGAGGCAGTTACCCAGAGAGTCAGTCTTATCAGGTATGAAGTGCTACAGTACAACTGTGTTTCTTACTAATGATAAACATACACAGCTATTCTGCACTGGTGATACAGGGAAGGTTTGGCCTTGTCTACTTATTACTAATCGTCTCATATTTTGTATGACTTATCCACAAGAGAGACGACATATGGACGAATGTGGTGCTTCACTTCAGACTTTTCCAGAGGAGACACTGCCTACAGCCAGCTGGCCCTGGACCGTCACACTGACACCTCGTACTTTCAGGAACCATGTGGGTAAGGACTGAGGTGGGATATCGGAACACCACTAAAGCAATTAAGAAGAAAGGAAACAATGTGTCTTCCCAGGAACAATGTTACGCTGAATAATCCAGATTATTCACAATGTCCACAATGTTTTCTTTATACTGAACAGTTTTACATACCCTCACCTAAACCCAAGAAATGTAATGTAGTTAATATTTTTTTCTAGCAACCCATGCAGTAGTTTTAAGAAAACTGTTTATTATGGTCATTTTATTACAACTTTTTGCTGCTTTAATGCTGATTTTCTTTGTTGCAGAATTCAGGTTTTCCACTGCCTCAAGCATGAGGGAACTGGAGGAAGGACACTACTTGTGGATGGATTCTACGCTGCTGAAAAATTACGGCAGAAGTCACCTGAAAATTACCAGCTACTAGCCAGTATACCCATCAGACACGAGTACATTGAAAACACTGACAACCACCGAAACCACATGACAGGCATTGGCCCTCTGATTAATGTCTATCCTTGGAACAATGAAGTTTACATGATCCGGTATGTTAGTGATGTCATTTTGAATGATGTTATTCTCACTCATGTCTGTGCAATAGTGAATTATTAGACATCTATACTTATATAGCGTTCTAAGAAGGAGTTTAAGTGGAGGTCAGTACTGGAGGTGTGATTAAAAAAACTTTAAGATATGTTTTAAAACATATAAAAAATACTTTGCTTGGAATGATTTATTTTTTTTTAACAGATACAACAACTATGACCGATCAGTGATTAACACAATCCCCCATGATGCTGTTCAGCGCTGGTATGTGGCCCATCGAGAATATACCACAGAACTAAGGCGGCCAGAGAACGAGCTATGGGTGAAACTGACTCCAGGAAAAGTAAGAAGGTTACACTTCTTAAAGGGAAAACAATAATTATAAATGCTTCTGCAAATGTCGAAATCAATCAATCAATCAATCAATATACAGCTTTAAGATAATTGAAGAGTAAATAGAAAGATGCACATGTCAGTGTTATTCAGTGTAATCTAAGGATTTTACCCTCTCTTGTCGTCTTGAGGTGATTTTCATTGACAACTGGCGTGTCATGCATGGGAGGGAGTCTTTCACCGGTCTGAGGCAACTCTGCGGATGCTATCTGACCAGAGACGACGTCCTCAGCACTGCACGCTGCTTCGATCTGCAGGCATGACCCTGGACAAGAAAGTCACTTCACTTCTGTGCCTTATCAGTTAGCCAGTAATGTACAGTAGCTTTAAATCTCAGATGCACTGAAAATTCTCTTGATTCAAGACAATCAACCAGTCCCACTCATGGTGCATATTGTACCTCACCCATCCCTGTGCAGTCTTTTGTAATTGATGTTTGTTCCCAAACAGCTTGCTATTGTTGAGCTCATACGATCATGTGATCAAATGAAATGATGTAATGGAGAATTATGCAAAATGCATGAAGAAGTCAGTAAAATTACACTTCAGACAGTATCATTACAGTGAGTTAGTTATGTTTACTGCAGAGTGTTGAATGATTGACTGACAGATATAGTATTGGCTGTTGTGTTAAACCACGGAACATGTAAGACTTCATGACAGGAAGCTGTGCAGCAATAAAAACACAACTCTATTTTGAGAATCCAAAGTCTAAGAGTTGAAGTGACCCTAGCGTTATTGTATTCTACAGTAATGAGGTGTGTGTGTGTGCGCATTCTCGTTTTTAGAATCACTGTCAAATACTCATCTAGAGATATGATGAAGTAAGAAATAAGAACATGTTTGCTTAAATATTTACTTGTTTATTCATTTATCTATTTAGTGTAGGCCTAAAAATCCACTTCAAATTGTGAGAATACTGACAGCCAGTCTGCAAAGGAACAAATGAGCCACTTTGTTACATAAAATTTACAGAGTTGCACACAATTTATGAGCAATTAATTTTGACTTATATTTATTATTGTTTACTTATTATATGAGACTTATACCTTATCATAATTGCAGTTTTAATTGAATTTCTGCATGTTTCCACCTCCTAACAGTAAAACCATCATTTGAAGCCTGAGGCCAGACTAAGCCATATTCATTATTTCAAAACTAATGTGCCCAGAGTGTGTAAAGATGGCTGACTTTGCACCAATTTATTGGTAGGGTGATAATGTGTTTGTCCCTCTTTATAAGTGTGGAACTGTCCTCAGATGCTGCCAAACAAGCTGTATGAATGAAACAATGTTGGCAGTGATTCATACAACAGCAGCACACTGAAAACAGACAGTGCAAATTACGTTGGTAAAATCTATTTAAAGCTTATGTGTAACCTGTGTAAGACTAATTAAAATTAAGATGCTGTGAGTACAGTATACTCACCATTTGTCTCCACAAAGACATCTTCAATATTTCTTAGTAGAAGGAAATGTATTGAAAAGGCTGCTGCTACTACTTGCCAAATATTCATAAATTTGTGGATATGAGCTTTACTTTGTCAGAGGATACACAGGATGCTTTGCAGTAAATTTATGGATTTGGTTGTGCCAAAGAAAAAGCAATTTCGTGTTTGCTTTTACTAATGGAGAAATAAATAAGGTTGTCCTGAATCTGTAGTACAAAATGTTCCTAATTCATATGCAGCTGTTAATAGAGTTGAGGATCAAAACCAATGACCCAGTGATTTTATTTTTTGTCCTGGAATGAAATGGATCAAGTTTTCATCGGTGCCACCCTACACATTTAGAACTTGAATTAAGATAAGGAGTGTATAAGTGTAGAGTAATCTGAAGATATGTACATGTGTATTCTTGATATGTAAAAGTAAGATCTCAGTCAAACAAACAGTGAACTAGTTCAGAATTGAACCATTATCTTAAGGAGAATCTGTGGGAAAGAGACTTATCTGACACTGTGGTCAAAACTTTTTTCTTAATATCAGGTCACACAGATCACTGGTTTCTCCCCTTGTGAGCTGGGAAACAGATGTCTATTCTACAGTTGAATGGCTCCTTGTCTGCGAGAACTGACCAGAAGCATGTAAGCAAAGCCAGAGTGAAGGGCCAAGTCGCTCGAGTTAGAGAACAAAACCATGTGTTCCTCCTTTCGGGGAAGAAAACAAGCCCACATTACAAGAAAGAAATACTTGAATAATTACACAATACTCAAGGAAGAAAGTCACTGAAACCCACGTCAAATCTTCATAGAGATCCAAGGGACTCTATCCTGACAGCATGCTTGAGTTTTAGTTTGAGGCTCCAATGTAAGTCTGCTGCCACCTAGATGCTACTTGATATTGTCAGTTATGGTCAAACAGGAAGCAACATGAATCAGCAACTCAGAAAAACATTATTTAATCATGATCTGCAAATTGCTTGAACATTATTAAACAAAATAGTCATACTTCATCCACAGTTGCTTTACAGTTCTTATTACCAGAGATCAATTAACCTTTCAGCTTTCCTGACATTTACTATGAAAAAATGATTTAGATTTTCTATTGTAACTGTATTATTCAACATATTTTATGATTTTTATCATTAAGTTTAAAACGTCTGACTATAAAAAAAAACTGTAAAAGACAAAACACATTAACTGAAAAAGACAAAACACATTATTACAACCCCCAGTATTAGGACAGCAGTGATCAATTTATCACATTGATCCTTTGCATGATGCAGACTCTGCAAGTGTTATCAAACATATCTACATGTATTGATTCTTACATTAAATTCAGATATTGGTTCTTATATTCTATATATCTAAGACCGAATGAGTCATCGATATGCACTGATTGTCACACTTACTATTAAATGTTTAAAAAAAAAAAAAAACAAATGCAAGGAACAAGCTGGAAAAAATGCTTTGTGTGGTCTAACACCACAAGAGAAGCTGTAGAAGACTGAACTGATTGTGAGCAGAATAACTTTTTTGATTCACAACCCATGTAACAAAACACGGACATGAGCTTCATCATGTTGATTAAATCTGAGAATGACGTATCTGGAAGACTGAACATCCTGTTGTTCAGAACTGTGACGTCATCCCAGTTGTTTTCACCAGGCCTTTTTTTAGGCTTGTGGCTCATCTGCCTTAGCATGACGGTTGCCAGCTGTGGTTGCCACGGGAACGCTCTCTGAAGCTTCCTGAGCCTGAGGAGAGCTCCTCCTAGTGGATGGAGAGAGAGCTGACGTTACACCCTTTAATTGCAAATGACATGATGAAATGTATCATTACGATCCTCACCTCATCTCGTTGGCCTCCGACATTTTGATCGCTCTGTATTTGTGCTTCTTCATGGTGTGAGCGATGAACCACACGACCAGGATGATCAGAAGACACCCAAGCAATGCGCCGATAACTGCACCAGCAATCACCCCATCTCCCGCTTCTGTACAAACACAAAAAGTTCCATGAATGAAACCTTTTTATTATCTTATCTGATGTGCTTTTTTGTGTCAAAAGTAAAAAGTAAATGTGAACATACCAGGGCTCAGCTCAATGGTGCAAGTTGAAAATCCCACTGCATTTGTAGCATTGCACTGGTACTCCCCAAACTCAAACTGGGATATATTTCTGATTTCCAATTTCCCAGTTGTGGTCACTGAAGAAACAAGTGCATAACTGTTTCTTAAAAAAGGATAAATGTGCACATATTTATATCACAAGCAGTACTCACCTCTTCCCAGTATAGGCCTCCTTGTCCTTGTCTGATCCAGTCTGATCCAGGTGTATGTCGGGCGTGGGCTCCCATGCTCACTGTGGCAGGTCAGAGTGACCAGGTGACCCGATTCCACATCACCGTGGACAGAGCAATAAGGAACAGAGGGCCTCTCTGACAGACCACAAGGAGGATGCAGGGGTTTATTAGGTGACATATATTCAGTCTTAGATCTACTTGATATTATTATGCAGCGCATCCACCATCCGTAGAGACCATTGACATTTTTCATAGCATTTCAAGAGTTTCTGGCTGAAATAATCAGCTTTGGTAAGAATATAGAATGTGATGGAACATTTAAATTTCAAAATCGGTGCTATACTCATGAGTCAAATACACACGCAAATGAAATAATAATATCTGTAATGAAAGACAGGAGCTGCATTATGTTGCTGTAATAGGAGACAATTATCATTTTAAAACTAACAAGACTTTGATTAGTCAAAACAGCTCATAAAAGTCATATCATATCAGTTGTAAGTGGAGAAAAGGTGTGTAACTACGACCGTTTTCATATTTGAGTTTGTTGTTATTCAAACACAGTGTCACGTGTCTCATCATTAGTCATCATGAAGCGGGAACTGTGTTGGGAGTGTCCCCACAAGTGTGTCGTTCCTGACTTGAGACTGAATCCTTTCTGTGTATTTCGTGGTGCCTGGCTATTCATCATTAGGCTTTTCAATATTGATATGACAAATCTGCTAAAACATTTTTACAATTGTATTTTCACATTAGTTATATATTGATTAGGAACATAAATATTAGCATAGTATAATAATGTAAAAGTAAGTGATGTAAATTGTCTTTGATCCCATGATAATCAGCATGTGAACAGCCATACATATTCATATGGTGCTTATTCATGCATCACATTGACTGTGTAGAAAGTGTTCTGCAAACATTTTCATATAAAGTGTGGTTAGCATGCAGCAGATGCTGATATATATTCTGTATGCAGTACAAGGATGCAGTCACAGTCCTACTCTAATTTCCAACACTGACAATGAGGAGACTGCTGCAGTAACCATGGAAACTACTGAGGATACTGAGGCCTGCGAGGTTGTCCTGGTAACTCGGTGAATGAGAGGATTCAAACTGAATGTAATTCCCTAATCGCACTATTCAGGGCCACTATTTTAATAGATGTGTTAATGTTATGACACTGATGATAGATACAGATAATTTCAGATGC
This sequence comes from Euthynnus affinis, assembly GCA_029490765.1. NCBI lineage: Eukaryota > Metazoa > Chordata > Actinopteri > Scombriformes > Scombridae > Euthynnus > Euthynnus affinis. The sequence continues at coordinate 7,357,121 of CM055854.1, read as the reverse complement.
GGGAAGAATGCCTAAATATTTCACTGAAATCAAAGTGCTCTTACTACTGTTGGATTTCACCCACAGGAATTCAGACTGGAATTTTGTGTTAAAACAATACTGAAAGGTTGAAAGTAAAAGAATAGCTCACTCAGACATGAGTAAGGTAGCCCTACTTTCCTTGAAAAATATTAAGTGGGACAAAATGACAATTGGGGAAGCAGAAGGGTTACTGTGACATCCCAAAAATATTAAAATACAACTTTAGATTACAAATAAAACTTCAATGTAACATTATTTTCATTCTCAGAGACCAGTAACTTCAAAGAGACCGTTGGTGTGCTTCAGCTCTCCCTTTCCAAGTAGCCACACCTTTACAAGCAAGAGAATTACAGCCGAAGCACCAACAGGAGGTTCAGATTAGGCCTTTTCACCATTTTAAAAGCTGTTTCAAACAGCACCAGCAGCTCCTGCTGTCAGACTACACCTGTGTCCATGTGTGAACACGACTTCAAAAGCGGAACATCGGAGTGCCATTTTGACACAAAAATAATCAGGTACTCTTACTTCCTCTCATAATGCAAATATTCAAGCGATACTGCTAATGGGTGTGGTCTTGTCATATGACCTACATTACCTACACACTCATTGTACTTTCTTCTTATATTACGTGAAGTAACGACCAGTGGGTGACTAACCTCACAGCAGTGAATTTGCATTACTGAAAGCTCTTCTTTTTTCTTGAGGGTGTTTAACTTAAATCTGAGAAGGCACAGTAAAATACTTGAATATTGATAATGCATTTAAAACACAACACTTTCGACATTCCCCTGGAGTTAAACAAACTTACCAAGAACATTCACACGGATGCCAACCTGAGATTGTCCGGACACATCAGGAAGGTTGTGAACCTCACAGGTGTACATTCCGGCATCAGATGGCTGCATGTTGGTGATTATTATTGAGGCATTTTTGGTTGTGCCGGCGTCAGAGGGAGGCTGAATCCGGCCCTCATAAGATTTCGCAGTGACACTCTTCCCTCCCTGATAGTAATACACCTGAAAGCAAACAGCAAGAATTCAACACAGTAAAGACACTTTCCAAATGATACCATAGTAAAAACTCATGTTGTGGGGCTGGTTTGTTTAAGAGGTCTGAATGTTATCATTTAGAAACATGAATTCAAAGTTGACTACTAAACGTATAGATACAGAAACTCAATTTCACATTGGAGTTGTGCTCAACTCATTTTATTCAGTCTGTGCTTGCTAGGTACCATGTACCATGTACATCATGTACATTTCTTTAAAAGCATTTTTCTGTTAGTTGGATGAAACTGCACTTAAGAAAGGCAGCTGCAGTTTGTTAAGTTGGCATTGCGAAACAAAAACAGATTTTTTACTTATTCATCAACAGCTTTAAAAAATACATAGTCTTGACTAACTATGTGTCAAATAAAAAAAAGTTGTCCTAAGGGTCTGGATGAATTACTTTTAGTGTAATTATATCAATTGGATGGTATCATTTTATGTAAAAAGCAACTTGACTATCTGTGACTCTCACTATTAATAATACTTATTAATATCTGCAATGATTCTGTTTAAAAAAAACATCTGTTATTCTCAGTCACAGGCTTTGTTGTCTCAGCAAGGTGTGGTTCCTAACAGTTCGTTAAGAACACGCCATATTCAGAAAAAGCACAGCTAGCCTGTGTGTGTGTGCATGAGCGGGGTTTTTTTTTTTTTTTTGCTTTGTTTTCTGTGAGTATTTCAAAATACAGGCAAACTCCTGAATATCCTCCTAAATTCTGAGTTTTGTGGTGAGATTCCACCAAGTGTTGTTGCCATAATTATGCCCAAATTGACATAAATGCCCATCAACATGCTGTATTTTGGTAAAGAGCTGTAATTTTGACCTCTATGGTGGTGAAGCACACAAGCTTGAAAGAAACACAGAACGACTGATGTCTTACTGCCTTACACAATCATTAAACAAACATAGTGAGCTACTGGACAAACTTTGAGGAAAAAATATTACATTTGAGCTCAATCTAATTTTTATTTATTTTTAATCATTTGAATTACTCTCATTCGTCACATTTAATCAAATCTGCTTCATTTGGTGCAAAGCTTGGATCTGAGCAGCAGTGTGTGTCTACCTGTTGTGGGCTCAAGGAAGACGATGAATCAAAGTCCCACTGGATGGTAAGGCTGGTGGTCGGTGCTGTAGTCTCAAAATTACACTGGAGAAGGACATTTCCGCCACTTGTAACATTGACATGTTTTTGTGGGGTTGTGACTGTGATCAGCTCAACGCATCCTACAAAACAACAAGTTTATCAGGTTTCAAGTATCATTGGTTTAATCCAAAACTGCGCATTTTTCACTAAAAACACCATGCAATTCAAAAACTCCCTAAAATACAGAATCACACGAGGAAAAATAATGAAATGTAGTTACCTATTATGCTTATAAGCACCAACAAGCGCAGCACGGAGCACATCTTCACAAAATGTTGGAGTACACTCACAGATCTGAAACAAAGAAAGAACTGAACTGAACGCCGCTGAGTCCCTAACTCTCGCAAGCAGCGCCGGCAGAGTGCAGGTAATGTTACAGTTTCATAGGTAAGGGTACATTATGCTTCATAATGGACTGACTGATACTGTGCATGTTGATAACACAATGTTTGCATATCCATGTTTGCCAGACTGGGTGTGTATACTCTGTTGTTTCTCAAAAACCACTGATTTAACCGTTAATTTTGGGTGTTGGCAGATAAAAATGAGAATTTTTTTCCTCACACATATACATATAACTCAGTAAATACAGTGTACGTTTAAAAACAAACAAACAAACAAGAAAAAACAGCAAAAGAAGTCAAAGAAGCCTACTGTGTACGTTTCAAGTTGTTGACTCGATATGGCAGCTTAGGGGCACAGTGTGTTCTGACACTGATGGCTAATTCATTTTTCAGTGCTTTGGCAGTAGTTTAGCTACAGCTCATCACTCCATCCTCCTTGTCTTGTAAGTCATTCTCGGTCAGGGCTTCTGGCAAAGGAATTAATGTAATTTAATCTCCACCTGGCCTTTATCACTCGCCTCAAGGAAGTGTAAGCCAAAGCACTGCAACATGCTGCTTATCATTGGGGAGTTCACTCCCTGGTGCTGCGTACTTAATAAAGGCAGTTTCACCTTTGTCGTTTGCGCTCACACAGTGGAGAGCACAGTGGTGACAGAGAGAGACAGTGGATCACACATGATTAATTGTCTATAATTAGCAGAAGCTGACATAAGTGATTAACAATGTGAAAAATGTTGATCAGGGGTGACTGAAGAGGTGACAGAGGGAGGCTGTGGATAATGTGGGAAGTGGAGGCAAGCATGTAGAGCTCATTATCCTGAAGGCACTCGATAGGCTGGGAAGTTAGATGATCTCAGCGTCTTAAAACTTTATCTGAACTTGTGTTGGCAGCGATGTGTTTAGGCAGAACTGTACAGCACCAAAGCAAGAGGCAAATAAATGTAATCAACAGCATGACTCATGACCAATTTATCAGCATCCAAGACCGAGAAACATTTAAAAATCAACTTGCCAGCGTGAGTATATAAGAGATAATGAGGGATTAATTAATTTTGCATTTGAATAAAATAAATAAAAAATAAATAGAATCATTAACACAGTTAAAGTTTTGGAACTGAGTGTTATCCATTCTGACATCATGAGAGTCTACAGCTATGCTAGCAGCTCTGTGAGGCTGTACTTGTGCTAAATGCTAACATCAGCATGCTAACATGGAAGAGGAAAAATAAGGTACCAACATGGATATCTGTTCCAAATTAATGATTTTGTTGAATCAGTTTTGTGCTTCTTCCTGATGTTCTACATGATTTGTGTGATTTCTTGTAAATGCAGAAGTATTATTTACAGAAATTCTGATTAATGCGTGTTGTCCTCATCCTCCTCTGGGCACCATGAATATCTGTACAAAATATCATGACAGCTCAACCAATAGTGAGGATTTTCTGTTTTTAAATGTTAGATTGTTGCCATTTTATGACTGATTCACCTCTCAGCATACCCTACTTATTCTTAATGATAATATTATATGCGTGTGGAGGGCCGATGACAAATCCACCCTCCTGCATGCACAAACCTCGAGAGCTGTCTCACACAGTGAAATGAAACTTGCTGGTCCTACTCAGACCTACAGCAGCAAGTTTCAGTGTAATACCTCCACACAGACTTATTCATCCGCCCCCTCCAACCAGTGTTTCCGTGTCAGCAGACTGCGAGGAGGTGTGAATCAGAGCTTTGGCTCAGATGGGGTGAGCACACATTTAAGGTGTGGTGTTGTTTTTCCTCTTTTTTTTCTGTCTGACAGACCTGTCTGATGATAGCTATGACATTACAACAACAACATATAATCAAGTAGTTATCAGTGAATTGTTTTATTAATGTATTTATCCACTATCCATTTATCCACTGTATTTTGTAGCAGTATAGTTTGGTTGAAATACTGTGACTGCTGTTGTTTTTAAGGAGGTTGCAGTTCAGATGCAGACCAGCAGATGACAGGCCAGGCTGTTAGATATTGAGTGTTTCTGTATATGTGTGTGTGTGTGTGAGAGTGTGTGTGTGTGTGTGTGTCTTGAGGCAGCCGATGGCACTAGAGACAGGAGCGCCACACTCCGGCTTTGGCAGACCTCACTCCTCCTCACTCTCCTCTCCCACTCTCAACAGCCTTGGAAAAAAATATATAGGCCAGACATTTAGCATGACTTCACTTACTGTCCCTACAGCTACCAAGCACCACTTATAAAAATAGTGATGGTACAAAACCAAATCATATGCGAGAATAATAGCACAGAGCCACAAACAGTAGTACGAAACATCATCTGACTCGTACAGAAGAAAAGGTCTCCTTTGCATTGCTTTTTTGTTTTTTTCTTTGGCACTAAAAGCAAATGCAGTGACACTGAACTATCATCTTCCATCGGCATCAAATGCAAGCATGAAACACTGATTTCACAAAGATTGACACAATTGTGGAAATAAACCTATAAAAAAAAAAAAGTGGGGCACTCACAGTCAGAGGCAATATCTCCTGATACTTTTGTCATCTCTGAAATTCAGTCTGTTATTGGCGTAGGTGACCTATCACGAACTGTCTAAGGAAGAAAACATGAAACAAGGAGCAGAGGAAGAAGAAGAAGAGTAAGTTTACATCAACAAACAGTCTCCAGTAATAGACAGCCTGTCAGTGTTGCATATGAGCTCTAACTTTCATAAAGTGCTGGCAGTAAAAAAGGAGCGAGCACACGCAGTTGACCCTAACTGGAGTAGAGAAACATTATGCTTTCCTCAGACACATTATGTTCCCATATCCATTTTGTCTCATGGCAGTTTTGATCATCTAAAATGTATCCTTCTGTGCCTGTCTTCATTCCAAGGGAAAATGCCAAAATAAATTAAGGGGGATGTTGAGATTTGCCAGAAAAGTATAATTTAATGTGATCTTCTCCAGATTTCACTTTTGTATATACTGAACTAATGTTTTGAAGTGCCTCTCTCTACCTCAAAGATAAAATACTGAAGATTTCAGTGTCTTAAACGAGATCTTGTGCACTGATTGATATTCATGACAAATGTAGGACGTCACCTATCCACCTATCCACCTATTTCCATGCATTGTACATACCTTCATTCATCATACAAAAATGCAGAGTTTACATTTTCTCTCGCATATAGCATATTTGCCAGAGAAACACGATATGTGCATCATATATGTTTATATAATCTCGCCTTTAACTGCCCCACCGACACCATCCTTTTTGCGATATCCTAGGATTTTCGAAATGATGCCCCTGGGGGGTGGGTTTAGTGGTTCAGCGATGGTCACATTGCATAAAAGAGATGTGTCTTAATATTTTATTAGACACATTATGTTTCCACTCTTCTTTGTCTCTTCACTCGCTTTTCAACCCCCAAACAAGAACTCCATGGCAACACAGATGAACATCCTGTAAAAGGAAAATAGATGGACACACCGGGCTACAAGAAGAGCATGGCTTGACATTTTATCATGTCAAAAACTGTGCCTTTACTTGAGGAACTTCTTGTTTTTGGGGGTAAAGTCCTTAAAGATAAAACTGTTTATTGGCTGAATAATTGATTATTTTAGTGGACATTATCTATTCAGCCAATCCGAGAAAATAATTGTTCATAGTAAATCCTTTGGAAGGTGTTTATCTTTGCCCTGAATCCAAACAGTCTACCGTGATTCATGTCTTCATTAACTTGAGCTGTGCTTGAAATACAGGATTCATTTAAGGTATTGCATGACTGTGGCAATCACAGCTGTAAGATTAAAAACTCTACATTAATTTCTTTGCATGAGAACAAACGTTCAAATCATATTCCATAAAAAAAACAACTGTAGGTCAACCTTAATGCATTGGTGAGAATCAGTGAAGACAATTAATTAAAAAATATGTCAGTGGCAGAAAGCAAAAGCAGGCATTCCAAGTCACAAGACCAAAGCGTCCACTGCTTTTTGACCACTTTCTGTTTTTTTTCCCCCACAGAGGAACAGCCATCAATTTCTGACCCATATTAATGCACCCTTTCAATATTTTATGTTTTTATATGGAGTGCTGACAATAGAACACGGAAATGGAAGGCACATTTTGCTGAGCTACTTCAGCGGCTCTGTATCCATTTTCTTAACAGAGCTGTGCTCTCCAATGCAGAAAGAGCCAATCTGCGGTGAGAGAGAGAGAGAGAGAGAGAGAGAGAGAGAGAAAGATAGAGAGAGAGAGAGAGAGAGAGAGAGAGAGATATGAAAATACAGGCAAATTCAGCAACAGCAAACCTGCTGAGCATTATTACGTTTATCTTTCACCCACGGCAGTATTTTCTGTACACATTGTTGTTCTGCTTGTGTGGTTTTTCAAAGGCTACTTACAGTAAATTGTATTACGTTATGAAGGGTATCGTTTGATCTTGATTTCACAAAGGTGATTTCTATACATCACCTCATATTGGACATATTATTTATATACCTTAGTTCCTCTCAAGGTGAACTGACTTAGCAGTGTAATCAGCTAGGCATGATGAAATACAACACACACAACAACAGCAACAGCAAAACAGCTTAGACACTTGGTAGGTTTAAACACAGCAAAGAAGCTTCCTGTGAAAGTTGAGGGCCGTAGCTCTTAAGCCACTTACCCACAAGGTAAAAGATTTGTGATCAGATTTAAAGGCACTTAAAGAAAAGCACTTTTAGGCATAAAAAATTGTATGGTATATCAATCACAAAAATATTGTATCAAAGTGCAATTAGATTTTTATAATGGTGTTTTGTTTTTTTTTTGTTTTTTTGTATACACTTTTTTTGAAGACATGAGCAAAACTTAAATACAGTACAGTCTACAGTAAATAGAAGTCAGTCTATTTCATCTCCTAACTTCCTGCTAGTATATATTCAACCAGGCTTGGCTAAAGCACTGTGATCGGATCACATGATATGTTTTTCAGACGGTCCAGATGATTGTTAGGGTCAAGGATGCATTAGCATTAAACTGTAGCTCCATTATATCTATTGGTGATGCTGTAAACTCATATTTTAAACGAGCTGCTTCATCACAACTTTTTATGACCTGCACACATATCAGTGAAATTGATTCTAGTATTAACCAGGTCCCCTGGTTATCTTTTTTCATTTGTTGGAATCAATATTTGACCTCTGACCTCACATCAGTCTTGTTAATATGTGTAAATTCTGGTATTAACATCGTTCCCCAAAGCTCAAGAAGAAGAGTAATTGTAGTTAGTCACTGATCAATTGTTTGACATTTTCAAATAACAATGCAACATTTTTACATAACTGACATGCATGATTTTATACTGTAGCACTATATAGAAATAAAAATATCTGCAATGTGACTGTGCTTGTTTCAACTCAACTTATTCAATATTACTTTTTAATAATTTTCATATTATTTTATGAAATATAATATTGATCCCTTTTCATATAACAAGGAATGTGTAAGAAATTGTGAGAATAATCAACAATGTTGTTTCAGTATTTTAACTATTCAATTTTTTTTTGTGTCAACTGAGAAATTAAAAACTAAAATTAACTAAAATTATATGTCAACTTTAATGCTACATCATTATATTTAAAACCAGTAATCTGTGGAATAATGTCTTAGGCTCTATTTTCTTGTGTATAATACATAGGTACATACGATACACTGTATACACTGGAAATTTAAAGAATGATTCTCTCCCTTTTAACTGTGCTGCTGAATGCCTTTTCTTGCCCCCATGCATTATTTATATTAAAACAGCCATGTCTCAAAAAAGAACGATATATGGAGCAGAAAAAAGGGGAACTGGTGAAAAACAAGAGCGAGGTAGGCTGTAGCTATTATTTTAATGGTTGCTAGTTGGCTGTTTTGCATGTTTGAAGTTAGACCTACAGCTACTATCCAACTCCGTAGCTTAACCGAACCCTTTCTTTCTTTCTTTCTTTCTTTCTTTCTTTCTTTCTTTCTTTCTTTCTTTCTTTCTTTCTTTCTTTCTTTCTTTCTTTTGTTGTTTTAAACCAAATCAAATTATAAGCCTAACTACTAGGCATTTTAGTATTGAAAAAAATTTACTGGATCGTTGTGCATTTGAACAAGCTTAACAACCAGAGATTGTTGAAACCCTCTTTTTTTAACTACTTTAGACTATTTTCCTATGTACCATTAACCTTTTCATTCAACTCAAGACTAGTTACCACATAAAAACAAATACTAGAGTAAACTTTAGCAACATCTTTGCCACTTAAACTAATCAGGGATGACTGCAGTATAGTAAGTTAACCCATTTTATCTTATCTTTTTCAGTTGCATTAAACATTGTTTGGTGCCCATTCCCTGCCTACATTTAATGAAACAGGCTGAACAACATAATTAATCAACTTCTGATAGGCCTTTGCATTGAAGAGGGGCCTTTTCATGGAAGACGCTGGCTCTCTGTTATGGCTTACTGGAATACTTGAATAGAACAGAGTCATTGTTGATGTGATTAGTAACACCTGTGTGTTTCCTACTATGGACAAGTTCAACTACCTGCAGTAGAAAAGGCCTATTGGCTGGCAGCACAGGTAACTTGACAGAAACAAGCAGATACAAGTCCAAGTGGTACTGATTATCAATATTTGCTTTCAGAGAGAGAGAATGTGTTGAAGGTTGTACCTCAGAGTGACATACAACAAAATCACTGTACTTTCTTGACAAAAATATTTTCCCCTGACAACTCCAAATGGATGAAATTTCACAATTCATTTTTTATTTTTACTGTTCTAAAACAATTGTACTTAATTGATGAGTATTTCAAATGCTTTAAATTCAAATAGGTTTTTGTGAGTCAGGATTTCTAGGCCAACAGAATAGGGAATATACTGTAATACTCTCTAATTCAGTTTTATCGCTTATGCCTTGGACTGTATAATAAAATAATATTTCCACATCATAAGTGACTATCATAGACTCATTTGGACTTTGTACGGTAATAACATTAGTAAATTATGCATCACCATATCCCAGACCCCAATCATTTCATAAATTATACTCACTGTAAATCCTAAACGCTGCGCACCATGCTGTGTACGTGCCATTTGTATGCATGTGCACCATACCATTTACACATGAGGCCTTGGATCCTGCTCCTGATGACAGTGAAGTATTAGTGTCTGGGGATGTCACTGCTCAAAAATCATTAATGACGCCTAGAACTGATGACTTTTTAAAGCCATCGATGCACAATTAACAACACACTCTGGTATGCGATGATTTCAGTTAACGACTTAAAGGGACTGATCAAGATTTTTCTCTGACCATATAAATTACAAGTGCATTGATATTCACATATAATTTCATAGTTTGCCATGAAAAGTACATCCATCCATCCATTTTCTAAACTGCTTATGCTGTTAAGGGTCACAGGGATGCTGGAATCCATCCCAGCATGCATTGGGCGTGATGCAGGGCTCACCCTAGACATGTTACCAGTCTATCACAGAGAGACACACATATAGACAGACACATTCACACTCACATTCACACCTACGGGCAATTTTAAGTCTCCAGTGGACCATGTCTTTGGTCTGTGGGAGGAAACTGGAGCACCCGGAGGACATCCACACAGACACAGAGAGAATTTGCAAACTCCACACATACAGGCCTCTGAAATTCATACAAAGTATAAGAAAGCTGAGATTTTTGTGCTTGTCAGCTGTTACTGGCCTATTTTCCATATGTATCTACAAACAGCACTGATGTAAACAGACCTTAAACAGTATTAATAACTTATTAATTTAACTAAGTATTAAAAGTTCATTTGAAAGTGAGAGGTTCCAGTTATTTGTTTTCTGTTTTGGTAGTGTGGCACAATTTTTGGGTCGCAGATCGTGCTTTGAATCAGAGTATTGTTTCACTTGGGACTCAAACGTGGGACTGAGGTTGCACCCGAAGGCTACCACAACATCACCACTCTGCTCTGAATCTATAAATCAATGAGCTGGTTTGGACTGCAATTCATTGTTTCCTAATGCTTAAAGGCATATGTGGAACATAATATTTCAAATGTCTTCCTGGATCGTTACAGTTCTCTGTGCTCTAGGTGCAGTCACATTCACACCGAAACATTCAGTATAGTTCAAGCCCAGAGTGCATCCTTTAAAAAAAAAAAAAAATCCAAATGTGCTGCCATATATAGTGTCATGTCCTTGAGTAGACGACAAAAAGTCTCAGCAAAGAGTTTGCATCCGTACAAAACAAATTATCTAATACTTTGTAGGCACAGAGCTTCAACTTCACTTGTAAGTTTTAACTGCCCCAGACAGGCCATAATGCGACAGCACATTGTCTCAACCTGTACTGCTTTGTTATTCATGTTATATTTGCCAACCATGTAAAACAAAACAAAACAAAAAAGATAATTTAAAAATTCCTGAATTGAAAATGGGGCAAATATTACACTTGTCAGCAGGAGTCACTTTGCGTCTTTATTCAGGAAATAGGGTATGAAAGGAGGTATATTCTCATAAACGCGCAATGTTTTATAATCAAATTAAAAGAAGACACTCTTGATTTTTCTTAAATTTTGTTATTGGACTGTCTTCATATCCAACAGTCCTCATCAAAAGCAAGACACCAACTAAGAGGTGAGAGCTCTGACAACAACCTGGAATAGCAATGGTAAAATACCTGATTTTATCCTCTTGTTTTGCAACATTGTATGCTATTTACCTTTTGGGGACCAATATCTCAAAATAAATTAATAAAAAGTCAAAGGAAACAATGTTGTATATTAGTCCTCAAAGGGCAAATGAAAAGACATTAGCTTTCTTTACTGTATAAGCCTTTATTTGTAAAAAGTCTGTTGTTTGAATGATAACCCTTTTTATACCACATACTTGAACACCTTGTATTTGTAAAAAACACATTTTGTTCAAACACCTAAAAAAGCTGATTGACACTATAACATTAATTTGCACTGACAAAAAAAATACAACTTCATACTACACAAATGTTGATTCCATGAGTACTGATACTCCAAATGAAATCAAACACCTTATTAAACAACTGAATCAAATAAGCGCCCAATGTGAACAAAACAATTACAGTACAAAAACCAAATGCATTTTTCTTCCAGTGCCAGTATATCAGATGAATTACATTTCCTTCTTATGATAAAACAACAACAACAGTAAGAATAACAATCCATAACAAATGCAACAAATACAATAAATCAGAAATGAACACAGAAATGAATAAAATCATTTACTAATTCATATTCAAAAATAAATGGGCTGTTGGTTTTGTGGGTTTCTTTCTTTTTGTTGCCAATTTTTTTTTGTTTTTTTTTTTTAGAAAGTGTTGGAAAATCTTTCATACCTACTGGTTAAACATGAGATAGTCTCCCTGGTAGGCTCTTTCAAAGTGGGAGGTATACTGATGTGTAACTGGGAATCAGCACAGCTTCTGGCAAGTATCATCACACAGTAATCGACAACAGACCATAACCAGAGGCAACTTATTAAAGAGAAAATACAGGGAACACCCACTCAGTGTGCAATCACATGGCTTACGTTCAGATGCTACTGGTGAGCATCCTTTACATCCTTTGTAGTTGAAGGGCGATTGATGTTAATGCTTATGCTGAACCTGATAAAACTACAGCATGCACTTTGTGCACCTATTCCAAATTGCATGATTTACAGTAAGTACATTTTATAGAAGCACACATTCGCGATTCACATGAATCACATGATGTACGTTCTATGTTTACATTTTTCCTCCAGTTTTACGAACAGTTTGTTTCACAAGGTTTATAGAGCTGGCTGTAAAACAAGTGCAATTTGAGCATGTAAACACTGGATCTTTCTTTTTCCTGGCTGTGGAGATGAATCTGATGTGTGTGGAGTAAAAATATATGAAAATAAACCTTTCAAAACTCAGGTCATGCAAAACAAAACCTACAAGGTATACAAAATAATGAATGCACCAACAAAAGTTCTTCCAACAGCGAGGAGTCTGTCAGCCTTGTTCTGGTGTTTGGTGGATGAAATTTTCTTGCATGGTTGTGGTCCACTGTTTTTCTTAGAGGTCAGCCTCAAGGCTGTTAATAACTCAGCCCGTTATGCATATCTTTGTTTAATTCTGTCTGGGAGTGGTGTTAGTCCCAAATGAAACGCTTTAACACGAAAAATTGGAGTCAACAACTTTTCCCATATTAGATCCCAGCTGGTAATCATGGCAAAAATGTGAAATAGCATCTAACATGATGCTATTCCACAAAAAATCATCAAAAAGAGTGGAAGGCCACCACAGCTGACCAAAACATTTTAAACTACACTAAAATTGGATTAATTTACTTATACATAACAACAGGAACTTTGTGGAAATGGGACTGCATGACATCTTGTTTTTTTTTTCTTCCAAAATAGCTGTTGTGTAAAGAAGTGGAGGGGGTGTATAGTTTAAATGTTGATGGTAAAATTGTTTCCACTGTGTGGTTTTGCATCAAGATCTCAGAAAGATCATCTGTTTTAATTTTTTTTTTTTTATCTTTACACTTTATCCAGGGAACAATTTTCCATCAATACCCTCACATAGCTGAACATAGTTACTTCCGGGAGCTAGCCTGCACAGATGTAGACTTCTATTGTTGGCAAGTGAGCAGCTGCACTTGGACAATTGGCTAAGTACCTTGCTCAAGGGCACACATGACTGTTTTGTTGAGGAACAGGAAAGAACATCCCACTCGCCTTCTTAAGGCAACCCTGCTCCTCTAGCCTCTATAAGCCAACTAGGCCATAATGCCCTTAAAATTCTTAGTAGATACATGGATGATTCAGTGATTTGTTGATGGTTGAGGTAAACGCTGCAGGTATACTGTGCTTAAAACTCCCGCTAGGTTAGTTCAGATATGGTAAAAGGGAAAGCCAAACTAGAGAATTTCATTCAAGACAGCACCATCCCATTTGCTGACAGTGAACTAAGGCCTAGATTTCCAGGGCTCTTCCACAGTATTGACATTAGCCTTGTTCTTGAGGGAATCGGTGCACCTCCACCAGAAACTCCTTCGCGGTGAGAGGACTTTGCAGTTGATTTCTCCATTATTTTGTTCACACCATGTATTTCTTGTGTTTCATTTTTTAGGTTTCGTTTGCAGAAGTATGCCAATGCTAGAGAAGCTGTCCATGCCATTAGCAGTGAGGCTAGCTGGTATTACGAACTGCCATGTTTTTGTTCATGCATTAAGAACTAGTAAGTGAAAGATATCATATTTACAGTACAATTCACATGTAATTACACATATACACTAGAGGCAAGAAAATTCACATTGAAATCAGTTCAACACTTTTTTTTCTCCTCCTCTGCTCCTTGAACATATGTGTCAAGAGGAATGTATTTTCTCTCTTGTAGAAGCAAATATCCTAAAGTAAAGCATAGAACTTAAGATCCTCACAGCTTTTGGGATGAATGTGCTGATTTCATGTCCAGAAAGCAGGTAATACATGTTCTGAGTGAAATGAGTGGTGAATATATTTACTGCGAGCATGCAAGGGCTGCTAATGTTCCTCCTCTGGATGTGTTTGGAGTTCATTAAAGATGTGCATCTACGAGCTTAAAAACAAAACAAACAAAAAAAAAAGTAAATACCCAAACAGGCATTTCGGTAGTCTGGGAATAAACCAACCTGAATGAGAATTTGATACTTGCGTTAGTTTGCGTTATAAAATGTTAAGTGCATTTCATTGAATAGATGGATTAGGCTTCTTTCTGGTTGAACATGTTCCATCGATTTAGTTAAAATAACACTTATGGTTGCCCTAAATCCCATATTCTTTACAAATAATATATACTCTTCTTGCACTGGAACAAATGGCATCCTCTGGCCTCATAGTCTGCCTCAGCTCTTAGTAAAGATCCATCATATTGCCTTTGAACAGTTTGACAAGCTGTTAGAGTGCAGACCAGGATGAAATGATGCAAAACAAACAAGAAACAATCAAACAAGAAAAAAAAAAATTATGTGTATTAATTATATGCAGTTTTTTTCATTATCTTCTAACAATAACCATCTTGCTTTGTTTTTATGTGTTCAAAAGCCCAAAAGGACAAGGTTACCTGAAACATAAATGTGAATGTGCACATCGATAATCAACAACTCACATCTGAAATATGCAAAAGTGCCCTGATTCAGACACCGCTATCCACATCTAACATCAAATACCCTTATACCAACCATGGACTAATATAAGCTGTGGGCCTGCAATCAAAATTTTCTCTTTATCTGATTGCAAAACCCAAGTGGCAAAAAGAGAATTATACGTAGTAATGACATCATTGGGAGTGGGTCAAATGAGAGCTGCTCATGTAAGCTCTGTAATTTTAAAATGTAACATATGGGATCTATTTTATGCGTTAATACAATGAGTTAATACTGTAGGCATTCTTAAACAATGTATGAAAGACCACATGATTCACCTTTATCCAAGTTCATTGCATTTCAATCTTAACTCTATTCCATATGGCAACTTTTGCAGAATTCGGCATTTGTGAAGGTCACAGACTATGACAAGTGTCTTTACTCTTACTCGTCAGTCATGTATAATACTGAATATGTATTTTCTGCAAACACATTAGGTCTTGCTTCAGTGCAAATTCTGTTTTATTTCTATATTCAGGCTTCCAGATGGTAAATTTTTAACCCAGGGGCTATATGCTCGCAATATTTGCTGCTAATTTACTTCATTGTGGCTCTTGTTTGCTTATTGTCACCTTTTTTATAAATAATAAAAACATTATTTTTGTTCACATTTAAATCACTTTTTGGTCATGTAATCCTTTGGACATCACAGTTGACTGAGAGACAAACAACAGATTGTTCAGCTGCAGACAGAAACAAAAAACTCAGCTCTTCCTGTCACTCTCATAATCTTAAACACTATATTTTTATATGAATTACTAGATGTTTAAAGATGATCTCTTTTTCCTTTTTTTTTTTCTTCTACATGACGATGATGCATAAAATTGAAACAAAAAGAAATACTAAACTCGGATCACAGCTTGGGCCACATCACTGTACAAACTTCACTATAACTTATGAAGACAAATTGGTTTCTGATCAGTATTCCTTTTTGAAGACATCTTATGCACACACACCCTGTGCTCTAGAGGAGAATGGATACTTCTGATGATAAATTGATACTCCTACTTTACCATCATTACTCTGCAGCCCCTCCATCTTCATCTTGTCCCCATGTGTTTGTGTATGTGACAATTTCTCCTCTCTTTTTTTCCTTTCGTGTGTTTCTCTGGGACCATGCTACACTCGTATTCTAATGAGCCAATCACTTCTCTGCTACGGGACCCAGTGGTATATTTAGTTGTCTAGGTTTTGCTCCGAGCCTGTTTCTCCCTGTAGAGCCTGTTTGTGCCTGAAGTGAAGATGATACTGAGCAGATCTGCATTTCACCTGCTCTAAACAAGCATCAGAGAATTTTTTTTTTCATTTTTGCCATTTTCTGTCTTCCCACAATGTCCACTGTGATCCAGTCCATCTAATGCTCTGACTTCATATTTATCTCTTTAACCCTACAAACTAAAGTGGGATTGCACAACCTAAAAATACAAGATTATCAAGTCTGACTTAGAAAAAAATAAATAAAAAATCAAGGTCCTACTGTCTCACAGAAAACCTTTTTTTCTTCTTTGCAAATGAACCTGAGCACTGGAAATGCAGTGTGTTAGTGTGTGTGTGTGTGTGTGTGTGTGTGTGTGTAGGTGGGAGAGTGGGAGAGCAAAACAAAACAATAATGCATGTGGATTAGAGGCCTTTTGGTCGTCATTTCAATTCATGGCTATTTTTTTTTCACACGTTTTTTTTTCCCCATCACGAATCACTGTATCATTCCTAATCAGTTTCTGATCCTTGGGTTTCAGAGCAGAGTTTGAGTATGAAAAGTTGAATCCTTCGTCTTCCACCTGGCCTGCCCATTATTATCCCAATCAAATAATCTTGCCTTCACAAACTGCGACTCTGACACTGAAAAAAATGCTTGACGAACAAAGAAATACTGTATACTGAATGACAACTGGTCAAACTGTGGGCTGATATGTTGACTCTTTTGAATATACATGTTCTCACATTTTCACTGTGGAATAATTTCAAACGAATCACAAAAGCAACGCCCCCAACCCGCCCCCACCCCCACCCCACCACCATCCATTTACCTTTTAGCAAACACAAAGCAGGATATGACGTCGATGAACTCTGCATCTAAAGAGCATGTGATTCAATCAATAGGAGGAAATAAACAGTACAAGTATACTTTCATGAGAATACTGAATGATAAAATGTACAGAATATGTTTTTTTTTTCAAACAATCAAAATGAGTAATGCATACCTTTGACTCTTTTATCTCATAATGCCCTAGCTCTAGAACATGTTCCGACACTCTCTGAAATCACAGTATTTTTCAAGACAAAATCATATCTACAATAATCAGCATTGTTTCGAACCATAATGAAAAATACCCCCAAACCCCCCAGGACGTGTTCTAAAAATAACATGAGAAGAGAAAGGAATACAAGTTTGCGTTGACTCTGGGCAGGAATGCGGCGGTCAAACATCCCATCCACACGTCCCCCTCTAATGGAGACCATTAGGCCAGAGCTGATGTCTGATAAAGAGAACAATATCACTTCAAAAAACCCAAGGAACAACACATAATCCAAACAAGGTTGCTGTACATAGTAGAACCGGAGATTTCCGTGCATGTTATCCATGGGTAATGTAGGGGGGTGGGGTGGGGTGGGCGGAGGGAGGGGAGGTGGGAGGTGGGGGGTGTCAAGGATCTCACTCAGCTGATGCCTGAACAGACAAGCCACCACTGATTTCATGAGCTGCAGTAGAGGATTTTTGATTACAATAAGTATCAATAAAAAGTCAATGGGACTCTGAGACATCTTTTCTCTCTCAAGAGCTTTCACTTTCTCTTTTTTCTTTTTTCTTTTTTTTTTTTTATAGCAAAAATATCATGCAGTCTTTAGTTCCAAAAACCCCTGGTGGGATCTTGCGTTTGTTTGTTTGTTTGTTTGTTTCAGGAGGGAAAAGAAACTCAAAGCCTTGAAATTCTTCTCTCACAATTATTCTTAAACATTCAAGTCATCCTATTAATACTTTGTACAGCAGAAAGGTCCTTCAGATTTCACACATGTATATATAAATATAATATATAGAAATATGCATATACATATGTTCAACTTGTATATGTGTATACATATTTTGGAACTGTATCAAAGCCAATTTAATGTGCTCTCAAAATATGGCCCATGATTCCTAGTGGGATGCACATCAATTCACATAGTACAACCAGTAGATTAGGTTGAAAAATCCAAAGGTGATAGGGAAAATGACCCGGGACCACTTGTCAATGGTGCTAACATCTGACAGGTTTGGGATTTTTAACTTGAGCTTGGAGGAGCGTCGTCGTAGCCGACAATTAGCCCGGCTCCGCATGGCGCTCCGGTCCAGCGAGTGGTGGCTGAAGCCATCTCGGGGTGCCATGGGCTTCCTGAATTGGACCCCGGAGCTGTCGAAGGACATGACCGAATTCCGAGAGTCACTGACGCTGCTTCCCACGTCAGAAGGCATCACTTCGTTATTCATCTCCAGTGTGGTGAGGAGAATGTTTCCATACGCATCCACCTGCGAGGAAGACACTGAGTGTCAGTGAGGGCTGAAGTGTCGAGCAGTAACCCCAAATCCCCTCAATAATGAAACTTATATTAAACCCCCCCACCCATCCCACAGACTTTCAAGCTAAAGCAAAATGCAGGGATGATATGGAATGTCATTTCTTGCATGCCACAAAAATAGTTAAAGAGTTTCTTTATATAGACATAAATTAGTGATAAAAGTAATATGAACAGCCTACATCATCTGACTTTATAGTGAGGGCTGGCCTATAGCTGATATGATTTCTAAATAAATGTACCCCAACTTTTCTTTGTTCCTCGAGATACAGATTTCTTCGCTGTGTAAATGACCTGAAGGTGTTGGTTTGAAACGGCACGGAAATGGAGTCCTTGCAATGTGAAAGAAAAATGAAGAGAACATTAAAACGGCTATAAAATACTGGCAAATAAGCACATTTTCATTAAATTACACAATGCATAAGACATAAAGTTAACAGGAACAACTTTGAATAAGCATAGCATTTAGTACTTCACACAAAAAAACAGGGAGCTTCATTCAGTCTGACCATTTCAACATCTGCTACTGCCAAACTGTCATATTACTAATGTCTCCTCATGCTGCATTTTGAAGTTTTGTCCCAGTTAGTTGGAAAACACACGTTAAAATGTAAGGTAGCAGAGTGAGAATGAATGAAGCCTACAGCATAAACATAGACAACAACCTAAATAAGAAATGAGAACGTTTACACCACTGTTGAGTTAGATGAATCGCTATCTCAATGAGAAAGGCTATGCTCGATAAAAAGCAGTCAGTGCTTGAGGGAAAAGCAATGGATGATGGTTGGTGAATGCATATTGGGTTGTGGTGGCATCAGTTTGTTTCTGCAAGATTACTTGAGGGAATACTGTATATGTGTCTTTGGATGAAATAACTATGGCTAGAGATCTTATGTGTAGACAAAGTTGTTTTGTACTTGAACTCTGACTGACATTAGAGTATAAGAGAGGCGGAAAGATGAAGATGCAAACCTGTTCCCTCAGGCGCTTCTCTTCGTATCTTGTGCGCTCGTTGTTGGCTTTGTTCAGCCTCTCATTGATTTTCTTCTGTTGCGCAGGGCCCCGGCCAAAGAACACATAATTTACAAAGGCATATTCGAGCAGGGCCAGGAACACAAACACAAAACAGCCCATGAGGTAGACGTCGATGGCTTTCACATACGGGATCTTCGGGAGAGTCTCCCTAAGGTGGGTGTTAATTGTTGTCATGGTAAGCACCGTTGTCACACCTGAATGCAGCGGCACATACAGAAACAAAGAATTCACCATCACACACAGAGTTTACATTTCACTCTCTTTAAAATATGTTTACATTTACATTTAGATTAATACTGTATGTAAACCAGTTCATTATTATCTGACAAAGGATACTGTTGCTGGTGGAAGAAGTATTCACTTCATTTAATTACAGTACCAGTCAAAGGTTTGGACAAACCTCCTCGTTCAAGAAGATGGGAAGGTGTGTCCAAACTATTGACTGGTACTGTAAGTAAAAATAACAATACTGTACTGTAAAAATGCTCCATTAGGAGTAAAAGTCCGAAGTGATCTTCATTTTGTGTTTGAAATCTAAATTTGTGGATTAACTGTCAGATTAATGTAGTGCAGTAAAAAAATACAATATATACCTGCAAAAATTGGTGGAGTAGAAGAATAAAGTAGCAGAAATTGGGACAAGTACAATTACCAGAATGGTACTTACAGTAAGTACAGTTCTTAAGTGACTGCACAGTCCACCAACACTGTAATCTTATAATGCAGATGCTTTTTGAAACTCACTCATTAAAATAGTTTGCTATCTAGATATTTGTATTTATTTCTTTTTGACGATGAACTAATCAAGTCAATTGTACTAAAAGCCAATAGACAAAGTTTTAAAGTTTTAGAAAATTGATTATTACCACATAAATGTTTGCAACTTTCAACTTAGCTTCTGTTCAATAACATTGCAGTGATATCTGTTGTTCTAACTTGTGTCAGATGGTTTGTGAACAAAAATTTAATTCAGTGACATTTACATGAAGATGATTTACTGTTTCACAGAGCCGAGCCCTGTAAATACTCCTCATATGTGGTTCTATTGTACAAGATTAGAAATATGAGTGATGGTTTTTTTTTGTCATTCAGACATTAATGTAATTGTAAATTTGACAAATGTCAAAACATGATGACAAATAGTGAAAGCAAATGGAATTGTTATGAGTAAGCATGTCTCTCATGCATATTCATGTACTTTAACATGTACATCAGTGTTCCGTTACTTTCAGTGTTTAATCGCTAGTTTACTTAATAAGTGATGTTGCTTGTAGCCTGTAGGTGTGTCATTGATACAGTACATTCAGATGGTAATCAAGGAAACTGGAGAACTGGCATCAATTCTTTCTTCCCTCAAAATGTAACCTGATTACATTTCTTTAAATCAAAGCTGATGATTTCACATGCTCATAAATTTAGACTAAGTACACAGCAACATTAAACATGTGACAACCAGATGCTGTTAGTTCCTGTGATAATCACTGGATTTTAATGGGGCCAGTTAGAAATTTAATAATGCAGTGGTGGCTATGTCTTACCCAGGGCCACCCGAGCTGCAGAGGCATCATAATTGATCCAGAAGGAGACCCAGGAGAGGATGGTGATCAAGATGGAGGGCATGTATGTCTGCAGGATGAAATATCCAATGTTCCTCTTAATCCTGAAACTCAGCGAAAGCCTTGGATATGAACCTGGAAGGAGAAAGCATGGAGTGATAATTCAGGAAAGAGCAGGGCAGAGTGAAAACACATCAGTAAAAAAAAGGGGAGAAGAGGGAAATGTTGGCACAACTTAAGAGTTCCAAAGTCTGCACTTTGACAATGCGCAGGGTAGTCATTTCTCCATTTGTTCAGATGGAGCACTTAATTTCCCCAAAGCGATGGATTCCTTTCCAGGGACAAGTTCGATTCCAATTAAACATGGCAGAAAGTCGCAAACACGGCAGATTTTTCTGCAACCCCCTATCTCGGCAGGCAGCTCCAGCATCCCTCTGAGAATTGTCACAGAGAGCTGCTCCGCTTTTCTTTTGCACTTTCTCTGTCCTCTAAATATTACTAAAAGGGCATTTTAAAGGTGCATAATGGGAATCCAGGCCTTTACACTAAGAGAGGAAAGATTATATGTAAATATATGTAGTTGTGATGTGGTACTGTAAGTCATTCAATTGTAAATTTTGCAGGGAAATGTCAGCTGGCTGTGCCGAGACATTAATTGGTCTTTTGATTGCACTTTAATTTAAACAACCAAAACAATGAAATGCTGATGCCAAAAGCAATGTATACGTCACGGCAGGATATTTACTAGGTTGGAAAGCATACAAATTACTATAAATATAGTGAAACTTCATTCTAGAGTTTTATTTCCAATTTGTCACCAAAGAAAAAAGGCTTGAGATAAGCGTGATGGTTTTAATCTAAAAGGTTATTTATTATGAGGAACACACAGTGATGAATGACCTCATCATCTCCAGGTTTCTGTAAATCTTTTAATGAATCAATACCTTAGCATACAAACTTAATCAAGTGTGAGAAAGACGCCTTAGATCACCCAAGTATATTCCAGATTAATGGTGGAGACACATGTTCATAGATTTCATTGAACTTAAACACAAAACATTAAATTTGACTTGTGTCTTTCAGACATTTGAGTTTCCTTAGGGGCTCAACTGAAATGGTATTAATGATACAGTCACACAAAATGCACCCAAAAATTAATCAGGGAGCTTTAAATGTGCTGGTTGGCATATTTTGTTTTTTCAAACCTTTGGACGGAACCAGGCTAGCTGTTTCCCCCTGTTTCCAGTCTTTGTGCTAAGCTAAGCTAATCACCTGCTGGGTGTAGCCTCATGTTTAGCATACAGACATGAAAGTATCTTCCTAGCATGAAAGTAAATAAGCATATCTTCCAAAATGTCAATATATTCCTTTATGTAAAATTACCAATAGCACAATGTAAAAATATTAAATTGTAGTCAAAATCTTTAAACAAATATAAGTGCAAAAGTTTTAGCAGCCAAAGGTCTCAAAGTATTACAAATGAAAGATGATGACTCATAATGTCTTTCCAGTTCCACAACAGTACCAACAGACGTTTGTCTAAAAAAATGACTGTAGTTATTGAAAATAATTTCAGGAAAGTAGTGGAGGCTCTTTTATGACAGACTTACCTGTAGTAAACCTGACCTCCCTGGACACCAAGCGGATGTCCACAATGGAGAACTGAGGTAACTCTAACTTGTCAACGCCCGTCACAGCATTGTCTCCTCCTTGCCAGAAGAATACGATGTCATCTGTGGTGTATCCATCTATATCAAGGTCAGGGCAAATTCAGAGGAGAGAAGGAGGAAAATAAAACATGGGGTGTAAGTGTGGTGAAGAAATAACCATTAAAGTTAATCATGTTTCTATTTGAAGTCTGTTGTAATAGTACGGATAATGAGTGGAGGTCGCTCTGACAAATCATACACTAGTTTCTATTTACTCTGTGTTGCATCACAGTCATTCAGAGCTGAACAGTGTCACAACATTAAATCTTGGTATCGTCATATGTTAACTTTTGGTGACCATTATATTGTGAAAACCAGCGACCGCATCCCAAAAAAGCTTCA
The DNA here is from genome assembly GCA_029490765.1 of Euthynnus affinis. Taxonomy (NCBI): domain Eukaryota; kingdom Metazoa; phylum Chordata; class Actinopteri; order Scombriformes; family Scombridae; genus Euthynnus; species Euthynnus affinis. The sequence continues at coordinate 7,334,173 of CM055854.1, read as the reverse complement.
TGGTAACTATCTTATTATATCGGGATAAAAAAAAAAAAAAAAGCGTGAGAATTATGAATTACAATGAATGTCCACATGTGAAACCACACATCACACAGTTTGTTGCTATTGAACATAACTTATAAGATAAGCAAAACAAAATGAAGTTCAAAAAAAGTTCAATTATCTGACAATTATCTGAATAAGATCTACTCCTTCTCCTTCTTTGAGAAATCCAGAGTCTATGAATGTACAAATATTTTTAATTTCCAAAGTTTAGTCATAAGTCAGTGCTCAGTGTATGTGCACTGAAGGCTCCAAGTTTCCACATCATACAAGTTGCATGTTGGACGACAACACATTTTTGAGTCCTAAATCATAAAACAAATCTTTGTTGGTGGATATACTTTCAACATTTGTTTTGCCATAACTTTGCAGTAATTTGATATTTTATAGTTTATTAGATTAGTTGTTCAAGTAAAAGTTGTATTCATGGAAAATGGAAAAAAGGTTCTGTTTCCCCCAGTAGGACAACAGCAGCACCAGAACAAAAAAAAAAGCCTCTTTCAATGGACAACATTCCTGCCTAGGACTTAAATCTGTCTTTTCTCTCAGCCTGCAATCTCATGCTTCACTGTCCAGACTCCTATAGAGCTACTGTATATCACTGCATGCATTACCACCTGCATGAATATTCATTAACATGTGTCACTTTGTATAGCTCTCCTACACATTCTCAACTGGCAGCACAATTGAAAGTGACCACAGCAGTAGATTTATGTCAATAGGCCAGTATGCATTCACTGCAGAGCAATTTCTCAGTCCGGGAAGTGTTACTACATTTCACATTCTACTACCCCATGTCCAGACCTGGATGGCATTAAACTCACTAAGGGACCAGGAACCATTACCATTAAATCTCTCTATGAGGTTATAGGGTAAAGAAATGTGACATTGTCCATGAAATTGAAACAACTGCCTGCCTAATCGATCAAACTGATGGTTAATGTGCACTATTCCCACTGGAGCAGAGCACGCCATGAGCATAAATAGCGGATATTCCTGCAACTTTTTAATTCATGGCATATCCATATTTCATTGCTTGCTCACGTCCCTGAGGGTAAACACTCTGCGGTTTTATCTTGAACAACAAGAGCCACAAATATCTGGTTTATTGAGCAAGTGTTGATTGATGGAGTGGTCGATGAAAATGATCAAGCAAATACAATTTTTAATTACACCACTAGCACATTTTCCTCCTGGGTAGTGATTTATCTAAATTAAAGTATTTGAAAAAAGATGTGAAGCAACTGTCAATAAAATTATATTGTATAATATCACATAAATGTTGCTGTTTTTCTTGTTTTCTCCTATGATATATTTACTTACATATGCCTGTTCAAAGATACACATGCAGGTTCCAATTGAAGATTCTGAGCTACAAATTCACACACATGTCCTTGCTGATGTTACAGTTATATTAAAGGATGTTTTGAAGGAAAATTCAACTCTGACTCCTGGTTTAGAGAGCCGAGGTTCATAGTGTATATAAAAATGCAAAAATCTTGAATTTAAACACCAGTGTGCACACCACAATTTTTAACACTATGATGTGTGAATTTATAAATTATATGTTAATAGGAAGCTAATGCAACTTTTTTACACATCAAATTACTTAACATTTGTTTTCAGTGAAAGACAATCTACAGGGATAGCACAAAAGGAGGAAACTCTACAGCAAAAAATCACATATGTAGCCAAACACTTTCTTTCAGAAAGACAGAAAAGTAGCACCAATGAAAAGAAAATAGAAATTAGAGTTCGTATGATTGTCCCCGCTGATTTAAGAATTTTAATAATGTTCTTTGATGTAATCCACTTTCAAATGGGATACAGCAGTAAAACGTGATATTAAGATCAACAAAATCAAGGAACAAGTACAAAACAAAAAATTAAGAGCTAAATTTCTAACCAGTCAAACTGAACAAACTGCTATATTTTATCTTATTGAACCAGATATCTCAGAAACTACATCTTGACACCTTTTTCATAAATCTCTGAATCAGGTTCTAAATGGCTCTTAAACAATAACTAATAATTACTTTCTTGTTATTTCCACATTAGTCTTTCTATTATTTTTGTGTCCTCTGTACAAACCATTTGAAATATTAATTATGGGTGGTGGTGGGTGTGAGCAAATATAAAATTATATTTATTCATGACATCAATGTGATTTAAGGGTCCACAGTAACTGTCAAGTAATGTCCCTGATGTTAATGTTATTATTTTGACTCCATCTGTCACATTGATGGAATAGTAATCAATACACATCACCAAGCACTATGATTTCTTCTTTAGTTATTAATGCAATCATCAACTCCAGATTTAAAATGTCTGACAAATGACACACATTGGCCAGGATGCCAAATATTTCACCAGTCCCTCTGCTAAATAATCTAATGCTAAAACAAATCACTTCATTGTTGGAAGTAGTCATGATTTTAAGGTAGCTGGTGATCATACTTATTACATTTTGAGGTCGCTGTAAGCACAGCGTCAAAGTTGCAAGAGACACAAATAGATTATTTTACATGGACTCACAGCTTTCAATTTCCAGGGTGCAGTTCTGTTCATCAAGAGGGTACCTTCTCAAGTCCATCATGCAAGCAGCAGTGGTGGTTATTCTAAGAAACGGACAGAAACACAGCAGACATTTACAGTAGGTGATATCACAAAAACATGGATAGACAAGAACACAGAGAATTTCATGTCATTTTTTTTCCCCACAAATGAGAGAAAAGGTTAAGAGAAAGGTCATAGTGCGGTGGATGAGCTGTTTGCACAGAATGACAAGCCAATAGTTTGCCTAAAATCTAAAATGTACTAATTTTGTTTTATTTTTTATTTTTGTTGAATACATGAAAGTACCACAGCAGTTCAATAATACACGTGGAAACATTTTGCCAAAACCACTTATATCTAAGTGGGTTTGTATTCAACTGCAGAACATTCATTTTCCTTAACCTCTAAAACCTTTTAAGCTGGAGAGTCTCTTTGTGTCCATACAGCAGAATGCATTTTTTTGTTTTTGTGAAATTCAACCATTTCCGTCCTTTGCAGAGACTCTTAAATATGATTTATTTTTTGAAGTTTCTGTGAGTAGTCTGGAGACATATTTCCTTTTCTGTGGATCACCAACTGCTCAGCATCTGTATGTGATTTTGTCAATGTGTGTTACTTATTGCTAGTTTGGAGATATGCATTTCTGCCAGGTAGCTTTGGAAAAGATGTATGCATAGCAGTTTATTAATGTCAATAAATCCAGTAGCCCAGGAAAACAGCTTTGGCAACAAATTATACATGTAGGAGTCTTTGGCATTTAACTGAGATATTTACCGGTGCAGCACATTTTAGTAATTACATTTCTGCTGTTCATACCAGCTGGTATGTGTTCATCATACCAGCTTTCATTCGTTTACCGTCCTCCTGTGTAAGTGAAGCTCATCATCTTTGTGTCAGTAGCACATTCACAGGGGACGTGCACAGTTTATGTCTCTGTGTGTATGTTAGAGCATGATGAGATTGATATTAAATTTTACCCTTTAAAAGCACATTTCACATTTTGGATATTAATCATGTTTTAGTCACAGCCACCAACGCTGCTACATTGTGCGGCTTTACGCGGATGCAGCACGCAAATGTACAGAAGCATTTACAGTATACCCAGAATCAGTAACACAGTAGACATTAAGCTGTTTTCATTGGAAATATATTGCATGAACACAGAGTTTGTAAATTGGTCATGGTGTGGTGAACAGAGTGCTGTCGGCGGGTAATTGGAAAACAAAATATGTTCCACTAAAGCTGATTGGGCCAGATTAACACAAAAGCATGTGGGGCTGATGATAGCGAAAGGTGCCAGAAGGGTAAAGAAAAACATACATAAACAAAATGTGTGACAGGTATATATTTATTATTCACAATGACACTGAGCTGCATTCTGCTGCACAAGCATTAAGCTGCTCAAACGGCATTCTGCTCTGCTCTACTGTACTGCACCTCCCTGCTGCCTCACAGCGCTCCTGTGCTGAGAGTGTACAGCGGGGCTACTACTGATACACACTGTGAGGAGATAACATCATGCCTAATTACATTAATAAGAAAGGTCACTTGGCAATCATGATTTTCCATACAGAAAGTTGAATTAAAAAACCAAAGGCCATTAATAACATGGCTCAGAATGTGTGTCCATAGTGGGTGATATGTAGTTATATAGTGGTAACAAATTTAATCGAATGACAATAAATTTCAAGAATAATGTAAGGGAAACACATTATAACCACAGCCTTTCAGAAAGCTACCAAGCAAACCGTGGCTCCAAAAAGGGAACTAATTGTAAAGTAAATATATCAAAGCTTCGTCTTTCTGTACACAGTGAAAAATGGGACAAAATAAAATATAGAGACAACCTACTATACAACATGCTGCCTCAAGCCTTAAGCTGAAGCGAGGCCTGTGCATCCTCTGTGATCATAAACAGGAAGACATAACCTGTCAAGACACCGTTACTGTTCTTTAAGGACAATACCCCTGGTAGAATAGTGAAGCAGTGAAATCCTGGCAGGAGCAGCTCAGAATAATGGACAGAAATTAATTCTTTACCCCTTGCCAGAGAGAAGAAGGAGAAAAAACTACGAATAAAATTGCCTTTATGTGTGACAGTCAACAAGTAAGGGGAGAATCGTCATTGAGAAGGCACAAGTTTAGGATGGCTCACAGCAAAGACCTGGGATTTGGAAATGTCAGCAGATGTAGGTCAGCAACTTGTAGTCCTACTAGAGATGGTCAGCAGCAGCCTCATACCTGAGCAGGCACTGCAGTCTAACTCTCAGCAGTCTATGGACTTTATAGATTTCAACATGATACACAATTATTTGTCAGTTTGTATTTGGTGTGGTGGAGACTGTACTAATTAAGGAGGTAGAACTTTTATTTAACTATTAAAAGGTACATTCCATTTATTTTTACAGGCCACTCTCGGCATTTCTGAGCAGACATGCTTGCGCCGGTGCTACACGACAACTAAAAGCAATCTGGAGGTGGATCCCAGCGGCTCAGCACTCCAGACAGGGAGGCCTTCTTCAGATATGTGAGCAGTAGTTTTGACACCTACGCAGTCTACTCCTGTATCCTTTTCTGTGAGGTAGCTTGCTTACCAAAGAAGATCATTGTACTACACCGTGGTTTAATAAACAGAGGAATATGAAAGAGCAGATTCACAGGAATGGGAAGAGAGACAACACCATCTGGCGAAAGCTTAACTCAACAAAGCCCTCAATGCTCACAGGACCCAGCGTGCTACCAAACTAGATTGTCAGTTTGCTAATGATGATTCAGCCTCTCAACTCACTGGCAAGTTAGAAAAACCTGCTCCGTTGTGCACATCGGGATCTACACTTTCTACTGACACTGACTTATTTTATTGATGTTTTGAATGACTTTGTTTCTTTGCAACGCCCAAACACTCTCCTGCACCTCTTACACTGCTCAGCAGTCTTCAGATCCAGCCTCCTCCCTCCTCTCCACAGAAAAATAAAGCAGAAGGTTTAAGTCTTGATACAGTGTATTTCAAAAACAAAATGATTTTGAGTGGGATGGGTGGGGGCAGTTTTCCAGATTTGATTTGAATTTTGGACCTACAGTACACATGTACCGTCATTCCTCTATTAAATAATTAAGGGCAGGTATATGCACACTTTAGAAAATGTGGAGTCTTCAGTCCATTTAACTGACATGTGTTTGGACTGTGGGAGGAATCTGTGGTATACAGTAGTAGTAGTAGTAGTATTCACATAACCACAGGCCCCATCACCTCAGGCGGACTTAGGCAAGGCAAGGTTTATTTATATAGCATCTTATCATACACAGAGGTTATTCAAAATGCTTTACAGGCTAAAGATAAGAAAAATAAAAAGACTTAAACATGATCTGAACTGGAACTTCTTGCTTTGACAAGGTAATGCTCACTACTGCACCACCCGCAAACCCCAAACACTGTTGATGCATCTAAATATGAAAAAAATCATTATTAACTAAGTCTATCACTTAACAGTCAGAATCAGATCAAGTTTTTCTATATATATATATATATATATATATATATATATATATATATATATATATATAAAAGACAATCCTGTTGAAAACTGGTGCAGTCTAAAAAGTTGATGCAATCTGACTAGTTTAGCCACAGAATAGGGACTGCAGGTACAGAGAATGCACCATTCAACAGTCGATTCAAAATCAGCGGGTAAAAAGATGAGGATGCAGTTGTGAAGCAGAGAGAATGTCAGCTTGTACTTCAAATGAATATAAAAATAAAACTGGTTGACCAACACAAATCAGCGCAGCTCTGAATAAAATCACAGTAAGCAGTAGGAATCGAGTTAAAAAAAAAAAACAGACAAACGCCAGTATCAGCACATTTCACAGTGAGTGGATAGGTGAGAGCGCAGCACAAGGTGCAGCAGAGTGTGTAATGTGATTGTCCACACTTTGTATTCTATTGTGCTCAAGAGTAGCACAGGGGATACATTCAAACAGGCGGTCTTTACAAGAAAATGCAGTTAAGACAACAAAAACCTCAAGCGGTCAAACTTGAGAGGCACAACATTCAAATGAATTGAAGTGAAAATACAACATCTATTGTTAAAGTTACATCTATTGTTCTGAGGGAAAAAAAATGTTCACACACAACCCTTGGGCAAAGTCAAACATTTCAACAAAGCGATTTAATTACATGCTTACAGGAGGCTGGTAAAGGTTCTGAAATCACCATTGCATGTAGATTATGCTCTGCTTCTAATTACTGTATACTGCTGGAAAAAAAATGGTCTGGAGGACAGATCCAAGGGCTTGACGCCATCTGTGGTATACCATTACTTTAGCGGGTGATGACAGGAGTAAATTCCCATGCAGTGTTTGGAGATGAAATGTTGCAGAAATGGTTGATGCTAGTGTGCCTAGTAACAGTCTTAGCTTTCTGTTTCATGCAGGCACAAAGCCAGTGGAGGTGCAAATGCAGGTGTAATTCCATTTTCTTCTGGTACGATTGCATTGTGCCTGCTTGGTACTTTTGGGGCTCCAGAGGAACCTGCATGTGCTGAGGTACGCTGAGCGGTGCGGCTGGGAATGTTTATTCAAATCAGTTGGTGAGATTTTCGTACCAGTGTCAGGAAATTGTTCCTGTGTTTCTACTTGCTCTATTTGATGGCACACATGTACTGTATATAGTTTTTAATGGGATTAAGGCAGAGTTTGCCTCTGATTTGATTTGCCTTTATTGAGACACACTCAAACTCTACTCTACTTTATTCCTCTAACAAACAAAATACATCCTGCTCCTGCCCATTCTAAGGATTGCACTCTTACACTTGGTCACCAAAATTGCAAAGATTACGTAGCCACGCCCATGTACAACTGTGTCACAAAGATTGAATAACAAATCTTTAAAATTCATCTGGCAGACATTTGCAGCGTGCTTTTCAACAGCACAGAGACTGCATTTCTACTGTGCTGATACTTTAATAGCCTTGTGAAGAGTCATAAAAGGGAAAAGAAAAAAAAAACAACTTTTGCTGTCATATCTTTAGTGTCAGTACCAATTCAGTAATTCAGACTTTCTGAATACTGATTATTGCATTAATAATTCATTACGTCGTATGATCTAAACCTTGTCAGTGCCATTTCCTTTTATTCATGGAACAAAACACATTCCCAGCTTGCTTTCCTCCATCAAACTACTTTATTTTAATGACTTGCAGCGATTCATTCGGAGTTTGAACAAACCTCAGGACACTTCTTCCTTTTAGAAGCCCCCATGGGATTTAAATGGGTCCCTTTGTATGCATTTACTGTTGACTGAATTGTCTAGTTTTCATGGTGATCTGGGGCATTTAGGTGGTGAGCATTTTGAACCTGTTTTTTTTTTTTCCTGGGTCATCATATTTTGGATTGAATGTGACCCACTCTCCTTCCAAAATATTGTTATCATTTGTCTTGAGTCTCACTTAAAAGTTTGTAGACTATTAAATTTATAAATAAAAATTAAAGTCCAAAAATAAATCTGTCATGATTATCCTCTCACCGGCCCAATTGATGCATACTAGCAGCTTGTTTTTCTGGTGCCACTTGTGATCAAATGCTATCAAAATGATCACCTGCTGTATTACTGCCACATGACAGAGGCAAACGACAAAAACAGCAGATATCTAATTAAAAGTTATTATTTATATGCTTGGGTCTTTGGCAGTACAACATTTTCAAAATAACACAACTCTTTCCCATCTGTCAATTAAGTGCTGATGAGAAATGAGAGGACCATTCAGAGTACCCGTTTAGGGTCAGAGAGGTTCTTCTGTTCTTCTTCCTCTTCTTACATTATTAAATCTTTCCAAAAGTAAAATTTAAAAAAGTCAAAAATCCATCCATCCCTTCTCTATACTGTACTAGCGTCCTTTGTGGGGTAACTCCCAACATGCAATTGGGTAAAGACAGAGAAACACTCTGGACTGGCAGACATGCAGCCATACCTAGGGGCTATTTAGAGTGTCCAAATTCACCTGAACCTGTTCAGTCTTTGGACTTCAAGAGCCAACTGGAGCCATACAGAATATGAAAAATATCACCCACTTGACACATACATGCAGTTATGGATTTACAATTATCACTGTGGACATCTGTTCCTGAAACAATTTTCTTAACAGTGCTGACTATTGAGTATTTACTTTTTGTGTCAGTTTGTGTGAGTTAAAATGTTACTGGTTACACAGAACATCAACAGCCATGTCATTCCTTTTCCTTTTGTAAATCAGCTCTGAAAATGTTAACTTGTACCTACAGTTCAAGTAGATGAAACAGGATATAACAGGACTTATTACAAGCAAAAAGGCTCATTTAAAGCACTGGACCAGCCATATAGAGTGTAAGAAATCATTGCATGTAATAAGAGATAACTATATAAAAGTTGTTCTGGCATGATACTATTTTTGACACTATTCTTACCTCAGCCCGTATAAGACAGTGCCATCAGGGTGCAGTCGGATCATACGGTTTTTTACTGTCACACCATGAAGAAAGGACTTCTTGTCATTAAGGAAGTAGGTGTCAGGGAGCCAGAGCTGGTCTGCTACACGGTTATCCAGAGTCAGGTTTAGGTTCAGCTCGCCATAGGCCAAACGCTTATCTCGCCAACTCTGCTGGAAATACATTGTGATGGTGTAGTCCTAGGAAAAAGAAAAAAAACTTGCATTAAGTCAAAGACAAACAATTTGACTGTACACAAAGTCACAAGTTCTAAAAACAATTTTACAAAAAAGCTTGTCTGAAAAGACTTTTTGTTAGTGTTTCCAGTGCCTGATTAAACTTGGCATATAGACCTGTGTGACCCTTTTAGATATAGTGGGCATTCATCAAAGTGGGAGTAACACATGAAAGCAGATCTGATCAAGGCACATTACTTCTTGGTTCAAAAAAAACAGAGCAAAACTATTCAATGTCAGTTCTAAAATCACAATTAACAGATATTACCATAAGTTATGCAGAGGAGAGAACAAGGGTGGGGTGTGTACTAGCATGTAAATGTAAAAAATGATAAATCCCTCTATCCAGTGCTCTAACACAATGAAATTTAATGAAGTGCAAAGAGTGGGATGTGCAACTTTGATATGGCTACAACAGCATTAAAAGAAATGCATCTGCTATATGGGAATACAGCACTATTTGTTATGCTCCCAGATGATGAAAATTGTTTAGCTTTTACACAGAGTCAGAAAAACCAATCAGCTCAGCATTTGTAGAATAGGACATGGGCAGCAAACCAACAAATACAGCTGTATCTAACTGAAAAAGAGCTCAAGTGGAGACATAATGTCTGCCAGCTAATGCATCATTGCCCCTCTGGTCAAAGTACTGTAGTCTACAGGCAGAACCGCAGAAGATGCACATTGGTTTAACTTATCACACACATAGTCCAAAATGATTTACAGTGATTTTGAATATTGTGTGCTTTAGTAAAATCCATTTCAATGAAAGGAGTTTATTTCCTCATCACATTCAGTGGTAGACATTAGCACAGCTGGTACTGACCAGTTTTCTACATGCTCTTTATTTTGGTAACTCATGGTTTTACATTTAACACATAACACAACTCAGCCGTGATGTTGCAGCTGTGCTAAATGGACTAGAAGCACTGTATTTCTTGTTTTCCTTAAATATTTAAGACAAACAGAAAAGTCTGCACACCATGACAGAAAATATTATTTAATGCATGCACATTTCAGGCTGAGCCCTTCCTCAGTGTACTTGTTGTTATACATCAAGCCACACACAAAGTGAAGTTAATACCATAAATACTTACCTTAATCTCATTGCACAATTTCTGACAATACATCTCAGACTATTTCTAACAATTAAGATCACCCACATTTGATTTGACTGGACATGATGCATAGGAGACATCTAGTATTCCTTACATGCTGATTTGTTGTTAATGATACAAAGTGTTTTCCTTGAAAACTATCACTTTCACGAATTCAGCCCTACTTCTGATACACAAATTAATCAACCTTCTCAATCATATCTGTCATTTAAAATGATCAATGTCAAATGCAGATTTGAGGAAATGTACTCTACATTGCTTTGAGAAACACACACAACAAACATTTTGACACTTGACTGTCTACAAAAATATCAAGCAGTTTAACTGATTTTTACTTAGTCTGAAGGCGCAATTTATTACATTTATTACAATATCTGTTATCATTCAGTACACATTTTGGCTTATTATTAATCAAAAGTGTTCCTATGTCAGCATTTTAATAAATAAATCAAAGAATTTGTACAAGAATGAAGATATTTCAGGAAAATCATGAACACATATAAAACAAAGTCTGCTGCATGGAACAGGTTAAAAATCATTTGATCCAGAAGCAAAGGCCAGACAAACAAAAGAAAGAAAGAAAGAAAGAAAGAAAGAAAGAAAGACATTGAAAAGCTGCCTCCCCCCATGTGGGAGGAGTGAGCTTTGCTATGAGCGACTATGTCATGCTGAGTGAAATAAAGAGAGTGCTAAGAGACAGAATGACGTCATCACTCAAGACACCAGCCATATTGCCTCCTTCACTAGTCAGCCTACATTTCTGACTGCTCTCAAGTCTGTGCCAGAGAAAAAGAATATGTGCTGTATTTCCTGCAGAGTACTGTGTATAAAAAAACAACTGTATACTGTGAATAAAAAAATAACCCTCAATTTTTATAGTTATTGTGAAAATCAATCAGTAAATAGATGTGTAATTTTTTTTGCCAATCACCACACACTTCCTGTAGTGCTACCTTTGTCTTGGTCATTCAGTCTGACAACACAATTGGCCATGTTTGTGGGTTGGAAGTCAGTAAGAGATCATGTCGTGGTACTTCACTGGTACTTCCTACTGGTTGTTCAATGTGAGGTATCTTACCATGTTTACTTCTGAGATGGAGTCGATGCTCGCTATGTTGATGCTCATTCCTACGATGACTGGAGGACCTGAGGGAACAAAGGAAAATCTGATGTCACTAAAAAAGTACAAAGGATGATCACATGCAACCGCTGTACTCTGAGAGCACTTTTGCCTGATGTGTCTGATCAACATATTGCACTAAGCAAAATACATTTATGGAGTAGTGATAAATAAATTATAAATTTATAAATTAAAAAAAATATTTTGATTACCTCTTGATTTATAGCCTTTATTTCTCTGATTATCTCTGATTAAAAGATTTTAGCTGGGTTTCAGCTGTGACTCAATCATGGCCAGTAGTAACCCTCTTCTCTTTGAAATGCACTGCACCTTTAAGTGCAAAACACATTTTTTTGCAGTTCGAATGCATAGATTCCACTCATACTTCTGAATGCAATATTGCAGGTTAAAAAACCAACATCAGATGGAAGACTTGCATTATGCATTATTTGCCAGTGTAAACTATGTTAATGAAAAATGACATTTTCAAACAAACTACTGCAGAAATACATAGGCTACTCTATAGTGTACAATACAGCAGTGACAAAGCAAATTTAAATCAGTTTTTGCTGCTTCAAGAGGGTACGTAAAAACAGAAGATAAAGATCAGTTACTCTGAGAAGCTTCTGAAACAACACTGAGGAAATGCACTCATCCATACTAATTTCTATGCTAGCAATTCATGTAAAGGAAAAGGAGGAACCTCATTTACATGATTACAGTACATGCTGTAAGACATGTAAACAGCTATCCCCAACAACTCCCTTACATGCATTGTAAACACTTAGCCCGCTTCAATATTCAGACAACTTTAGGTTTACAAGGATAATCCATTCACAGTGTCCATGTACTACACCCACAGTAACCAACAGTAGATGATTTCAGACATACTGTGGGGCTATATGATCATTAAAGACACAGATAAACTTATGTTTTAGGACTTAATGAATATGCATATTTCACATCTGTGTGCTTACGATATATTTTAAATAATTGCCATGATAAATTATCATGTATAGTACCATGTGTTAGGATATTCCCTGCACCTTGAGCTCTCCTTTCAAGATGGTAACCCAGAGTTTATTAATCTTGTTGGTGTCAGCTCTGTCAGATTTGTTTCCATGCTTACAAACTTTGGAATATTAGCATCACATTACAACCACATGTCCTCTTTGGTCAACACAGACAGTAACGCTGAAGAAGCCAGATGAAGAACTGCTGAGAGAGCTGAAGACTAGAGTCTATTCTATCACTTGTTTTATTTCCTTTGTCTGTTCTTCAGTTGACACATTGTCTAGCAAGTAGAAAAAGAAAGATTCAGTTGTAGGAAAAGTGGCATCCACAAGTCAAAAAGCTGTTACCTCCAGGCAGTGGTCTTTGTGAGTGAATAGATTTGTTGACAATGATTCTCAGTGTTGTTTTTTTTTATTATTACAAAATGTCTCTCTTTCCTCACATTTTCAGTCCTAATGCGATCCTTAACACCTAAACACCTGTCGTCTTCAAACCATGTCAGCCTTGTATTGCTTGAGTGAGAGTGTTTAGGTCGTAAAATATGAATTGCTGACGAAGAAAATAGAAACAGGTGAAACTGTTCAGTGATTGGTTCATGTGGCTGTGCTGAATCAGTGTATTCAGATAATGTCCCATGGTGTAATAGTAGAAATTCCATTAGCATAAGGATCATAAACAACATAGAAAGCAGCTCTATTACAGTATGTAGTTTATCACATGCCTTGTCAAACTTAAAAGGTAGAAGAGAACTTATAAGCCTCTACTTCTTAAATGAAGGATGGCAGTGGTATGGGGTTTGCTATAATTTTATGTATATTTGGGCTTTTCTGGTTCTGTCTTCCATGACACTGACACTCTCTCTGTCCACATCCTTTTCACTGACTCTTTACATGAAATTAAGAACAAAACAGAAGGGATGAGGAATGCAATGAAGAGTTTTTTATACCGTGTTGGTCAGAACAGCAAGACATTCATTGTTTGTTCTTTGTCAGATTCGTCCTTGCGCATCTGTTTAAATCACTTGTTTTCACAGCTCTTCTCTTTTTTAAGGCCGTCCTGAGCCAACAACATCTGTGAGCTATAGTCACTGGAAGTATGGGAAGCTTTAGGTTTTTTTTTTTTTTTTTTTTGTGTTATAATATGACATAATTTGTACGTTTTATGTTAAAACACAAGGATCAGGTACGGACAGTTATGAGCCACTGTGACTCACAGAGGACAGGGTGATTAATTTCCTGACTCAGCTAATGGATGTACTGCATAGGCTCACATAATAGACAGAGATTAAAAATAAATAAATTAATTAAGTCAACATCTTGTCTTCCTTTAGCTGGAACAGATCTACAACAACTTTCCTTCCCTTTTGAATCCTCTTAAAATACAACACTTTGAAATGCAGAGAGAATGGAAGACGGATTTTGACAGTTACTGTAGATAGCAAAAAGTCATGGGTTGCAGACTGGCAGAGTTCAGAGCACATTAAAGATATTTTAAAATGTATAACACTGTATAAAACTAGTAAAATAACCCTTATCTGTCCACATTTCTTCAGCGACTTGAAATAAACACACTGTGTGCATAAAAATGCTACAGTATACCTTCTTCTGATTATTAGATAAAAATACATTCCAGTCAAATTTGTCTGTCTGCACTTTACCCCCACTAACTATAGTAATTGTCACTCTAATAACAGCATAGACCCACAAATTGTGTGTCTACCAATTACTTAGAGCATAGAGCTCATTGTCCATTCTGTTAAATAAGAGAGGAATGAAACATTTTGTTTGAACAAAAACGTTGATGAAAATAATTTCTAAAGCATTTGGTCTGATGACCAATTAGCCAACTGAAGCTCATACATTGGGTATGCTTAAATCACACTGCAGTTTGCTCTGATGAAACAAATATCTGATTTTTTTTTCATATGGGCGAGTCTTCGCCAAGCACAGTATCCACTCAGTTTATTAAATATTTCATTGTACATTTCAGCGTATCCCCACACTTCAAAACAAATAAAAAACTAAACTTGCAAGAAAGTATAACTGGGTCCAAGCATCCGAAGGCCCACTGACCCGAAGCAATCATAAAGTCAAGAGCATCATCGACTAAGGCTTAAATAGGAGCTTTTGTTTGTATGCTCGGGCACAGTCAGACACCCTCCTGCAGAGCATACTGTCAGGATCTGATCAAGTCTTAGACAACAAGGATTGACTGTGTTTTGACCAAAAGTACACTCTGGAAAGCATTTTGTGCTTTAAGTGTCTATTGGTTTAAACACTCTTTCCTTAAAAACCTGTAGGCAAATATGAAATGTATGCAATACGTACATTAAAATCCCTAATTACATCACATATTTCAATGCATGAATCTACCTGAACTACAAGTTAACAGCATTTTCCAAACTCAGTCAATCAGCAGTCAGTACGTCTGTTTTCAAGTTCACTGTAGAAAGCAACATCTGAAAACAATATTACAATAACATCATAGGTGTAATGTAGTAAAGTGTAGTTACACTTTTCTGAACAAAGTAGACATGTCAACAATACCAGATGATTAAATTTGCATCAGTGGATCACATAATCATATGTTATTAATTATCTCAACAGCGTGATTTGGTCAGAGCTTTGATAAACCTCTACATTAGTTATTATAATAGAGTCCAAAGGAAACTACATGCTATCCTGTACTATCCTTACAACTCTGAGGTAACCTCTTCCACTGAAGGAAGACAGTCATGACTGTACTAATCTATGACATCACAGGGTTAAAACACTAATTTACTAATGTAAAGCTAGTGCACTATTGGAGAGCACACTGACCATATTATGTCCATCAGATAGTCAAAACACAAACAATGCAAACTGATGTAAACTATGATGGTAACTAACTGAAATCCATTGTCAATGTAAAGATGTGCGCTGATTCATTAAAATCTCTCATCTCAAAGATCATTTCGGGACCCTTCCTGAAGGTATTAGTTAATTATAATGTTTCTCCAAATACTGGCACTAAAATATTAACCATCAAACCACTTGACTAAAAAGACCCATCTAGCCCCTCTCTTATATTCTCTAATCCCATTTCTTCCCCCCACTCCTCCCACTACACTAAATGCCCTGAAGCTTTGTCATATTCCCTGACCCATCTCTTTCTAAAAAAAAAAAAAAGAGAGAGAGAGAGAGAGGGGGGAGTAGGGCCATTTTCCATTGCACTTTGTGAAGGCAACCAGTAACAGTTTTCCCCAGAGATGTCAAAGTACATTCGTTCCCTAGATGAAAACAGAAAGCACCAAATCTCTCTCTCTATCTCTCTTCTCTCTTTCTCTCTGCATATTTTGACCCCGCTTTAGTGAAACAGAGGCACTCATTTTGTCACCACAGTCATCTCAAAATAAAATCGCACCTGCACTTGCACTTCACAAGTTGGGAGACAAACAACAGTCCTCTAAAATAACCTCTAGATCTAAGCATTTCTCAGTTAATTGTCAACCAACATTTAAAAACCGTGTCTAAAAAATACTTATTTTATATTTATTATATATTTTTCCCAAACTGAATACTTATTATTTAATTATATTATTAATAAGTGATGAACAAAGCGCCAACTACAGTCATCTTTTAGTCTATCCTTTTGTTAGGATTTTATGCAAAAGCAGTGAGTGAGAGAGGTGGGATCATAACATCCTGAGGCAAATCTAGTGTGTCTGTACAATTACCATATCAATGTGTAAATAGTTTTCATTACTTTTCAAAGTCATTGAATGTGTCAACCTGCTCTTGTTTGCTGACTTTGTTCTGATGTCTCATATTGATGTGGTACATTATGCCGTGTAAGAGTTTTGATCACTAGTGGCATGTTAGTGTAATGATCAGGTGTTGTACCAGCATGCACATGAGAATGCATATGCTCACCATGAGCACATATTGAACACAAAGGGTGGTAACAGTTGGTGGCAGTAAAAGCACCAATGCACCAATTATAGAAAATAATCAGACTCGTAACTAATGTAGGCTGCATTTGACTTTGTTTCATGAGGTATGACTCAATACCTTTTAGTGATAAAGAAATTGAGTCACAGTTCATGAATGGACAACCAGCACTGACTGCTTTCCAGTCCGATGTAAATTCAATAGCTGATAATTACTAGTTAGCAGTTTAACAGTAAAATTAAAATGGCAACATTTTGCAATGATTCATTTAAATTTATTTAAGTAAAAGTTTTATACCACTCTCATGTCTGTCCAATAGAGAGTTATAACCAGCTACTAATTAGCTTAACTTGGCATTAAGACTTGAAACAATAGGACTCCAGACTATTTCTTGGCCCAGAGCAGTAACTTCCAGAAGTCTTGCGGCCTTGAGTGAAGACTTCAGATGTCACTGTTCCTGACCAAAAAAATAATCCCATAAACTGCAACTTGTTGTTACATTTTAGTCTGATTACACAAATGAGATATGACATTAGAGGTGCTAATACATGGAGTTTTTTTTTATCTATGCTAACTTTTTAACCCTTGTTTCCAGTCTTTATGCTAAGCTAGGCTACCTGGCTGCGGATAGAGAGTAGTATTGATTTTTTCATTTAACTGAAAAACAGAGAATAAGTGTTTTTCTCACAATTTTGTAAAAGTTCAGGTTAGCAAAGAAGATCTACTCCTATTCCTTGAGAAAATCCGTTTGAATGTTACAATGATCTTTTTATATTGCCTCCTTGATGTATAAAGATTTTCATCATACAGTATTTGCACATTTTAAGTGTAGTTGCAGTAGGTTACTAAAGCTTCATTTATATTTTGCATTCAACACGCAACCGTTGTCTCTCACAAAGATGATGCCCTACATTCATACATTACTGACAATACATAGAACAGACAGACAGATAAACAGCTATAATGATAATGTTATAATAAACAGCTAAAGTGAAAGACAATATATCATTTTACAGAGTGAGTCATTTATATTACAACATTTTCTTAATTGCTCTGCCATTCTTGTTTAAGGAAGTGGTATTACCATAGCAATAAACGATCCATACAATTATGTAAATAGATACTATCCAAAGAAACAGATTTTTAAAAAGAAGAAAATACTTTTATTGAAGCTTTTAGCCCACAAGCATAATTTGTCTCCAAATTTAGTCAGCTGATATGAGAACCATATAATCAGCTGAGTATGACAAAAAGACTTTCTAAGCTTCAATCATCACCTAAAATCTGCTTTGGGCATATTCAGATATTCTGACACTCTTTCCAATGCCTTACTACAGCATTTGGGAGGTGGGCATCATTTCAGGATGCACAATTTATCCTCTGGCTATCACTATGGCAACAGAGGTGATTATTATTAAATCACAGTGTGAGAATTAACGATGTGAGCAATACAATAAAGTCATTTCAAGTACATTTAATTATTTTAGAAATTCCGCTGATGACAGTCAACAAACTTGTTGATTGCCAAAAACTGACCACCATGCTCACACTGTTGTTTCTTTGCCAATGGCATATTAATCATTGAGTGCAAAATGTATGATGAATTGCCATATACAGTAGATATCTTGCAGGGAGGATGTTAAAGTGGTAGATTTTATGTTAATAAAAAACACCAGTGGAATTTGTTTTCACCTAAGTTTGTTAGTGTTTCACCAAAAGTCATTTGGTTTCTGGTTTTCAACACTCACCTTTATCAAACAGGCTGTTTTAGGGCCAGTCAGTCTCTCCAATTGGGTAAGTGGCTTTAGCCCTTACCTTGACATTATTAAAGCAATCTATAAAGAGCACTCTATCAGAATAATAAGTGATCATTTCAACAACATTTTGAAAACAAATAGTTGTTACTAGATAAAACGCATCACCTAATAAAATGGCATACACTTTTCATAAGAGAAATTATGTTTGAAACAGTTAAATTAAAGTGATGTGTTTAAAAGACAACTGCTTTAGTGGATCCTTGATGAACTATATATATATATATATATATATATATATATATATAAGGATTAATCTTACTGGCTGTGATGATCCCCTGATTTTACCTCTAGTGTCACCAGCAGGTAGACATTTTCACATCAAAATTAAATCTGAACAATACCCTGCTTTATGACTAAATACTTGCAAAACCAATGACATTCCCATCAACCTCAGCTGCACTTCTGTGTCTGCTGCTAATTAGCAAATTCTAACATGTCAATATACTTAACTAAGATGGTGAACATGGTACACATTATAAGCATCAATATTGCTGTGCCTTGGTAGTCTCATAGAGCTGCTAGCATAGCTCTAGACTCTCAGTTCAGGTTAAATTTATTGACTTAAAGCAGACATGATCGGTGGCTGGCATTTGCTCAGTGTTTGTAACTCTCTCTCCTTCAATTTTTGCTGCTTCTTTTCTTTTAAATCACATGTAAATGCCAAAAGTGACCATCCAAAAATAAGTGAGACATGATTAGGTTAAGGGGAAATATGGGCAATGTAAGTGACTATAGTCCTATGGTGTGAGGGCTGACTCTGACACGTCAAAACTACTGCTGAACCGTCTGAGGTGTCATGGGCCTAATTCCTCTTACAGTATCTTTAATGGGAAATACCCTCTTATTAATATTCATACACCTGCACTCTGAAACTAAATCCTATAACATTTACATTACGCGGTTAGTGAATGGTGCTGCCTGCCTGATGATCCCTGTGGTAGCTGTTTATGATTAGCACATCATCTTAAATTGGGTGTCTGTATGGATGATTGACTTGGATGATGGTTCAAGGAATTATGAGCTGCTATGTCGAGTAGATCCAGTAGATGGTTCAAACACCCAGCCTGTCATGCCTCTTGCTGTCCTTGCCATGTTTTCACTCTTTTTTGATAGTTGCTCTCAGGGCTGGCCAATGGTTTCAAGACAAAAAGTACATTCTTATATATTAAAATTTCTTATCAAACAAAGGAACATATCAAAGAATTAATAAATTATTAAATATTACCAACTACCTTGCTAACATCAAAGATGCTGGACCTGAGATTGTTGGCTTATAAGTGTTACATTTTTACTACAATTTACACTATTATTGACAAATATGTAAACAAAAGTAGCATTAAAGCTGCACAACATAACTTTTGAAATAAATAAGTAGGAACTGTAAATTATCTTAAATACCAGTAAGAAAAAAAAAATCTAACAAGACAATTTTGTGCTCTGATTTTCATTTGTGTCATTCAGAATTATGCTCTAGAAATGACACTGGAACGTCTTACATAGTTCTAATATGTAAATCAAAATATTTCCTGTTTGCAAAGAACATTTTCACACCACTAGTTGTGCCCAACCAGAAGGGCTTGTAACACCACTGAATTTCATGTATTTCTGAGTTATATTGCAGGTTTCACACAATTATTAACAGTCAGTCAGTCCTAGTCAGTCCTGACAGCAAATATTTTTTTGCAATTTTAAAAAAAAATTATTTTATTTTATTTTTTTCAGCACCCCCCAGACAATGTGGCACCCTAGGCGACCGCCTACATTGCCTATGCCTTAAGCCGGCCCTGGTTGCTTTTCTTATTTAGCCTAGTTGCCCCCCCCCCCTCCTCTGCTTATTATCTATGTATGCTTGTATGCTGTCCTCTTAACTCCAACAATGTGTTGCCACATTAAGCTTCCAGTCTGACAGACTTATCTAGCCTCAGGGCAGACAAGCTTAACTGATGTAGTGGGCGGAGGATAGTGTTTTACTTGGTAATGGCATTTCATATGAAAATACTATATAGATCCAGTGTCATGGAGTGGTCAGAACATATCCCAACTTTAACTGAGGGAAGCGCAGAAGTATCGCTATGGGAGCAACATCTTGAAAGGATCTTCTAAGTGGGGATCTTGTTTTTCATGATCGGGCTCACTTGGATCACCTACTACAGTGGCTGGACTGTAGATATTCAAAACCTTCAAATCCCAAGGTATCTGTCAGTGCTGTAGAAATTCTTAAGAAATCATTCGTCCAGACAGCAATCATTAGAATGTCTTATAAACTCAAAAACATTCTAAAAAGTAAGTATATATGATTGTATAGACAATGTCAGCAATACCCCGACTGTAATAAACATTCTAAAAATAGCCAAAACCTTATGCAACAGTAATTCATATGCAACAGCACAATTTAACCCATTTTAATTATGCACTGAAATTAAATGCTAGTTCACCTTTACCTGTACATTCCTTTACTGATAAGCAAAGCATCATTAAACTGCTTTCTGATGTTTGGCATCACGTTTTCCACGAGGGACATTAGTGGACACATCAGGCCTGTTCTTACTCCAGCATTTGTTAGGGTTCACTGTGTTAATTCTAGCTTCATGAAATGCGATATAAGATATGTCTGCCATTTGGATAATTACAGGGTTTATCAGACGTCAGGGGAGTGGAGTGGTAGTGTGCCAAGGACTGTGCAAAAGAGAGAGGAACACAGGTTTGTGTAAATCCTTTATCACTACTAACATTAAATAGACTACATGGACAGAAAGCAATTGTGCTGGTGATGAAGCCAGAGGGATGCAGAGAGAGTCTGCTGATATCTGTGGATTGTGTTTTGTGCATTTTTTATGTGACAAAACCCTAATATTTGTATATATACCTTATATTTATATTCATTCATTAGTATTTTCTCAGAGTATGAACAGTCTGCTTGACATGATGGCGAATCTCATCACACATCACAAGTGTCTGAAAGGAGAGTTGAACAACAAAAGCAGTCATCAAAATAAAGGCATCTCCACTAATAAAAAGGTTGATCAGTCTGATATCTGTACGCAACCACAAGAGGGCAACATAATGATATTCCCTCACTATCTCTACTGCTTAGAAATGGGATATTTTAAATGAAGAAGCATAAATTACCAGCATACAGGTGCTGAGATTAGGGGCTGAGTAAACGCTTTTGGCATATCTGGGTTGATTCAGTATTCGTGCTGAGAAAAATGAGATTTCAACAGACAAGAAGACATCTCGTTTCACCCCATACAGCATCAGTACATGATGAAATCTGATTAAAGAGCCTCCTTAAGGAAGCACGACAGTCATAGATATGATCTTGTATGGTATACATATCAGAGTGAAGCACTGCTTATCCCCTACATCAGTGTTTACCAGAGAAACCTTTCATGGTGTTTACATTTCATGTAAATATGCATTTGAACATTTGAATATTCAGTATGGCACAAATTTCATACCAGAGCATAAACATATCAAACTGGATAAATTGCATTCAAATTGAGGATAGCGTTGTCATGTTATTCCACAGATCCTGTTAGTTGTAAAGCCTTCTGAAAACAAATTTGCTGGACAGCAAAGAAAACACCACTCTGCCTCTTATATAAAAACTCTGATAATCAACCCATTGCCTAGCAACAGAGGGTTCCATAGCAACTGTGCAGCATTTTCCCTACAGTGTTGCAAGAGAAGCATGATGATTTATCCAGTGGAGTCTGTGTTTGCTTTTGTTTTCAATGGCTACCACTCTCATGAAGCCCTTTCCTCAAGAAATGAACAAATAAAACAATTTGTTACATTGCGCCAAATTCCTCCCTTGCATTTAATACATTGGCCTCATCAATTATTTCAATCTCGGCAGAGAGAAGCCAAAACAATTGCAGAAAAGCCACCTTTTCCTTATACGCCCAGAAGATATCTTTGATAGGCATTGATCGTGACCAAATACAGCAGATGTACAAAATAACAATGACACCTTAAAATTCAATGATTGAATTATTGAATTCAGTTGCATTATTGTACTGGAATTCATCTCATTGTGCCCACCCTGTACATTGGCAAATGGTTTTTGCTAACGTGATCAGGTTAGATTAAAACATATCTACCCTTGGCTGTGATGAATAAATCATTAATTTTGTGGAAACTCAATGATTTTGAGTCCTATGTATTCAATTAAACACAGTTTAGATCATAGATTAATACAGTGTATCCCAACAAATGAAAAACAACACTATGCGCTTAACTGAGCTGCCCGTGAGGGGAAAAAACTATTTTTGAGTTTTTGTTAGTAAAGTCAGAGACCACAACAAATACATCATGTTAATTCTAAAAAACAAATTACAATAATATACAGTATAATGTCTGTTCTACTATTAATAATAATAATAATAATAATAATAAGTTATTCCAATTTAGCCCCTAATGAATAAGAAAAATCTGAGATCTAGCAACCATTGTGTGTGTCTTGTCACTTCAGCACATATTTGAACACTTCCTAAATATTACACAGCATACACTAAAAGATGACAGGCAAACACAGTTTAAGTATTTGGCATATAAAGGCTGGTTACACACTTAAACATAAATAAATAATAACATCTGATTAAAAACTTTTTATATCACGCTTGTTAACGAGGTAATGATATTAACACCGGGGAGAATGCATACATCATGTACATTGGGAGAGAGAGTTGTTCTACAGTTGTGAAACATTAGACCACAAGATTGTGAATGTAGATTGTCTTTATGAATGAAGCTATTTAGGTCACCGCAGGGAACTGCTGTAGATGTCTGTGCTGGCCGAATCTATTCATACTGCACCCTCAAGACCTTAAATCTCCCCACAAGCTCACAAACTGAGAATACTTGAATGTGTAATGATCTATTCACAATTCAGAAATGATCAAAAAACAATTTGATATCAAATTCTCTTCTAAAAAGCAGTGTTTTAATTGCAGGTTTAGTCATAACAGATAGTTGGGTGAAGCATATAAGAACTTCCATTTTCTTTTATTGCCATAGGTGAGCAGTTTTTAAATAAATATTATTCCATTTTATATACATGCTCCTGTTCAGCTGGAGCTGCTCCCAGCATGCATTAGGATGTAAAGAGTACACCCTGGACAGTTCACCAGTGTATCACAGGGCTAACACACATATAGACTGACAAACACATTCACACCTACGGGCAATTTAGAGTTTCCAGTTGACCTAACCTACATGTCTTTGGACTGTGTGAGGAAACTGGAGCACCCGGAGGAAAACCACGCTGACATGGAGCGAACATGTAAACTCTACACAAAAAGATCGCACCACATTTGAACAGACTGGCAGATGTGAAGCCAGGACTTACCAACAAAAACATTTCTTCGGGCAAATATATCGAGGCCTACCACAAAATGTCTGTGTAATTGCCTCTCTTCCAACGTGGCCACCTGTAACCATTAGTAACCACTTTCAAGAGAACGAAGAAATGCTTGTTTTCTGTATTGTGGTTAAGGAGGTAAAACACTGGAAAAGTAGGATATCACTGCTCAAATACCTGTTTTGTTTTGTTTTTTTTACAATATGCAGCATTACTGTAATATACCAATATATTACTGTTGTTTGTATATTTTTCATATATGGACATTCATCAGCCATTGTTTTCTACATAGCCAGTGTTGTCCCTTTCACTACATATACTACAGAGTAATAAAGCATCTTAAACATTCTGTTAAAAGTCTTACACTGGTCCAGATATTTTGCATGTCAAAATGTGAGACTTTGTGCTTTTAACATGAGATATATATAATTTGATGTTCATCTATTGTAGAGTACAAAAATATAAACTATAATGAATCCAAAAAAATAGGAGTTTACTCCATAATTGCCAAGTCCAGACAGCACAGTTTTAACTGTGGAATATTAATCCTATGTGTTAAGTTAAACGTGTTTCAAATTAGCCTTGTATTGTGTGTTGCACGCAAAACAGCATTATACTGCATTAAGACCTTTGTTTGACTGATGAGGCTGATGAGGGGATGTACAGAAAGATGGCGATGACCAGGCTGAGTTTGAAGGCGCACAAAGGGGAGAAATTTTTATTCTGATTTGTCTGACAGTGGTAAAAACATAATTAAAAAATAAAGAAATACACTGTTATGTTTGTCTTATGCAGTCCAGGAACAAAAAGAGACAAAATCATTAAATCTGCATTAAAAGGTTAATGCTGAAAATTATAAGCTAGATATTTCAGCACAAATTTACTAATGTACCCAGACTGACTTGATCTAAGCAAAAGCCTATTGCAGGAACAACAACAGGAAATCTACTGACTTGATAGCCAGTGGATGACGACCTCCTGAGCCACAGACTTTCTCTCCTTAATCTTTCACTAGTCTTGGTCCCACCTTGAACAATTGCTCATACTTTATGTACTTTCCTCGTTCAAATAAACATTGCACTGGACATGTCAGTGACATTCCAATTCTAACTAGACTATCTCATTAAAATAATATTCATTTTTAAAAAAAATGGTGTTCTGATTATCTTTAACACTGTGATTTGACAACTGTATTTTCCGTAGGATACACGCATGTTATAGTAAATAAATGTTTTTATTATGATTATTATACCTGGTAACTTTTACTATTTTCCAATATATAATATTGCTCTTCAGTATCTTGTAATTTCTGTTTACATGTACTCAAGTCTCCCTTAAAAATGAAATCTCAATCTTAATGGGACTTTCTTTATTACAGTCCTATTATGTGGCATCATTCATTATTGTCAGGGGATATTTAGCTGTAAAACTGCTTGCTCAGACACTACAGAACAGCCACAGCTATGCACAGTATATGCAGTACACTGCTACAGCAACTACGGATAAAGAAACAGCATGGTAAGATAAGTGATAGCTGGTGAATAAAGGGAAATCATTAAAGCAGCTCAGGCGCAAGGAGCGAAAAAGGACAGAAGAGAAGGCAAAAGAAAATGATGAGGTAAAACAGGAGAGCAGAGGCAGTACATCACAGGAAGTCAGAGAGACAGAGGATAAGTAAAGGTGGCCTCATCTTATCGTCCTATCCTGTCACAAACCCAGGACCTGATATATGAAACCTACTTAGATCTACACTAAAAAGCTACATAATATGAACAATGCTTCCTACTTACATATACAGATTTTGTCAGTGAATTATGAAACACTGCACATATAACCAGTGGACTTTCCAGCTCATAAATCACAATCCCATGAGGAACATTATTAAAATACTTACTTGAGTAATGTACTCATAGAATAAAATACTGATGTAAGTAAATGCAATTGTAATGTTTGAGATGCTAAACAATCCATTTTGTGGAAAGTAAAATGGAAATGTACATCCATTCTTCGTGATCATCCATTCATATGTTTTGGTCAACTGTAAGATAACAGTAAAATGCAGTATGCCTCAAAATGATGCTTCACACCGCCAAAAGACGAGCAGAGTTGAATTTGACGGCTGTGTATTGTACAGAGGATGGTATGTGCACAAGGAAAGGTGTGAGTCATGATTTGTTCATGTTCTGTTTTAAACTAAAATTTAAAAATAAAAGTAATACAGATTCTTGAAAGTGAAATTACTTTGTGTGGTAAAAACAAACAGGAAGAAATGGGGTATGTCCCTGTACAGTATGGTACTTGAGGACAAATTCTGCCCACTGCAGGATTTATCCTGAAGCCATCAGGAAACTTATTGGCTAAAGAAGTGTATAATTCATTTAATAGCCCTTTGTGGTCCAACTTATATTTTATTTACTTGGCCTAATTTATTCAGCAAGTCACACACTGACACTCCTAATCAATGCCATTATTTCCATGTCCCTTTATAAGTTTGAAGTGAACATTAAAAAAAAAAAAAAAAGGAAACATGGGAAAGTTGAAGATTTTCAGGTAAATCCATTTTTCTCTGCAGGGACAGTTGTCTTTGTCTTGTTCAACAGATGCCATGTCTCAAAGCTAATCTCCCGAGTAACCTTACATGTACAGTAAATCCCAGTTACTTCAGGGGCTTGCTGAAGTCCTGCCGAAGCTGCCTGCCTAATTATATTAATGTGTGGTAATTATGTGTAGATCCTCCTCAATGATCACAGCTAATATGTCTCAAGAGAGTAAGAATCATGAATTAGTTCTTTATTAATATATTAATTTGTGACCGTTACACTAACTCTGGCGCGCATGCAAGGGAATAGGGAAACGTGTTGTTGGATGCCATTTGGACAACTGCATTTATAAATGACTGGTTTTTGTTCAAGTTGTTGCAGTTAGAGCAACCTAAAAATGTTCTAAAAAATGAAGACAACCATTGAATGTAAAAAGAAAACCGCAAATTATAATAATGGCTTTAAAAAAATTTGTAATGTTCCACTATAAAACACCCTGTACGCTATAAAATTTGATTTTTGGTGTTGCTCTAACATAAAACTTAGCTTTGTGTTATGGCAAGCAAATTTCATCATGTCTACAAACACAATTTAGATACATGCCATTCAAAATCCTACTAATAAAAATAATGTAATGTAAGTTAAGCAGTGCAGAATATAAGTGAGGTGGGATACCTGTATATGAGAGTTATGAGAAACTTATTACTTTTTTTTTTTTTTTTTACCCATGTGAATCTCACTACTTAGTACCCTTTGCTTCTCCTGCACTGCCATCTAGAGTTTAGAGTTCATTTATTTGCACATAAAATGAAGATACACCAAAAGAGCAGACAAAGTCACATTGCGCAGTGGAGATAAAAAAAGAAACTTGGAAAAACATCCTGCCTCAAAAGAAACCAAGAAAAAAAAAAACGTGACAAACAGAAGTCAACAGAGCTGGATAACAGACATTAAATGACAAACTCAAAAACAAGGAAAAAATAGCATATCAAAAACAAGCCACATAAATGTAAAGTTAGGAAAACAAAATAAACTCGCACAGACCAAATGAAAAAACTGCAATCAAAAGGAAAAGTGACAGCATGGTCTGGTGTGTGTGTGTGTGTGTGTGTGTGTGTGTGTGTGTGTGTGTGTGTGTGTGTGTGTGTGTTTCAAAGACTCAAAGGAAGAAGAGACAGAGACAAACAGAGAAGCTGTGTTGTGCTACTAGAGGAAAACTTCAGTCATTTTGCCTCATCAGTTGATACGTATGTCTATATTTGAACTGTAGATGGATGTGACCTTATAGGCAAAATGGATGTATCCATTCCAGATGGTAATGGAGACCTGCCAGAATAAATTATAAATTATATATTAAATGAAAACGTTGCATATAGTAATTGAAGGTAGTCCAGTAGATATTTGGGTTTACTGTATAAATAGTAATATATGCATTCAGCAGTTATGTTGTGAAAAGGAGAATGTCTGACCATTTGGAGATCATCTGGAGGTTACTTCACTTTGAACAACATCAGCAGAAAAACAGCCTGTCAGGCTGACCCAAAAAGATATACTCAAGTCTTTTCTAAATGTTTGCATAGCAATCTTTGATTGAAACGGATGACTCCATTAGAGAAGCCTGAGTATAGATGCAATGTCAAAGCCACAATGTATCCACCTAACAAAAACATCTTAAATAATGGATCATTTTTTGAAAGCATGCACTTAAAAAAACAGTGCCAACAAACAGCCAGCAACACAAGTTCTTTACTTGATGATGACAAAGCTCTTTTGAGTTTCATGCTTGCTCTACATTAATGTGCATGATTATAACATAGCTGTGATTGTAGTCTAATTAAGGGAAATATATCAAATAACACTAATGTGCATTATGTTACAAGTCAGGGATCTCTGCAAAGTCAACATCACCAGTCTCAAAAGCACGTCAAGACATTGACTTCAAAATGTCTGTAAATGTCAAAACTAAAGGACTATAGTTGGTTAAAGTTTGGTAACCGTTTGCACTTGAACGTCACTCTACTGTATTTCCTCCATTGACATTGAACGTTACCACAATACGTAAATCGATGATGCATTTAAGTGATAATACACAAAACAGTGTCATGGTTATTTTCTATACATAGGACACATCAGCGTGTATTATAATGCTTATGGTCTGAGTACTGTTGTTATGGTTACCTATAGTTCATTAAACATTGTGCTCTGTGCTTAATATGTTGATTGAAACTACTGTTAGTTTGAAATGTCCTAACATATGGTTTCAATAAAAATAATATTAAAAAATAAGAATTTTCAATGTCTTTAAATTCATATAATTTGTAGGAGAGAGTGCGCTCAATTATCAAAGCAATTAGCAAACAAAAATTGACTGTATATTTTAGACATGACGCTGTATATGAAGCTATAAACTACAGTTCATCTTTTCCAAATATTGCTAAATATCCTTGTGCTGAACCATCACACACATGAGAACACAATACAATTTATTTCCACTGTGGTGTAAAATCCTAGAACAGTAGAGAAATAGATACTAGTACAGTAGTAGACATGACCAAACACTGGAAAGGATGCACCAACAAAGTCCAATTAGTAAGATATACGACCTTAAGAATATTAGTATAGCATAAGCCTACCATAAAATATAGCATTTATATATATTTTTGCCTTATATTGTTGACTTCAACATCTACACTCTTATCTTTTTCTTTGCTCCATCTCTGCATGATGCACACATCATTTTTATGTGGAAACCCGTGTTATATGGCTGGCTGTTGAAGTTCAATAATGAGATGGACTTTTAAGCGTGCTTCCTGGTAGTGAGGCTGACAGCATCTATCTCCAGATGCTGTAAAATGACATTTCATTCCTTGTTTATCTATGTGAAACAATTGGAAAGCTGCGTCTTGCCCTTGGCCAGCCCATCCCGGACCTGTCAAGGGCACACCTCCCATCAATCACAGCGGGTTCAAAAAGTGAGTCACTGGGGACCTTAAGAGGAGAGTTGAAAAAGGGGAGGGAAAAAAATGCCCTGCATGCAGAATGCCTCACCAATGTCTGACCTAGGGTTTTTGTACTTTGCAGTCCACTGCGATACATTCTGGTGCAATTCTATCAGCATTTTTCTCCTTCATTTCAAAGTTGCTGAAAACAACACTTTGAATGGGAAGATGAAGTATGTCCTTTCTCCTGCATGCTATCTCTCACCACCCTTGCCCCCCTCCGCCTGCCTACATACACACCTCATTTAATTCAAATAGAAAATCTAAGTGAAGGGAAAAGGGAAAAGCGCCCAGCTTGAGCATTTTTCCCGTGTTTCCTCTGTAATAAATCACTGGGCGTTCTCTCTTCATCGGGATAGATATCACTTGTACATGCCCCAACATCCATCCTGGGATTCTGACAACACACTCCTGTTTTGCGCTGAATAGGCATTACATTGAGACTGAATTACGATGGCCTGTGCTATCAGCCCATATGCAAAACAGCCCACCATTTGACATGTGGCAGCACACAGACGAAGAGGTTGTCCTCAGTATTGAAAAAGCGTCGACTGGTCTTGAAAGAACTGCTGCTATATATCATTTAATAGCTGCAGGTTGCAACTGATGTCCTGCACACATCAATCAGGCAACAAAATCATGCGGGAAGTGATTTCTGTAAATAGCTGCACAGATATGTGAACAGCATTTACCCTGTTATCTTGTAGGCAGACTCAAAGGATAGCCTAGATCAATTACTCTTACATTACATACAGTAGCGCAATGGAAACTGAATATAAAGTGCTGCAGCTCCTGCTTTTACTCACATGTGTTCGGGCTCTCCCTTTCATATTCGGTCAATTAAGTGTCTATTCTACTCACCAGTCTCACTGCAACTGATCTGCAGTTTCATGGCTACATTTACTGCTTTTCCATTACAAACAAGATCAAGCTGCAGCTGGGACTCATTTGGGTCAATGGGAAATGAGATCAGTAAAACCCAGGCTGCGTACAGCAGACAGGGACAGGTGACCATACTTTGATGACATGGCTGCAGGCTGAGCTGGCACTGAGCTGCATCAGACTGGTTAAAACAAATGCCACCCATAGCCAGAGATCAGGTGCTTACAGTTATGGCAACAAGCTGCCTTACAAAGAGAGTCTGGCTCTCACGTTCCTGTGGTCCTGGCACCTATTGATGTCTTTTAATGTTCTAGATCGTTAAACTGCAAAATGTATGCTAATGTTTCTTCGGTTGGAACCATTAAAGACTTCTGTCAAATTCCTTTACAGTACATTGTGATTAATACCCAGTCGAACCATAACAGAGCCCTGAAAAACAGCTGTCCTGCTGTGGAGAAACATGAAAACAACATTATGGAAGCAATACGACTTACTATATATTAGAGTATACAGATTTAATATTTAGTGTACATGTAAATGTGCAGAACCAAACCTTATTGGGCCACTGAAATACAAAATTAGTAAAGCAATGACAATGACAACATGATAATATATCAGGTTTTCCTTTCCCTTCCCAGAAACAACATAGACTGAACACTAAATTAACTGACAAAAAATGTACTTTCCTCGTGGTGAATGTCTTTTTGTTCCCTTATTCCATCATTAATCCAATATCTCAGTAACATTTGTAAAGCTAGTGTTTCAAATCCATTTTTAAAGCTGTAGTTTGTAGTGTTGTTGGATCATTAGGTTTTTCCATCCATGTCTTGTGCTTTTTAGATTTTTGATGAAGCACTATAAGAGCCAGGTTACATCCATGCATGTGTTCGGTTGCATGTGACGTGACGTTAAAGAGAGTTTTGGCTGGCAATTTTTAAAGTAGCACCAATCAGCAGCGGCTGTTTCATAGTTAAATGCTGAGGAGTTCCTTCAGATGCTGTTCTTCTAATGACTCCCACATACTGGCTCCTAGACAAGTCCAACTGTTTGGAAGTCAATGGAAATGCAGAGTTAAGATGTTTTTTTTTCACATGTAGTTAAGGTCTCTGTTATTTTCACTACTTCTACTATATCTGTATTCTGGTGTCAGCTTTGAAAATCATTGTTCCAATAAAAGACGGATATATTTGGGGACACTTGATCCTTTGCCCAAATTTGTATTTTCTAGCTGCTGGTGGTCCAACTCCAGGCTTCAGAAAGTCTCTTCAGAGAGTTATGGGTTATATCACAGACACTGCAGTCATGTTTTTATATAATGTGGGATGTTGTAAAACTAGCAATAGATACAGCAGCAGTCAAATATAGTTTAATTCACTATAGTGCACTATAATGTTTAAGAGTAAGGAATATCTACTGTATAGTGGTATACAAATAACTTTTTATATATACAACTTAACCTGTATATATACACAAGTGGCATATATAGTATATGTAATGTACTGTATATAGGTATACAATATATTGCTTATAGCATTTTAAATTTGAATAGTGATGGTGCTGCATCAATAAGTTTATATACAGCTTCAGAATAGTTGATACAATATTTGTGTAGCTAGGAAGAAAATAACTAGTTAAAATCACTGAGGACACTATTACCAATTTCAATATGCAAAAGTCATGTCTACGTCTGATGTCTTGACCTACAATAAGTACTACATATGACTTTGTGGACACATTGAATGTTTACATGAGATTTCTCAACCAAAAACGTTATATATTATAGAGCTCATAAACACTGTGAAGCAGAAAATGATCCCACAGCCCCAGAGAAAACCCCCGGGGACTCTCACAGTCACCTCTTTCATCTTTTGTTTTATTCGCAGTGGACCTATACATTGCTGTGACATTACAGTCCTTGGCCAGGGCACATTCTTTTCTGTCCTTTCTGCCTAAAAAGGTACCGACATCTTGTACAGAAACCTTTTCTCTTCTGCATCACCAAATGCATGTCTGAAGCACTTTATTTGAAGTTATCCAAAATAATCACGGGACAGATTATCATTTGCAATTTTGAGCAGTCACATGGGTTTCTAAAATTTGCAGTGCTATGCATACCAACAGAGAACACGCATCACTGGTTACTATAAAAGATAAGGACAAAATAAGGGAGAATAGCTTAGGAAAGCCTCACAGCACTATGTTTGTGCTAATAATCTAAATTATTTTCCATGTTCAGTATTGGGAAGAGACAATGTAAATGCTGACATAATCAGCAACCCCTGCAGAGAAGCTCAAAGTATGAAGAGTATGAAACGGCTCAATACACCAGATACTCTACACCACAACTTCTAGAGCAGTATGTATCAGCACTATAATATATAAAATTGTGTTTGATGCTTTTACCAATTTTTACTGCCACCTGCTTAAACTTTAAATGTAGAACTGGAACTATTAATTAATCACATTGTCATAGTCACACAGTCCATGTGGCAATTTTGACTATAATAACAGACTGGTGTGTTAATGGGATATATCATGCTTTTTATGATTTTCTGTTATTTTTATACTGTTATGATGTTGGATA
The DNA here is from genome assembly GCA_029490765.1 of Euthynnus affinis. Classification (NCBI taxonomy): domain Eukaryota; kingdom Metazoa; phylum Chordata; class Actinopteri; order Scombriformes; family Scombridae; genus Euthynnus; species Euthynnus affinis. Next base: position 7,301,506 of record CM055854.1, on the reverse strand, counting down.
TCTATCTTAAAAATGGTCAAGTTTCAAAAACCTAAGGTGAATGTTTGTAAAAAAAAATGCTCCCTGAAAGTTAAAAGCTGAGCCTGCTCTGAACACTTTGTTTGCAAAGTTGCCTCTACTTCCTCGTCATGATGACGTCAGATTGTTCACGCATGTCCACATACGGACATTTGTTCCATAGCCTTTGTTGCTAAGGTTGTTTCATGGGATGTTCACATTGTCCACTCACATAATTTGCACCAGATTTTGGTTTTAACATGTTTGGATGTGTTTGATGGGTTGACATTTGGAGTAAAGAACGGGAAAAAGAATCAAAATCCTACTACCACTGTTTGTTTGCGTAGCAAATTTTGAGCAGGAGGAAGTCTGCTAAGGGGAAGCTTCTAGAAGCTGACCAATCAGAACAGAGTAGGCTTATCAGGAGGGAGCCTTAAAGAGACAGGAGCTAAAATGGCCTGTTCAGACTGAACTGAGGGGCTGCATGAAGGGCTAGTATAAGATAATTAAATTGTTGTAAATTGTCTACATTCCAGTAGATGCCCAGAATAAACATATAGGCCTAGAAATGTGCATGGTATGTCTCCTTCAAGAAAGAAGCCAGCAGTTTCAGTTTCAGAGAAAATCTCTAAACCAGTCACAACTAGACTGAAAATGTGGAAACTACACCCGAGTGTATGCATAAGTGCTCAAACTTCATCACAGTCCGAGTTAAATTAACTTTATTGTTGACTGTTGAGTTGCAGTTTATGAGTCAGCACTGGATGACTGAGTCAGTTGACACCAAACAGATCTAGTTAGTTAGATTGCCATTAAAAACCCACGCTACAAGCAAGTTTTTTCCAACTTTCCAATGTGATGAAGAGAAAAAGACAAATGTGGACTTTAATCAGTTAAAGAGCTTCAATCCCACTGCTGAGTGATCATCTCCTTTAAAGTAGAATAAGCTTCAGCGCTCTTTGCCAAGTCTGTGGAACTCTATTGGAAGAATGAACACCGTTCCTCCACAATATATCCTCTCATTTATATATACAACCTTTTTTTAAATCAGTAAATCTCATTGAGATAAAGATCTCTTTTGCAAAAGAGACCGGAGTACAGAAGATAGAAAGAAGCATTAACTGCAGCCAGACATAACAAAAGGACATACAGCATCAGAGACAATCACTAAACACATTTGAAGATGAAAGTTTACATTATATCTTATGGAGATGGTAGTGGAGAGAATTGTTTTACAAATTAGTCCAAAATCTTAAATAGGTGTTCAACGTGGTTGAGATTTGGTGACTGTATAGGCCCTTGCATTTTATTCACATCATTTTCATATTCACCAAACCATACAGTGAGCCCTTGTGCACAGGAGAATCTGCATTTCTCCACTCTTTTATTCAGGTTTTTCCTTTAATTTGTCCCCCGGCTATATGTATGCATGCATATATGTATGTATGTATGTATGTATGCATGTATGTATATAATTAATAAATTACATTTCGCTAGTATGCTGAACCTAGTCTACATTGGGTTAGTCATTTAAAAATACACTATCTCTATGACTACAAGCTCATCCTAAAGTCACCATTTCTGTGACTTTTCATTTCAAGTGCTTGCTCAGAATACCCTCTGGACATTTGTCGACTATATTTAGTGAGGGCAGGGGGTTTCAACTTCACTGCACTGTATGCTCTTCATGATAAGCACTTGTGTTTTAATATATACAGTATTTTGCCATTCCATGTACAGTCTACCTTTCAAAAAAACAAATAAAAATAATAATAATCCTATCACAGCACATTTAACTATGAATATATCAATAAAATCTTGAGATGTCGATGAGTGTAGATAAATAAGATTTGAACAGATTCTGTTCTTCATAGTCTAGGGATGTCATGCACTTTTAGGGCTCAGCAGGAAGAATGGCATGTTCACAGCATGATATGTCACCCTTCATGCTTTGTTAATGGTGGAAGCTGAGATCATAAAACCCATTCCTGTGATGATGACAGCTTGATTTGAAATATGTCCTCCAGAAGGACAAATGTGTGAATGAGGTAAGAGCCAAGCATGGGTCTTAGTCCTCATTTCTCCGCACTGACATCTGATATCACATTTGTTTTTTTTAATTTTATTTTTCTTGCTCAGAATGAGATCAATTCAGTGAATTTCTCTCACTCAAATCCTGGACAAGGCTGCACACTGATGACTAGAGCTGAAGATTTTGAAAAATATGCAGTCATTTTGACTGATATTGTAATATCAATATGATTTGAGATATTAGAGGGAAATGGTCATTTTTACATCATAATCGTCATTTTCATTGAAAAACATATTATTCTAGTTCCCATGTACACATCAGTAATGTTGACAGAAGTAGTGTCCGATCACTTCGCCCTTCATCCTGACCAACAGTACTAACCCCACTCAGCGCAGTCAATGGCCGTGGTAGAAGTATAAAGACGAAGAAAAGATCTTTTACTAGATCACATGATAAAGACATGCAGGTGACCACACTGAGTGACCATCCAAAACATGTCTGTCTCACCACAATCTAAAATAAGCAGCTATAAAATATTAGTTTTCTCGATTTTGTTATTTATGTAAAATAAAATAAAAAATATCAAATCATCTACTAGAAGGTAATACCATATTTGTAAATGTATTGAGAAAATCATTAATAATTAAATGGGCCTCTTATGAAACTGATTTAGCTAGGTCATGTATTTCATTACTCTACTTTATAAATTTATTCAGATACATTTTATGGGTCATCACTTTTATGAAAACAACTTCATCATACAGCATAACATCCCACCGTGCTAACACGTGTTGAGGCCATGTGTCAGAGACACCATGCCATTTGTTTCAAAGGGTTTGTAGGTATCAAGGTGGGCTGTGTCATCCAGGACAGGCGGTATTTGCGATCGTGATTTTATTATAGTGGCGGAGAACTCAACAGAGAAATAATCATTTGATGTGGATACATGCAATGTCTCAAGCAGTCTTGAATGTGTGTGAATATGAGTGCATGCAAGCAGGGCTGTCAGACTGATAAATGTAATACAAAAAAGTGATGTGAGATGTATGGAGGAATGCAGAAAATATGAACAAACAGAATTTTCTGCAGAAAATTTAATGAGTTTGCTTGAACCAAGAACATGGCTGCAGTGAAATTTTCTATAGATACACAAGTATCTCAATTGCAATCAATTTGTGATTTACTGTGAATAATCATGTATTTGTTTGCATACATTGTGGCATACTGTGTGTATTACCAAACTTAATTAATGTGTTAATATAAGTTCTAATAATTCTCTACTTCTTTCTTAATGTGTAGCAAAAAGATCATTTCAAGTACATGTACATGCAAATCATGAAAAACCTGAATAATTAAATTGCTTACCAGAGAAAAATACAAAATCAAATGATAAGGCCATTGTTATTTTACCTTTTTATTATTATCACAAATTCAAATGAAAAAAGGGAAGTTCTTGGAAATCCACATCTGTGGCCAACCCTGTGCCATGGAAAGCTGACAGTCTGATTACCTCAGCAGGTGATTCAACAATGAGTTCTTCCCCTCTTGAGTAGAGTACTAATCAGTGGGAGGATTCCTTGGTTGGTTGGAAAACCTGCAGACTGCTGGCTCTCCATGGCACGTTTGGCCACTTCTGCACTTGGCGCCTGCACCTGAACAAATCCTTGTGCCTTTCAATGTTGGCCTCATGTCCATTTTTTTTCTCTCAGGGCTGATACAATAGGTGCCACCCACTGGTCCAATGTGCAAATGCTCCAACTTTTGCTATATTTTTTCTTTATGGCATAAGGTGCAAGCTGAATTTGTAAAAGCACAGCCGTGCAGCCTCACTTCAGATGGATTGCATGTCCATATTTCCTGTTAATTTCCTCATTGACCAATAATGACATCCCAAATCAGTGTCAAATATAACAACCTGAACATTTATATTGATCTGTGTGCCTTCTGAAAAATTCTAGCATTGTTAGCAGTCATCTTCAGGTCACAGAGAAATCTCAAGTGTTTCTTAAAAGTCAGAGAAGGAGGCCCTGCCAACAGAAGGCACTGTATGCTATCATCATTAAAACTACATGGACAGTCTGACATAGAGCCTGTCATCAAATGCAATACAAAAGTCAGAGTGCTCAAAAAGTTGCTGCAACTTGCCAGCAATAGACTTCAAACTGCCCTTAGGTCCTAGAAGGTCTATGAACTTCTGGAAAATTGTGAAAATGAAGGACCACATGCATAAATCTCTGTGAGATTCATGACGAAAACTGTGTGTACACACAAAGCCAGAAATATGCATACCCATTCTTTCTGTCAGATTTATAAAGCCATGCATACGCATGGTTCTGTTTTATAAATCTCAGTTATTGTGGAATTGGGCGCATGTGCACAAGCCTCATTTCCACTCCCACAATTATCCATAGATGGATAAAGACACACCCTTAATTATCATTTTCATATCAATTTGCTGCCTGCACTAACAGTCACTTGTCAATGAAAAAATAAGGAAATAAAAAATGCCATTTCACCAATTGTGTTTCACCAGTGAGGTTCTCCAACAGCAGAACAGCTGTCATTACGTGCAACCATTACACACAGCTCTGCAGCTCTTTATAGCATCCATATCATTAATTCATCACACGGACCATAATCCATTGTTGGCAGTGATATCTCAGAAATGTAACCAATGATTTGTTTGTAGCTCTCATATCTAAAGTGACTTTGCAAGGTGTGACACAACTAAAGATAAAATAAAAAGAACATTAACAGCAAAATAAAATGTTGATTCCTATGTAAATTAAAATAATGATAAAATGAAGTCTCAGTCTCTCCTAAAAACTCAACAAGTTTCTTTCCACAAGTTCACTGACACTCCCAAACTAGGCCATTGTGCCATGTAGCCTATTATCCCATTCATCCTCACACACTGTCACACATCCACTTGAATCATCTGCCTAAGCAGCTAACACACCATCAACTTGATCAAACTACTTTTTTTCTGTGCTTTTGAGCCAGCTTTACTGAGGCTACCCCCACATCAAATTTGTCAAATGTAATTCATACCTCCTAAACAGTGTTTGCCCATTTGCTAAATTTAGGAATTAGGGTTTTTTTTTTTTACCAGTGTACAAGCCATTGATGAGTGAAACTAAGATGTGTTTGGCCCTTATTTTGAAATGATTAAATAGGGATGGATAAAACAAATCAATACTGAGGTAGCAGGCATGCAGGTACTGGGGACATGCACTGCTGAGATGCCACTGGCCGAAGTGACACAATCAAAAAGCCACTTTCCAAATATTAAACATGTTCAATGCAGACAAGACCTGACAAAGGGTGGATTCAGGTAAATGTGACTTGAGTCCCAGCTGAAAGCTACTTGAGCACATTTTGATTTGGTATCCACCCTAAACAAAGTGACCGACATCTATTCACAAAGTGATTTAGTGTTGATGCCAAAGTGTAATCCAAACCCTGGTGTCTTTTTTCCTATCACTGCACAACTTTCATTGAGTTGAATAGTAGTCACACTGTGTTTTAATTTTACACTTTGATATCCCAAATTACTCCCATACAATGTAAGTAAAGAGAAACCTTGTGTAATATAGAAGCTTAATCATTCAAACTGGGCAAACATATATGAAAATATGTTTTCTTAGCCAGGTCTGCAATGCTCTGGTTACTTGCTGAACTTAAAACAAACAAAGAATGAAAGAAAGAGGTGCACCATTTGTGACTAATGCATTAGTTACAAAAACAATCGGTACGGTTTTTACATAATAACAATAAAAACTATAATTGCAATTCCACTGCAAAATCCTGAATAATGGGATAGCTGAAAAAGCAGGTGAGAAGAGGTGCTAAAGCCTGCCAATTGGGATCTATAGAGCATGTCGGAACGTTATTTCTTGAACTCCAGTTTGACTCCCAGATCAATGGGGGGAAGAGGGCAGGGTCTGAATGTAGTGACTGCAAAGTGGGCTTTTCATCTGGATATTCTGGAAGTACTGTATGGCAAGCATACACTCAGTATAATCCTACAGCATCACTCTTGGCAACCTCTTTCTGAGCATTCAAAGCGGAGTCTTTTTCCATCAATGTACACCTCTAAGCTAGTTTTTATTTCATTTCTTGGTTGTTTGTTAGGAGCCACAGTCAGAGTCCAGCATTGTGCCAAATGAAAACTCTTTGTTCAATCTCCAAGAACTGAAGGTCGTCTGCAGTTGTGTCATGACAGAAGTAGCTGACTGATGTTGGAAATATCAAGACATGATGGACTACAGCTCCCTGGCCTGAGGGTAAAGCACAGCTACTCTCTGCCTGGGATACTCACTCTTTAAAACTTGCTCTACCTGCTCCAGTGCATGCAGGCTGCTAGACAATAGCAGGCTATAACCAACAAACCTTTAAGCAAACACCAAAGCAGATATGTTTGTTGAAATCAACCTCAAATAAATGTAACTGTAAAATTGTTTAAACTTGCCAATAAAGAAGCATAATAGAATTCAATCTAGTACCAGACATCAAAACAGTTCCTCGTTCATTTCCCAATATGCAAATTTGCCCCAATCTTATTCTCATAATTATTGCATTGTTTGATCATTCATTGTGGACAAGATAAGTGTTTTGAAATGTTGCTTGCATATATACATTTTTATGTGTAATTTTATGGCAAAGTGGCATATTTTTTCATATCTGCTGGCTGTTTTTTTAGTCAACTATTCTGGTTGAATCTGACCCTCTGCAATCTGACTGTTAACTACTAACAGTAAACAAAAATCTGCCTCAAAATTTGAGAGGTTCTCTGTAAAACTGAGTTGTTTCTTTGACTGGTAGAAGTGGTGGTGAGTTACAACACTGTTGGTGGCAAGCATGACACGAAAGATGGAAAAATTGTTTAAGTCATTTAGATTAGTTGAAGTTGCTGCAAACTGAAGGCACTACTTGAAATACCAAACACAAAGAGTTGGCATTTGGTAGCACCAACTAGCTACATTAATGGGGCAGATCAAGATATATTATAGAAACACTAACTTTGAAACATTGTTTGATGTAACCCATCTGAAAGTGAAAAATCTTAAATGTGAAATGTTCATTACTACTGTTGAGCTTTATATGCTGGTTTCAACAGTCAGAGACAAAGTGAATTCCTTTGCTGCTTAATCTCATTTTCTTCCACTGAATCTATGATAGCAACTCTGGAATGGCAGCACTCCAAGACACAGAACGAAGACACAACCTCAACTATAACATATTTTAACAATGGATAACATCAGGCTAACATATTTTGGCACATAAGCCTTCATCAGAGCATCTGTTTTTGGCAGAGTACCCAACCAGGGGAAAGGTTATATGAGGAGGCGCACCTGCTATATGTTTTCACTGCTTGCTTTCATTCTCATCAAGTGTGGCATTGTTGCAGGACTGGCAGGCTGCTGCCGGCAGCCTTTTAAAAAAAGACACTGGTAAATAATGAGCACAATTTAGGTTTTATCCATTAAATATAATAATAGGCAGCCAAATTATATCTGCAAAATATAAATGCATGCACTGCTACAATTAGAATTCTATTGAACCTAATTCAGTATTCTAACCATATAAGCGTTACAGAGAAAAAAACAGCCAAACTGCCACAGTGAGTTAGGATATGTGAAGTTCTTGAGGCAATGAGCATCATCATGTATTGTGTAATCATTAGGATAACATGACTTTGTTTAATGTAGCCTCGCCTTTTTACACTTAACCTTGCTGAAAAGCATATTCAGATATTCTGTAGGTGAGTCATGACACACTGGGCCTCATGCAAGAACATTTTCGTATTTTTATCCTAAAAATCTCTTACTTTTCTCTGTTTAGATTTGCTCGTTCAAGTGTTCCAAGTCGGATTCAACAAACTCTCTTAACTTGCCTGATGAATGTCACCTGTTCATGAGGAGGTGTGTGTTTGTGAAATGTGATCATTAGGACAGTCCATGCCCCTAAAATTGCCATATAAGGCTCCATGTTCCACTCCATTTGTGGATGACTTTCATTCACAAAAAGTTCCTAAAGAGTAAAAACACAGTTCAGCTTCAAATCCTGCTTTCAGAAGTCAGAAGACAAGTACGTAACAAAATTAGGGGTGTAGGGGACGTGAAACAATAAGAAAATATGAATTCAGCTGCCAATGCTGTGTCATCAGAGCAGTAATGTACTTTGACAGAAGTAAAGAGAGAATGCTTTGACATGAAGTTAGATACTAGAAAACATCTTTCTAAAGGAAAGCGCACTTTGGTGGGAGGCGGTCGAGGGATGTGACAGTCACAGAGATACTAGAGGAGAGAATATTATAGTCTACAGGTGATGTTACACTGTCAGCTACAACACAAGATGATGCTGGACAGAAAGCTGCAGAGAGACACAGAGGGAGCTGTCAGAGCGAGAGAAGTTTCCAACAATTACTGAAATGCAGAAGTTGCTGTGCCAAAATATGGCTATAAAAATCATAAAGTCTAAAAACCTTCAAGTAAATTGGCAGCCATGATAATGAAAATATGGTAAACATTAGTTTTTGTTGATTTCAGTGTTATATTCAAACTTGAAATTAATTCAGATAAGGGCATTATAACTGTAAGTCAAACAACTGTTTCTCCCCTGTGAAGAAAGGCAGAGATGATCTATTCATGACACATAAGACAGGTCTGGACCAATCGTAAATTTTGTTCGTACCTGAGAGAAAATTGATGAATGCCATAAATGTTCTTAAATCACTCATATGTGCATCTTAAGAATGAATCTATTCGCACAAGTGGCTCTTGAATGAGGCCCTTTCTTTCTACCTGCCATTCATTAAAGTTCGTTTTTTTTTAAATAAGTTCAATATCACATTTCTCATTTCTGACTTTACTAAATTGTAACCACAATCCGTCCTTGCACTCACTTTATACTTGGAAGCACAAAGTTGTGATGTGAATGTCGTTTTTGTGTAGACATGTGATCTGACCACAATTAATAAACAGAACGAGTTGATAAACTAATAGCGGAGATTTAAAGTGATTGTGACTAAACATGAGATGATCATTAATTTTACAAGCATGGAGTTTTTCAGCATTTTGATACGTTGCCAGATATTGTAGATTTTTGGCTGTGCAACACTAGAGCTGAAGAAAATTTAAGTGGCAACAGACTATTGTGTGTCCTTGCACTCGTTAAATTAACATCACACTCCATTAACATGTCTTGGTAATGAAAAGCCTCCTTTGCTCTTTGTTTTTGAGGCAGTAACTGTAATAAGTGGTCACAGGCTTTTCTGAACACGAAAGTCTTTGAAGACATGTGTACAGCAGAAACAATGAAGCTGGTGCTGAAATGACTGGGTAGAATCATAAATTCTGTATAGGTTTTGAAATTAGAACTGTCATTATGACTGCCAGTCGGTGCTGAGTTATGACGTCATCATGGGCCAGGCCCAAGATGCTAACGTCCACACAGTGAAAACCTCTTTAAATTCACTCCGTCCTTTTATATATTGTAGGAACAGGTGCCATACAAACCCTTCTCCCTAAATTTCTCTAAACTTTTCATTTTATGTTAAAGTACACCAGTAATTCGCTAAAAAGCCTAGCATTCAATCCTAATATCTGACTATTTTTATACTCCTTAACATCTATTGTGATTAAATAGTTTCAGTAAAACAATCAACCCAAATGACATAATCTAATGACTTGCCCCCCATGCTTTCTTTTTCTGCAATTATCAAAATAACCATTATTCTAATGAGCGGATGTAAAAGATGCACATTTTCCAATAAAAGTTAATGGGCCAAAAGTGTTTCCATGATCTGCAAATCAAACGCCCAGCAACACTGCTATGTACTGGGATACAGAGAGGCCATAAAACATCTCTTTTCAGTAATGTATTAAAAATCAATACATTTGATATCCCTGATTTAAAAAAGAAAAAAATCACTTTGACTGCTCTTCTTCATGCGTGCCCTACTTGTCCAGGAACAGCCATCTTCAATATGTGAATAGATACATAGTAATGACATGGTAACAGTCGCTTCAAAGCTGTTCCCTATATTTTGCCACAGGCCAACTTTCGACAGATTTCAGAAGAATGCCTTGGAAATATCCTTACGTACAAACTTTGACTTAGTAGCAAGCAGAGCTTGAGCCCCTAAAAACACATGGTGCCACAACACATACCTCCAAAATCAGGTCTTAAACGGATGTCATATCCTTTCAGCAACTTGTCCACGGTGGTCTTGGCCACAGACATTCCAGTGCTTCCAGTGGAGGAGCTGAGGGCAGAAACCACAAATGTAAGAGAGAGAGGGGTAGAGGTGGGGGCGGGAGGGCAGCAAAAACACTGTCTGATACTTTTGTCAGGGATATTTTGTTTCTCTACAGTGCATCTACTGTACAATGAAGCCTGAGAATGACTGTATGTATTCTCTGCTCTCAACATTAATGACATGCACACCACATTTATGTCAACATGGTCAAGCTTTGTCAAGAGGAAATAAATTAAGGGCCCTGCTCCATCTGAGGTAAATATTAATATATTTCATCATATTTTGTTTGTTTCGTTCTCAATATTAGTCAGCCACATTTTAACATTCTTGTCTGTCATCACTTTTAAATTTAAATTAAAACTAGAAATTCATATTGCAAAGATTTAAGTCACAGCTAGCAGCTGTTACTGACATTTTTTGTGTGTTGTAGTCAGTTATCAGAGCTGACAGTCAGATATATTGTCCTGACATCCTACATAGTATTAAAAGCATGCTCAGCATACTCTTGTGTTGTTGATCTCTTGTGGAGTATTGTAGAAGGTTCAAAATGCGCCTTGTGTATGAATTTTCCCCTCCACCTACAGTATTTTCATCTAAACAGTTGAAAAAGTGTGATGATGATGATGCACCTGTCGAGCATTTTATTCGTGTCAGCCCTCCAAAACAGAGGCATTAAAACTGACAGTGTCATAGTTTTTTTTGGCTCACCTATGCCCAGTCTTATTCATGTAGATGTATTTAAATAAGCTCAGGATGATGCTGTCAGAGGCGCAGGCCTCTTCGGTCTGAGCCTGAAGACAGACTATCCCCAGGAGGAACATATAGTCTGCACTAGTCTGACTGACACCTATAACATTGGTGCCATGACCTGCATCACCTGGCTGAGACCAGCACTCCAGCTGAGGTTGGTTGTTACAGGGGGAGGGTGTGGAATGAAACGTAGGGAGAACGAGGGGAGGAAGTGGGCTAAAATTGCTCCCCTAGGAGCACTAGCCCCTGGCTCAGTCAGAGAAGCGCTGTTCAATTAGCTCATAGGCAGTGCAGCTGTTCATCAAGCTGGCCGGCTACCGGACTTGTGGGTTTGACACCTGAGAGCATCATTATGAGGGAATATGAATGACACCTGAAACACATACTGTAGCTACAAGACTACACCTTTCCTTTGTTATTCAGGGTTATTACAATAGAATCAAATGTCAAAAAAGTGCAAGCATGTCCTCCTTGAGCACCTACATCTCATAAGTAAGGCTGTGGGTTACTGCAGACAAGGAAAAAGAGCAGGCCACAAGGGATATATCAGTGCCTTTAACAACGAAACAGCAAAGGAATTGATCAGGAGATTCTGTCTGTGATGGTGTTGTGCAGTGATTCATACTGTAAACATTATACAGCCTATAGACAAGAAGCTATTAATTGGAATCTTATACACTGCCTCCTATCTTGAGCGAATCAGCAGCTGATGACCTGCTGAGATTATTTTTCGATCTTGACTGATTTGGTTCCGGTCAATAAAAGGGGCAATTAAGATGATTACAGGAATAGCTTATGTATTGGGATAGAAAAAAAATAAGTAGGCTTCCAGGCCAAGTGGCTCTGGCAATGTAAACTCATACATGAACCATAGCGTAATCAATCGATCGTTGGCTGATTGATCCTATCATCTAATCATCAGTTGAGCTGACACGGAGCCTACTGAGTGCTGTCATTTTAAGTAGGATCACACTGAAAGTCGCCCTATCCAACACACACATATGTATATCCCCATTTTGATATCGGGAGTAGGTTACGTTTCACAATAGGCTTGATACAGTGCACGCGCATGTTTTTACGCTCGCGCGCCACAGCTCCGTCTAATAGAGCATATATCGGCAGCAATGCCCCTAATAAGTAGGCCTGGGTACCCCGTTAATGCGATTTGCCACATCTCAGCCTTTTATTGACCGGTAATCACGTCTATTGGTGTGAAAGGTTTTTCCAAGCGACGTTTCCTTACCTTTGAACAAAGCATGCAAAGGACAAAGCCGCCAGAGCAGAGAAAATTCCACATAATTTATCTTCTTGACGACCCAACATCTCCACAAATCCTTATTTATAGTTTCTATAATCCAACCAGTCCAGTGGTCCTCCCGAAAATGCACAAAGTAAAAACTGGCAATCCAAAAAGAACTGCCTTTTAAAAATGTCGAATAAACTAGCCTACATCTACGCATGCGACGTCTTCATTAAAGTAGGCTTCTCGATTTTAAAAAATCTCGTAATTGGCCCCCGCTGTTTTCCCCAGCTATGGAAATCCGTGCAGGTCACAGAGCCCCTCAACCAACACCAGAAGATCAGACATCTTGCTCAAAAAACAGCATACACAATACTTTTAAAAGTGATGACAAGTATTCTTCCCCTTAAAAAAACAAACACTGGCATGAATGACTGAGCAGCAACCTCTTGATGATCAAATTGGTGGATGAAATTTCCCAGTCCAAATCTGCAGAAGAGGCATGGTTCCAGCGATGCCCTGGCGCCAGACTATTCCACAACGTGCTGTTGTTAAAAGATCGGCCTATTTGTTTGAGCTGGGAACGCTGGTCGGCTGAAGGGGAGCGGTGGGTTTAAAAAAAAAAGAAAAATGAAATCTTCATTCCCTTTTTTTCCTCCCGTTGCTGCTGCTGATGATGTAGATCAGCGCAAAGTCACTGAGGGGAAAATGCACATTGAAAAAGCACTGGGTAATATCTGATGCAGACGTCAGAGCAGGCTATATCACTCCTCTGGTGAAAAAAAAATAGATGCCGAGAAATATGGATGGCCCCTGATACGCCAATGCATGTAGCTATCACAACGCCGGATTTCATATCAAAGATGCAAACCTATTTGAAAAGTCCACTTGCCTCCGCTGTCCAACGTTAAATGGCGTTTGAACACGTTAATAAGGTCCGCTCCTCTTCTCTTCGAAACACTGCACAGTTGACAGAGATTCAACAGTCCGAAGAGACATGATGAGCAGAGCGTGTCTCTTGTTTCTTTTCAATTTTTAAAGTTCTTAGTTGAAATTAAAATGATGTCCTATTGCTGGGGGGAGGGGGAGAAGGGGGGGACACCTAAGGTGAATTCCTTAGCGACAGCCTGTTCATGCGCTGAATTGTCTGTCTATTCTCTCTGAAACCTATTAGGATGCTGTGAGTGTGTGCCGGTACGTTTTCATGCATTTCTTCCACTTTGCCACAATTTTGAAACACACACACACACATAGAGAGAGAGAGGGAGTAAGAGAGAGAAACACGCACGAACGCACCTACACACATTTCTACATAGGCTATAGGCACACATGAACACACACAATCCTTCTTCTTTCTATCTTTCTTTGTTGCTTTCTTTCTTTCTTTCTTTTATTTAGTTCCTCTTCACAGACAGGGACTCACTTTTGTGTTTGAAACATCCTTACTGGAAATCGCTAACACGCGCACATCACAATTCAAGAATCACACGGGCTTGTGTTTTATACAGAGGAGGAGGTTTTCTTCAGGGATCGCTGTGCTGTCCAGTTGCTAAGCAACCCAGCCAGCACTGATGCAGTTGTGGTGATTCGAAGGCTATGCGCAAAGGCTCATTTAAAGGAGTAGACCCGATGCTGTCACCACCGTGGTGTCAGTGGGACAAAAGCAGACAGCAACTGATGTACCATGGAGCCATTTCTGTTATGTTAAACGGGAGGAAAACGCCATTTAATATAATACATGTGGAAGAAATGTGGCGTGGCAGGGATATCACTCTACTTTTGCTTCATCATCATAGTCCTCCTCCTCACCATCATTGTCAGGGCCACAAGCACTGTGACAAATAACCGAGTCAATCAGTCTATATAGCCTTCTTTTTCTTTCTTTTTTTTTTTTTTAGTTTTAAAACATGTTATACCCAACAGGCATCTGTTGCTATTGCTGAATTTTCTCTGCTGGGCTCCATGCACAGAAATAAAGATTTCTTTTTTTAATTTCTCCCACCCATAGGTGATTGCATTGAACACAAATGATATGAATTGGCAGAGAAGGATACATTATAATTTGGGTAGATTTTGGACAGTCATGTTATCTTTAATTTAATGTAAAAAAAAAAAAAAGTGTTTCTTTTGTGCTCTAGCTTTGGGAGAGATATGGTTCATGCTCTTATTAACTGGACTGACTTCAATATCTCAATCATACAACTGACATAATGTGGAAAACATAAATACAGTGGCATTGCAACTACATACTGTAGATCAAAGGGCAACGCCATGATTGACCATGACCTGGCACCCAAGGGTGGGCAATTAACATAACATGATCTGCAAGACTTAGCCTGGTTTGCTCAGCTCCTCCTGAATGAAGTTAAATGAGGCCAGTGACTATTAATCTGTTGCAAACTATCGACTCAACCAGTAAACTGTGTGTGAAAGTTCATTTGTGACACTGGAAATAATAGTTAACAAAGCTAGTTAGTGGACATTGAGTAAAGATTTTAACTAAATCAGTGAAGCACTTTAAAGTTTGCTCTGAATACTTTACCTGATATTCAAATAATACCTTCACTGAATGGTCTACTTCCTGAATGATAGTTAAAATCTTGTTTGTTACAATCACAATCAGCCAATAGAAAGAGGTTTTCTCTGCAGCAAAGGGTTAAAAGGGGGTTCAGAGAGAGTACAGTATTCTTGTTGTAAACTTTGAAAGTTTATTTATCTGGTTTAAAAGACACTTAGATATATAACTAATCAAATATTAGAATACATTAGTCATATATAACATACATTTATAAGACATGCAATAAATAGTTTATAACACTATAATTTAAGTGTTTATTAATGTACAGTATTTGTCAACAATTGTTACTTTTCTAATGAGGACATATTTTATATTAATAGCTGTGTTTTACCTCAACATATTAGTGTCACAATTCCTGCCTTAGTCCAGTGTCTCCCTACCTGTTGCCATTTCTCCAGTGACTCTCTCCTCTCGCTCCCTCCATGTGTGATTGTGTGAGTGGAGTCAGGTGTGCTGCTTTCAGAGCAGAGCCCCACCAGCTGCAACCCGTTCCATAATCAAGACCTCTACTTCTACTCAGCCCTGCCAGATCCTAGCCTCTGCTCAGCCAGTCTATGCTTCAAGCCATTTCTCCTGCATTTAGCAGTTTGCTTGTTGTCCCTAGTCTGTCTCTGTCTCCTGTTACTCACAGTCCCGTCTCATCTATCACTGGTCCCTGTCTCCTGTCACTCATCTTGTCAGTCCTGCTTCCCTGCCCTGGACCCCACTCTACCCAGCTTCCATTGATTCTGCTCCTGTTGCCCCATCCTGCCTCAGCCCCAGGTTCCTAGCTACCAGCCCAAGCCATCATCTAGGGGGTATCAGGCTTGCTAGCCACCAGCCTGTCTCCCAGTCTGCTAGCTTTGGGCCTGCTCATCACCACAATGTCTACAAATCTGCTAGCCGCCAGTCTGTCTCCACGTCTCTTTCCCTCGATACCCTCGTTCAGGACCCTCCAGAAGAAAGCGTAGTCTCCATGGTTCTCAAAGTTGTCGTCTGTCTCTGCTGCCCAGCTCCTCTCCACTGCCCAGCACCACTACTGAGGCCCAGCCTGTTCCAGTTCCCGAGCCGTCGGCTGCCCCTGCCAACCATCAGCCTGTTCCCAGGCCATCAGCCATCCCTGCCGGTGCTCTGCCAAACCCTCAGCAGTCAGTTGCACCTGCCCGCATCCTGCCATACCTCCAGCAGTCTGCCTTTTCCACTGACCTCCAGCCTCTTGGCTACCCTTCTAAGTGATTTCACTGATGCCTTGGCTCTCAAGGTCTCTGTACTGAACATGGCTGTCAACCTTCAGAGTGGTCCTGCCTATCTGTCCTGATGTCTGGTCAAGCTCCTGATTGGTTTCCCTCATCTGTCCTGCCTCCTGGTTTCCTCCAGAGTGGCTCCATCGATCTGTCCTGCCTTCCGGTCGACCTCCCAAGCGACTCTGCCCATCTGTCCTGTCTTCCAGTCATGGTTTCCGGCCCTCGGGCCATCCGCCTAAGGGTCCTCGCTCTGCCCCTGTTCTGTCCTCAGGCTGTCCACCTGAGCTCCCCTGCCCTGCTCATCTCCAGTGTCTAAGTCATCCACCGCCTTGGTTCTGCTCCCTGGATCCTGCCACCAGACCCCTTCCACCTGCCTTGCTTGGTTAACACTCTCCTTTTCTCCCTTTTGACTAACCTGGAGGGATGTCTGGGAGCCATCTCTTGAGGGGAGGTTACTGTCACAATTCCTGCCTCAGTCCTGTGCCTCCCTATCTATTGCCACTTCCCCAGTGGCTCTCTCCTTCTCTCTCCAAGAGCGTGTGACTGTAAGTGGAGACAGGTGTGCTGGAGTCAGAGCAGAGCCCCACCAGCTGCAACCTGTTCCATAATCAAGACCTCTACTTATACTCAGCCTTGCCAGATCCGCACTGCCAAATTGTAGCCTCTACTCAGCCAGTTTATGCTTCAAGCCATTTCTCCTGCATTTATCAGTTTTCTTGTCGTTGCCTGTATTTCCTAGCCTGTCCCTATCTCCTGTTCCTGTCCCTGCAGTCCTATTCTGTCTCCAGTCCTTGTCTCCTGTCCCTCATCTGTTCAGTCCTGGATCTCTGCCTCTGACCCTCACTCTACCTAGCTTCAACGGTCCCGTTGCCCCAGCCTGCCTCAGCTCCAAGTTCCAAATTCCAGTTTCCCAGCTACCAGTACTAGTTTCCCCTGGCCTTGTCCTACCATGTCCCTGTCTCCTTGGCTCTATGTGTCTGCACTTGGGTTCACCTGCTGCACCCCCACGTAACAACTAGTGCCCACAGAAGAGTTCACTACATTAGTAAACAATTATCTGCTTGCAAGTACATTAGTGTCCTAAAAAACATTTATGAAATGTTTATATACTGCTTACAAATGTAAACCAAGTGACGTTAAAGTGTTACCACCAGTGTTAGGTGCCAAGGCAAAACTAACAGTGTTCTGGATAATTTCTAAAAACAGGCTTGTACATACATGTATTGTTTTAAGATGGTCCATATTCCAAAGGTTATACTGGTGAGAGCAAGGACAGAGCAGTGTCAGTGCATAATGGAGAGTAATATGGAGCTGGAACCTGTGTGACAGCACACTAGATGGTTCCCTTCAGTCTCTCGGCATGCTCAGTCTGCGCTTCCATAGTTACTCTCACTCATAATAGTGCTTCCATTCATAGCATTCCCTGATTACTGCAATTAACTATAATTGGCATCTATGACAAGGAGATCCAAGCCCCTGAGATGTGCATGTACCATGCTCTTTTTTGCTCCATTCATATGTTGCATAACACATGTGAGTTACTGGGTCACCCTTGCTCCTCTGATATAAATAGTATCACATGGTTAATGCATTGGTGCCTTCCAGTCACTCGCTTTTCCTCTTGCTGTTCATATCTGTCAAACACCCCGATCGACTTCAAGTAACAGATGATATATTTCACTGAGGTGTTTAGAGATGTTTCACCATGTTTCACCCTTTTTTCTTGCAACTTCACCATCAATCTGGGACATAAGTGAGTATGTATGTATTATGAAAGGCATTGGCTTAATGTGGGGTTCAATTAACATTAATGTGGTGTGGGTGAGAACACAGTCAAGGTTTCTTGTGACGCTGTTAAGTTTCATGTAGTGTGTAATGATGGAGGTGAGATGACAGCTCGGGTTCATGTTTGGTCAGTCTCACTTTAAGAGTGGTAGTCTTTACTTGTTGAATCAAATCTCACAGCTGTCTCACTTTGGTGTGGAAAAGCAGAATGAGAAACCTCACTGGAGACGCGGCGATAGAAAGGTTGGCCTGAAGTCTGAACTTGATGACCTGTGTGTTTACTG
The DNA here is from genome assembly GCA_029490765.1 of Euthynnus affinis. Taxonomy (NCBI): domain Eukaryota; kingdom Metazoa; phylum Chordata; class Actinopteri; order Scombriformes; family Scombridae; genus Euthynnus; species Euthynnus affinis. The sequence continues at coordinate 7,283,354 of CM055854.1, read as the reverse complement.
TATTGTGTTACATGTATTGTGTAATACAGTCTTTTAGATGGAGGAATTGGGGGTGTGACTTCGGGACAATGCAAGTTGACCAAGGAACTGGCATACTGGTTCCATGGCAAGACGAACTGGAAAGACTACCCACCCCCTTTTCAAAGTTGGTCAAGCCAGGGAAAAAAAACTGCATCAAAACTGAAAAAAGATACCAGAAGGGAAACCAAAACATATGCAATGAGTCACACAAGTCTCCTTCACACACTTCAGCCTTGCTGCGTTCTAAGATCCACGGGTGTTTCAGTTCTGTTGATGATCCTGGCCACACACAAGCCAAACTGACCTGCTGACTTGTGACTTCATTATTATTGACTTTGAAAATCCCTGTAAAGTCGGAGTGGAGTTCAAACATGTGATCTATGCGAGCATTGTGCCAGGATCTGTAAACAGGAGTTTGACGGCGAGTGAATCAGCATTAATCTGTTTCAGGCTGAAGGTGTACTATACTGTACTGACTCTGCTTCATGATTATCCACTGTTCACCGTGGTATCTTACACTATGCTCACACACAGTGGGTCAAAGCAGTGCTGCGAGAGCTCACCTCCTTGCTGTGCAGCCGTGCACCTGACAAGCTTTGAGAAAATGAAGGTTCAACTTCAATGTACATCACGCCACTCATTGACCGCGGTGATGAGATTGGAGGCTTTGAAAGCACACGGCACATGGCTCTGAAGACTACCTCGAAGCAGGCTACCAGGCAATTGTTGCTATGCTACCGTAGAAAGCCCAGTCAAAGTGCAGCGTGTTGCTCGTTGAAGCTGAACTGCACCACAATGTTCCAAATACTTGTGAGGAGTGCTGTTTACACTCACACTTACCACAGAAAGCACAAAGGAAAGTAGGAAAACGCCTGCTAATTCTTCCACTTTGTCCTCCTCTGGTATGTGTAGGGAGCAAAAAAAAAACCATGTGAACAGCCAGAATGATGCATCATATGAGTAACACCCGCTATTGATCATTATACATATACTATATATTCTACTAGGTGCCTGATGGAAATTGTGTTTCAGACTGGCATGAATGACATTCATTCATGACTATAAAACATCATGTAACATCATAAAAATTAAAGACATTCAGCTTCAACATTTACTACATGGTTTCATGCTCGATTGTTCAGTTCTGATATTAGGTTGCTCACAGCAATGTAACAATGTTCCAACATAATTGGGAATTAATGAACATGTCCTGATTGACCATAAACATGAAAGCCATGGCCCTTGAAGAAAATCAGAAAAAAAAGATCAATAATGATGGCATGAGGTGCTTGTCCAGGGGGGCTGAATCATACTAATCAGACAGAGCAGTGGCTAGATGTGTTACAGCACCCTCTGTAAAATAATTCTCACTTTGTATTTTTGTGCAGTTACATATAACATAGTGCGCACAGGCAGCCAGCGGTTTAACACACAGTCTACCTGGTCATCCTTCTAAGTGAGTAAACCAAATGCTGGCCACCCTGCAGGCAGCACACAACTAACTGACCTGAAACGCTCATCTGTCCTCTACACCGGAGGAGTGCACATCTCAAACAATCACATGGCTCACCAGCTCCAAAATTAGCATGGGCGAGGCGCAACACTTGATGCTAAATAGCTATTGATGGAGGACAAACACTAATACAAATCTGTAATTCTGTCCCTTACCTTACTCTGTCCCTTTGCAAATCTCAGCGCATTTCATTTATAGAACATTTGGGGTGGTGCATATTTAACCAGACCCTCATGGCCTTTTATTGATACAATCAAAATGAATAATTAAGTGTTTGTAAAGGTCTGGCATGAGGTTAATCTTCTCAATGGTTTATCAATATCAAAACAGCGTGTCTGAGACGCACACCTTGTCCAGCAAAGTCTTTAGTCGGTAACAGCATTACCTCTCTCCCTCTTGAGAGTGTGTGTATGTAAGTGTGCTTGTTTGTCTTTGCATGTGTGAGTAGGTATGCTGTCTGCATGTGTATGTCATATATCCCTCTTCGTTTTTTATACTCCATCTATCTTTTATATTACACCGTCTTTCAGCGAGATGGATTTCAGCATGGCATTGATTTATCTTTTATCAAACACAGTCTTACTATTTCTCCCTGTGAGGACGGCTTAAAGCTGCAAGGTAGAAGCTTCAGTTGTTCCTCTGGCAAAAGGGTAACTCATGCGATGTCCTAATCTGCATTCAGAGAGTCCTCATTTTAGTTTTCCTAAAATTAAAATGTCAAAGCCTGACGCAACACCACTCAATTGTCTTGATAACACAGAAGCCATGAATGTCAACACCAAAGAAAACATGGATTCACCATATGCCAAAAATATGTAGCATTTCATAAATAGTATCATTTTGTCAAAAATAGCACTGTAGCATCCCTTCCTCTTTTCCTATCTGTATTCTACGTGGGATTTCTACACGGAACTCCTGCGAGAAAGGGTTAATGAATTCCTCACACAGATAGATATTGCCATGGAAACAGCTGCGTGACTGCTTGCAGCTTGTATACACACAGGAGAAAAAAAAACAATGGTGCCAAAGGTATTTTAAAATTCAGCAAGCAGAAGCTTTCCAGTGCACATAGCTGCATTTATTTTATTTTTTTTAACAAGCACAGAGCCACAAAGAGTGAGGAGTAGCCACCTTGCATCCTCACCCGTGGTCCTCTTCCCTCCCTTCCTCCCTCCCTCCCTCTCCCATCTTTCAAATTCAAAGGAATGTGATTGGCATTGGAGATGCATTTGCAATAGCCATGGAGTTAATGCATTCAAAAATATGAGGTCTGGATGTGGTAGATGGGAAATAATACTCTGCTCTGTCATTTCCTTTGCAATAACAAAGTACACACACAGACACTAAAACACACACACATGCCCACACATACACACACACACACACACACACGCTCTAACACAATTCCAGCAGAGAATAATTAATTCACAATATGAAACAGACCTTAGGCAATGTGCCTCGCGGTTGAGCTGAAAAAGAAGGCATAGATTGAGGACCGCGATGCTGCTTACACTCTTAAATATAAAAATGTACAAATACGCAAAACCATGCATGGCTGCACACACACACACACACTCATATTGTGCACATGTACATGCAATAATTATTTGTCCCTTAAGATTATACAATCCCGGCCATGATTTCAAAATAGGTGGTACAGTACACTATGTGCTGCTGTTGGGATAACCTAATCCATCTCAGCACAAAAACATGTTCTTTTAGTGCCATTAGCCATCCTCCCAATAGCGAGTCAATAGTCTCTTGCGCTACCCAAATGGACTTTTATGCTTGGGTCTGCAAATATGACTCTATAGGTTGGTTCTTGCAGCATTCATCGCTGGCACTCAGTTGCTGAAGCAAAATAACTGTGTTTAGATTCATAAATATTTTGAGATGCATTGAAAAGCTTTTAAGTCCATAGAGGGGACTTTGCATGGCGATGCAAGGAGCTGTAGGTGCAGCGAACATCGAGCGCAGTGTGTTTAGGTAAACAAACAAACAAATGGAAAAGATAAATAAACAAGGACACAATGTAATGTTAAAAACACAGCTGAGCCTGTTTTGTGACTTGCAGAAATCTACGTGGCTTTCTGTCCATTTTGTAGTAAAAGGTTCTCATGCACTTGAGGTTGTTTTTTTTTTGTTTTTTTTTACACTCCTCCAATCAGAAAAAAGACCAAGGAATTCTCCCAGGATCTGAACCACATTCCATCAGCATGTGTCTTGTCCATTACGCTGGATGTTGAGTGTGTAGTATGCTCCATTTTTTCAGATACATACACTATATACAGTGATATGGCAACAACAACATTCTTAATGTACAGAGATGTAACAAAGTGCAGCTTTAAGAGAGTCTGCAATCATACAGTCAGTTGATTGAAATATCTTCTTTTACTTTCGTTTTGTTGTATTTGTGTTCAGAGGCTCTGCAGAAAAGCAAATTTACTGAAACTCACTTGCAAAAGAGTCAGACCAGTAAACTGTGATGAATCTGTTGTCTGTGGCGTTGCTTCTCAAATTCTATCCCTGTTTAAATAACAATGCAATAAAAACGAAACATGAAAAGAAATCCAAACAGGCACAGAAGAACACGACCACATCAAGTGTTCACAATCACTTGACAGAAATTAGTGAAAGCTACTTTTCAGAAATCAACAAAAAACATCAGCTGTAAATAGTCAAGAAATGTCACTGGGGATCAGTCAATTCATAATTTGAGTTCAGACCAATGCATCGGCCTATTCTATTAAGTTTTTGAGCCACATGATTTCAGGTTAATTAAAAAAAGGTGGACTCCAGCAATCCCCTCATCACACAGCAGGACGAAATGTGGTCAAGTATAATTACACAGCTGTAAGCAGATCATAATTGGATAATATTTTTTTAGTAATTCCTTTTGGGATCCAATCCTCTACTGGGAATTTTTAATTGATGAGATAGCTTCACAGCTGCCAGAAATTACAAGATTAGGTGACTATCATAGCTTATCGCTCAGGCACAGAGAAGTAAGTCATAAAGAAAATTAGTGGGAGGCTCTGTGACTTTGTCAGGCAGGTACGTGAAGTGATATTATCTTATTTGCTAAATGAGCCATGGATGGACACTATCATTTTTTATAGCTTGACATTACACACCAGGCTTATACAGTGACATTAAAAGGTGCATTTCTCAGGCCTTAGAAACATCTTCATGTTTCTAATTATTAACAAAGAAAGATAAGATAAAGAAATACTGTTTTTTAAAAATCTAGAGTATACTGTATAATATGAATTTGTTTGGCATTTTCTCCAAAACACATCCTCCATGTATACTGCACACTGAGTCAGTGATGTCAGTTCATGAAAAATTGGCTTTTCTGGGGTAGAAAAAGTGGATGATGCGGGCAATCTGAGGGTCGAATTTTAACTTTAAAGGAATGTAGGCATATTACACACACAGAATAATTTGAAGGGATAATTTGTAATTTGTCAGAACATCTTGCTCCTGACACCTGCCGGGCTCACTAACTTGGAGATCTTGCATATTATAGCTTTAGTATGTTTACTCATCCATGACCTGAGCAATTACATGTCTCGCTCCAGATGGCCATGTATGGAGGGCATTGCTCTTTAAACATTAAGTAAGATATTGATATAGTGGATGCATAATTCTAGTAGTTTGTAAATTAAAATGTATATTTTTACTATTAAGGTTTTAGATTGTTTTTGGTGCAAGAGCCAGGAGAACTGTTGAAACTGAATGCATGTTTCAAAATCGGGGAAAATGCATGTAACAAAGCAATAATCTTGATTAAAAAGGAAAATCAAACATTGAGCTTGCCATGTTCATCCTATAATACATCATTCAGTGCCTTAATTATAAAACTGACACCAAAAAATACTTACATATCTAATTTACTTTAGGTAATAATAGGCTTGCACAGCTTTAAAAGTTACTGTGACTTCTCTCATTGTCTTTCAGCACCGACGTTGCCAGGTCACAGGTTTCTGTCACCTCCAGGATAATGACTACCAGCAGTTGTCACTGACATAAACCATGAAGTCACATTTTCTGAGCTCCTAATTACTTCTAAGACACTTGAGCCATTTGGGAGCAGAGTTGCAAAAGAAATGTAGAATGATTAGGTAATACGCATTAACAATACAAAATCACAAGGCCCTTTTTTGTTTTGAGATCAAAATGTCTTGTGATGCCAGTCGGCCACTCATAGCACCGTCCTCCATTTTGAAGCAGGGGAAATTGGAGGTAAGTAAGAGGGAGGAAACGTTTTTAGATTCCAATGAACAAGAGGGTTCAGGTCAAAAATAGAGAGGAAATCTCAGTACCTGGTGACTTGCGTTGATTCATTGGTATTGATCAATAATCCTATCAACCCACTGCAGATATATTATGGTCATTTTGTGCAACGGGGCAGTAAAATCTTACTTATTACCACCTTTACAGTAATGTGGAGCTGTTATTTATTGCAGACATTATTTAGCCTGATATTCGCTTTTGAATCAGCTCCGGTTGTATGCTGACCTTGAGCCTTGAACCATGATTCTTTCATTATATATATATATATCTGTACATATGGCACACAATCCTGAATCCTTAAAATTGACTTTTCAGCAAAATTTTATTGAAGAATATATGAAGAATGCAAATAAAATAGTGTCAATGTTCTACCAAAATGAAATGTCACTGAATAGATGGGTTATAAGTTCAGTAGGTATAAAATCCATCAACCTATTTTTGTGTAGCTGGTCTGTAGCATCTGGAGGGAAAAATGCTGTCTTCATGTTTTTTGAATGTAAGCTGAATTGCAGCAGTCAGTACATTTATTGTATGTTCAGTAAAGGACAGCTCTGGTTAATATGTGTTTGCCAACAATACTTTGTAACTTTAATGTGTGAGAGGTAAAAGAGAAACCTCATATTCTGAACACTTCACATACTGTTCACTGCACAACTCTACTCCAAATGTTTTACTGCGTGTTTGTTCTGACATTAATAAAAAAAATAAGTTTTCTTTGTATTTTTAATTTTTTTTCTTTTAATAGAATAATACAACTCCCAACCTGGGGGGACGGAACCCCCACAAGTGGATCGTAAGACAAATTTGAGGGGTTGCTAAAGCAGGAAAAACATATTTCTGCTACAACAAATGTTTTCTAATATCTTCTCTTTTTTTACTGGATATTTTTACACATAATAATTTTTAAAAATCATCAAAACTCATCTCACAAATGCAACCAGTGATGATGGGTGTTTTAGGGAGTTGCAAGACAAAAAGGATGGGAAGCATTGAACTATGAAACACTGCTTGCCCCTGTGGTGTAGTATCCTGACTTTATTCATATGTTGATCAATGAAAAAGTGAGTGTTTTATTGAATGGTAATGCACATGTCATGGTTCAAGGGCATGTCTTCAGACACAGCTGCTTGCTGACCTTCAAACCCTTGTCTAAACCCAAACAGCCAATCAGAGCCAATCTGTCAACATGCTCATTTCTATCAACACATCCAGTTGTGTCGACACGCCCACTGGTTTCTGTCAAAATGGCCATGTTTCAGGGCTGCAGCTATCTGTAGTGGTACACAGAGGTTCTGTAGCAAATAAATCCTTGCTTGTCTTTCCTCTCCCATGATTAAAACAAAGGCGCACACCACACAAATTTTATTGCCCTCTGGATGGCATTGAGAAAATCCACCTGAATCTCAAATATCATCTCAGCAGCCTATTCAACTTATCATGTTGCTTCAGTGCTGTTACAGGCATCAACCCAAGGCTGAAGATATTAATCACAACAGCCTACAGTACATCCTCTTGCCTTCATGTGATTTTATGTGGCCTAGGTGGCTGCTCCACTGGTTCACCTCTACATTTGGCCAGAGGACGTCAACATTTTCCTTTCTCAGTTACAGTTATTCTTGTTTTTCCTGACATTGCCAACAAGATAAACCCATCCTTAGGTGTCCCCAAGAATGCAGTTGAGCCTTCCTTGGCCCAGAATTTAATCAGATGGAGACTATTTGGCCCCCCCAAGACCAACCGTCTGGTTGTAGGCAAACCCACGCTTCCAAAGAAGGCGTTTGTAACTCCTCAGCCACTCAGCTGGACAGATAAATTACTGTGCCCACACACTCAGAGCCAAAGCAATGAGCTTAGCTGCTGCACTCCAGACATGCTACTATATGTTATGTTACTAGCTGACCTGTACCAAAGGTTGGTAACAGGAGAGGAACACCAAGCCCTGAATGGCCATTGTAATCCAGAAGCTGTTTAATATAACTATCATTTTTAATGGGGGAGGGAGTAGGAGAGACAGTGGTGGGCCACTGTGACAGATGGCTTATGTATAATGACCCCCGATAACCACCATCATCATGTCTTGTGGATTTGAGAGTTGTGTTCTATATGTACAACATCCAACATAAATATGAGAGCCTCGGGGCCCTTCTTCCAGGCTGACTGGTAAATATGAATCCCTATCATTAGGTAGTTGCAACTCCCAGTCCACACTGAGGCAGGCTTTGCAAGTAAGCCTCTGGACTCTTTCTAGTTACCCATAGGTGCCCACCTGGCTACCACAAACATGCATTCACAATGGTTGTGCCCAGAAGTCAGAGATGCCTTATAAAACACACAGGAACACAGAGGTAGAATCAGACCTCATCACCAAATCTGATGCTGGGGATGCACTAAATAACTGCAAGAACAGTAAGAACAATGGGGAATGCAAGTCTTGGTACATTTTAACTGAGCTATAACTTAGTTTATTTAGAGGAAAAAAACTGAACCAGCTGCAAGAATATCACCACAAAGCTTTTTGAGTTTTTTGAATTTGAGCATATGTTGATGTGTTATCCCTGATATCCAGCAGTTACTCGTGCTGGCAAACTATACCAACATAACAAAATTAACTGACAGAAAATATCAATTGTAATCACTGTTCTATCCTAATCTATTTCATCGCATTCTTTGTGAAACATTAAGTTCACTCACAGTCACAGCTGCATGAGAGTTCATCATATTTATTCAATTTTTTCCCTTCATTTCGCACCTGCTGTTACCTCCATTCAAAATGCTATCCAATAAATAAGTTGTTCAGTCATTATATTATAACAATAGTTAACAAGTTTGCTGCTCTTGAATGAAAAAAAAAGTTTCCTCCATGACTTTGATCAAACATTGTTTAAAGGTATACTATGTAGGATTTTCCTAAATGACTCATACAAAAGTAATCCCTCTCAATCATCACTTATGACCCACTAGAAGTGTGTGGCAGTGTATTTATCTGCAGAGACCTTGCCCTCTGCCTGTATTATTTTGCTGTGCTCAGGATGCTTCTGAGTGCCAACCTTTGGGCAGTGGGTGTATAGCCCCCAGCCAATAACAGCGTGCAAGATGTGAGGTTAGGACTCTCTGTCTCTGTGTCATGGATGTAAAAAAAAAAAGCTGCAAGTCTGTGTGTCTGCTTGACTGAGGCCAGCGCTGAGCTACACACGCGGAGCAGAGAGGCCACAGCGGATAGGATGAAGCTCTGCATTCACACAAAATCTGGCAATGCGACACCTTCCCACAGGGTTGTGCGGAGGTGTGGGCATGTTTATTTGTGCATTAGAACATAACTGCCATGAAACAATCATAAAATTAATCTTTATTTATCTGATTCATGGCTTTGATCTTAAAAGCGCCACTCATTCTCTTCATTCACTCTCTAGCTCACTCGACCGTTGCTCTCTTGTTTACAAACACCAATGACAAATCCTGCGTTCTATACTTTTAACAGATCTGGAGTCGAATATTCTTCTGAACATCTTCATATTGAAGGCTATACAACATAGAAGTCATTATGACGCATTTATGATTACACAGGACAGGGGGCACTTTTAGGCATCTACACTCAGGCCCATCTGATAATCTGTATAAATTATACCATTTATCAGCAAGTGTCATTGCTCACATCCTGGACGCCACCACCTTAAATCACACAGGTAGTAGACCTCTGTGATGTACTACAGCATGCTGCATCTCTCTCATATTTCAGCCGTGTGATCCCTTCAGCAGCAGGAATGACACAGGTGTCATTTAAAAAGAGGAAATCCCCCCTGCTGGAGAAATGGGAGATCAGACTAGTTCTCCTGGCAGAGATACAATGCTGGTTTTACAGCAAATATTTTCAGTGCCAATAACAATTTTGTCTGGATCTCTGAATGCTTATATCCAAACACAAAAACTGATATACAGAAATACAAATCTTTTGACATGAGGAGTAGTGGTGACAGCAGATGCCTCCTTCACACACTGTGGATGGGTAGTGAACAAACGGCTGTGGTCAGTGGACCACAGCGCATTCCAAATGAATTATTTGGAAGCTTCTCACTGTCTCTCTTGCTCTAACATGTTTTCACAAGGATAGGTGTGTTACTTGGCCACCACATTCTGTCATGTTCTGGCAACAGATGCAGCGGAGCGCAAATTAACAAACGTGCAAGAATACAGTCTTTTCCCATCGCATAAGCTATTGACTTAGCTGACTCATGTCCCAGAAGTGATGAATTTACCGGCAGATATCCGCTCTGAGATCCTTTAAGCAGAAAAGAAAGCATGACCATGGGTTGTCTCACAGTTGTGTAAAGTAGTGAAGTGGCAAATAAATGCTCGTTTGTCCTCTCCAGATACAATGTAATTGTTGTTACATGGTATTGTCATGCCAGGGTCAAAGTGATTGCTGTTAGCCCATGATTTTGCACTCTAACCATCATCCTTTCCCCAATTTGGGCTATGTTTGTGTGTTGTGAAAAAACTCATTAAATATGCAGTTAATGTACTATACAAAAAACCTTTGCTCTCACCAATAACAGTTAGTCTTTGAATCACTTCATGCCAAAATACATTTAAAAAGTCTAAAAATGAAGTAAAATGAGCACAAACTCCTAACTGACCAAAGTCCTGAGGGATGAGGGTTCACTGTCCAAAGCAGATATGCTGTTTCACACACAACCCAAAAACATACTTTCCTCCTCACTGTGAAGATGTATCAGGTCATATTTAGATAACTGACAGAATGTGAGTGGTAGTATCAAAATACCTATCACTCCACGGTATGATTTATTACAGGATAGGATTAGTTTGAAGGCAAAGTTTTAAGAGGCAAATCATAAAAATAGGTGTTGTGAGTCTACATTTTTGGGCATTAGAAGCTACAAAAATGGCATTGCCTTCCTTCTTGTCATTTATTCTACATTGTTCAAATGAGCAGTGTAACTATATGATTCAGATCACTCTAAACCAAACCACTAAAGCATTTCATCAAATCACAATCCAAGTACCCTGATCCACAAGTTCATGTGGCATAATTAAATGATAGGAATTGAAGTGAAACAATTGAGGCTACCATTGTCTTCCCTTTTGACACAATGCTAACTATGCCAGTTCTCATGTTTGACCCTAACACATGCATAGTCATAGTGGCATATTGCCACTTTCAATTCCGTAGTTGACCCTTTTTATAGATTTCTTGTTGTCCTCCCTCTCCATTCCTGTAAATTGATAATGAATGGGACACTTTGAATGCCCTTGCTAATAGAATTGAGGCATTACTCTGAAATTGCCAACTTTTGCAAGACATTTTGTTATGTCGGTCTAGGCTGGGAAAGACACTGTATGTGACTACAGAGTTTAATCTACAATGCATTATGGCTGTTGAGAAATTTCTTTTCTTATAGTACCACTTAACATAATTAAAAAATACTGGGGAATTATAACTGCATTTGAAATACAGGAAAAATAATTTCCATAAGGAGTCATATTACATTTGAGGTTAACTGAAGCATTGTATGTTCTTTGCAATATGTAACAGATGTATGAAATTACCTGAGGCCAGTGCCATTTTAGTAGTGAGCAATCAGCAACCACTGTACTGTCCATGCCTCATTGGCCTCACTGATTGTGATGCGATCAATATATGGATAGAATGGTGGAGGGAAGAGACTGGGTGTTAAATAGCTTTTATTTTTCTTAAAAACTGTGCCATTTGATTGAGTAATGTCAGTAAGGATAATAATATACTTATTAATTATTTTATTAATCAGAGCAATCAATATAATAAAACATATATATTGCTTAATTATACAAATTGATTTTAGGTGTACTTTCATACTGAGTACATAATGTATCTGAGGCTTTGATTAAAATAAAGATTATAATATAATATGTCTTGCTGGCTATTAAGTAGTTTATACAGCATTTAAATGCATATAAAACTGTCTGTGAGGTATGTTCACTTTAGCCTTTACTCCCAGTTTGTGCAGTGTGGTACTATTTTACCCAAGTCAGATTGTACTTGTTGGAGAGAAGGATACATGTATTTTTACTAGTTTGTTTTAGTAACATAATGGGTAGTATAAGCCTGAAAACAATGTGATACAATCCCAATAGAATTCCTTTAAAATATAAAGTCAAGACTGACCCTATGTTTAAAATATTCCTCAGCTGATATATGTTCAAATCAGGATAATAATCAGGACTGTTTTCAGTTACCAGTTATGAAAATAATGACTAAACATTACTACTATTTAAAATAATAATAATTTTATGTGGATAATAAAAAAAATAATTTTCAGAATTGACATATATTGCAAGGTGAGTAGTGCCTTAAATTTCCTGGAATCTTTTTTTTTTTTATCACACAAAGATACAGCAGAGTATCGTCTGCATAGCAAGGAAAAAAGAAAGAACTAAATGCTGTACTATAAGAATTATAAGAACTATAAGAGCAATGGTAAATCAACAGATGTTTTTTGATGAAGCTAGCTGTTATGGATTAGCTCCTAGTGCAGGTGAATCCCTTTCTTCCACCAAATGCATGATGAAGTGAACCATTCCCCACCCCCATTCTCCAAACCCACCCCAAGACTGAGCACAAAACCTACATCAGCGGTTTGGATAAGAGTAAGTTAAGTATTAAGATGCTGAGTACCAGCTGATGAGGTCAAGATGGCCGAAAACCTTTGGTGAATAAAACAGTGTACTGGAGAAGAGTTGTGCTGTGCGACATGTTTTAATTTGGACAGTGATAAGATGTTTCACATTTGTTTCATAAAAAAGAAAAAGTATTTACACAGTATTTTACAGTATATAGAATTTTTTAAAGTTGTTTCTGCATAACTTTGGATGTAACACATCATTTTGAAAGATTTTTTATAGATTAAGTCTGTTAATAAAATAAACATGAAACACTAGTCTGGCACTATTAGAATCAATCCTCTTTTTTACATGAATTTACTCAGAATGTTGGCTGAGCATAAATACGTTTTCAGAAATGCCCACACAGTCTAATGTGATGGCCACTAGGAGCAACCCCGGGTCAAATGACTTGCTTAAGGGCACTGGTAACTTACAGTATAGTACTTGTAAGATATTTCCAAAAGCATCACTACAGATGTACAAATTCACAGAAATATGAAATAAATTTTGTTAAATATATTTTGTTTTCATTCACACTAATTTTCCTTAAGGCACCTATTTTTCCTAAAATGGTGTAGACTTTGTTCTGACCCAAGTGATCCAAATCACACAGACTCCCAACAGGAACAGCTGCAGAGTCCACACTAGGGGAAAGGAGGTGTGTGTGTGTGTGTGTTAGTGTGTCTGTCTGTTTGTGTGGTGGGGTTCAGCCAAGGGACCTGAGCCATCTCAAAGCAGCTGCGCTACTCTTAGAGAGATGGCCTCACAGAGATAGGAATGAATTAATCTGGCATAAGCAGCATATATTAGTTTGATATGTCTGTTCATCATAGTCAGAAACATGAAAAAAATGACTCAAATGAGCTCATTTAAACCTAGTTCTAAATGCGTAGAATGATTAAAATCATGTGATGTATGTTGATATAGCAATATCTGGCTTAATCAGCTATTAAATGATTTATATATAATTAAGCACACAATACATATAGTATACTCACAAATAAACACATGACTGACTGACTTGTTTTCTCTCTCTCCCTCTCTCTCTGAGATGGTCAGTGTTGAATTAAGCGCACTTGAAGCCTGATTATGCATTCTTCCGTAATGCGGCCTTCAGTGGCCACTAATTTAGAAACAGAATCTTCCCCAGGGCTTCTTTCTGCTTTACTTGGTATATATGGACTCCTATATAGATGATTCACCTCATATTCCAAAGGCACGGGGCTGTGAACTCATGGGCAGGTCCTACTGGGTCAGGGTTTGGACCTCCATATTTCTCCTGGCAGGCCATGCTTTCACACTAAACCAACCCAGAAAGTAGTGGTCGTTACTGCAGGCAAGCCGAGCCCTTCTCTTGTGGTGTCAAACCAAATGTAAACTAATCTGTCAACCTAAATGTGCACAGCTCAGTATTCTGCATGTCTGAGAGACCCGAGGGAAGAAACTCATATACTGTACAGTATCAAGCAAAGACAAGACCAGAGCCAACTAAGGGGCCTGCAAACCAAATGGATTGTGCAGCACAAAAGCGAATAGAGAAAGAGATTTAAAAGGGAAATTATAAAGTGCAGGTTGTGATTGTGGGGAATTAAAATATGAGTAAAAATCTGATTTTGATGCATGCATGATAAAAAAAATGAGTCATCCAAATGTGTACTATATTGCAGCATTGCTTTACTCTCATCTTATTAGTCATGATACAACAACAGCATTGCCACAATTATATTTCTATTGAAAATTTAGCGACTTTTGTGGCCTATTTCTCTCATTGTTTTGTATTTTGCAAGACGTGTGAAGTATGGCCAGAATCACCTGTCCCCTGGGTAGCCTATGGTTATTTGTGTGTGATGATCCAGTGTAGGTGCATAAAATGTGGCACATTTGTGCCTTCTGATCTCATCTGACAGAGGTGAGAAAAAATGGTGGTGACAAAACAGTGCTGATTTGTGCAGATGTGAATTGTCCTAAGGGAGCCCTTTTGCGCACGCGCTTCATTGATTTCCCAACTGAGGGTAACTGTGGAACCAGAGGTCAGGGCCCAGTACCTTTGCACAGAAATTCACCCTTTTAGGTGAATAAGATGTACACAGTGAGTGTAATATCACACAGTGCCCACACATGCCACCACTTGTGTCAGCTGGCCTGAATGGACAGCAGCCTTTAAGGTGTACTGAGGAGATAGAAAGGTAAATAGACAGATAGATAGATGTAATTCCAATAAGTAACCCTTGACATACTCTGGTTAGTCTTGTAGTGGTCCAGGTAAAGCTAATGGTTTCTCTTCTAGTGAAGAGCATTAGAAGGCACTACATCATTCGTCCCACACTGTCAGCTGAGAAGTGGCATGCGACTGTCTCCCTGCACATTCATCATGCCATTAACCACTGAAGGAAGGCAGGCAAAGTTAAAGGAACAAAAAGGAGTAAAACATATCATTTTAATGGCATCTGGAATTGATTTAAGTCGATGTCGATGCTAAAACATTAAGTACCATTCATCAGACCAGTAGTTTAATATCAAGGTGTGTTCCATCATTGTCATTTCTCTGCTCCAAATCATCAATTTGTTTGTCAAGTTGCGTTAAAGACTTACAGTGTAATGTTGTATTTTCTCCATTCAGCAGTATTGGTTTTGTTGCTGAAATACTGTATATGCAGAGGGGAAAATGACATAATCTGTTTAAAATAGATCTCTGCGATATCCTGTGCAGTAATGTAGCAGTTAATAAATGAAGCAATTTCATAAGATTTTATTAACATTTTTGCTTAGAAGGTTTGTTTTTGTTTGGGGGAAAAAACAGCAAACTGCTGACATGCCCTCTTGTCCTGCTATTGTAAGTGCTCTTGTACAATCAGAACCTGAAAGACAGGATTGATTTATGAATCTACCTCCTTCTGCCCGAGGGTATTGATAGACCACTCGTCACACCGCATCTCATTGCCAGTATTGATTGCGCTGTATTTCAGGGTGGGGGGCTGTGACCTTAGATACTGTTGTGGATTGCCTGACTGTCACTCACTTCACATCAAGGGTCACACGCAGACCTCATACAGCCCATAATACTGGCATAAGATCACGTCCTCCTATTTATTGTTCACGAGGAGCACTCTGTCTGATTATCAAGGGTGTCCTCTAATACTTTCTCCTCAGCTGAATGTAGAGAGTTACAAAATAAAGATGGATCCTCATTACATATGTAAATGCACTACGCATGTACCTAAGGAGAGGAAAATACAAAACAAATGAATAGTTCCGGTTGTGATGAAAAATAGAGCATAAGGACATACTGTACTGTAGAAAACTGTTCTCACAAATGAAATTAGCTGTGAAATCCAAACAGACTCAGCTGGGCTGGCCTCGACATATGCTGTCAGAGATTCTTAGAGACAGAGATGATGACAAAAGCTCCTTTAAATCTTATACCTTGCAGTCTGCATGCGCCCCAACCACATGTAAATATGGCTATTTATAAATGCCCGCATGTTTACATGTGTTGGTGGGTGTGCAGCAGGGCTCCATGTGTTTTGCATAATGAAACCTGCTTGAAATATTGCAGCTTTGGACTATTTTGTGCCTCCGTTTATGTTTGTATTGGCATGCGTGGGACAGCTCTGGAAGTGTGACAGGTGAAGCCTCCACCTGGCCCTGCTGGGTCCACCTGCTCCCTCGCTGGCAGGTGACACACAGGGGGCCGACTGTTGCCATAGGGAACGACAGCCCGGTGAAAGGCTTTCTTTTAGGGGAAATCTGGTGGACCATGGGTGAGCACTTAGTTCCTCAGGGCTACTGGCATCTGTCGGTGCTTGTGGACTGGCACAAAAGGCAACACATAATTAACTTAATTATCTCACCTGGCATTGTTAGTCTGGGTGCTAACATATTCTTTTACTCTTTTATGGTGTGCAGGCTGTATTAAATATGAGGGTGTGCATCAGTCGGCTGTTAGCCTCAGTGGTATATTTCTGTCTCTTGCTCATATTTCATTGGAGCGCCTCCTCAGAAGCCCCCACCCCCTTCATGTTGCTACCATTATAGCTCCTATGACTGTCTGTACTCCTCCCTCTATGTGTGTGTTTTTGTGCACCTAACGCCTCTGCTTCCATTGACAGCATATGTTTGTGCTGCCAGGCCACGTGACCAGAAGGAATCCCGCAAGTGGAACTGAATGCATGTCCTGTTTCTCAAACAGACAGTGAGTTATAATGGCAGAAAATATTTTGATGAAGAGATGACTAATGTATGGGAAATCCATGATGGAATAATGCGGATGCTGGTTTGTTTGCACTGCTTAATTAAGTGCACACAGTGACACGATGAATATATTTGACTAAACAATTCAACATGATTTTTGCAGCAGAAAATAGGATCCTAATTGCAAATATTAAAAGAATATTACATCAACACCTATCAAAATGCATACATGATGCCATATTTAACTCATTATATTTCCAGATACATCCAGTGCATAAGCAAGGCAAAAGCATAATGAATTTAAGAGTGATAAATGTCTTCTATTAATCAAATCATAAACAAAGCCAGTAGTACAGCATGTGTTTCAAAAGAGGGTGCCATACTGCAGTTATTGACTGGGGAAGATGCCAGTAAATTTGCATTTCTCAGCAGGATCCAGTAAAAGGGGGAAAAAATGGGGAAACCCCCTTGAACCGAACAAAGCCCACAGAGATTTTCGGTCTCATGAAAGTAGGCCTCACAGTGGTAGAAAAACGAACAGCATCCAAACTGTGTCTCATGAGTGAGGCGTGGGTTAGTAGAGAATTACTCTACAACAGCACGCCCATTGGTTCAGAGAGGAAAAGACAGCTCAATCCTCTCCTGGGGGGAGGGGGCTGGTGAGGGGTGGACGACGCGGAGAGATGAGGATCCAGGGGAGGAAGCGTGCATGGGGAAAAAAAAGATGTCCATATAGCATCTGGAGAGGAAATGTCATAAAATATGGACCTGAAAAAATCTGATAATAAGACAAGAGCAACAAAGGTATATAACAAAAAAAAAGACTACGTTAGACAAGGAAGGCTTGCAATATAGTTGCCATGGAGATGAGCAAAGTCTCCCAAGCCTCGTCATTTCTCTGACTCCTCCCGTGAACGCTAGGATAAAAATAGACATGGGCAGAGAACAAAGAGCTATTTAAAAAAAAAAAGAAAAAAAAAAGACAAGATGAGTGAAGAAGAAAGGTTGTGGAAAAATTGGGACATGTGTATATAAGTGCGTGTGTGTGTGACTGGTGAATGAAATGGTGTGAGGCGACCATGCTCCTCTGTCAAATGGTGGAGCAGAATGAGTGACAGACATAGTCCTGCGTGTCTGGGCAAGGAAATCCCATCATTACCAGTTGGCATTATTAAAGCAACAGAAGAAGAATGTGAGAGGCCACTGGCTTTATCTTTACTCGCCACAACGAGCACATATATTGCATATATATGATAATTATTCTTCCTCTGTATTTCCTTCTTCCTCCTCTTGTATGATAAATTATTATCAGTACCAATAATTATTACCAACATGAATTTATTATTATATTTGCTATTATTATCATCAATAGTAGATGTTTTATCATCACACACAGTGTGTGTATCATGTGACAAGAAATATTTTTATTATCTATTATATCCAAAGACACTTTATTGTATTATGTATCATTTATTGTGTGATTATTTATTAATTGTCTATTTTTTTCTACAATTCAAATACTCTACCACTACTATTAATAATAATCATCATCAAATCTACATTTTGATTCTCATCTGAAGAATATTTCCTTATTATAACTAATACATATGTGTATGTTTCCTCAACTCTACCATTACAAATACTACTACTACTATTAATAATAACAACAATAATCATCCACGTCATAATAGCAACAAAATCTACATTTTGACTCTGATCCGAGGAATATTTTCTGATTACAACTGCTACATTAAATATGTGATACTTTTTAGATACAGTAAGCCATAAGTTAAACGAGCATATTTTCTTTCATTTAATGTTTTTTTCTCCTCTGAGTCCTTCACGTTGTGTTAGATATGATGAGCTCTAGCTGCTCCTCACACTGGCCTGATATTGATGCTGAAATCAGGGAATAAGATCAGCACATAAAAAACACTGGTTGGTAATCCTTTGACAGATAATGTAGTGTAAGTGTACAAATTAGATGTGAGCATAGTGGGTTAAAATGAAAAACCAACTTGGACTCCTACTAGACACCTTGTCTGCTCCTTATATGCTGTTTCATGTGTGCAAATTTCATGCGTAAGCCATCAAAACAGCAATCCTAAAAACGAAAAAAAAAAAAAAAAAACGTTTATTCTGTTGACTCAGGGGAGAGGACGGGCCTAGAGAGAGACCCAGAGAGTGGCAGCTGGCCCTAACTAACAGGACAACCGCTAATGGGACACCCCATCTGCTACTCCCGTTTCCCTGCCCACCGCCCATCCCAGAGCCTACCTCAGGGGCCAGATGCATAAAACTCTGTGTAGATTCATCACTCACTGAAACTGTGTGTACGCACAAAGCCAGAAATAAATTTATAAAGATGTATAAAGCCGTGAATACGCATGATTGTGTTTTATAAATATCAGGTCATTGTGGAACTGGGCACATGTGCACGAGTCTCATTCCCACTCCCACAATTATCCACAAACGGATTAAGACACACCCTTAACCAGCTGTTTTCAAATCAAGACGCCGTCTGCTCCACCAGTCTGTACACCTGTCAATGAAACAAACGAGAAAGAAGTGTAGTTTCACAGATTGTGTTGCACCGGCGAGGCTCTCCAACAGTAGAACAGCTGTCATTACGCGCGACTATTACGCACGGCAGTGCGGCTCTTTTCTATAGTCACTGTCATTAATTCATCACTTGGATCTGTAAACTATCATAGGCAGTGGTATTTCAGAAATGTAATTAATGTTTATTTCGTAGCTCTCATTTCTAAACCGACTTTACAAGGTGTGACACAACTTAAGATAAAGTAATATATATTATTACATTGTATAGATTATTATTAACCTATACAAGGTTTCACTAAAAGATTCCATCGCTCACCTCATATTTCATCTCCACCTCATCACATCAACCTCAGATCGCTTCAGAAAAATATGAGTACGCCTGGTCTGAATAAGTTTATGTGCGGGGAATGACGTATGCATGTTGTCTGTGTGTATTTGCCACTGCAACTTCTAGTGCGTACTTGGTTTTATACTTTCCGTCTTTACATTTCAGAAGAAAACTTTGCCTTTTTACTCCACTATATTTATTTATTGCTAAATGGCTACTTTACAGACAGGATTTATACATACAGCGGCTTTCCAACAGTGTGAGGAAACTAAACTGGACCACCACCATTTACTTTCTACCTTTTACTTCTTTATTTTTATTCATTTCTATATTGAATGATTTTTTGTTGCCTAAAATGAAAGTTAAAACATAAATATTGTATGACTGTAGAAAAGTAGAAGAACTTTTATCCACAGAGTCCCCACAATCCACCCACCACTGCCACTCACCATTTCCATTCATTTGATGCTCAAACTGAGGAGTGTAGTAAGAATTCTCCGTAGTGATTATATGGCTTTTCTGATAAGAAGTAAGGAGCATTGTCCCCTGTGACCTCTGTAATTTCTAAAGTGCAAAGCCTCACTCTCCTCCACAGCATATATAATGGCCTGTTTTCTCTTGTGCTGGATTTACAGCCGCCATCGCTCACTTGTCTGCATGCCAGACACCAGAGTTATGATGATTATCTTGATGCGAGTGCCTCTCCACTCCCTCATTCCTTCATCCCCATGACTGGTCGAGCAACACATGGATCAAACCTGCCTTTGCAGCACCATCTGGTGACCATTGCTGTGATTCAAGAAGCCTTCTCGCAGATGAATGAGGGGGAAAGAAATCCCACTCGTGTTTTCTCTCCCTTCCTTGTAATACCACACTGATCCTCTGGATGGTGTCTCAGTGCTGTAGTCCTTCCTCCTCGATGATGGTCTGGGGGAATTGACAGCCAGCAGACAGACAACCAACATGAGAATTTTTATACTTTTCTGCTCCATTATAGGCACTGCTCCTCTGATAATTACAACTCTTTGCTTCATATGGATGCCATCCTCCTTGAAGGACTTGTGTTGGCCCTCGCACGGCCCCTGTTATTATCACCCCCACACACAGCTCTGATTAAAGCTGCTGGTTCAGATGGTCTCGACTATATCACCACAATTAAAGACAAAAAAAATGCCTCAAGTTAGAAGCCACAAAGAAAGAGGGTGTATAAGAAAACAGCATATTTCCAGTGTTAATTGTCTGTTTTATTTTATTTTGTGTTCAGATATGAAAGGTATCAAACCATTCTGAATTCTGAATCATTCTAAACAGGAAAAGAACAGTCCCACTATGTGTATGACACATTTATTAATTGGTTAATAGCTCTTTAAATTCAAGTATTTTCACTATTTTGGTTTCCACTGAGTAGATAAATGTGTCTATATAATATTTCTATTCACTGTTTGACATCACATTCTGAAAACTACCTGCTTCATGTATGACACTTATGTAGCCGACCCTGACCTCTGACCTCTCTGACTGGGAGAGATGAGAACAGCCTTTATTCCTGTGACAACTAACACTGTATGATATTATGAAATTATTTCTGATGCTGCCAGTAGTGTTACTGTGGCAGTGATGTTTCTGTATAAGTGTAAAAGGAAATGGTGTATTCAATGGAACAATTACAACAAATACAAATATACAGTAAAAGGTTAGTATGGAAACTGCACTGTGGCTCAATGTGCACATTTAACATTTCATTGCAAAGTCCCTGAGAAAGTGGCATCAAGCCACAGCAGGGGATTTACATGTGGAGTTTATTGTATGTCTCATCAGCAGCACACTCATTCTGTGTGTATGTAAATTGTATTTTAAGGCAAGTTACATTCATTCTTGTGTAAAATGAAAAAAAAAGTTCATTTGTGAATAAATTAAGTTATACAAACATGAAATGACCCACTGATCACTAACACTGAAGATGATGTTTGTGGCACTCAGAGATTATTTGTGGGTCATGTTTGAAGCTTAATTGTCCTTACAGTTAAAGAGATATACTTCTATTTTAGCACAGCTGGTATTATTAGACTACACAAAGTTAGGTGTAGCACTTTTCTAAACAAATGTAACAAACTGTATAGTATTTTGTATGTCAAGGTTTTGCCCTGTTCCTTCATTATATCAGACACACAATGTTCTCCTTTTCATCAGTATTTTCAGAAAGATAAAATTAGCATTGCTTGGCCTTCCAAGTAACTCTAGGCATAAAAAAATAACCTGAAAATTAAAAAAAAAAAAAAAAAAAAGCTGTTTTGGGTCAAGGTTTTTTTTTTTAACGCCAAAGAAAAAACTTGAATCCTAGATTTCTGTCCTATGGCAAAAGCAGAATCAAAACTGACAGAATAAAGAAAACATTGAGTTAAGTTTTGTATTTGTTGCACAATTTATCTAAGGTTTAACACTTAATGATCATGAACTCCTCATCTTCAAGCATATTTGATAAACCTGAATCAAACTCCATTATGTGTGATGCCATCATAATGCCAAAGACGTACAAGTACAGACATTTTGCGAAGGACGAATAGACATTGAGAGAGCAGAGAATGTTATTTCCCTGAATTTTCTTTCTGTAAAGATTTTTTTTTTTTACTCCAGAAACATACCTGGAGATACAACATAGGAGACAATGAAACCTCAGATTTGAATAGTGTCTGTGATTCATGACTTCACTGAGCTGGATTCAGGGGAAATAAATATGACTTCACTGTTTTACACTATTTTTCATCTTGCAGGGAGCTCCCAGGTCATGGTTAAAGAAACTGAACTTTGAACTGTGGCTCTTTTTAGGGGAATACACAAACAGCAGCAGCAGTATTACACATACTGATGGTATCTAGCTAACTGTCTCCATAATTGATCATGAATGCAAAAAAAAAGCTGCTTCATTACCACTCTTAGAGTTACATTTCATGGTGAAGTGCTCAACTAAATATCAGCCAGATTCAAGAGAGCCCCTCTCATCTCAGAGATTGCAACTATTCACACATCTACCCCAGATTTCACTGCAAAAAGCCACCTCGTCCCTTCTCTCATCACTGCAATTTCCCTGAGGCCTTCATGTATGAGGAAGTTTTTAGAGATGGGCACAAGCTACACACACATTCAGTACAGTACACCCATCCAAACACTTCTTCAGGCTCCTCTGCTGTCGTCATTTGCTTCTCATATTCCTGCAGCACGTCAGATACAAGCCCGTCTTTGCTTTTTCACCATTTGGTATTCCCAGCTGCAACCTCAGTTTGTCATATTGGTTATGATGGCAAGTCATTCGGAGTGCACTTCGCGCTTGCTCTCTTTACGAAGGACACACACCAATTAAAATCAGTACATAAACCTGTCATTCTCTCTTGAGACCTGTTCTTGGTAGATGCATTATTTGTGGCACTTTTTTGCACCCCCAGACTCAGATGGTCGTCTATATTTTGTCCTGTTAGACTGCATATGGCACTCTAATCAGCTAAAGGGGTACATGATTTACATTCACTGTCAGTTCTCTCCTCCTGTATCACCATTCCAGACATGGCCAAGGTCACTTTGCATTCGAATCCAACAGATAGTCCGTCTGTCCGGTGTTTTTTGTAAGACGCTGGATGTTAACATTAAGGACTCTTCTATTTTGCCCTTTGTCTCGACAGAAGAAAAGGCTCCATATTGTCTATGTACATGACATGCATGACATATCTATAGTGAGGTCATGCCAGGGAGTCTGTCTGCATGTGCAACTGGCTAATATTGCAAGTCCTGTGCAACATAAGCTACTTTAAAGAATTTCTCACATTGTGCAGATCATAAAATAAATATGATACATTTTATGACAGTCTTGTGTGACACTGATAGCAGCACAGCAGACAGTTAAAATGTGGCCACTGTAATATTAGCTGAAGTTATTGCCACAGCTGAGGATCATCTAGAGAAGCCACATCATGAGCGAGAAACTCTGAAACAGATGATGTGTTGTAGATATGAGCAATATGAAGAGTACTCTCCTCCATCATGGAAGTTCTGTGTGATATGAAATGGACACACCATTTCCAAGTGTACACTGTTGCATTGTCACAGGAAGGCAACCGTATACAGCCATCCATCACCAAGATCTCCACGACCACATTTATAACTATTGATTTCAATGCCAAAACATTGTCTGTTCCTAGTTTTGTCTCCTTTTTACATCGTGAAAATATATTTCTCTCCCATTTTGTGCATGCGATTTGAGAAATTGCATCTCCAAGTAGATGTGATGCATGTCAGTATATGATGTGTAGCAGGAAATGGATGTTCACTCATGCAAGTGCTTAGGAAGCAAATTATATAGAGCTGCTACTGTCACAAGAAAAACGACAGCATAGGTATAAAATTCAGCAGGCAAAGATGACCTATGGTTACGTTTGAGTGGCAGACACCATCTAGGCGTTAGTAATTATGACCCGGGGAACTGACGACATTTCATATTAGGAGGAGGCAGGCTGGGTGGATGGCTAGATGGATAGATGACAAAAAAGTAAACTTAGCTGTTGGCTTTCTGTTTCCAACCACAAGAGTCACATTTCCCAAAATGTAACTATGATTGTTGTGATGTTTACTGTTGCTATGATGACAAAGGTTGCATAACTATTGTTGTGGAATTAACTATGAGGAACTATAACTATAAGGAAGCAACTTTAACCCACGCCATGTTTCAAGTGATCATTTACCCCGGACCATGATCCTTCTCTAACCCTAACTGAGTGGTTTCTGTGCCTAAACCTAACCAGACCTTAACCACATCATCACATCATAAAATATAATTATTTTTTACGATTACTGCTGATAGAGGCAGAATATTAGAAAATTTTCCTGTGGTTCATTCTGGAAACATTCCAATGGGTTGTTCTGGAAATACTCTTATAGGTCATTCTGGAGTGAAGGTACAGTCAACCTATGTGGTTGTTTCATTATGTTTATATTTGTTTCGTTTTTGTTTATTCTGCCTATCATTATCAAATAATCAATTGATTATTCAGTCTATGATGTAAGAAAATACTGTGTTGGAAAAATATCCATCACAAGTTCCCAGAGCCAAAAGGGACATTTTCAAATGTCTTGTGTTGGCTGTAAAAACAACCTAAGCACACAATATACCACTGAGTCTTACCCGAACTGTGCACACTCAAATCAGGGTGCAATGTATACAAGCTTGCCACCTGCAGCATATATCTGAATGTATGTCAATCACTGAAACAAGTTTAAAGTTCCAACTTATTTGCGAACAACCACATCCAATATCCATCATAGTACTGTGTACAAAAATGGGAGAAAGACAGAACAAGCTGCTGTCACATCAGCTGTCCAAAAAAAGAGGGAGCAGACTACACAAAAGTTGTTTCCCTAATTCATTTTGGATGTTATGCACTGATAGCAAAAAATAATTACTGTGGCCATTTTCGGCAGTGATTTCACCAAGTGCTCTGGAGCTAAAAGAGCACAAATAACAAGGCAACAGACCCAGAATGTTGTACCAATGAAAAAGTCCCTGACAGGCCAATCAGCCCGAGTAGACGTGGTGCTATGATGAGTGAGAGTTTTATAGTCATAAAAAGAAAAACTCACCTCCCCATGATATACTCTGTTAAAAGCAAACAGACATAGGGTTATGTGAACATAGTGTGTGTATATATATATATATATATATATATATATATATATATATATATATATATATATACACACACTTTCAGCTTTGCCGCTTTGCAATGCTTCCCATTACAGCTTAGTATTACAGCTGCACCGGCACACGATTAAATTATCATGTGTGTTGGGCTCCTGCAAGATCATTCAGGGCTGTGGTGCTGTAATAAAGAGCAAAAAGGGAACAGGATGAGGAAGGAAAAGGGAGACATAGGAAGAAGTGGAGGAGCTTCTGTACAGTAGTGTGAGAAGGAAAAATAGGCCAAGGCTAATCCCCAACATTACAGCTCATCATATGATTAGGGGGTGCTAGAGTAATTGCGTAACCAAGTAAAATGCCATTAAGTCACAAAAATAATATTATTTTCCTGTCTCTTACATCTACAGACCTGCAAATCTTTAAACACAGTCAAATCTGGAACTTACATGAACCCTTAAACTCATTCTTTGAGTACTTAATGCTGAATATAAAAATTACAACTTTTACATAAAAATGTGCTTTTTTGCATAGCATGTTCTAGCACTTTCCATCATCACATTTGTGGTAACTGAATTAAATCCCTAACTGATTATTATTAATAATCATCTCTGCCATAGGATTTTGTCTGAGTGTATCTGATGGAGATTCTTCACAGTATCACTGTTTATTTTCAGCAAAAACAAGCTCCTCTCCTGAGTACAACTGTTGGCAAGCTGAGGGGTTGTTCCAGTTAGATAAAAAGAAATGCCCAACATGTATTCTCACAATCAGCTGTGATAAAACATTTGGCAGGTGCTTCAGTAATGCTGCTGGGATAGTCATGCATGCACAGCTGGGCCTAATCCAGTCTTGATGTAAACTATGGGAGGCTTTTTTTTTTTCAAATGAAAACACACTTTGCAGATACAAAGTGTGGTGTCAGAATCTGATTTGGAGCAGTCTCTTCCTGCCTTATCAAGCTGTGCTCACTCTTCCTGGGAAAACACCAGATCGTGGTGAGAAAGTCAATAACTCAACAACTTCACAGTCCTTATTGGCAGGTAAAAGTCAAGAGGTAAATATCATAGTTTGGAGAGTTCACAGCCTGTGTCCTATCAATACTATTTTTATGCAAGTATTCGTTATGGCATCCTGTCACGTTAACAATTAGCATTCACAGTTTTATTAATTACTGTCTTTCCTTCTGCCGAAAATTAGTTCCATAATCTTAAAAATACTGAAATCAAACTTTAGTTTCCATCAGCTTTCCAAGTAAATAATTGAAAAATGTTGGCAATGATCGTTTTTCAGATATGTTTGATATAAACATTCTGTGCAATATGAAGAAAATTGTAAACCGAGTGGAGAATAGTTACATGAATGAAATTAATTCACTCAATTATTGGTCAGTGAACCAACTGTTGGTAATTATCATAGATAAGAGGGACTGATAGTACCTGTGAAGATGATCTTAATCCATGGACATATAAAGTCGACACAGAATAGAAGATAAAACAATAACATTACATTTTGTAAAAGTCAATCTGAAAGAAAGAATTAAAATTCAAAACTTCTTTACCTACTATACCCTGGACTTTGAAGCAGTCTGGAGTCTCCACCCAGTAGATCTGAGGCTGCACACTGGCTCATAAGGAATTAAAGGGTCTGAAAAGTATTTTCTGAAACATCCTGGAAACTAGTGCAGGGAGGCTTTCATGGGCATGATATGATCTTAACTTTCTCGGTTGGTTAAAAGCACATTGGCTGCATGTTGCGCTAATTACAGAAGGTGGAGTGAAATCTGGCTGAGCGCAGTGTAGAGGGAGTTCAAGTAATCTAGACAAGGAGAGATGAAAGCAGTTATAGCTTTAAGGTCAGCAAAGGATAATAAAGTAGAAAGAGAAAGACTGGAGAAAGACCAAACCACCCTCTTCACGTGATCATTAAAACAGAAGAGATTGGAATGGGTGTCCTGGTGGCTTAGCTCACTAAAGTGTGGGCCATGAAAGCGGCATCCCTGGGTTGAATCCAGCCTGGGACCATTGTTGCATGTCGACCTCCTTTCCCTCTCAATCCATCCTGTCTGTCACTTTCAGCTATAAAATAAAGCTAAATAAGGTAAAAAAAAAAAATACCCTTAAAAATACAATGGTGAACGCAGTATAACACTTGCCAACTATTTTAGCACAATGATCTCATCTCTCAGCCAATGGGGATACGCACAGTTAACAATCCACACACGCCATCACAATTTATATCCCACCACATATGCTGCTGCCTGTCTGAGATCCCTGACAAGCTCTCAGATTCTTTATTCTGTTCCACTATCCGCACTGCTGTGGAAGCACTACTGACAAGGTTGGTGCACTTATGTTGACAAATGAAATGCACTGCAACACGTCAGTTTTATTCAGAACAAGAGAAAGATTATGTACAGAACATACTATAGGAGTGAGAGAGTGAATTTATTATGGACACTTATGTCACAGTCACACCAAAGTCACAAGGCTTGACTTTGTCCTTGTTTGTATAACTGCATGCTTGCGTGGAATTCTATATACATGTATAGAATTTAACAAGCAAACTAGTAGGACCATTGTATGGATGACTATGATAGAGAAAAACAACAATACAGTGTTCAACAATAAGGTGCATCATTCTCAACTTGTGGAATGCTAATGTTAGCCTGATAATCAGCTCCAAAGTAAAGTACTTATCACTTTGCCAACTTTGCTATAACTGTGTCATTAGGATATAGAAGCACCAATGATGGGATCACTTGAACACGCAGCCAGTGCAGAGGGAAAATTTTAAAAACCAAGGACAAGGACACTGAAAAACCAATAGTTTATTTTCTCAGATCTGAATCTCTGGATAAAATTGTAAGCTTGTTGCATTTTGACCTTGGTTCAGGAATATAAACACAGGAAGATGGTTCTGCAGAATGTCCAGTCTGCCCAAATATAAATCAAGGTAATGTACTCTGGTGGTAGTCATGATCAGACCTCAATTCACTGTCTGACTGTCGATTTTACCTTTTCTCCATCCCAGTATGCAAAGCAGACCTGGCTATGGGAGCTGTTTAGCTCAAACTTCAGAGTACATTCTGTACTGGGGTCAGATTAAGGTTGGATCACATTCTCCATATAAACAGCTCCACAATTCATTTGTAGAGGGTCTCTTGTGGTCGTTTTGGTCTGCAACAGAATATGATTGCTATGTTTGGATCTATGTGAATGAACCAGATTCAAGTGGACTAAACAACACAGGTTTGAAAACACTACAAGTCTACAGCCAGCGGCTCTATAAGGCTATACTAACGTGAGTCAACATGCTAACACGCTCACAGTGACAATGCTCACAGTGATGTTTTCAGAGATATAATGTTAATCCTCTTAGCAAAACTAAGAGTGCAGATGATGGAAATGTTACTAGTTTTGCAAGTAAAACTATGGTAACAGTTTTTATTTTGTGAACCTACACTACACTTACATTACACTTGAAGTTTTGAATATATATAGATTTTCGCCTCAACTCCAATACAATGGAGGAAAATGGAATTTTGTTTGTAGTGTTCACAGCATTGAAAAGTGAGCCACAGACAGGCAATTTTTTGCATGCATAATTCTGACAATGGCACATCCTTAATGGTATATGGTCATTTTCTTTTCTTTTTTTTCTGTTCATTGTAGGTAAAGTTTTCAACAGTTTATTCACTTGTGTGAATTTCTTCATTCAAGACATGACAGTCATCACATGAGGAGGTATTTTATTGAAATATTACTGTCACTCTACAACAAACACAGATGCATGTCATTTGATTGTTCTCCTATGAAATTTATTGTCATACAGTCGAATTCCAGATGTTGATGTAATCAACATGGCATGTATTCAGCATGAGATAAATTATTGATACTTTGAAAATTCCAGAATAATTTCCTCCTTTTCCTTTGGAATGTATTTTCCGCTACCTGCAAACAAGATCCATGTAGTTTATCATAATTTTATCTACAAAAAAATTACAACAATAAAAAAAGGCACTTGTAAGGGACTCACCAATTTGAAGATCTGTGATTGTGCCATCCGGTGTCATCCGGGACCACAGTCTCCAGTGGGTATGGTCTTTTTTACTTCGAGTCACACCATTCACACTAAACAAGACTGGACAGTCATTGTCTGGGCAGTCTGTATAGATATCCGCTAAGTGAAAGAAATTATCAACAAACAAATACATGAACAGATATTTACTTCTAATTGAAAAATATGTTCAGCTCAGAATTTTCAATTGGACTAGTGTAAACATCACTGTCACTGTCATTTGAATAGAAAGGAGCCATTGTTAATGGCTTCATGTGTTGGTTAGTCTCTGGCTGAGTTTTTTATTATCTCAAGCTGACTCTTTTTGGGTAATAAAAAATGAATAAATAAAAAGAGGCCACAGCTGTTTGTTCCAAGCAAAAGGTCAACACCGGTTCATCACCGGTTGAAAATCTGTGAAGAGGAGATGGAAATAAAGAAACAGTATTTTTCTTAATCCTAGTATTAAACATATTATTGGGAAAACAATCATTTAGACTCTTATATTCTCATATAACCTTATTTAGCTGCTTAATTTATGCTTGGATAAGTAAGATAGAGGTTCAATTTATGCTTTAGTGTATGTATTTCCAAACCATATGTTTCAGTTTTAGCACTACAAGCAAGACACAAGGCTGATTGATTGACTGGTTTGATTTATGTCATAATTTATATATGTATTGCAATCATTATTGCATAACTCATCTAAACCCAACATGTTTTTCCTGCAATTCTTGCATTGCCTTAAAGAGGGTATGACCGCGTGCTGTCTTAACATAATAACTTTCAGCATTTTTTGTTATGTGACCGTAGTTGACAGTCAGTTTAAAGGTTTTTTCTGTAGAAAACCGAGGATAGAAAACAGGAATTCAAGTCATATATTGCTGGAACATAATTACAAACATGATTATGAACTAATAAATCTGCTTAATTATATTATTTGCCTTACCTGTCATTGTTGCATTGTCTTTCTTTCTTGTTGTGAGACAGAGATCAAATGGTCAGCCACCAAGAATAGGCTCGCTGCCATAGATTAAGACAGAACAATACATGTCAAATGGACTTTTAGACTAAAGCATATTTTTCACTGCTGTTTCTTTGATGGAAACCAAATTGCATATCAAAGAATATAACTGTGTACAAACTGACCTAACAGTTAAAATTATGAAATCTTCAAAAATTATTAGACACAAGATAATTTGTCAAAAATGTTAATGGACACTATTTAATTTGGCCAAGTCAGAGGCTAATGGGTGACTCTGGTGATGAATTTAAACCTACAGGGGTTGGTGACAACAATACTGTCATGAAAAGTGATAGTGACATGAAATAAAAGTGTCATTGACAAACATACCAAAGAGCTCTAATGAAATAGAAAAGAACTTCAATTAAACCTTGTTACAATGAAAATAATTAATCTTGCCATTGAAGCTTAATTTTTGATCCCTCTCGTGTCTATCTAGACTCAAATATGTACCAATTTAGTGTTTCATTGCTAAATAGTGTCATTGCTACATCATAAAAACAACTCAAAATGTTGCTAAAACTCAACAGTCTTGATATGTTGTGTGATGAAATTAACTAAAATTTCAGTTTGTCAAGTTTAACCATTAAAAAATGATGCAGTTTTATCTTGATATTATATTAAGGGGTAATGTTATCTGCTTAGGTAAAGGTGGCAAAAAGGTTTCTTCTGTTTATTATTCTTCAGTTTTTACAGTTTTTTTCAATCATGTCATTTACAAAGCTGAAACTATATAGCTATACACTATGCTATAAACAGCTCAATTGCTTTTTCCAGCTCCTGTCGAGACACCCCTCTCCTTTTACCCATCCAATGGAGAGCAGAATACAAAGACAGATGTAAACATTAGGCAACACACCACTCCAAAGGGACGGAAATGGTGCTCTCCTGTCCCCAGCAAGCGCTGAATGTGCTTCATGCATGGTGCAAAAAAACCCCAACTAGGTTGAATAAATTCAGTGAAAACCTATTGAAGAACTTGTTTCCCCTGACATGTTGGTGACCCGGTTCACTCTGCCGATGTTTCACAAATCAACAGCGCATGTTTGGTTTACACAGAGCTCACAGAAACACATGAAATCCTTGGAGTTTTCTCACACAGTTCCCCCCTGATGGCACTGCACCAGCTAGAGGGTGTTTCCTTGTCCTTTCTCTCAGCTTCCTCCTGTGGGTAATGTAGTCAGCTAAGCACTCTCATGTGCATACTCGCAAACAATCGCCATATTTAGTGTTAGCGAGGTCACTCACATGAATCGTGTAGATCCAGAGAG
Source organism: Euthynnus affinis (assembly GCA_029490765.1). Taxonomy (NCBI): domain Eukaryota; kingdom Metazoa; phylum Chordata; class Actinopteri; order Scombriformes; family Scombridae; genus Euthynnus; species Euthynnus affinis. The sequence continues at coordinate 7,251,752 of CM055854.1, read as the reverse complement.
TTTTAAAAATAAAGGGGTGCTAAGTGAGTGAAGAGAGAATGACTACAAATATCTGTCTTTGCTATGAGAATGTCCTTCCCACCGATCCAGGCTAACATCAACCTTACTGGATCATCCAATTAATAGTGCAGTTTTAATCATTTCTATGGTATTTCTATGGACCAATCAGAACTTTGATCTAGTCTGCTATGTGATGTCCGCTTGAAGACACCCTCCAGTTGTCACAAAGTGCTTCACAGAGGAAATAAAGGATAAACATACATGTATATATAAAATTAGCTCCACATTTACCAGCTGCAATATTAAAGCGATGAACACATTAATGCATCAATAATTTAAAAGTAAAAAATGTGAGGACTTGTTCCATCACTGTCAGTTACAATGTATGCTGTAATTTTCTTTTCAGAATGAGAGAGCTTAAAGACGAAGATGCTATACATATAGAACAACTAGATTCAGGAGTGAATGTGAATGGAACCAGTCATGGCTTAAAGTGGAGGTGAAGATCGAGGTGAAGGGAGTCTAGCACACATTGCCCCTTTCTCAGCATTTTAAGAAAGTAGACGAACCATAGTAGACGAACACTAAATGTACCCTCTGTTCAAAATAGATAAAGTATGCCAACAAGGGCTTGCACGCCCTTTTGTCACACTGCCAAACAGACAAACACTAGTGTGCATCATCATGACAACTTTGAGTGTTTTATGGAAGCTTTTATTGTACTTTAATAGTTGTAACCCACAGACAACAATCCGCAAAAATAGAATGATCCGCAATTATTTGACTACCCACAAACATGTATTTTTGATTTATGTTGTGTAAATTCATATCCACAAAAATATGGAGCGATTTGCCGATAATACAAACAACAAATCAATAAATTATCCATTTACAAACATTGCTGTCCATTCTTTACATGTGTTTTCATTACATGTAAGTTATATTTGGTTTACAACAAGCAGACATTTAGCTGGGAATTATTTTGAACTGAAGCAATACATTGGAAGTAAAAGCTAAACAACAAGAAGCTGATTATGATGTTTCGAAATAATAAGAGAGTCTGAACTTATAAGGTATTAATGTGCGTACGGACTAGTTGTCCTTTGACGTAATCACACACTGCAGGGACCACAGAGTGCACATCTTCCTGCTGCACCCACTGATGGTGTTGCCAAGGGAGGGGGATCCTCTTGGTGACACAGACGTTGTGGAGGACACTGCATCCTGCCAATACAGTGCAGACTCTTTCAGGGTGCAAGCACATCTCCCTGTGAAGGCAGTGAAACCTAGAATAGGATAGCTGATTAGGGTAATGTCTCAACCGTGCTGAACCATACTCTGTTGATTACCTGCCAAGAAACTTCCTACCCATCCACTGACCCCTTCTCAGCCTAATAGGAAAGTCAGCTCATATAGATTGCATGTGAACTACGTCACTTCAGAAAAGTTGAGATGATACGTATTTTGGAAATGTTGATATGATACGTTTTGTTGAAATGTTATTGTGCTACATATTATATGTGTTGAAATGTAGATATTCAACGTTTGTGGTTTGCTGAAACGTACAAGGCCAACATTAGTAACACATTATTCTGGCGACCAGGTTGCAAACTAGATAGAGCAGTTATCTCAAAATTATATTCTACTTTATCTGAAGCAGAAAAACCCTTGCCATGATACTACAGTTGGCAAAAATGAGGTACATCCCATTTTTTAACTTACTTTCTTGTTCACCAAATAATACCATTTCCAGTGTGGGGTTAATAAGACCAGTCTTGACTGCATGCCACAGGGATAATTCCCCACTGTGATACCTCTAGGGTAGACTGTGACTCATCCCCCTTCTCCACACATATTTTCCAAGAAAATCTGATCATTAGTAGTGGATGTCTTCCAGGTTCAAGTCTGCATTTCTCACCTTGACATTACAGCTCCATAGCCCCAGTAGTAGGGGATTAAATTTATAGCAAACTACCTTGCAGTACTCTTCTCCCACTGGGCACAGAGCAAACAGGGTTATTTTGTCCAATTTGAAATGTGTTATTCAAAACAGTGCCCTGCAGTGTGATGGCACAGCCACCTCATTATCAAAATATTCATTTATCAAAATTCAGAGGACAGAGAGTCCTTAAATGCCGGGCCATGTGTATGGTACAACACAGTGTCAACTGTGAAAACCTGACACTGTGTTCTGGTAATTGTCCCTTGTGGGAGGCTATAAAGAGGAATAATGGTTCTGGTGTGCTTTGTTGGGTCCAGAGAGTGATATCAGCTACAAGCTCAGTAAACAGAATATCTCCATGCTGTGTACTAATGTAATCAGAGAAATTAAAGCATTCTGATCTACTGAACTAGAAGAAGCACTCAGATCAGACCCCAATCTGTAAAATTCAAGCAACCGTGTGAAGCTTCTCTTTGCAGCAGACCCTAAACGGAAATCTTATTAACACAAGTACAGCTGATATACTAGACAGTGGACCTACATGTGACACTAATAGAAAATATGATGCTTTGGAGATGTTTAAGGCAAAAATTAATGTGCAGTTGCCAGTTTATTAGGTACACCTGTACAATTTTATGTAATTAGGTGCAATACTGCTGCAAGAAATCGTTTATCAAGCAAAAATGCCAAATAACAACACAGCATTTTAAATATGAGGGTTTTATGAATCTCTCAGTTTTATACAAGCATAAATTGAGTATATTTGGGTTTGGTCAGACAAATCAAGCAACTGTAGATTACATTACACTTTGGAACACTGTAATGGGCCTTTTTCTTAATTTCATCCCTTCTGCTAACTGACAGTGTGACAGTGATTCAACTCTATGAGTTTGTACTTTTGAGGCTGGACTGAATTATATTGAGGTGTGTAATATATATGAGAGGAAAAGAATATTAAAAAAAACACTTCTCAGTAAAAAAGAAAATGCCAGGCACAGGTGATGAACACACTGAGGTGTACTGTATGAGAATTATTTTGAGTGACAAGCACTCTTTTCATGTATGAGTATGTTTTCTGTTCTGATACAAACCACAGAATGACCAAGACGTACCACAGGGTTGCTTTTGTTGATATGCTTCACTGGAAGCCTTGCTGCTGTCTTGACTTCACATGGACACATTTACTTCTGTCAAACCTATGCATACCTCTGTGACACACACGTGCATATCTCAGATCAGTACTTGTTTTTGTTCTTGTGTGTGTGCTGGGGAAAAAAAGCTGTTGGAAATCGTAGCCAGTGTTACACAGACCTTTAGGATGTGCTGATATGCTTTGTGTGACTTAAAGCCCTGATTCAAATGTCACAACTCAAATTCCTGTGTTGATTACTGCACAGTTCACTGTGACAGGTCTGACACATTCAGGAGGCTACTGAGGACTTACGGTGATTGTAGACACGAGGCCACATTGGTCCATTGATCATGCAGAGCTGACGAGATAACCATGTCGATCAATTCCAGTCATCTGACAGATTTTATTGATTGTCAGAAAATGGGATACAATCAATCTTTTTTTAATTTCTTAGGAATCCACGATCCGGTGGTGATTTATGTGTATAAAAAACAAAATCAGCTTCCAGACACGCCCACAAGCAAGCATGGAGTGAATCAGATTAAAATGGCTGGCTAAGACTTTGAGTAAATGCATTTTATTAACCACAACCTGTCATCATATCATGAATTACTGTAAGCCACCTATCCCTTGAGATGAATTTTCAGACTTCGGGTCCCAGATACAGCAAAGTCGTTTCTCTTCCACCACAGCCACTCGCTGCTCTGTTTTTCTATCTGCCTCTGAAGATGCCTTTGGCTGTTGATGAAAGCCCTGGCCACATTTTTTCAAGCTATAAACTGTTCACTGTTCAGCCTTGGCTGCATACTCGGTGTGTTTCCACCGTGTTTATGCTTTTTGCTTCCATATGCCTGATCTAAAGCATTTACAGCATCTTCCTATGGCACGGTGAACTCTCCAAAGTAAACAGAAAGCTGAGTGATGGGCCTTTGCAGAAGGTCAGGTCCTATATGCTGGGGTTTGTTTTCTTTGGCAAGACAGCAAGTTGGTATTTGTGTGCTTGCATTTCCCCTTCCCATGTGTACTCGGGCTGACCTAACTTGTGCTTACTCAATAATTCTTTCTTATTTTCTTTCCACCTAAATGCCATAATGATGTATGGTTGTCTCTCATAACACATCAATAATTAATTTCTCTTGGTTTACTTTGAATTACTACTTCCACGCACTGCAGCAAATGGTTATGCTGCCAGTGCCAACTGTATCTACAGAAAAACTAACTTTGCATCCTCTTAGGATATATCGCAAGTGTTGCTGTGTCTCTCCCTCTTTCCAGATAAGCTTCTTTCCCTCTTTACTTTTTGAATTCATCAAATATCCCTAGCTAACATGAAAAACCTTAGCAACAACAGGGGATTGACAGCAAGATCTTTTACAAAGTGATTTTCCTTTTATAAGAGGTAGCCTCCTGTAAGACTTACCAATAGAATATTTGACTGGACAGAAGGAATTATGAACAGGGGCATAAGTAAGGATGTTATGTCATTTTGCGCAAATAAAATTACACTTCATACAGTTTATACATGTTTAGTTTGTTCAATAACAAATTAATTTGTGCAACTTGAAGGGTAATTTCCCCTCGCAATTTCATTGAAGGATCTAAGGTGGTTATGTCTGTACCACTACTGCAGGAAATGTTCCTTGGCAGAAGTCATTCTTTTGGGTATTCTCCATCCCCAAAAATCTTGAAAGCATAGTTTCTGCTTCATAAAATCCACATCACAACTGCAAACTCTTTGAAGCTTACAGAGCTGGCTGACAGGCAGGTTCTTTCTCAGTGATGCTACATGTGGCTCAAACCAACAGGGTGTGTCTAAAGATGTACATCTAAGAAATGGATACTATGTGAACTTTATGTTTTTTTTACTTAATAAAAGATCAAACCTTATGTTAAAGAAAGAGAGGAAATAAACATGTTCAACATCACAATACACTTATATGAAAGCTACATGAAAACCTACATTCAGCCTTTGTGTCATCATTGTGAAAGAGGACAAGATTTTTTTGACATTCTCTGAGGAGACGTATCAGACACCTGTGTGTCCTTAATGAAAATCTGTCAACAGCTTGTACACTTTAGGTAAACCATATGTTACGTAGCTGGTCTAATGTGTGTACCTTGCAAATGTGACATTCTGATATTCATTTGCTGAATATCATCCTACTAATCCTTCCTGACTGTCTGCATGGATCAGTGTGATAAAGACAAACATACAAATTAGAAAATAAACAAAAAGCATGAATTTAAAATATTTTTTTCTATCAACCAGTTGGTCTATCACATTATAAGAAAGTGAGGAATATGTCTTACACTGTAATTCTCTCTTGGATTAAAAAGAGGAATTCATAATGTAGTTCTTCTTCCAACTTTATATGAATTTTATGAGCACAGTCTCACTATTCATCATTGTTTTACTATCACCATTGCATTCTAACAGAATCATGCTTTCGCTGAATTTCTCTCTTCTAATATTAACATTACATGTGCATTATTCACTGTGTCATTATTATTCTATTTAGCTTCAGAAGCTTAAATACTCAGGGTGACTGAATCTCCAGAAATCTCCAGAGAGCTATTTTTGAGAACAAATGTAAACTTCTGTTCTGCACTCGGCAGCCAAACAGGCTACAACACACTTCTGGGACAAGCAGTGCTCACCTCGTCTCATGGGGCCTGCTGTGATGTATATATACACATCTGGGGACAACTATGGAGGGTTTCAGTTTAAATATGTTGTTGGCCTTCATTTCAGCCACCTAATCAAGTAGTGATTAAGGGTTGAAATGCTCAGGAAAATGCAATAAACCACAATTAAAAAGGTGATGGGAAAGAAAACCAGCAGTACCCCTGAGTGCCAGGAAACAGGATTAAGAAGCGTTGCTGTAAAGTGACGTGTTTGGCCATGAGCACCTCTTGTCCTCTGAGCAGCTACACATTTTGTGTCTAGAATGCCCATCTGGGATTATTTTGAACTAAATGGCCTGAATTCAGATTGCTGCTGTGTTTTTGAGGGTATTTCATTTGTGCAGCATGAAACCAAGTGGGAGTCATCTCATCATACATTAAAACATCACCCCATCAACTTTTGTTAACCACAATGGTACTCTGTACATAATCTCAACTATGATTACGATTTAGGCCTTACCTTAAAGGACCGGTTCAAATTTTTTGGCTGGACTGGCCATGGACCAGCCCTATAACAACAAATGTCTGTCACTGACTGACTGACTGACTGACTGAGCGATGAAGTTACACCATTGGTCAGCCAGCCCAGTGTTGGAGTTTCCCCATTGGCTGTTGCTCTTTCAAAACAAGTTTCAATTAGGTCCTCAGGGGGTGTCTACAGCAGAGCGCAGTGCAGTCCTGAAATAACTTTTAAAAACACAGACCAAAGCGTCTCACATGCTGTCTCACAAAGACACATGATGGATCCATTTTACAGGCCTGAAACTAGCAGTGAGCATGGCTAGCATTGTTAGGATAGCCATACCACGCTGTATGTAGCCCATAGACTGTATAAAAATAAGGTATAGCTGTATTTCCAGTTAACAGCACTGTGCTGGGCAGATGACAGGTGTGCTTACGGTGTTTGTGTGTTCTGAAATACATCACAGCGTGCATATAAAGTCACACTGCTGATGGACTGTTAGCCTAGCATGCTAATCCTTCGTAAACATATGGACGAGAGCATATGTTTACAGGCATCCTCAGATAGAGTTATAAATAAAATTACAATAATTTCTCTTCAAATAAAAAATCCCAAGATATTAGTGGAAAGTATTGTTCTTACAAATGCATTTATGACTTATAACTTTTTTTTGACTCAAACATAGCTTAACCATGTCATGTGATATGCTACTTCAGTACACTTTAGCAACAAATATTACTGGGACAACTACAGAAAATTGCAGAAGGATTTAATATCCAGAAATTCACATTATAGATGCTACCGCTGACTATCCCTGTAACACATCGACCACAATTTCGCATTGACCATAAATGGTCCAGCCATATAGGTTTTGACCTAGTTTTGTTCAATTCTGTCTGAAAACAACAGTCAAGTGCCCATATGAACACTGAAAGACGATTTTCTCACTGTAATTGTTCCTCTTGTTCATAGTAGCTATTAAAAGATCCCCTTCAAAGGTGTTTTCAATGTAAATGATGGGGGGCAAAATCCACAGTGTGTCCACATGCTTTATCTTCAGCTTAAGCAGTCTAAGTTAGTCATATCAAGTATCTGCCACATTCACAGTATTTTTAGCATCAAATTCCCTTTTTGTGTTTCCTCAGACAGTGTTTCCCTGTTGAGCCATGGTGGAAGTATAGTAACAAAAAGAGGGACTTTGGCAGTAAAAAGACTGTAGTGTTGACAGATATCTACTTGATTTGACTCATTTGGACAGCTGAAGCTTCATATTAGTTTCAGTTAAACTTTTAAATACATTTTTGCACAGAAGGATTCTGTGCATCCTTCTGTGGATTTTGGCCCCCTTCACTTACATTGTAAGTGCATTATCTAATGGCCAGTATGAACAGACGGGATGATTATGGCAAGAAAAACACATTTCAGTGTTCATTTGTGCAAGTGACTTTTGTTTTTAGGACCCATCCTTTAACAGCATTGGCTCTCACACTGGCAAACCACCTTTTTAATTTATGTATAAGGATAAGCATTTACAGAAAGTAGACAGGTTGATGGATGGATGGGAACTTGTTAACAAGCAACAGTATTTTTCAAAAGCAATTAGCATCAAGCTGCTTTTTTGGAATCCTGACAAGTAGTGTTTATATGCTGAATCCCAAAACATTTGGTGATTAATTATGAGCTCGACAATGATTTGTGTTGCTTGATTTTTGTGTGATGATCACAGCACTTTCCTTATACACTGTCACCCCAGCTGAAGAAATATACATACATTTAAAGACAGTATATAGAGTATAGCTCTGTGGTAACTGTGCACATTTCAGCCAGAAGCATTCCTGTCATGAAGTGAAAACTAATATTGTAAAAAAAAAAAAAAAAGAAAAAAAAAAAGAAAAAAGTTTGGCAACACAAATTCTGCACTCACATAGCTCTCCCTGTCAGAATCCAAACAGCTCAAGATCAAATTGCCCCGGTGGTGCACAGAGCAGAGCCCTGCAAACATATAGCTGAGATGTGTGCTGCATGTCATCATGAGGAGAAAGTGCTTACAGAAACATACCACTGCAAGAGTATTTGATTACTAGGGAACGAGAACAGGAAGAGGCTGGTGTGGTAAAGTCACACTGTGCAGTGTGGCAGAACCTGAATGGAGGACAAGCTGACAGCTTAAATGAAGAGCTGACAGCTTCGATGAACTGCCTGGCATTAAATGCTGAAAGTAATTAGCATTAATAAGAATCAGCTGATGGCAAGCTGATGTGGCGTGCATAACTTGTGTTCCCCGCCTGAACTTGTGCAAAGCTTTGTCTGTAAATATATGCATTTTGTCACATTTAAAATGTAATACATGCAACATTGTTTTATGCCTAGTGATAAAGTTGATAGCTCATTATTAAAAGGGACCTATTTTGCTTTTCCTTATTTTCAGTCATATTTAAAATGTTATAATGTCGAATGTTCGTATTAAACATGGCCTAAGTGTCAAATAATGAGGTAAACATATGTAGAAGTAATCAATGTGAGCAAAAAAGACCCGCTTCAGACTGTTCTGAACACTTCGTTTCCAAAGTTTTTTTCTACTTTCAGCCTGAGTTAACGTCGCCTCATGACGTATTTCTTTATATTGTCATCTGCTCTATGCATAGCACACAAGTTCACTGCTCCATTCTGCTAACATTATGATGTTTTTTTTAATTGTTTTGGGGGTAAAGACGCTGAGCCATGACTCACATCAAGCTAGCATGCTGTGAGTGGTTTTCCATTACACGACAGGGCAAATTAAAATAAGTAGTTTACCTGTTGGAGGTGTGGTGATCCTCTGCAGCTCTTCATCAGACATCATCATCATCACCGTGGCTGTTTCCACTTGTAATATTCCTCCCTGCATTATTTTTAACTAATCCACTGAACAGAGAGCTCCAAATATCTCCATATGTTATGTCGACCGGTTTTCAGCAACGCAAACAAAGCTCTGCTAATTCGGTGGAGAACATGTTTGATTTCCTGTAAATTCTTCACAATATAAGTCCCCAATTATTTAGTCATTTAAAAACGGGATATAACGCAAGTCTGTTATGGCTGCCACTCGGCAGGCTTCCAGAAAGCTGGCCAATCAGAACAAAGTGGGCCCATTAGGACGGGGGCCTTAAAGAGACAGGAGCTAAGACTGTCTGTTAAGAGACAGAGGCTGAACTGAGGGGCTGCATAAAGGGCCAGTACAAGATAAATAAAGAGTATATTGAACTGTGAATCCTTCAAAGCTACTCTAGTGGAGATCAAAAATAAAAATATAGAGCTGGAAATGAGCATAATAGGTCCCCTTTAAGCAATTTTACGTATTTCTTAAAAGTACCACAAGGGGGGTCCACAGTGGGTAGTTAAGCAGTGATTGATCTCATCTGACAGCACCATGCAGCACGTCTGCAAGTATCTAACATGTTGCTCCATCTTCATAAAAGAAAAAGCATCAAGTCTTCAATCATCTCACATTTATTTATCAGCCCTGACAACTTTCGCACCTGTGGCTCAGACCTAGCCACACACACAACAACTGAGAGCGAGAGCCCCCTTGGTGGAATTTTCAATATGCGATAATGAATGTAGGAAAAACAGCAGCCGAGAGATTCTTTTTCAGGAATACAAAATGTCTAAAAAGGTTACATTCATTAGGCGCAGAGAATAGAAGAAAGCAAGAGAAAACCAAAAAAAAAAAGCAAAAGGTTGGAATTTAACAGTGAGATTGCTTACAAACATGACATTCAGATACATGTGTTCACACCTTCAAGCTCCCCAGTGCAACCTTTTGGCCAGCAGTACCTCTTGAGGCTCAAGTGTCTCGCTCAGAGGGACCCCCCCAGAAGTAATTGTTATTGAGCGATAAGAATTTCACATTCACATCCAAACTAAGCTGGATTGTGCACTGACAACCTCTGAGTCTCAAGTCTGCTTCTCGAACAATGGGGCAACAGGGATTACAGTGTTTGGACCTGGAATGTGCTACACACGACAGATTCAGTGATGCAGCAATGGTAGGATTTGTCTGTTAAATGCTGATATGGATGAGGAGACATCAACTAGTAAACAAATTGCAAATGCAACTGGGCATTTTTATTATTATAAATTGAACTCACATGATACAGAAATGTGGAATTATCTGGTAAATACATCTTTCTCACATACACATTCAGTATTTGTCAAGTGCATTTTTAAATAAACTTTCACCCTTTTTGGTATACACTTTTTGGTTTAACATGGCTCAAAAAGCCGACACATCTTTTTCCACAGGCTGGGACTAATTAACAAAAGCAGCCGAGACATACACATATCTCAGTGTCAGTTTTGCCGGAGTTTATAATTATTAGCTGCAGGACATGATTATGCCGGCTTAAGGAATTAATGAAAGGAAGCTAACTGTAAGGCACTTGGTAACTGTAGAAAGCGTGGAAATGGCACATTGTGCTTGATTCATTTTACCACTCCTGCTCAGCCACACACTTTAGAGGTATAGGAACTGAAAAAAGTGAAATCTCATGCTTTCAGATGGTCACATTTGCAGGTACTAGGAGTGGATTACACATAAAAACAGAGAAGGAAAAAGATTTAAAAAATACAGTTTCAATGGCAGGTGGCGTTGATGACATAAACAGCCTTTAGCATTAGAGAGCATGGATGATTTTCATCCTACAATAAACAGTCAGGACCTGCAGTCAGACACCTAAACTGTGACTCTATTCCAGCCTCACAGGCTCCTTGGCAGAACTGCTCAGCACCTCTTACTCTGCTCACCCAGGAGCTCACTGCAAATCAAGTTTATTACAACCTCTAATTAGAATTACAGTCTCAAAGGGCTTGACAATGAAACAATAAATGAAAATGATAAATGAAAATGGCACGCCCAACCTTAGACCATCAGTGAAAACAAGGAGGAAACCCTCCCATGGAAACTTAATTAGGGACAAGATGAAAGAAACCTTGGGCTGGACCTCATGGAGAGGAATCCCCCTTCCAGAAAAGCCATGCAATAGATAGATGGTGAACTAAATGGTATATAGACAGGCACTGTACTGATTTAACTGTGTTTTGTTTTCAAAAGGCAGTTTCACGTTGTATTTGAAGCTCAAAACGGTTGCCCCATTGAACTGTGTTCAAGCCCTGTGAGAAGCTGCAGTAGAATGCTTAGTTTCTCAAAAAATTAAGCTATTGGCAAAGTTGTCCTATGGGGATATTATAAATGATAGCAAACAAAATTAACATAATATGTAGCTTGAAAAATAGTAAAATATATCCTTTAATTCTTTAATCATCCACCCTGCTAAAGTCATTTAAGACTAACCACTGCAGTTTTACTAAAGTCACCTGAAGGTTCGGGCCTCGTCTGAGCTGATAAAGGAAATCTCAGAGGGTCTGGCTGCAAAAGTTGCTCATTTATTACTCATAAATGTAAAGCATTTATTTGGTTTGCCGCTGGCTACGGTAGCTTGACAGCACTAGACTATCATTTTCACTTTATACTGTAGATGCAACATTTAGCAGTGATAGGCTGGATATTTAAATGGACTATTGTAAAATGTTTAAAGACCTGAAAGGTATCTTTAACACATATGAGAGCTTCACCCAAACAAGACAGCAAATTCAAGTTTGGTAAATTGCTAAGAAGCATTCAGCAGACTGTGTCACTTGCCATCACTTTATTAGGTTACAGAGACAACCTGTACTTTGGATGAGCATGCTTGTCTAACTATACATTAAAATACATGTAAGCAACATGTATCAACTAGATTTCTAGGGGCCTATCACATGTATACATTTAGGAAAATACAGCACAGTATTTATGCATACAAAGTATAAGAAAGGAGCCAGTTCAGAATTAAACTTGACAATTAATCTACAAGATATCAGAGTTAATTTCAGCAACTTTCACATTCATGGAACTGGAATATGTCGAGAGAGTAACATTTTTTTCATGAGATCAAGGACAGGTTAAATGTGCACTGAAATCTGACTGACAGGTCACTTTTATCAGTTTTGCCAGTTGCAATATATTACATCTTGCACATTAAAAAGCAGAAGACAAAATCAGGTCAGAGACTGCTTGCTGCTTGCACAAACATTCACACAAGCACGCCTGGGAGTTGGCACAGTGCAAGCACAGTCTTGGAGCCTTCAGTTTGGAGCTGCATGAGCAGAGGTTAGAGGTGACATTGCACATCTTGCACAAGGGCACCTTGAGCCCATTCTGAGATGAAGGTGAGTCTCATTTGTCTCTTTCTTAGGTCATCTTTCCAATTAGACCACACTACCCCAAGGTCACAGAATGGGAATGATCTGCACCCATTCCCTACTACTGCAATGACTCAGATGAGATTGCTATATCACTGTCAGCAGCAGCTCACAGGCTTGGCATCTCTGTCAACCGTGGTTGGACCTTGGGCACCTGCGTCAGTGCTCAAACAGCGGAGCCCGCTGAATAAGTGGGCCCACTCACTGCTGTTTCTCGCCTGGGAGGTTGTTGTGCAATAACGCACAAGGGGGGTGGAGGGGGGGGGGGGGGGGGGGGGGGGAGTCCCTTCCAGCTGTCGAGAGCATCTTTGACAAGCTGGTCGGTGAGCAGTGAGCGCTCCGCAAACGTCCACCGCATGTCCATGTGGGCATTGATCCGCGTGACAGATTACTGCCTCTAAACCAGCCCTCTGGTTCAGGGTTTGCCCCTCCTGGCCAGCACCAATCTGAGATGGGTAGAAGGAGGGGGCGGGAAGGTTAGTTTGAAGAGGGCTGAGCTTTGCGAGAGGACGCCGATTTCCCTATTATTTTACCGCTGGAAAAAAAACCCCCAAACCCAGTGGACAATAACAGCTGAGAGAGAAATCAGTCGGACCAAACGTCAGAACCTCATTAACTCCACGGAAACCAGGTCGGGAGAGAGAAGAAACAACCAGAACACAATCCCTTATTACTGCTGGTGAGATAATGTTTTTTTTTTTTTTTTTTCTTTTTTCTTTTAAATGCTGTAGTCATTACCTATGGTGTGTTGAATGTAACGTGATTTGTGAGGTTTCGCACATGTCGCTGTCAGGATAACAGCTGAAGATGGTTGCAAATGTGCTCAACAGCAATGTTTCATTCACATGCAACAACTGCTGTTTGCGTGGCTGCTGCAGTATAATTGATGGTTTAACAGGTCTCCCTCGCATGCTGAAGTGAAGATGATGCTGATGAGAGGATGCGGCGCTGCATGCCGTATAGAGGCTGCTGTGATGAAGCTTTTCGCCAGGGAATTAAGTATTGTTTGGGTAGTGTAAGCAACAAATGAAACAGTGTGGGTTATTTTTTTTTATTATTGTTATTATTTGTATTTTTGCGGGAATGCAGTTCAGACAATGGCGGTGTTAAATGATTTTCTCCAGCTTGAGTGGACTTCTCAGGACGGTCGAATGGCAACACAATGCGACACTACGGCTGTGGCGATAATTGTTACTTTCCGTTAATGGGCAATTAGGCTTAACGACTGTGCCAGTGACGTTTGTGTTAATAAACCCGCACCTGAGCCCCGTGCTTTGACCCAGCGCGTCGGAAACAGGCTACCGCAACCAGTGACAAGACTGTTGAGCAGAGGCTAACTTAACCTTGGAATGAAAAAAAAAAGCCCCCCGTTATATACAGCGGAGGGTCTGGCAGCTGTCTGACACAACACGGCCAATAAAATGAACACCGGCGCCGTGTTTGTGTTACATTGCTCCGAAATGATAAGTTTAACTGACGTAAAAAAAAATCTGACTGACTGATGACGACAGAGAAAAATAACATTTCCATGTGGCCACGTTTTTCATTCCAGGGGTTTATTTCTGTTAATAATTTAAACTAAACAGTGTTTTGCTGGGCATATAATGAGAAAACAAAAGCCTGGCTCGTCAACAACAACAAAAAAAAAAAAACCCAAAACAATTGCCTCTTGAAAAGACTCTCTGCCTGTCACTCCCCCTCTTTACCTTTTACCCTTCTTCTGTGTCAGTGAGAATGCATGGTATGCTGTAGTGTCAGTGGCCACATATGCTGAACAATATATATTTCATTAACATCAAACCCAACATCATCATGAAACAGCAACCCTTTACAAGCACCCTTCTCCTCCCCCCCATCACCACAAAAAAGATCATGTGAAAGTGGGTCATAACAGACTAAGCAAACAAGACTCACTCCTAAAATTCCTGATGTTTTGTTTGTTTGCTGCACAATGAGCAACCAAGTCTCAATCAAAATAACTACGTTGGTCCACAGCGTAAAATGTATTAGTTTCACAGTAACAGAACTTGTGAGCTGCCTACATTTTTTTTTTTACCTATTCTTTTCCATTTGCCTACATCCAACATCACGTGACTTTCAAGTTTCGGTCTGCCAGAACAACAAACAAAAAATGGCTGCCATTCCTTTTAAGATAGTTTCAGGATTAAATGTTTCAATTTGAAATCCAGAATTTGAGGTTTTGTGAGACCCGCCCAAAAGTATTGTCCTCACTGTGTTCAGGTTTTCTTTTACTGATGTCCTTAACATTTCTCAGTTGAAAAACAAGAAGCTGTCCTTGATAACTCAGCAGTACAATAGGTTAATATTAAGGCCATCAGTTTGAATTATTTTTCCTTCAATTCTGAGAACATTTTTTTTTTGTCAGTTTGTGATACCGCTAGGCTAAAGAAGAGGACTGTGCTGTGGGCGGACTTGGCACATTCAACTACTGTTTTGGGTTGTCTGCCATCAGTGGGCTTCATTCCATTTCAAATTGCTGCCAATCGTCCTCAACCCGAATCAAAAAACCACTATCTCTGTTAAAAACAGGCGTTTCATAGCCTGTGATTGTAAAATCTGAAGTTGCTTACTTAATTTTAAATTCCTCTATTAATATTGAGCCACGTCATCCAATAAAGCACTCAAGCAGTGTGTGTGTGTGTGTGTGTGTGTGTGTGTGTGTGTGTGTGTGTGTGTGTGTGTGAGACTAGGTTATCAAACTGGACTTTACATTTCACATCCCTCGTTCAATTCCAGCACTTGTCACTGTCATATTCATTCATTTCATCAAACTGGATTTCAGATTGTGCATTGCATTCAACCTCCACTGTTACATAATTTAATTATTAATGTAGCCTACATGTCACTTTTACTTTTTGCTCTTGTCATCTTCATATATTTCATACACTTAATTTCTTTGTCCATAGCACAGTCCATATTTCCTTTGTACAGTCAATATTTAATTTCAAGTTTAATATCCCATTTTAAAACTATTACTATTTCATTCTGTAAATAGATTTTAAAAATGTAATTGACTTTAATATTACTTAGTTTATTTCATTATTATTACCATTAACTTACTTTTGTCTATTTTTATTCTTCTGTGTTGCATTTTTTGGGAGCAAATGCCAAGACAGTCTTTATATGCAAATTCTGATTGAATGGGCTGCAGTATGTCATGCTGACATAAAATTCCAAAACCTGGAATCAGGTTTAGGGTTAACACGTCAGTACAAAGACTCCTGCTTGAAATGCAGACCATTGAACCTTGACCTCGGTGCATGTTTGAAGGGTTGTAATTCAGCAACAAAAGGGTTTAGAGACATGGGACCAACTGTTATAGAGAGCTCTTGACCTCAGCTATCATGCGGGTATATTCAATAGCTGGGAGCACTGTCAAATATGGGTAAAATGTGGTTAAAACTACTTTTCACCCATTTAACAAGATAGATATTTAAATCTGACTACCAAATGTGTTTACCATCCCCTTAAACTCCTCAGTGTACTTCAATATTTACAACTCCTAATTCTAGGAAAACATTATATATTTTACTTAAAACTACAATTCCCTAGAGCCATGCAGCTTGATGCAAATCAGCGCCACAGTTGTAGTTCTTCTGGTTTGCAAAGTAGTGTTGTAATTAGGGTTGTAAAAAATATATATCTACTGAATACATCAAATATCTAGTACAGCCAAATTAGTAATTACACTGCATTTAGATGATCTATGTTAAGGAAAAGTAAAGATGTTGGTTTATTTCAGATGCAAATTTATTTCTCAGAATAGAATGAGAAATAATTAAAATTGATGGTCTTAACAATAACAATCATATTGTTGAGTTATCAAGAACACTTTTATGTTTTTGTGTCGAGAAATGTTAAACATATCATTAGAAGAAAATCTTAACACAGTGAAAGTGAGGAAAATACTTCCAAGCTTCAAATTCTGGATTTCAAATTAAATTCAGGTTTCAGCATAGATGTATTATAAGAGCTGGATACCGGACTAAAAATGGTACCCATTCAGTCCTATAGGAATTGCTCGCATGGCACATACGCCAAAAAAAGTTTCTTCCGCGTTGAGCAGCCCACTGAATATGTGCAGTAGTGTTTCTCCTGCTGGCCCTGCCTGAGAGTTCCCTGCTCGGCCCATAGACTTTACAATGTGATGACGTCACAGATTTTTAAACCGCTTTTCTCGGCTCAAGAGAAGTTTAACAAATATAAAACCTCAATCAAAATCCCATAATAGAGAGAGTCATAACTGACGTTGTTTGCAGTTCGACATGTTCTGTCAACAGTTTCACAGATGTCTCTTTTACAATGGTGGTCTATGGGGAAAATGCTTTTTGGGCTGCAAGGGGATTTTTCGTTGTAATACTGTGCATGACCACTGGGAAAAATTGTATGCAAAGGTGAGCAGCAGCACCCTGTCCAGCTCTTATTATACATCGATGGGTTTCAGTCATTGATTGTACATCAATGATGGACGTCATGACAGCTCCAACGAGTGAAGCCAAAACATCTCGAGTGCTCCCTGGTGGCTGGTGGCAGTATAAGTCATAAATCCCGCCTCCTCCATCTTAGCAGATGGGACATAAAAAAATCAAAGTACCGTAAATACATATTTTCTGAAGCTGGTTTCTGTCTTTTAGGCAGTTCTTATCATACTGATGCTTGTTCACACTTATTTTTCTGATAAGTTTGTTTTTAATTAGTAATTTGACAATATAAAAAGGGGGTGCGATGTTATGATTGACAGCTGTTCCGTAGATAGAAAGCCTGAAAAAATCACAACTGACAAACATCACATACATTCACTGAACAAACATTATGCAAATTTCACACCAGAAATATTATCAAAATGCACTTTAACGCATTTAAACTATCTGAAAATATTGCATTTTACAATGAGAATAAAAGGAATGTCAGCCATATTTGTTTGTTTTCACAGACAGGCACTTGACAGTCACATGACCTAGATGCAGGCCAATAGAAAAGAACAGGCTAAAAAAAAAAAAAAAAAAAAAAAAATCTCACAATTTTAGAGCCATTAGTGTGAAACTAATACATTTTGCGCTGTGGAGCACTAGTACACATTCTGATGCGAGACTGGGTTGCAATAATGGTCACATATGGGCAACAAATGATTTCCATCCAGGAGTAGTATTGGATGAAGTCCTTGACTGAGCACCTATGCCCTTAAAAATTGATTATTTGGATGCATCTGTGTGCTTAATGTTGTAACACAATTACTGTAGTGGCACTTTTCCAGATAAGGCAGAATTTATAACAAACAAACTTGGTTCTGCATGCTTCAAAGTGCTGAGGTGAAAATGTATGTGCACAGGTTAAAAAGTAGGTCTGACATGATGCCAACATTTCATCCAAGGAAGAGCTGCAGTATGATATTTCATTAACTTTTGCTTCATCTATTCATGCTTTCCAGCCAGCCAGTGTCAGAGGCCATTCTCCAGTCTGAATTACTGGACAACATCCAGATCAAGGTTAAGACGTCACACACTCTGAGGATAATTCTCCACTATCTGCTCAGTGTTGCCACATCTTAAGGAGTTCCTCCTCTGCACATCATATATTCATATTTTACCACACCTCTCATTTGATGTAATGCACAGTCATCTGTAGCTGCTCACAACCGCCCCCTGCCATCTCTCAGTCTGCACACTGCTAGGCTTATAATGCGATGACTCCCTGGACTCATGAGTGTGACCACAAGTAAATGACTTTTCTCAGCCAGTTTCTTCATCTGTTGAGACATACGGAGCAGAGACCCACCCCCACCCTCTTTTCACAGTAAATGGCTGCGTAGTGGAAGGGAAGCAAACTCAGATTTATTGTCCAGCAGTGAATGTGTCAGGAAGAGCAGATTTTGTTGAGAGAGAAGGTGTTTTCCTTTCCGACAGTTACAGATGGACGTGCTTTGCTGCCGTAGCTTCGCGAACCTGCTGCATTTGAAGTGGCATGATTAGAAGATCTGTTTGCCATTTCCATTCATCGGAGTGGATGCAGTCAAATAAAACATGTAGTGGGAACACATGCAGATTGTTACAGGGATTTGCATTTCTATATTGTTCCTCGAGGCACAGTAAGGCATGATGCAGTAAAATGCAAAGTATCTCGAGTGATTACAAAATAAACAAGGGTAATGTCTCGCAGAGTGTTAAGGGATAGTACTGGCCCTTTTTTTGCAGGAGGCAAATATTCTGCTCATAAATTAATGTTAATGTCTACAACATGTTTTGGGAATGACTCAGTATGCTTAATAATAGGGTTACCCTCTATTGCTGCGAGCACACTAGCCTACTTGTACTGCAAAGCTTGTTTTGGAGATGTCAATATGTACTGAGATCCACCACAAAGCACAAGTAAAGGGGGGCAGGGGGATAGCGCATAAAGCTACTGTCTGATGATGAGAATGATAATAGCTGACAGGAGGTAATCACAAGAGCCCTAGTACATTATACATTGAAGCCTCGACCATGACCATGTCAGTCATGACCAAGAAGCTTTGAGGGTATATTTACAGCTTGACTTGAAACGTGGAACAAAGCAGGACAATGAGAAGGGTTAATACAGACGAAGAGAAATGGAGACACACTTACTTCACCTACAGAGAACAGCCAAGCATAATCTGTAGGACAAAGTGAGGAAATTAAATTTTTTAAGGTTGTAGTGCTTTTACATTTGAGGTTGCTTGCATTAGAATCTCTCAACATATTTGTGGCTTCCAAGAATTGTACTTACCTCATTCATTCTCTGTCTTGGTGAGTTCCCATCATTTCCCCATTTATGTGCAGGAGAGGAGTAAGATTAATCACTGAGGCTCCATTCACATAGGAATAATGTTACCTCGAGACGCCCACTGATTTATGATAATTTCTGTGATTGTCACTGATCTTAATCCTGCACAGATCCTTCCGCATCTGCCATTTGTTACATAAAAACTCAATGATTAAATGACCTGTATTACTGTATTTTGGCAGAGACAGAGTACTCCTGATGAGAACAATCTCATGTGAATGCACATCCCAGTAATGTGGGGACTAAAATTGGTTGCAAAAACTGCATAAAACATTTTCAACAAGTGAATTATGAGCAGATCAAATCATCAACTATTGTTAGATGAATGACTGTTGGAGCTTCCAAAATTCAAATATTTCTTGTTTAGCTTTCATTGAGATTGAAAATATAAACTTAAAAGTACATTGTATTTAGCTTTCGACCACATATCAACAGCTGTTCTTTAGGGGGTAGAATAACCATAAAAATGAAGAAAGAAATTTGTGCAACCTTTTTCACAATTTATCGCCTCCAAATTAATTCATGAGCATTCATTCTCTAACAATACATGCGCTCAGGATCTATTGTCACCACAGACATGCACCTTTTGTCTCCCACATTCTGTTTATAGTGCACAGGAAGGAAGGGATTAGAAAATAGCCATTACAGTATCATGTTCTAACCGGGAATCTAGAGCCATGTACATTCCTCTGTGAGGCTGTACTTCAGCATGCTAACATGTTCACAATGACAATGCTAGCATGTAGATGTTAAGCACATTTACCATGTTTATCATGTTGGTTTAGCTTGTTAGCATGCAAACATTTACTATTTAGCAGTAAACACAAAGATAGGAACATCATTAGTTATGCAGGTATTGCAGGTCATAAACCAAAATACTGGACAAAACTACATTTTGGCACAGTGATGGCACTAGAGGAAAAACTTAAGTCTGTAGAATACTTCAGAGGATCACCAAAGTTATTAGAATGCATCTTCTATAGACTTTGAATATCTGTTGCAAATTTCATGACAATCCATCTAACAGCTGTCAAGATATTTAAGTCTGGACCAATGTGGTGGACTGACTGACCAACAGATTGACATTGCAGAAAACAAAAAAGCAAGAAATCCCAATTGGCATCTACATTTAATTTTTTGCTTATTTGTAGATTTGGAGCTACTTTGTAGTTACTGTTGGAATAAAAAATTTGTTTTATTGGCTGTTTTCAATAAGTGAAATTAATAACTGTAGGAAATATAAGGCCACCTTGCTCTTGCTTACTTCCATCTTCTCTCTTCAGGGTTTATTGTGACCTTTAAGGTTGACAGTCAAAATCTCTCAAATGTCAGAATCCTCCAGGAGCCTAAAGCTCCATATTAGGACTAGCTGTATGGGAGAGGCAGAATGTCTGCAGGGCCTGAGAAATTTCTCCAAATGTCCAATATTCTATTATACTCATTCATGACTAGAAATGGTTTTGAGGAAAGATAAATGATGTATTTAAAACTGTAAAGCCTTTCAAAATGTGTTTGTCCAGTGAAGAATTGCTCCAGTCATGAATTAATTTGATCAACTGGCACTGAAAAGGAATTAAAGCATTAAATATTAAACTTTTGATAGAAGTCAGCAGAGGAATAAGAGGTATTTTAGGCTTTTCAAGTCAAAGACAATAAGTGGTCAGTTCCTGATCAAAATAAGTTGAGAAATATTGTTTGAAGCCACTCCCCCAAGGGAATTATGATTCTGCAATCACAATAATCAATGCAAATTCAAGAAATCTCTGCAATTTTTCAAACATCCAATAATGCTAAATTACTATAATTTCTATATGAAATGGTCAAATAAAAAGAGAAATCTGGAAAAACCCAGATGAGGTTTGCATTCATTTAGTCAGAGTTAATGTGTTTTTCAGACAGCTAAGATGGACATAATCTACCTCAAACATAAAAACGGACACTTTTGAAATGAAATTCTATTTTTGTGTTAATGGTTTTATTTTAATGGCATTATTGACTGATTTTATTTGATGCCAACTTAGAGGTGAAAGTTTCATAAAGGCTAAATGGAACTCAAGTACAGTACTTTGAGCTAACTAACTTTGAGCTCATGTTTAGAAAATGAATTTAAAAATTTGCACTGAAATATAGTTGTTTCTGTGATATGCAGTATGCTTTTTATGAATCTTCATAGGCAGTACAGCATTTTTAAAAATCACATTATTTTCCTTTGCTTGCAGTTTTTCATGGAGTACATAAAACATTGCAAAGTGTATCGCAATTTTTGAGAAAAGTCACTGCAAAATCAAGCATTTTTGGCCACAGTAATCACAGAAAAACTCTGCAAAATCCTGGAGGGACTGCTTGAAGGTTATAGTCAAAGACAGTGGGTAAAAATGTTGTGAATCAAAGTGCATGACACAAATTGCAGCAAAGTGTGATGTGTGCAGAGGGAGTGGTGACACACTTTATAATGTCCTGTTCAAGATCTACAAAAAATCTCTGAAATTCTTGTTTTCTATGATATCTCTATAAAATGTAATCAACACAATTCCATAAACAGCCATTATTCTGCACTACCACATCATCATGCACCACACGCCATCTCAATCACTGGGCTACCTCCATTGCAATTAAAAATATGATGCTTCAGGCTCTACTTTTGTCAGACACACAGCTGTTTCCCTGGTAACCTGTTTTTTCTGGCTGAAGATGCGAAGAAGTGATTATTGAGAACCAAAGGTTTTGAGGGGTTTCTGCAATGTCAAGAAGAGAGAGAGGCTTCAATTGTCTTAATATTTTTTTTTAACAAACCTGCATGTGTCATAAGTGTCCCGAGGGTGCCACCATCTTCAACACTGATTTTTTTTTTTTTTTACCACATCAGCTAGGAAACTGTGTAGAATGTCAGGATATAACTGGCCAGTGTCAGGCACACAAGAACTCAGCATTTTGGTGGTTATTTTGCAAAAGCCTGGTGCTGCCTGCACAATAACTTATCAAGAAAACCAGTGATTCTGGTCTGTGTGATCTCGCTTTGAAACTCACGATTGAATCTTGACGTCAAAATTACATTGCAGTTTTGACATATCCCCCACTGAGTCGGCATCTGCTCCCACCACAGTGCAAAATAATAAAAGCCTCACGTAGATTGCTCCTCCTGAGTTTGTGCTGTTTACTGGATTTGCCTGCTTAATTTTATCCATCAAGAAATGTGTATTGTTTGCTTTGAGGGATGGCACTGGCCTTAAGATAACACTGGGGTCTCACCCTAAAACCTTACAGTGTCAGATAGCATGGGAGGCTGTAATGATGGACAGTAAAGTGAATTCCTGCCGTTGCAGTGGTTCCTAGTTTGAACCATGTTTAGTGCAGCTCTTCACCACATCTTCATACCAGTTCATTGTACACTATTTTATAGCCTGTGCATGAGACAGTAGTGTTTTTAATGGAATTCAAAGTACATGTTGATTTCTGCGCCTCTTTTTCATAAGTAAGCTCACCACTAAGGCCATAGAATTATTCTTTTTTTTTTTTCTTAAATCACAGCCTGCCAGATGACTGTGAGCTTTTGGCCACCCTCACACTGTCTCAGCCTGCTCTTTATTGCACCAGGTATAGCGAAGGGAAAGAGACATTTCTTTTACATAGATTATTTTCCATCACTGTTGTGTTGACATTCTCAAACATGGTGTAGGTGTGATGATGAAACACACAGTATCTGTTAAATGCACAAGGGGATTTACAGTTTAAATTATAATATAAATTGCTCCTGTCAAGAACAATAACTACCAGATTAAGTCAAGTCAGTTTTATTTATATAGCACCAAATCACAACAGAAGTTATCTCAGTGCACTTTGCACATAGAGCAGGTCTAGACCATACCCTTTATTTTACAGAGACCCAACATTCCCCCATGAGCAAGCATTTAGTGACAGCAGCAAGGGAAAACTCACCTTTAACGTGAAGAAACCTCAAGCAGAACCAAACTCTAGGTGGGCAGCCATCTGCCGTGACCAGTTGGGTAGAGAAAGAAAGAAGGAGAGGGAGAGAAGAGAAAGAGACACAAAAAAGCACAATAAGAACAATAAGAACAATAACAATAATAGAAATTTGACTAATTGTTTTCAGATTATCTGCATTTGCCAAAGGAAATCTGTTAGTTAAGGTTATAATGACTAATCTAAATGCCTCAATAAGCCAAGGGAGCCATGGGGATAACAAATGGAAAAGAGTAAGATCAGACAAGGCAGCAGGAATGCAAGAAAAAGAAACATCAAAGATGTTTTAAAAAAGGCATTAATTGTGACATTACTATGCTGGAAGTTAGGAGCCCTGACAGCAACAGCATGGTTACCTTTAGTCTTTAACCTTGACACAAGAACTGTCAGGAGGCTCCTGTCTGAGGATATCAGGCTGCACACTAAGTTCAGGGACAACTCAGGGCCAGATCATTCAAAGAAACATTAGCAGTTCCAAAAATCAATGCTAAAAACAGGGGAGATGTGGTCCTGCCTCTTTGCGTTAGTTAAAAGCCTTGCTGCAGCATTTTGAACACACTGTAGCAGCTGATAAGGCAGGCATTGTGTTATTGAAGTAATCATGAGCAAAAAAAAATCTATAAAGTTATCATTTAAAGATCATTTCACAGTGTTTTTTTCATCTCCACTATTAAATATTCACAACTAACTGGGAGGATATAATACGACTAACACGGTTTTCTCAAATTTCCTGATCCTGCAAGCACTTTTATCAAGAGACAGCTCTACTTTATTACATTTGATAGACCTTGAAAGTGCATTATAGCCATAATGTACCTCAACAAAATATCATTCATATTTCTAAGGATTTCTAAGGTTTTACTTGTTTGGTATCAGCCTGTCAGAAGAGTTTTTATTGACATTGTGATGCACTGTGCCTGGAAATATACCCTACAAGCATGAACTGCAGTTTATAATGCACCTGTAATAAGACCTTTACAGTAGCCATAGGGCATACCTATGAATACTGATTCAATCCTTATAATAACTAAAACTGGGACTGTGTAAAGAAGTCAGTGCAGTGTCAGTTTGTCCTTCTGCCTGCTCGGAAAAGCTTTTCTAAAAGTGGGAGCTTTATATTAAATAGCATGTGTTGAAATATGTTTAGTATTTCATAAGTAGAAATGCAACAAGCAAACTCTGTGACAGCCACGAGCACTGGTAAGACAAAAGGCTGAAAGGATGACATTTTTCTGCAATCAGCATAGATGCCATCCTACTGCCACTGAGCTGGGCAGTCAGGCCTTGCCTTGATGCATATCCATGAACATCACAAATAGGCAAGAGGACAACTTTGTCGGATTCTGACACCCACCTTGAACGACTCTGACTTCTTGCCAAGAATGTGAACACAGTTCTCTGTGAGGACAGGATGACTAGCAGGAGTGACTCTGTCCTCCAGTAGTGACTTTTCCTCTTCCATAATGCATGCATATAATAGTGGGTAATAATGCAATAAACAACACATTTGTCGTTTTAGTGGAATCATATCGATACTGCAATATATCATTCTCTTCTCAGATTGTTGACTTTGTCTTTAAATTTCAGAAATTTTCTGCCAGATCATATCAAATATTAATAAGCTGTTTTATATCCAAGGTGCCAAAAGTATTCAGATGACATGGATGGTTTGTTTACTCAGATTCCAGTCATGTTTTTCATATTTCCAGTATTGTGATGGCCTCATAAAAATTCAGGACCAAGTGATTATCATATAAAAGTGAATACTGCCTGTTCCTGTTGGCTATACTCATTTAATTGCTCCTATTTTCAATGTGGCAGACATGAATTTTACTTACAAGGTGCACACACTAAACTGGAACGACCCAATGCTCTGTGTTTAGCGTTCCGTGTCTGGTAACATTCAGAGTTTTCAAGAAATAAGTCTGCTGGTTTTCAACTATGGATGAGGAAAAAAAAGAAAGAGGACAGTCTTAGTGAACAGAAACTCCACAGAAGCTATTGTTGGAGTTTTATCAGCTTTGAAGTCTAAACAAAGATTATTTGTATCCATGCTTTTACTCGCTTATATTTCCATCAATTATTTTCTGCCAATTGACCAATAAATTAATCGTTCTAGTTTTTTATTGATTGGTGATAACTATATTGTGCATGAGTGATATGTGTATATAATGCACAATTTCTTGGTATTTTGGAGTACTTTTTTGTAATGCCAAGTTCTTTTTGAATGTAGTTGCAAAAGGAAAAGATGACGGTAACAGTAGACCGGAGTAAGTTGCAGTTGCCACATAATCCAGGCTGGTAGGACATAAAATGTTCAACAACAACTGCAGAATCTCGTGAAAAAGTACAAAAAAACCAAGACAGTCTTTCCTTACAGCCCCTTTATTGATCTGGCTTGGTTTACTCAGTATCATTAAGAATTAAACACCTCAGTGCTTCTCACCCCCATGTTTTAGTGAGGGAGTGTTGGGGAGTGTGGTCAGAAATTCAAACTTCTTTATGCTAACCGCATTCAGGATGAATAACTGGTGATTCTTTGGTGAGGTCAAAATTTCAAATTGTACAATACTTTGGTTTTTGGCTAAATACCTGCAAAACCAATCATGATCAGCCTCAGCTGTGCTTGTGTTTAGTGCTGTCATTATGCTACATGTTAATACACTAAATTAAGATGGTCGACATGGTAAACAATCATTAACCATGTCATTGTGAGCATGTTAGCTCATGCTGTGCCAACGTACAGCCTCTCAGAGCTGCCAGGATTCCTGAAGACTCTTAGTCTTGTTAATTCTTATTTTATAATGTTCAGCAGAGCCATGCCAGCTCATTATAGAGTGATAAAAGCCAGGATGAGATGCTGCTAGTTGAAATGTCAATAGATGGGATAGATGTATCATTGCACTACAGTGAAATGTGACACCACTGACTTGGCCTGAAACCTCCAGTCCTTATATGTCAGTGCAACAATGCTTCATGTGTCTCTTTCATCAACATTTTAACTGTAAGGAAACACTGTCTCTGAGCGGTTTTATAGTTTTTATTTTATGGATAATCTTATGTCACTAAAGTGCACAATATTCCATTGTTATATTCCACAATATCTTCAACAGTGATGTTTTACCATGAGTATCTCAGTATTCCATGTTGTTCTTTTCTACTGAACCACAAAACTGAACAGAACAGAAAAAAAATCACATCTTTGAACCTATGAAGAGAATGATGAGAACATAATATTCCCTATGAGCAGTGCCCTGGGAATTGAAAGCACTCACCACTTTGTTGAGAGCATCGTCTGCCGTTTATTTTGAGACCAGGCTGTGATCTTACTAGTTTACTGTATATCAGTGGTACCAAAATAAATGAAAGCTACCCTGCCTTTCAGAGGATGATGTAGAAAAGAAAGTGATGATTTCTGTACAAGCCAGCATCACATCACCATGAGACACATTTCTCTGAAATGATTTTTAAGTGGGCTCCTTGAAAGTAGTCTAATCAAATACTTATAATTAAGACTTACTTATGGACAGGTTTTTCAAGCCAGCCATGTCAGGCATCTGTTTAGCCTGTTGTTAATTGTAATTTTGAGTCAAGTTTTCTTATAGTTGTTGGTTGCAGAAATCGATTCACAGCCAAATGAGTCTTTTCAAACTAGTTAAGTCACTTGAGGTTGAAGATAGCTGGGTGACATAATGTAGGAGAGTGGAGCCAGTGTATTTAAAATCATGAGTGCCTAATCAGTGCTGAGCTAGTTATGATATAATACTGAGCCCTCTGCTGATGTCTGCAGATGTCAAAGTCATAGGACTTATTCAGTTACCAATTTGATTTAGGTCATGCATGCCCTTTCCTTGTAAAACCCAAGCCAGATTTCTATATACTATCAGCCTCTACTTAAGTTTAATAACACTTTGTAATGTTAGATGACCCATATACTTTAAGTTACACCACGTGGTTACTGTATAGCCACATATAGGTATTGATATGAACCAAATATAGGCATCTGTCATTTGCCATAGTCACATATACCTCTAATACACCACAAAGAGCCACATTTGTAACCAGAGACACTCACCAGTGCCTGTAGATTGCAGGAGTACTGGAGCGTATCGGCCCCACACTCTATTCCTGCTCGAAACGGAGTAGCATGAACAATGCTTAACTGAGTCTTGCCCACCACAGCTGCAGTCAGTCACACTTGTTGTAGTAGTGGCCTCTGCCTAACCAGCAAACTCCACCAGAGTGATACTTACTGCACCAGCAGTCAAAGCAGCTTTGATCACCAGAATAACTCTCACCACAGTCTGTCAGCTTGTACTGTAGCAGCCCACACAGAGCATCCAGAATAATGCTCGTCACAGATACTCAGTCACGCTTGCCACAGTTGGGCTGATGCAGTCACAGTCCAAGTGGCCAGCTGCACCAGGCTGCTGTTTACCGTGATCTGCCACAGTTGTAGCCAGAGTTGCACTCGGCCTTGCTGCATTCAGCATCATTCTCGCCAGAGACGTGCTTACCTCAGCCACAATCAGTCATGCTCACTGGAGTGCTACACAGCCTGAGCAGCTGGCACTGTATGCTACATGAGACCAAGCAGCCATAGTTGGAGTCACACTTGCCAGAGGCACCCTCACAGCTGCCATCATTCACACTAAGTGGGATCCTACTGGCCACACAAAAAGCCCCAGTAAACATCTCACCCACAGAGACTCACAACAGGAGCCAAAGCTGATCACAGGCCTGTGCAGAGTCACACTCACCTCATCCCACAAGAGGGAAACTGATTATTATCTTGACCAGGCATAGGTAAATTACAATGGTGGAGAATACTGGAAAAGCTATGAATTTATTTACGCACATGTGTTTGTGTGCTGCACCAACATCCATGATGAAATTTAAATGTCTTCTATCCATCTGTGTGGTGTAATATGAAGGTAATGAAACTTGATGTGTGTTTCCAGATTTGCGGTGTTTCACATTTGCAGTGTAAGGTCTTTTTTTGATGCACAGTATCTGCTCTTGAGATAAGATTAAATATTTCTTGCAAGCCTAATGTATTTCAGGCAAGAACACCATCAGTAATATCCCTCTGTGTCATATTGGAAAATGGGTGGCCAACTCTTGCCTGTGGCATGCACGCCTATCTGGCTGAATGACGATAAGTTCAAATATGAATTGCCTACTTAAAATTCTTTCAAATGACAGTATTTGTTCAATATATGGACATTTATAATAAGAACATGATACTGAATCACCTGTTCAAAGTAGTGAACTGTATCAGATTATGATGATTTTCTGTATTTCAGCAGAAGCCTCTGAAGTTAAAAAAAAAACACATGGCTTATCTGTTGTTATGACCCTACTTGTGAAATATTAAGTATTAAAGGTTAATTTAAAAAACTGAACACTGTATTCCTAACTGCTGGTTTATTTGATATTTATTTAATACATGGTTTCAGTCCAGAGTTTTTCACTTTTATTGAAGTTGTGCTGCCCTCCAATGTAGGTGGCACACATTCACAAGTGCACATTTTTAATAAAACTGATAAGTAAAACGGTGAAAAATCCTGTCCAATACTGTCAGATTTTGTCTGTAATGTCAGCCGTCCTTCCGTCATGTTAAACCTGAATTTGGGCTTTATTACTACAGTATATAGCATATTTCTCCATTTAAACCAAACAGTTCAGATGAATTTTAAGCCAGAACCCAACCTCATTAATCATAAAGCTGCACCTCATTGTTCATATTGTATGTAACAGTATATCCTTGTTTGGGTAGGATAAGAAAACAAGAACACATATTCAACACAATTTCTGGCTAAGAGGCAAAGACAAGCCTGTAGCACTTCAAGGTGAATCACCGCATGGATGTTTGATTTATGGTTTAAATTATTCTGTTGGGCCAGTCTAGTGTGTGTGCTGAACTCTACTGCTCTTTGTATGGCTATTACCAGGGAGTGAAACCTTGCATCCCAATTACAGTTAGGCAATATAGATGTCATTCATGTTAGTAATGACTATAGCTTCTACTTGTACTGAACAGCCAGCCTGCCTATGAATATTTTGCCTGTTAGTGTGATCGATCACTACTGATCAAGCCACTTCAAAGATGCACTCTTACTGTAAATTGGGTAGATTAAATCCAAGAAATTAAGTGACTCACATGAAAAATAGGCAGGCTCTCAACAGCAGCACGGGACGTCATACATGCATGAAATTTGGTATGCATGTTCAAAATTTAATTCTAATGTGCACACCAATGTTGATCATAGTAGCCAACATTTACCTTGAGATATATGCCCATATGTGACTGATCTACAACCTAAAGGGATATCCATCATGTCTAACTTTGATGATTCAATAAAAAGATTCAGGACATGGTCAGCTACTGTACTATAGCTTTACTTTAAAATTAACAGGATGAGAGTTGCAGATTCTAAAATATTTAGAGGAGTCATTTGAGAAAATGTTATTGCTTGATTGATCATAGCTCCAGTGTGCTCTGCTTTAATTTCATGACTCTATTTTATGTTGAGACATGTCCAGCCTTTACCAGCCTTTACAATATCAACGGTCTGTTAAATTGATAGTCATGGACTGCATTGGATGGCAGTCTCCACCAAAACACTTCTATACCAACAAAACTACAACTCTACAGTCAGAGGCTTTGTTAGGTTGTATTCAAGCACATGGTGATATTTAGTAGGTATAATATTAACCATGGCCACCATTTTAGTTTAATGTGTTAGCACACTAACATTTGCTAATTAGCTCTGAACACACAAAGTACAGCTTTGTGAGGCTGACAGGAAATGTCATTACATTTGCAGAACAAATTCAATTTTGACCCAGAGGAAAAGTCAAGTACCACCAAAGTTATTACAATTTGTTCTGAAGAGAAGATGGATATCTGTAACAAATATCATGGCTATCAATCCAGCATTTGTACCCCAGGTTAGCATTAGAGGGAAAGCCAGAGGACTAAGTCATTAGGATGAATCATCTGGGAAGCATGAATATATTTGCCAAATTTCATGCCAATCCATCCAACATTTGTTGAGAGTTGTATAATTGGTGGACCAACCATAGCCAACAAAATAAAGCTATGCTGCTACTGTATCTGATGATGTACAGTAAGGAGAGACTGTGAATATAGGTCTGGAGAACACCTGACATGTTCATGCACAGGCCATCTTTGTTGCAGTAGTGATGGAAAGTGTTGTATGGGGTATTTGATTAATGGTGATGACATGGAAGTCCCATCGCATAATAAACAGTCCATTTCATCTGGTGTGTCTTTACTCTCAGTGAAATTACAGGACTCGGGACAAAATGTAGCTAGACACATTTGCCCTGTAGGGTCTACCCCCTTCTCTAATCTTACTCAATTTCTCCTATTACTTTGGAGAACTTTCTGATAGTACACTGCCAGTCTTCTGAAAGGACTGTTGTATGATCTCAATGCTATCAATGCTGTTACACTTTTTAGACAAACACATAAGAGTTTTTCTAATGTGATGTGAGCCAAATAAACAAGTGAAATGTTAATATTTTGTCCTATGGATTTTTGGAGCATGCCTACTGGATTTTGGGTTTAGCACTCCACTGAGAATCCCATTGTTGAAGTGCAATTTCCTTCCTCAATTCACTTTTTAGACACACTTTATAACCTAGAAGCTGACTTGATTTAAGTCAGGTTATTGGGCCAACAATTAAATGTTGCTGGAGAGGTATTTCATTTGTGGTACAGTATAACCAACGTTGGTTTCAGTGGTAATGACTTTATGAAAAGATCAAATGATTGACTTATCATTTTAATATAGAATTGTGGAAGTAAGATCATACTTTTTGCTCTGTTACTGTGTGTGATGGAAAGGAAAGTTCTTATTATTTGTGTCTCTCTCAAATTAGGTGATGCTCTGGGTTCCTATGTTTTATGGAGGGTAAAACACCATTTATATGACTTGCTTGAAGTGAATGAGTGACCAAATGATACAACATCTCCTGGCCTTATGTCAATTGGTTGAAAGTGTTTAAGATAATATACATTGACCAATCACAGATCATTTCTCTGTTCTTGCACAAACTATAATAGATTAGGTTTGTCTCTCTTTGTTAAGACATGCTGACGCTAACCTTTGTGTGGGTTCTGTCTGTAATTTACAATAATTTATAATCTTCAACGTAGCAGTGTTTTGTGTATTATTTCACATGTATGTTTAGTGCTTTCAGACAATTTCCATGACACAACCTTATGATTTCCATTATGCACTTCTTTTTACCTTTTGGGTATGGGTGCCATCCATTTCCTCTTTAATTAGCAAATCCCACATAATGCCTCAAGTACAGTATAGTATATAAAGGAAGAACCCTAAAGCTTATGAGTTATCTAATACAGCACATTCTACTAATAGTTCAAAAGTATAAGATTTAGATGTAGTAATTTGGGGGTGCAGTTGGAAAAAGTATTTTACATAGCGCCTGAAAACTCCAATGTGACATGAAGGGTTTAGCTCATTAACAAAACTAGACAGTGTGGAAGTTTAAATAGCTGAGCTGCTGTTGCTTCTGGGCTCATCTTGAAATGTCTTTTTAGAAATATATTTTATTGGATACTAAATATTAAAAATGAACAAGTATGTAACTTATCAGTACAAAGTGATCCTTTGTTTATAATTTATGGATTTTTGGCTTGAAGCCAATGGTCCTCTGGGAGACGAATATGATGGAGCAGTGACTCAGCGTCCAAAAGTGGACAACAGTTTGTTTGTAGTTGAGTGATGGATATGCTGTCTCTCTATAAATGACTTTGCAGATAATTAGTTTGAGCACATATCATCGTAATTTTTAAATGATTTATTATGATAATTTCAGTCCAACTTGGTAGCATAGTCTTTTTTTCTTTTTCTTTTTTTTTTTTTTAAATTTGAGTTCTAAAGATGGATTAATCTTTAAATGCATTGATTTCATTGTAAGATTCCTATTGGTGAAAGTTCTTCCAATAGTGAGAGTTCCTGTAAGGTTAATGTTCCAGGTGTTGGATGTGTTGAGACTCCTTTGAAATCAAATAAAATCTTTGCTTGTAATTAGTCTTCAGGTCAATGAGTGTTCTCACACATATTTAAGAGTTTTGGTTCTTACTCATTTCAGCCTTCAGCAGCCTACCAAGCACACCAAAAACTGAATAAGACACCAGTGAGATAGCTAAGAATGGTTTAGAAAATGAATCGAGTGAGCAATCAGCAGGTTAATCATAAAACAATTACTGCCATGCAAACAAGTGGAACACGCTGTTACCCTTGAATAATGCAGGCGCCCCCAGGGCCAATTAGTGGGGGTGCATCATCACTTCAAATGTGATTTCTCAGGTGATAACTTTGTCGCCACTGGCTTGATTTTGACAAAGACCTAAAGGGATACTGCAGTTTTTCACAGGTTCTGATTTGTACTGACTCCATCTTTCAACCTCACTGTTCATTCTGCTGCTTCCTAAGAGTAATGTATGATCTCATACACCGTGTTTATCATTTTTCAGTGTATCTCAATTCCTACATCCTTTTTCCACTGGCCTGGTATTGCATGCTGTATCCATTGCATGCTTTGTCATGCCATACTCATTTGTATTCCCATAGCATCCTCACAGCAGTGGGTTGCTGTGCTGACCTGCAATATTATTCCCATGCACACAACACTACTGTGAACTGACTGGCTAAACATGTCTAAACATGTGTGACCATGAAGGTCACTAGTGAGACGCATTTTTAGACCATCTTGCTGTGGAGTTTTATTTCACTTCAAAATCCCTGTTCTTACAGCCATTGAAATACTCCTTTGGATGACTATTTTTGTGAATGGATCTGTTGCAAAATTTGCAAGGAATGAAGGGAAGAAAAAAAGATACACCACAATACTTCCAATCTCCAACAAGCAATACCCTTTCCCCTATATTCTAGTGACATGGAGAAAAGGCTTTCATCATATACAACATCCCAGTTCTCACAACACAAGTCTCCAGCCTAATGGAAACCTGTCATGAGTGCTGGCCAATCACTAGATCAGACTTTTGGTGGCTGTACTGTAAGTTGCACATATCACTTCACAATCCTTTCTAACTGGTGCCCATTTGGAACATTCAAAGCCAGTTTGGTTACCCCTCCTAATGGGCAATAGACTTTGTTCCAGCTGTAATCATAATCCATTGAAAAGATGCAGAACTTGTCAGTCTGAACAGAGATATTAATTTCCCCTCCATGTGGGGCCCCGCTCTGCTAGCCATGTAATGCTATCAGCTTTGAAGGAATCTTGTCTGGTTAAGCCTTTCACAAATGTTCTGTTTGACACTCATATTCTTGCTTAGAATTTATTTGCACTGATGCTGCAAGAATTACATTCTTTTCTATATAAAAGCATCACAATGGCAAGCTCACATTTTTTTTTAGTTAAGATGCCTCTGAAATGTAAGGGTTACTTTTGATGTAAATTAATAATCTTTTTATTTATATATTTACATTTTTTAGTATGTTTTGTGCTAACTGTACTGAGCAGTCTAAAACAATAAGGAATGCACAGTATTTTCACTCGAGAATAGGTGTCCTGATGTCTGGACAAATTGTTGTGTTCATTGTTCATAAATGAGTTAGTATCAGAAGATAATGAGTTAAAAATTACAAATGGGTTAGTCAGTACAAAAGCACTTGATATATGTATGTTGTCAAGGATGCTGAATAGAAACAGCACTATTTTTGTATGTAGTTGAATTGAAACCCCAATTATCCACTGGACACTTCAAGAAAAATATTAATTGTATTGGGATTTATTTGTCTTTTCTTGTTTTTTTTCCCTCCGTATTTGTTTTTTTTTTTCATTTATTTTTTGTTGTTGTTGTTGTTGTCTTGGGTAAACAGTTGCTTCTTATTCATGCTCATATTTATAAAGCTACGAATGTATCTTAGCCTTAGAACGACTGCTAATGATGTTGTTCTTTTTTGCTGTTGCATTAGCAGAGAATCACTTAAACTTGACGCCCAGTAAAACATATCATATTTGCGCTCTCAGCTAGAGTACAAAAGACCTTTTTTGCTGTTTTGGAGGACTTATATTTCTTATATTTATTGCTGCTATTATGTAAAAATCTACTTTCTGAAATGTAAATAAAAATCTGTATCAACTTAGTCATCAAAGGGATTAACAGAATGTAAAGAATAAACAGAGACTGTTTGCATTTGGAATTGTTCAGCTGCAAACAGTGTATCAAGGCCGGAGGTCATGCATGTGCACAGGTGGTGAGTGC
Source organism: Euthynnus affinis (assembly GCA_029490765.1). Classification (NCBI taxonomy): domain Eukaryota; kingdom Metazoa; phylum Chordata; class Actinopteri; order Scombriformes; family Scombridae; genus Euthynnus; species Euthynnus affinis. The sequence goes on along the minus strand of CM055854.1, from coordinate 7,217,158 downwards.
TAGAGAAAGTATTGCTCTTCACCAGGAATCCGTGATGAACTCTGACAGATTTCACCTACAAGGCAGGCATCTTGTCCCTGGTTTAACAGCTGCTTTCCAGTTTTTTGGGGGTTTTTTTTGGTCGTTTTTAATTAGGGCTGCAGTGACTTGTATGCAGATCTGCAGCAGTTTGGGGTTCTCACTGTCTCTAATTGTAAAGTCACACTAATTTGCATGATTATTCTATTTATCTGATCAAATCTCTTCCTCCCAGCAGCGTAATTAATGTTATTGCGGGGACAATGGACCTGTTACGGTACCTTTATAATCAAGTACGATTTCAGTAGAGGGCGCAGGTACTGTGCAGTACATATTGGAGGTATTGTCACAACTCTTAGTTGTGACAATACCTATTTTAAAAATAACTAATTGAAACCTGCCAATAAATAATGGAAAACATTCTGTAATTTATGGTATGCTCCCTATGAGCATACCATAGGTAATCATCACTGGTCATTGACCTCTGTTGTATCAGTGTCTGGGAACACACTTGAGTCATTCCTATGTTGTATACTTTGCAGATTTGATAAATGGATATCAAATATTGTAGATTCAGCAGTATCTATGGAGAATTACCCAGCTGTGCTCTGTGTGTGCAAACATGCTCAACTGGGTAAGTATTATAGATCTTACCCATTTGCAACTTGACAGGTGAGAACTGTTGATGGCTTATAGAAATATTGAATCAAGGTGTTAGCCAAATCGGCTTTATTCAGACACAGAGGGGACCGTTAGATCCATCCAGCAGCGAGAGGATTCTGCTCCCTCACTTTTACATGTGAAAAGGGAAGTAAAAATGGTTTGAAATGGATCATAGGGCCAGGGAGTAGTCTTAGATGAGGCCATTCCCCAAGCAGCAAGTCATCGTGATTTTATGGAAGCCAATGTGACACATTAGTGGGTTTAAACATTACAGCACCTGCAAGTACTTACAGGAATTTGCACTTCTCTGCTGGTTCTGTTATTGTTTTATCACTTGTCTCTGGTCTGCTGTTGCACAGCCTTGAAAAAGCCTAAGCCCCTGAAAGCCTTGGCTCGTCAAGTCTCAAGTCATTTTCACTGTCACAGGCACTGCATTGTCACCACACCTACACTAGACCATATTCTTGTGCTTGCAGTTTAGATTTTATTTTTGCAAAAAAAAAAAGGTTCAAGCTCCCTCTGAACATCACAACACAAATGTTTAAGGGCTGTGACAGTGTTTTGCTTTTAACCACTTTGGCCTCATTTTTTGAAACCAGATTTCTGTTATTCCCTCTCTGCTGTCATGTAAATTTACACACACAGCATGAAAATTCCAAATCTGCCTCTGTAAAAATAACTCCATCTGTGGTGTTTTTTTATTATTAATTTCCCTATGCTAATAAATGACTCTGGTGAATTTCAGGATGACGTACGGTGTGCCAGCCCTGTGAACGTGTATTCAAAGGAGAGTGAGCTTTTTCAAAATAGATCTTGGAGAAACCAGCTCCTTATTACTGAGACTTACTGTAGATTCCTGCCAAGTTTAGCACCAATGAAAACAATGAAGTTACTTCACCTTAAATTCAGCAGAGATTAAATATGTTTATCTTTGATTAAACTGGACCAGCAGGGCATTTAGGCTGCTTTATAGTTCCTTTTAGCACCTGTGAACAGTATACTCACACTGAGCATTAGTCAGCCAAGTCTTGGCACAGCAAGATGACAGCATGAAATCTATCTTTCCTCTGCCCTAAAAACGGCTACAGAGACGTATTGTCATGTGGTGCTGTGTTCATAATGGATCCACTGTACTCTCATTACATGTCTGTGAGGAACAAACCTAAATCTTGACAAATTAGCACTGGCATAACATAATAGTGATGGGGCCTCAGTGGTAACAGTTTTGCCCAGCAGCCCAGTACATTGATCATTTTGCAGCCTAATGATCATGATATCGTACATGCCCACAGTCCCAAAACAGAATGAAAAGTTGTGCTCAGTCATTAGAGGTGCACCTGTGTTCCTTGCACAGGGCACCGTTTACATGTCCCCTTTTAACTCTGAACACCAGCCTTTGTGACTGTTGTTCTTTGAGGATTTATCAGATTTTAAAAAAGTATTCATCGCCAGCATCATACCTGCTTTGTACTCCTTTTTTCTCTGTTTGTTTGTTTTTATATTATATTATATAATATATATATGGCATCATATAACTTTACAGTGAGTGCAGAAATGGCTGATCAGTACCTGAATACAATGAGTCACTCACCAAAACCAATAAAGGGTGCTGTTTGAAATTCTTTTGACACTTTGTGATAATAATAGACCACAAAGATCACTGCTAGATGGTCAGTGCATGACATGTCACATCAAACTAAATGTGACAGGATTTATGGCTATTTATAGTTAACAGTCACTTGGATTGCATGGCTATAGAGTTGTGTCCTAAATTCAACAATTACTACAGTCAACACTGTTTATTGACTGATGAGCACCACTGTTTCTTTGGGTGTCAGATGCTCCTTGACATCCAGGACCATGCAGTAACTGAGCCAGGAGGATTTATTTGCATTTTTAAAAAAAAAAAAAAAAATACCATGAACTTTATAATATCAGAATTTGAGCTGCAGTTTGCTTTAGGTCATGACTGACAGTGAAACTATAAAAATAAATGAAAAACTAAATTGTCCCCGGATGACATCTTTCTAGTCAGGAACTAGGGCCTGCCACTTCTTATTTTACCACTTATTATCTTTATTGTTCAACAAATCACTCAGCATAGTCGTCCAGTCAGATTATTCAGTCAATTTGCATCAAAGGCATTTACAGCCTTTTAATTCTGTCAAATGTGATTACATTACTCATTGCATATGCTTTTTTCCCCCAGACAAAAAGAAATAAACTGACAGTAGAACTGAAAACAAATGTTAGAAGAGCGGGGAATGTTGAGTGCTTTAGGTCTACTGTCACCTTAGGCAAGCTATTTTTAATTTGCCAACAAAAGCACCATGTCTTTTTTTCTCCCTCCCTTCGTATTCTGTTTCAAGCTCAGTCTGAGCCCCAGGGACTGCTGAGCCCCTCATTTGCATGACAGGTATTGGTAAATCAGGTGCAGAACTGTAGACAGCAGGCCAGCAGCAGTCTTTCAACGCCTGTTTGTCTTATTCTTATGGAAAGGATTTGTCGACAGTTGACTAAGCTTTCTAGATGATTTTTCACTGCAGCTCTAATTGGTGCTTGTGTTGAGGAGACACGAATAGAAGTAAAAGAACAGAACAGAGATCCTATAGGATATTTGATAGATGATGGCGTTTGTGGAGTGACTAATGAGAATGATTAAATCTTCCCTTTCTTTAGCCTTTTGAAACTTTGTTTTACTGTGTTTGTTTACTGAGCACATTATTAGAGCCTACCACTATCTGTGATGTCTTTCTTTAATGAGAACCCATCCTCCCTTTAAACTACTACAAACTATAATGACTGTCTGCGGTGAAACTATACAGAACCTCAAGGCATATTGCCGAGGAATCTAAGTACTTTCAAACAATTTATTCATCCAGCACATTTAGAGCCTTAAAGATGACACATACGCAGTGATCATAGTCCCCATGTGAATGGTAGCGACTTGAATAGGTGGCAATATATGGCAGGAAATTAGCAATGCAATTTTCCGCCAGACATTATAAGACAAGGAAATGATACCTCGGACTCTGGAGGGCATCCTGTATTTTTATGGGGAACATAAAATCTTTAATGGATAATGATCCCGGATTAGATTTAACAAAAACACAGTTTGCAAAATGTACAAAGAGAAAAGAGAGAGAGGAATTGAAAACACTGGTGCTTGAAAAGATATGCGCAAAAAAAAAAAAAAATTAGGCCACTATCTGCTAAACAACACAAGGCCTGCCCTTTAGTTTGACATCTCTTTAAAGGGAGATGAGGCCTGAAATTATGAAAAGAAACATTTCAACTAATTTAAATGAGCCATACTCAGTTTAATCACATTCAGAGGCGTCACGTATTCATTATTTTTGAAGGGGCGCAGTTTCCCAATGCATATATTAACATTACCACCAAACCAAGTTGCTACCAGTAATTGGTTGCCATTATATCATCAATTGTCCCCCTATCAGCAACTATCTACAACTACGATGTCTTAATTATTAACACTTTAATGTACTGGTTTTGTTTCACTTGTTAGTGAAAAGGTTTTAAACTTAGAGTAAACATTAGCTTGTTAGTTAGCCAACACTATTGATTAATGTTAAAGAAAGCTCACAAACATATAGCAACCTTTTTTTTTCTAAAACTACATAACTCTTGACTGTGTAGCTCATATTCGTCTGTTATTGTAGGAGGAATTTTCAGTTAGACAAAACCAATTACTTAGCTACTAATAATAGTAAAGTAAAACAAGCTACCACTAGTGTTAATTCCTTGTGAGTGATAGTTAAAACCACTGATGCTAAAGTCACTTTAAATAGAAAATACATTCTAAAGCTCTTAGTGATTTACAAATCCATTAAATCATACTGTTTTGTGGAGTGAGCTAAGATTGGTTATTCATATCTCAGTGCCATTAACACAAATGCAATTTGCAACGATTCTACGTGACTTCCAAAGCCAATCAGCTCTACAAGCTCCATTGATACCAGAGATCTGAAAGGAGCCAGGGGGTATATGAATAAAAACATACAAAAACTGACTTTTGTTTCTATATTATGTTAGTAAGGCGATTTAAAAATGGTGGTTGTGAAAATAAAATTTAACAATTGATAGTCATCCAGTCTTAAGAAGGGCACATATGTCACACAATTTACTCACTTGGGCCATCATGACTTCTGCACCAGGCTTTATTTCTCAGTTAAAGGAGGACTGAGCTGATGATTGCATATAAAATGAATGGAGGGACATTTTATTTATGGCATCAATGATACACAGTCATAGATTAATAAGGATGACTGTAAATATTGTGACATCAATAACACCTCATGGCTCTTGGATTTATGATGCAGAATGACAATGCATATTGATGCTCGTCAAATCCCCTGTTAGTACATTGATTGTCAACATGTTTAATACATATTTTTTTCTATCTAATAGATTAAATTATTGAATCACTGCATTTTCTTTAAGCTTAATGTGATGGAACATATTTTACACTATTTGTTAGAACAAGAGACATTTTTTTTATCTTGGTTTCAGGTTTTCATATTATTATTGTCCAGGTTTTCATTATATTTCAAAAGCAGTTTGGCTGTTTGGCCTTGAGGCATCAAAATAGATTTCTTCCTCCTCAACAATCTTTTGTTCATTGCAATATATTTTATACAGCATGCAGCAGTCAATAGCTGCTTAATGACACACACTGAGAAGGTAAAGCTTGTGGTGAATGTCACAAAAGGTAACGTCAAAGTATTGCTTTATTTATTAAAGCACCACTGTGTCACTTAAAGGAAGGAAGGAAGGACTGATGGTAGGTAGGTAGGACAGTAGGTAGGATAGTAGGTCCCTTTATTTACTCAGGGGAAACCAAGAAAGAGCAGTACTCTCATTTACAATACTACCCTGCAAATACATAACGAGTCTTATACTAAACATAAATACAACACAAACACAAGACAAATGACTTTTAAAATGCAAAAGAATAAAGGGAAAATGATAGTAATAGAAGTAGATTACACAGGGAGTATCTCAATAATTTGGGATACAAACTGCAAAGAAATCGGCAACCCTATATGAGAAATGTAAAGTAATTGGTTGCTAATTCAGAGTTCTCTGCCAGTATAAAGACTTATTAGTTGTGGATCTTGGTATAAGCTAGCTCTATCAATATTTAGACAACTCTTCTAAAGTGGTGTCACCTCAGAGTCATCACAAACACACAACAGTATAGAAGGATTGTCACAGGCTAGTGCAACCTCCTATTTGAACACTAACCCGAAGTCTATCCATTCATTTGTTTACTCCTCCTGTAATGATCAATGCTCTACAGTAACACAGAGAACACTGATTCCCCCGAGGAAAGTGTTTGATCCTCTCTCTGTATGGTGGCAATAAGAGGAGGGGTGAATCTCAAGTACATTGAAAGCCTTTTAAGTTCGACACAGCTGCTACACTAATGCTTGTTTTTAATGTAAAACATAAGGTTCAACCCCATCCCCACCCTAATAATTTTTGTATAGTCCCTAACTTATTTATACCTATCTATCACCGTCACAGACATGGGCTTAATAGTCAAGTCTATCTCAACCTGAATACAGAAGATTCAAGACTGTTTGCCATTTGCTCAGGTACAGATGTGCAAGGGCATTGGAATTCTTGCACGGATCTCTCAGTCAAGTACTAAATAAATAAATACATACAACAAAACAATTAAGTACAACAAAGATATGAAAATAAATTAAATTATAAAATAAATAAAAAAGATACACACAATTAAGAGATAATAAAAGATGTACACAGTAAAAAGTATACATAGTATAGTGTTTGTGTGTGTGTGTGTGTACTTGAGTGGCCATTTACCTACTGCACCTCAGTCATTTGCAGACATTTGGCTTCCTCTCCCTCATCTTCCTGGTGTTTCTAGGCTGCATTCAATAGCAGGCAAGCCAATTTCCGAGCACATGTATTTTTAATAATGTGAGGTCATTTAATCTTTCTGTAAATTACCAGGCTGTAATCTCCTTGTAATAATTACAGATAATTACAGAGTTGGAAATGCAGTTGCGATGCAACATCTAGAGAGTGCAGATATAAGGAAGAAGAAAACTGTGTAATGCTTTAATGTTTAACCCAGTTGTATTAATCTGGTAGTGTCTGGCCAAAATGGAAACATGGCAGGCAGGGAGGAGTTGATCAGCAACTCTGATGTCCCGCTAGCCGTGAGAGGCTAACTCTCCCGAGCATTCTACTAACTAACATGCAATCGCTGGATAATAAAATGGATGACCTTTACTGCAGGATCGCCACACAACAACATATCAGAGACTGCACTGCACTGTGTTTTACATTGGCTCAACCAAAAGTCCCCCGATGACGCCATTACACCAGCAGGCTATGCATTCTACAGATGCAACTGCAGCGGGGAAGAGTGTAGTAAAACACGCAGAGGGGGCACTGCAGTTCTTGTCATGCAGTCATGGTGTGCAGACATCAAGGTTTTAGCCAAATTATCTTGCAGGCCATTCTACCTATCAAGAGAACTACAGTCAATCATATCTCACATACCAAGAAGCTTAAAGCTGAACTGGTCATGGTCAGGACTGTGAAAAAGTGGTCAGACAACGCACTGGCTGAACTGCAGGACTGCTTTGAGACAACTGACATGGAGGTGTTTAGGAAGGCCACAGACAACATCAACAAATATACTGAGACTGTTAGCTGTTACATCAGCTGGTGTGCATCCATGTGTGGCCCTCATGACTATCCTGGTTTTTTCTAATCAGAAACCATGCTTTGATTAAGATGTCCAAGTTAAGATTAGAGAACGCAACATGGCTTTCCAGTCAGGCAATAACCAAGAGTATAAGTTGGCCAGGTATCCTCTGCTGAAATCAATCAAGGCAGCAAAAGGGACCTTTGCACAAAAACTGGAATACTGCTATGCTAACAACACCCATACTATGTGGCAGGGCATTCAGGCTGTCACAAACTGCAAGGGAAACCTCTTCAGACATCGCCCTCCCAAACAGATGCTAATGCTTTTTACACCCGCTTTGATAACCCCCATCTGGACACTTGACCGGCACTACCAACACCGCCATGTAGCCCTGGGGCCCCGTTTTCCAAGTGATGAGTGCACAGGTTCTTGGGTCTCTGCAGCAGGTTAACCCCCATAAGGCAGCAGGGCTGGACAGAGTGTCACCTAGAGCTCTGAAAGCTTGTGGTGCTGAGCTTGCAGAGGTGTATACAGGCATCTTCAACACCTTGCTGGCCCAGGCTGTCGTCCCGCACCACTTTAAATACTCAGTCATTGTACCAGTTCCCAAAAGTCAGATCAACCTGCATGAGCATCTTCTGTTCAGTGGCACTCACATCAGTTGCCGTAAAGGGCTAAGAGAAACTGGTGTTGATATTCATAGACTCCATCATACCTGTGAACACCGATCTTCTTTAGTTTGCCTACAGGGAAAAGAGATCGGTGGATGAAGCTGTGGGCATTGCTCTCCACTCAGCCCTTGAACACCTGGACAATCCCAGAACCTATGCTAAACATGCTCTTTCTGGACTATAGATCAGCTTTTAACACCAGTTAGTAGCAACACAGTTAGTAGAAAATCTGGCAGATCTGGGGTTGCCCACTCCCACCTGCAATTAGATCTGAGATATTTTGACAGTAAGACCTCAGGTGGTTAAGGTGGGGAATAGGGTATTAGTAGCACTGAACATCAGCACAAGAACCCCCCAGGGCTGCTGCCTCAGCTCTAGACTCTTTCCCCTCTACACTCATGACTGTCTGTCCACCTATAAACCTAGCTACATTTTCATATTTGCAGATGACACAACCATCTTAGGACTTATCAAGGAAAACAATGACTCACACTACAGGCAGCTGGTGGAAGAGACACCTTTGGAGGAAGACACTCCAGAGAAAGGATCATAGGAACACAGCTCCTCTCCATGGACACTCTGTTCCCCCACCACTGCAGGAACAAACTGTGGGCTATTGCCAGAGACCCACATCATCCTGGACACTCTCCGTTTAGATCAAGAAGCACCAGACACCACCAACCAGAGAGCATGAGAACAAACAGGAAGCGTTTCTACAACAGTTTCTTCACAATGACCTTCAGACTACTTGCAAAAGACATTCCAGCTGGTGTGAAATACCCTGCTGCCCCACCACGCACACACACACACACACTTTACACATATACTTTTTAGCATGTACATCTTATATCTGTTAATTGTGTGTATTTTTAATGTATTATACTGTATTTTTTATTACTTTACTTATTTATCTTTATGGCAATATCTTTATTGTATTTTTTATTACTTTACTCATTTGTTATTATGTGCATATCTTCATTGTATTTTTTATTACTTGGCTGAAGAGACCCACAAGAATTCCAATGACCTTGTACATCTGTACCTGAGTAAAGGGTAAATAAAGTCTTGAATCCTCTTGAATCTACACTTAATGTATTATGGCTTAGGCTTTATATAGAGCATAAAAGGCATTGAAACAGAATGTAAAAGCAACACAAGTAAAAAGACAAAAATGATTCAAATGTGTTAAATTTGGAAATAAAAAGAAGCTAAAAAGGGAATAAGAACATTTTCACATTTTATAGAACATTTTGTTGCAATGTCACAATTGTGTCACCAGTAGGAATATCACAGGTAAAATTAGCCGTACACCAAATTTATAACAAACCAGGTACTTAAACCAGCCGTGTTTCAGAACAGCAGCTGGACACTTACAAAAGGACTGTTCCCTCCAGGCAGTTGTGCCAAACAGCGCACTGGCAAATGTTATAACCCAAGCCAATTACCATTACAAAATGGTTGAAGTCCACAGCTCACTGATGTGCAGAAGAGAGGGAAACAGCTCTCCGCTATTGGTCTTGTTTCACGCACTAGGTGATTTAGTTTCATGCGCAAAATGATACTGTGGAAGAATGGAAGATGAAGTGTGTGTGTGTGTGTGTGTGTGTGTGTGTGTGTGTGTGTCTGTGTGTTCAATTTGCCCCCAGACTAAAGAAAACACCTGAGCAGTACAGATCATATTAATTATGTTACAAACTGTAAACGAACACAGTCAACCTGTTTGCTCTTCACTATATTGATCGGTGGGAGAGAATTATTGGCAATGTGTGATGCTGAACTTGCATTGTATTATCATCAAACTTTTTTTTTGGGCACATTTAATTTTATTACGATTCTGCTTTCTGTTGTGATGCAAAATACAGGGCTGTATAGCAAAAAAAAATGAAGTGATAAGAAAACATTCAATCACTATTTAGATCCATAAGTATTGTGTTTCTCAAAATGGACATATTGGTCTTCCTAGCTACTTGGTGCCGTGCTATCTCTGGGAAAATGCATCTTTATTGCCCACAAGAAAGCCAGCTTGTTGATATAAGTATTCTACCTATATATTTATATCTATACACACACACACACACACACAATATATATACGTTTCACAAGGGAATGCTGAAATAAAATAAAATTTTATCTTTTTGTCAATTCACTTGCAAGCTGTTTGCCAGTCTTTCTCAGTTAATACTGCATCTTAAATATTCTCCCTCTCACTCTTCTGTCATTTCTACAGGAGTCTTCTGTTTAAACTGATATGGCTGCTGCACTTTGGAAGCCTAAATCACTGGACTTGGGCTTGTGGCTCTTCCTCCTGCTCCTCAACCTCATTCCTCAAGCCAGGTAGGACAACACATGGTGTCTCACCTCCCAGTTTCTCTCTCTTCCTCTGTTTTCTATTTACCATCTTCCCTTCTCTCAGCAGATTTTGTTCCCCCAAGTCCATCCCTCCGGTTGATGTTCTGGTGATGTGTTCTGTATAAAACCTGTATTCATCAGGCTCATTGCTGCACTAGACAATGTAAATCAACATCATTAGAAGCAAAAGTTCATCTATATTGTGAGCAGAGAAAAAACAAGAATTTAAAAAAAAAAAAAAAGATGGTCTCAGCCATCACTGTCAATTTGCCATATGAAATAACCACATCACATAGTGGTGTTACTGCAGGACTGCCTAGAAAGCACACTTAGTTTTTTTTAAATAGTTTCTTCTCTTGAGTCAAGGTCTACCTGGACAACACTGTGACTTTCAAAATTTTTAGAAAAGATTAAAATACAGCCCATGGCACCTTGTCCTAAATTAGGCCAAAAAAAAGAAAGAAAAAAAAAGAGAGAGAGCAAAAATAAAGTGAACTTATCCTCCCATCTAAACGCAGCTTGTGCTCTCCCCTGCACCCGTCTAAATTTCACTGACTGGTGTATTAATTTGCATTGTGCAGCATACCACAGCTATGATTGTCCATTCACAGCATTTTTTCTCCTGCATCCTGTGCACATTTTTCAGTCCGTGTGTCAAGCGAGTCAGCAAAAAAAGAAGCTCCAGCATGTCTAGAAGTCATTCTAGTCACACTCCTTGTAATTTCAAACGAAGAGATTGCACAGGTTGCCATGTTAGCATTGTTGATAAGGTAGGATGTTGTGGCAGGGAGACGCAGCGGAGTGTAAATCACGTTAAGATTTTGCACGCTATAAGAACGGCTCACCAAACCTGAAGAAAGCAGGCTGGGGAAAGAAATCAGAACAGTGTGACAGGGATTAGCCCAGTTTGCTTTGTCGTTGTGCCACTTGGCTCTCCTTGCTTATTAGGAGCACACAGCGTTTGTAATTACATTAAAGAGAAATGTGCAGCCAGGGGAAGGTGCTAGCCAAGAGGTCTTTAACAACAATATGTGCCCTGGCCTTACTGTACATTTCCATTCAAGACAAGGACAAAGTGTATGTAGTTCACCTGAACAACTGAGGACCAATCCTGCTGTTAGACATCAATTTCCACATACTTGTGTGTACTTTTGGTCTGGTTATTTTTGTGGGTGGCCAGGAAAATCTACCATTCAATGATACTTCAAACTAGCTGCAGCAGTTACACAGATGAATCAATGATGAAAATAATCATTAGTTGCAGCCCACAGTTAGTTCACACAATAGTGTGGGTCCAATTTTGTGGCTACAGTTTGATAAGACAATTTCCTGTTTAAACATGATTATGGTACTGTCCATAAAACAAAGTTTTAAAGAAATTGTTTTCTCAGTTTTGTTTGGAAAAACTTGACTGGTCTGCACAGAGCCCTGACATCAACCCCACACTTTTTGGATGAATTTAGAACGCCAACTACTAGCTTGCACCAGACCAACTTCCAACATGAAGTGGAGAGTCTTCCCAGAATAGTGGAGGCTGTTAGAACAACATATGACTGCTACTTATATACTTATAAGCTTATCTGACGCTAAGTTATAACTAAAATGTATCCATTCAAGATTTTTTAGATTTAGAAAGTACATCATTAACACCTCATGTTTCTCATCACGAATGACAAAGCCCTAATTTTGTCCACACCTTCACCTTGTTAACCAACACACAAATTCATTAATAGGTAATTAAGGTATTCATAGTTAGAAAATTGAAAGAAAAAAAAAACACTGGTATCTTTGATCATTCAAGCATGAGGCCAGAATTAATGAACAGAATTATGGATAATCATTAGATGTGATGAGAGCAGCAGGTTAGTAATGAAAATGTATGAAGTGTTGACATATTCAGGGACAGAAAATTGCCATCGCACCCTTTCCAGCCATCAATGCCATTTATTATGCATGGACCTCACACAGCACATGATGAGGATTTCCACTAATGTTAATCTCTCTGCAGTTAATTGAGACATGATGTAGTGCACATATGCAAAGTCCTTGCACAGCAGTCTTTACTATACTGTATTTTAATCAGTTTAACCTGCACTGGATTAGACTCAGGTAATTTGAGGAAAAACAAGAAATCCAATATTGAACCAAAAATGGAATTTCTCTTAAAATTTGCTTCTTAAAGTGAAATTATATTGTTATGAGCCAGCTATCAAGCCATAACAAATAGGAGACACACCAGTGTTTGAGGTTTTAACAGAAGGAATTAATTAAATGAAATTGAATGAATTGAATTTAACAAAGCATTGGTTGTGGATGTGAATGTGCCAAAAACAGGTGTCTGAATAGAGGAGCAAGGAAGGAGGGGAGGGGAGGGGATGGGTGGGGGATTAGCTGCAGCCAGGACTTTCATAAACTGGAAACACTGGGGGCCCAGTGTGTTCCCAGGTGGGCTGATGACCCACCTGTGGAGACAGACAGACAGGTGAGTCACATGAGCACAGAGCAAACCCAAAACAGCAAACAGCGGAGTCATCACGTATATATTAATCGTCCATCAAAGTTCAAGTCGTGGGACTTTATAAATAATCCTTTTAGACCTCAGAAACGTGCACACGCTCTCAGAATATCTCAGTATCAGCAGAGCTGTTTCTCTGAGAACTGCCACCTCCCTGATGCCCACTGATGCTATCAGCAGGCTCCAAATCGGCTTTACTACAGTTGAGGCAGGAGACTTTCCTAATGGATTAAGGTGTAACAGACAAATCCCCTATATAAGGGTCTGTCATTCCGCACATCGCCAAATTTCCTCATTTCTCTCACACTGAAAGACGGGGCATGATTAAGCTATTACTTCCAGCAATCCATGTATTAGATATGAATGAGATGGCTGTGTTTATTTCCATTCTGGCGAAGGTCTTTCAATCCTTCAGCTCACCTCGCTTCCAATCCCCGCCTTCCCCTCTCACAGTCAACACTTAACAAGTGCAGACAGTCAGGGCGTCTTGTTGTCTATTTTGCTTGTAATCTGTTGCCAAGCTGCTGGCTAACATGGCACATAATCGATAGCTTAAGGATGAGAGTGCTATATGTACACTTTGCCTATGGATCGACTCTGATGTTGCCCAGAGTCCGCTCGCTTTCTCTTGCATGAATTATTCACAGGATGGAAGAAAGGGGCATCACTTTGAGATGTGACCTGGTCAACAGATAACATTCTGTTTCGGTAGTGTTGTCAAGGTTAATGTGTCACAGGTCTGGAGAAGGGTAATGTATTCATGGATGAGCCACTTTGCTGATTGAATGACCAGGCAAATAGCGTCTTCTTGGAGTCAAAAGAAAAGTAAAAGGTTCACTGGGTGTAACTAATGTTAAACCATAAACCATCAGTGATTGTGTCCTCCTTTATTGACAACAAAACAATTATATGCTGCCAAAAATCCTTTTTTTTTTTTACAGCCTGGATTTTATTTATGTAATTGGTGAAGGTATTATATCACTTCATTTACCATTTTATCTGGTGAGAAATGGGTTACAGTGTGCAGGTCAAGTGTGAATGGAGGTGAATTCATCCAAAATGTCTGTTATATTCATTAATAGCATTGGAGAACTGCGCGTGCACACAATTAGAGTAAGTACAGTAGGTCAAAATGGGACCGGAGACCAGCACTGAGAGATCTAATGGATGCTTAAAATGGATGGTAGGTGGAATAAATTCAACCTTAACCTCTCTTTTCACTAACAAATAAATGGTCTCGATAAAGAAATTGAAAGTGGATTTGTTTGTGTTCATGAATAAATTATCTTAACTGGGAGGAATGATGGCCAAAATCTTGAAAATAAGACCTACATTGATTCTAATAAATTAATTTTTAAAAAAAAAAAACAAAAAAAAAAACAGATTTTCTCTACAATTTAGCTCTCCTTTCTTCTTCCTGTGTTCTTACTTCTTTTGAAGTTTTATTGATCTTTATGTTGTTGAGTTGTATGTTACTACCTTGAGCTTCTGACGATATCCTATTAATAGTAACTGGTTAGTCACAAAAAGCTTAATTTCCAAGAGAAAGAGTGGACTAACAACTAGAGAAATAAAGCTAGTCGTGACAGTTGAGTCATGTGAAACCAACATCCTTCCAACATCCCTATTTTTAAAAATTTAATTGATCTGTGCCCTAATTACTTTTGAGTTTCAGTCAGTGAGCATTCGGCCAAAGATCTTCAAAGTAACCAATTATTGGACATCCCCAGCTGGCATGAATCAAACTGAAGCTGGAATGGATTTCCCAGAAAGTATCTGCGTAGCTGCACACTGAACACATATCAATCAGTCCCGCAAACACACAGGCAACAATGTTAAACTAATGTCTGATGAAACACTCAAGATGTTACCAATCCATGAAATTATGAGATTACAAATGTAATTTGATGTTTGTTGTTCTAACATAGCTTATGCAGTATCTTCTGTGTGTTGTTTTTACATGGTTTCTTTTTTCTTTTTTGAGGAAATGGTTCTGACTCACTTTCCATGGAGCATTTTCTCATTTCAGTACATCCCATATTCTTCGCCACCAGCTATATCCACCCCCGACTCCCTCTGAAGTTGCATCTGAGTCTGAAGTAACGCTGCGGATAAACAGGCCATTCAATGCAGATTAAAATCCCTAAACCTAACTGTGCCTCTGAAAATGTACCATAGACTGAATAAGTGTTGTGAACAAAGGGTTTGTAATGGCTTTTCATGGAAAGTAGTTTTAATTTTAACATTCAAACAAGAAATGTTCAGGGGCGATTAAAAGAGGGTTATTTTAAAGTGTTGTAATGCTTTTGTGTTGTGCATTGGCAAATAAACACTTGTATGTTTAAAATCATAACATGTCACATCCCACACCCTTATCCTAATGCTAGGAACTGAAAGGTGAGCACAGTCTTCCAGTGCTGACTGCATGAACATTGTCTTCTGCTCAAGGCTACATAAGTCGTTTACAAGTCAAAAACAAGCATTTTTCTCTGCTAGAACCTGCTATAAAAACCAAAAGTTTCATCATACAGTGAAATGTATAGACACAGAAGCCATAATAAATAATGCAGCCACACAGACCAGCTGTACTGCATATTTTAACAAGCTAAAATTATGTCAGACTTCTTTAGCAGTTTATCAAACGGCTTTTTAGGGAACACCTGATGGTTGTCGTATTGTTCAGCCTGTGGTTTAAGTAATCACATGTTTGTAAGTACTCAAGATAGATACTTCTCTCCAGGAATATCTAGATAATTCATCACAATATATATGCACTTCAAATGTAATTGCAACTAATTAACCTGATGTTATCAACCATTTTATCTTTTTAGTATTATGTTCATATAAGTTGATCCACTCACAGGATAACAACTAACAGTACTGGTAATAACAGTAAGTGACAAGTAATTACCTTTTATTGATTTTATAGATTCTTGCTGCTGTAATTACAGATTGTCCTCTCTACTAACTATTAACAAATGTTTGGTTTGTGGCTCATGATCCAAAGTGTTAATACTGTACTGCAGCTTGTGCTAACAGCGGTTAGGCAGGGAAACATGTAACACAGTCTGGAACAAGATGAATGCAAAGTCAGCAGGCGACCCGAGTTGGCTTAATGAAGTAGCCTCATGATGAAAAATGTAACCATGTGGCTGTAAGTTCACTAACAAAAGCCTATAGCTTTGCATGAATAGTAGTCATTTGTAGTCCTTGGAAATAATTCCAATTCCAGACCATGTTGTTTGGAATAAATGGGAAATGTTAGTCCAAATAGTCAGATGGCGTCTTAGACTTACATTATGCTAAACATTCTGGTGTCTCCGTCTCATTTTGACAAATGTGTTTTCGGCAGATGGTTGGACTTGACATTAATGAAGAATATACATGTTGTAACTGTGGTAAAACACACAAAAATCCTTGTACAGTGATCTTGATGGTGCTTTGAATATAAAATGATTTTTTTCAGTTTCTTCAGCATTGCCTTTGGAACATAACAGACTAAAAGACAATCATTTCAACTTCTGTTTAATATATCTAGTAGAGGAGAAGCCGTTTGGTGAGTTTAAATGTACACTGAAAATAAATTTTAGCTTTATTAACAATGTTGCTTTCTTTCAATTGACCAAAGCATTAACACTAATTGAAGGGCTTAAAATCTCACATGCTGCAGTATGTTTGAAATCCAATCAACTGTGCTGACATTACAGTTTTGTTGTTTGATTTTTCTTTCATTCTTTTTTTTTTTTTTTTTAAATCACTAATAGGTCCATTCTTGAGCATGCCAGCGGAATCAACCTTGAGAAGTCTCAAGGCATTAATTTGCTCTCCACTGAACAGAGAGGACTGCATGCAAAATAATTGCTGGAATCCTACAAAAAAAAGAAAGGATTAAACTGATCAGATTATGTTCATCTTTATCAAAATACCTTTCAATTTAAGAAAGGCAGGGTGACATGAAAATGCTAATTCCAAACAAAATTGTTCAGTCAATGGCAGTTACATTTATTCATGTCACATCATGATGGTAGGAGAGCTTATTAAGCTGGTTTTGAGACAGTGGGACAAAGACAAAAAATGGTTGGAGCGGGCATGAAGTCTGAGAGGTTGTGGCAGTTTTGTTCTTGAGTTGGGTGCAATCCAGTAATTAGCTAGGTCAGGTTTTTATTGATAACTTTTTAGAACATTGACACGATAAACATTTTGTATCTACATTACAGGCTCTGTGCAGTAGGAAGCCATTGTTCTTTACTAATAAAGATGACTACCTGCTGCTGACTAATAGGTACAAGCAGTGCAGCTGGTTAATTGTACTGTGATAACACTTCCTTCACAGTTTGTGTTGGACCTATAGCCCTACCACCTTCTTCAGTCACACTTCTGTTACAAGAAGAGGTGTGATGGTTGTCACCAGGTTGTCATATACAATAGGTGTCTTGCCAGAGGTGGCGAAGCAGTGATTACAATATTGCCTGGTAGCATTCCAGGTGTAATATACCAGTTTATTCTGGTTTACAGTCCGCTGGAGCCACTCCTGAATTTCTGTCACTGCAGATGCAACCATTTCTGCCCCCCTTCATGGACAATCTCCTGCTGTGTGCTACATGTGTGAAAGGGCAACTCCGGAAAATGTTGGGAGAATCAATTCATATGTGAAAACGGCTTATGATGTGGTTTTCCTCATTGCAGTGATCTGAGATTGCTGACTTCAGAGTAATCTTTAAGCCACATCATGAATGTAAAGAAGGCTAGAAATCAGTATTATGTAATCATGATCACCAGTTACCACTTAGTTACTATTTTCCGAGCTGAGTACCCTACCTTCTTTCTCTATTGTCTTCATGCTCCAACAGGAAATGCATAGACTCAAAGTTTTTCTTGCTTTTCTTTGTCATATGTGATAGTAAACGCAATATTTTATGGTTTTGGACTGTTAGTTGGACAATACAAGCAAATATGAAAATGTCACCTTGAGATTTAGGAATTTGAGATGGAAATTTTTCCTGTATCTTCTTACAATTTAGATTACACAATGAATCAACAAAATCATCCACAGATAAATCAAAAATGAAGATAATCATTAGTTGGAGCCTTACAGTGGTTTCTATCCTGTACATCCCAATAACATGGATAAGTCACTCCTTCATTAAGTGTTCATCACAATTCTTCCCACCAAATATCTGCTATAGATCACAATTATTAGAACTATTTCAAAGTACGATTCAGTTGTGTTCAATCTATTCCTTGACTTTGCCTGAGTACTGTAGATGTGTTCCTGTCTGTAAGGAAGGTCATCTGACTGTCCTTAATGTCGCAGTATGATTGGCGTGCTGGACGGATGGCTGTGACTGACATGCTGCTGACAGATGCTTTTATTGCAGAGGTCATCCTGGCTATACTGTACCTCCCATGCCGGTGAATGAACGATGACTGATTGTGTTAATGTAAACTAACAATTGCTTCCTATGAAAAGTACATCCATATTAACCCTCTTATTTATACAATGTGGAAATTACTTCCATAGATTTATTCTAATATAATACAATGTACCTGTGCGTAATATGCGCCAGATCCATAGAGTTAGTAACATTTCCATCTCTTTCTGCTGGTGTCAGCAAAAAAAAAAAAAAAGGGAGAGAGAGAAATCAAGTTGAAATGAGCAATGATCAGAGATGAGGAGGGAGAACATGTGTTACTGAGATGGAAAGCCATGAAAGAACACTGCTGTCAAAGGTGCGAGAAAATGAGAGAGGATTTTCAGCTTCTTGTTTCACGAAGGACCAAACATCACAACAGACACTGCCCAGCCAGATGTGGATATACTGTATATGTTCACCATAAATCCTGTGAAAAACTGTTGTATGAATCCTTTACCTGTGTCTTCAGGGTCACTAAGTCAAGGCACTTCAGGCTATAAAATAAGAAATATACACACTCCCAGGTTGGGCATTATACCAGTTTCCACAGATGGAGTGTGGTATGGCCTGTGTAGCCAGGATTTATGTGTTGGCCTGTTACAATTAACTCAGCACCATCCCATTTGATATACTGGATTCTGTTTGCCCCCCTTCCACTAGCTGTAATGACGCCGTATTCCTTGGAAATTTTAATGAGATTTTATGTTAGAAAAGGGGGAATGTCAGCCTCAAGCTCATCAGCACTTGAGTTGTTTTTAATCTAGCTTTCCTGGGGCTTTATAGGAAATTATTTAAGACATGAAATAGACTACCGGTCCTGCCATCCTTCATGAAAAATAACCATATCTTTGACAGAGTCAAGTTTTACAAGCCTGCGTAGCATGGAGTGCTATGGAGCATGCTTACAGTTATAAATGATCCCGTCATTGCTGCTGATGCGGGTGATTGCGCTTTTGTAATCCCTGTAGATATCAGTGCTGCATGTCACATCAAGGGATGTGGCTTTCTTCTAAAATATCACCTCAGAAAGTAGGTTGGTGTCACAAACATTGATAGCACACGTTTCAGATCTTATCTCTATGTTTGATAATTTTCTGCAGTCGTAGGGAGTCTGTTGCCCCATCCTGCATATTTCATTTGCGGTGCTGTATGTTCCTAAATAAAATATTTGCATGTTATCTGTTTAATCTTGCAAAATTTATATCCACTGATACCGTTACATAGATGACACCCAGTGCTTTTTCAAAATATGTTACTTTAAATAATATGTGAAACTCATTCTTAAGCATGCTGTGAAGGTTATTGAGCTTGGGCTGTATTTTCAGGGCTGAAATAATTGTTTACAATGTTATGATGGGAATACTGAACTTTACTGACCTAGCTCTCATTATTTTTGAATAACATTTCTCCAGTTTTTCTTTTTTGCACGCATCTTTAAGCCTCTCAGATGGCGGGTTGGCTCTGTGTTTGCAGCCCGAACAGACACGGGAACGACATTTCTCTGCCCTCCCTCTGACCTCGGATGTCGTGGCAGTGAATTAAAGCTAGTTAGAGATCAAGGACAACAAGAGAGGCGAAAACTGTTAAAATCCAAGATCAAGTAAGGCAGAGGCTTTTACAGCGATGGACTGGGGAATTGAGACGGCGCGTGGGAGGTTGCGTGTGTATTGAATGCAAAGAGGAGCACAGTGCTAGAAAGGGATGGACCACTGTTTAACTAAACATGCACCAAATGGTAGTGTGAATTTAAAAGCAGCTTGACATTTGAGTAGATTTATGAGTCACGACAGAACACTTGCAAGTGTGTGTGATTTCTCAGTGGATATCAGAAATCTCAAGTACACACGCTGTAAACACACATCTCTGTGACTTCACCAAACAAAACTTATATGCAGAGCTGAGACTGCAAAGTGTTACAAGCAATTATTGAGCTGCCTTCCACAAATAGTCAGAGATAGCATCTTTTTTTCTTGACATCATCAAATATAGGGTATAGAACAGCAGTGTTGGACAATTTGTTGGTAGTACCAGCTGGAAATTAACATTTTCCAATTGATTTTATTTTCTTTCTGTTGTTCCTTCGTCTGGGAAGAGTCTGTCTTTTAAACACAGTTTCCAACTTGGCTTCTAATGGTGATCAATGGGCCAACCAGCTCTTGCTTTAACTGGAAGTGTTAAACAGATGCTGGGGGAGGAAGTGCTGGCCATGCCTGTCGATGCGGAACAACATTTGAATACATTTTCCCAAGTCGAAATAGTTTCAGCAGCCCTCTGCTCTGAGCAAGAAAACCAAAGCAAACCTCTTGGCACAGTCTGAAATTTGTAAGTCTGTTCTTTAAAGTCAATACAATGGGTTAAATCAGTTGGTGCTCTGAAGTAATGTTCCTAGTGGACGCATAGCCAAACTTGGCATCTACTGCAAATAAACATTACAAAGTGTGTCCAGTGGAGGTGATTTAGCCATTTACTTAAATGTCCCTCAGGTGCCTGCCTCAGTAAATGTACCAGGCATGGCCAACTGGGGAAAGGCCCGGGGGCCAACTCAGAACATGCTGGAGGGACTCCAGCCCAGCTGGCAGGGGTGTGCCTGGGGATCTCGCAGGGAGAGTTGGAAGAAGTTACTCAGGAAAGGTGGATGGATGTATGAGTGGATGGGCTGATGAGTTTGCATTGGATATTTCTGCAAAAAAAAAGCTTGGGGATTCAATATGTAGAAATGCCATATTTTTAGAAGTCACAGCTTCTGTTTATTTAAAGTGCTTTCACATTTCATTGCACAAGTTCCCACAAAATCAAAAATAAGTTTTCAGGGCAGCTCCTCTCCGAAACTGAAACAGAAGTGGATGAAAGGCCTAACAAGAGAAATTTAGTCCTAGATAAACTACAGTAGATGTGGCAGTTGTCCCTGGAGTCAGCCAAAGCTACTATATGTTAGCAGCTATTACATCCCCTCCTATTATCTGCTCAGAACAGGCAAGTGGAAGACAGGAAAAAGAAGCAAACAAAGAGAAATCAGTTATATTGTAAAGGCATTGAATGATACATGGCTTCCACTGGTTAGAGACAATATGCTGCATAATGCGCTGCTGCATAACATTATCAATATATTGTTGGTAGACTCAGAGAGAATGTGAGTGGGAGGATCTGGTGAGGAAGATTAGTTACATTGGAAAGGTTAACTCATGCATCAATTCAAGCTTGGAATTTACTATTTATTAATCAAGAATGTGCTAATTAGACGCCACCACCCCTGTGCTTTTCCTCCCGTTGTGGGATTTAGATGACAGGAAGATGGAATTAAATATTTGTTGCCATATATATAATAAACAAGCCGGTGCTCCCATAACCACAGCCAGGAAAAGTCATCAGCCTCCAATATATATTTTACACAAAGCTCCAAGCAGCCTCACTAATCCTCTCCATTCGATTTCAGTCGCCCCCGGCACTCGACAGCGAGACAGTTTGATGAGTGCGTCATCTGGGCATTTTAGTAGTGGATGGATATCAAGGTGCTTATCAGTCATCCATGGATGACACGTCACTCCAGAGAGGAGGTGACGCACACTTTGAGAGAGACAAGGTGGCTGGGTGAGGCGTTTCCTGAGGTGCTCACTTGGAATTCAAGATGCATGAGTGGCAGCTAAATGTTTGAGATTAAAAGTTTGTTGGGATGGGAGTAAATCAGAGAGTCAATTTGTTCCTTCCCTCTGACATATTATTCTATCAGTAATTGACTATATCCACCTTTTCTCAGCCAATACCATAAAGAAACACTGTACTATGTAACATTATCATGTCAGTTTGTAATTGCTAGAAACTACTTTGTTTAGCTGATGTGTGCAGGTTATAGCTATAATAGGTAACACTTTAGATTACAGCCCACACTGTGCAGTGTAATAATTCCCAATTTTCTGTGTAATTTTTTGGATGCTACAGTGAGCTGTACCTCTACAGTACAGTATGAACTGATACATACATGTAAGTATAAGGCAACAAGATATGGAGTGAGAGAACAAGGAGGAAACAATCTGGGAACATAAAAATAATTTATAGTGTAGGTATACAGTAACCTTTTTTAAATTACTAGATTGTCAAAGTCAAAAAAGAATTTATTGTCATATGCACAGTTAAAACAAGTTTCCCTGTACAATGAAATTCTTCCTTTGCCTTTCACTCTGAAAAGGAAACAGGAGTTATAGAAAATGAAAAATATAAAAATAAAATAAAATAAACAAATAAAACGTCAAGAAAGATAAAAGAAAATATCTGAAGAACACTACGTACAATATACAATATACAGAGTAGGCAAATACAGAGACGACAAAATATCTGAAAAATTCTATATACAGAGAGTGGGTAAATGTCTGTGAAAGTGCAGTGCCGAGTGTGTATGTGCATCTGTGTGTGTATGTGTGTTTGTGTGTGAGGGAGGTAGGCAGAGTTCAGCTTCCTGTATGGTGAGGTGTGTTAGGGTGGGGGCAGGGGCAGCGGATTGGATCTGTTGATCACGCTGATGGCCTGAGGATAAAAGCTGTCCCGCAGCCTAAAGGTCCTGCATTTCACACTTCTGTACCTCCTGCCAGAAGGCATAAGTGTGAAAAACCTGTGTTGGCACACGGGTGGGGTCTTTGATGATACTGCAGGCTCCTCTATAGACTCTCCAGTGGTAGATGTCCTGCAGAGATGGTAGGGGCACCCTGGCAATCTTCTCAGCAGTCTTTACCACTCTCTGCAGGTGTTTGCAGCCCATGGCGGTGCTGTTCCTATACCATACAGCTGGTCAAGATGCAACTATAGAGGCAGCTTGGAATGCTCAGTGACAATTTCCTGAGTCTCCTTAGAAAGTACATCCTCTGTTGTGCTTTCTTGCCAGCTAGGTGATGTTATATGGTTCACCCTCCAGGTGAGGTCATCACTGATGTGGACACCCAAGAATGTAAGGCTACCGATGCTCTCCTCCTCAGACTCACATATTGTCCATGGCTAATGAGGTCTCCTCTCCTTCCTCGGGTCCACTATCATCTCCTTGGTCTTGTCTGTGTTAAGAGAGAGGTTGTTACTGTCACACCATCACTTGACTTGCCACCTCTCTCCTATAGGCAGTTTTGTCACTCCTAGTGATCAGACCAATGACTGTGGTGTTGTCAGCAAATGCCAGGACAGCACTGTCCTTGTGTGAAGCGACAGAGTCGTAGGTGAATAGCGTGTAGAGCATGATGTTGAGGACCCATCCCTGTGGGGTGCCAGTGTTCATCATCACATTGTTTGAGGTTGGATTTTCAAATCTGCGGTCTGCCAGTGAGGAAATCTTACAGCCACTCACAGGTTGTGGGGTTCAGGCCAAGGTTGTGCAGATTGTTTGTGAGTTTGTGGGGGAGGGCCGTATTAAAGGCTGAGCTGTAATCGATGAAGAGCATTCTGCTGTAAGCATCTTTGTCTTCCAGGTGGGAGAGGGCTATGTGCAGAGCTGCAGAGATAGTGTCGTCAGTGGATCTCCTGGGGCGGCACATATACTGCAGGGTTGTTAGATTGCAGATGTTACCTCCTTACTCCATAACTTCCCATCTGGTTCCCTCGTACTTACATGTATGTATTGGTAACACTGCATTGGTACACCATAATGCCATAATATAAAGCATTACCCTATAGTCAGATCCTTCTACATTTTCTGGAAATGTAGAAATCCTCTTCAGTGATGACCTCATGCTGCACCAGTGGGTGTAACTTAAAAGTCCAACCAATTATCAAACATTTTTCAACAATCTCACCTTTCTGACCATTATGTCAAATAAAACTACCTAAGCTCATTATCTTAAAGAGATTAAGATTGGGCCCTCACTGTCTAATGTGCCACTCCAACATGTTGTTTTAAATAGAAATACATTATATTAAAGAAGTGATATCATTTCATGGAACTTTTAAGTCCGTTGTAGCTTTGCTGCATAAGTGACAGAGGAGCAGAGCATTCACCAGCTTAAGTTTTTCACTTTTTCACTCAGGTCTTAATTGGTCAACTCTGCTGGCCTCTGTCAGTGTCCCCTCAGAGCTCTTTAACTCTTTAACTCATAATGTGTACGTACAGAGAGGATTTAATCAAATCATTTCTAACTGCTTCAAATATTCAACATTCAGTCACTGAACTGAACACATTTACACACAGCAGGACACTTGAACTCTAACTTGTGCATTTACTCCTCCTCACTCAAGTCTATTTGCCATCACTCTGTCAGGTCATGAAGCACTTTCATCTCATACTGCCACCCGAACAGCTTCACACACTCCTCCTGGCTGGCAGCACAGTACCCGTGTGCCCAGAGAGACCACCACTACATCTCTTCCCCGGCCAAGCCTGCAATCCCTCACCTGTCAGACTGGTTCAGTGCACTAACATTGGACCAGAGCCAGTCCACTCACTCAGTACATGCCAGTTCCACTAATTCAGTCTGCTCAGCCCACACACGCATTTGTTCCAAAAGTTTGTGCCCCATTCTCCCTCCCACACTGCTCACCCATTCTACAGGACACAACTGCCTCCACAGTACAAACTGAACACTTCATCATAACTTCAACATCCATGAATAACATCACAATTTCACAACTTTTGTGTAGTAATAAATGGTGCATTTTTAACATTTTTCAATCCCTTACATATTTCTGTTCCTCCTCTTTAAGAGAGAAAAGAGAGAGTAGCTACACTTCATTTCAACTGAAAAATGTTGCAAATCTGGTGCCTCTCAGAAATGGGACTGAGCAATAATTTATTAAAAGGGATGGCTTCTACAGAACATGGCCAATTAAGAAACTTAATTTTTGCAGGGCAACATTTCAATGCAGAGTTTGTCTTCTTTAGAGAGAATAAACTTCTCCGAAAGGTTCAAAATCTGTTTGCACACACAGTATAAAGTTGCTTAATTTTCCATGTTGAGTATGGCATCCTTGAGTATGAACGTGACCAGGCAGATGTTTAATGTGCTCCCACTAAAATTCTATCTTTTAATCTTGTATTTAAGTTTTTTACACAACAATCATGGTAAAAAATTGTGATGTTTGCCACCAAAGGTGAAAGAATCTCATTCAAAGTATCAGCATTACAGTTATAACAATCAGTATTCAGCTCAAACTATTGTATCTGAATATAAAAGATAATCACACTTCAACTGAAGTGAACATGTAACTTTAGAGTTTAGGGTTTATATGTTTAGAACTATGTCAACACTTCAATAAGGTAATAGTAGTAGTCTCTGCATGTATGAATACATATGCTTTATGGAAGTTGCTCTTGCTCATCTTACAGTGAAACCCGCTTCATTTTGCACTATTGACTGCTCAATAACGTCTGAGGTGTTGCTGGATGTGACACTGAATTTCTTGTCACAAACGTTGCCGCTTCAGTTGTCAATTTTAGTAAAATGTCAGTTTAGTCACTTTCTGGAACACTGAGAAAGAGTCATGTAGCAAAGATAAAAATCTTTAACAATTAATATACTGCAACCAATCCTGGCACATAATATCTTAATATGTTTTGGTATCTGATAGTTCTGACGTTGTTTAGTCACTGTGAAATAAGTGAAGACTGGAACATTAGTGGACTAATTGGTCCTAATGATCCTGAATTCGTTTGAGCTTCAAAAGTCTGTTAGATGATGTGGCTGAGCAACAGATGACCCATCATAAGGATACTGAGGAGACTTAATTTCACAAGTTAAATAATCAGGCAAACATATTTAAATTGCTACTAGTAACTAATGCATTTCCACCTTGTATAGACTTCCAGTAACTATATGTCCATATACTTTTGGGCTGGGGTCTTGGAGGCAACTATATAGTGTAAATAATAAGCTCATCAGTGGAAACTGCATTGTGATTGTTATTCCTTGTCATTGTCTAAACTTAAAAAGGTCCTGAACACCCACACAGGTGATTTAACTTAATCTGGCTAATTAAACCTCTTCTCAGGTTAAGGCTGCGTAAAACCAAACTCGATATACGAATAGACCTTTCTTTAAATAGCAGGCATTATTAATAACATGTAATAACATTCCATGATGGCTCCATTCCACACTAAGTGTTCCATAGTCCCAGTGAGCCAGCATGTACAAGGACCATAGAAATGGTACACCTGAATGGAATGCAGCTATTATTAAAGTTATTAGTTACAGCTGTGTTCAAAAGTCTGTTGAAAACAATCAATATGAATTATCAAGATGCAAGTTGTAACAGGTATAAATACACCTAAAAAGGGGAGTGAGGGAGATGTCAATCAAGCATAATCTGAGATGTAATCACGCAAAATATGGCATTGTTCTCAAGCTGTACTATTACTATTTCCTTAAAGTTAGGCCACCTTTGTTGTCATGGCTACAATAAAAACCATAGGGTTAAGTTTAGGGGATGATTGTAGGTGACGTTTTTTCTCTCACTCAAACGAATTATGACATTTTTTGGCGACTAACATTAAGACCTATATGTCGTTTTTCTTTTCTCCATTTTTCATACCACCCCTCAATTTCACCTTTCCAGCTTCTTGCAACAACACATGTAATTTTGTAGAATTACTACAAAGAACTAATTGGCTTTTCAATTAAAAAAAACAATTTCTCACAGTTTTGTTGCAAACAAACAAAGAAACTTTTTTGTTTGAGTCTGATGTGTGTTGGGGCCTTTTCCCAACGCAGTTTTCCGGGCTCGCTTCACACAGCATTGGTTAATATCAATCATCTCATGATCAAATACTCACAATTCACTTTTAACCATCAAACTTGGACTTCACAGGGACTACAAGAATAATGCAATCAGACAGCAAGGCAGTTATTAAAAATGTATATTATTTATACGGTAAATCCATGACCAATATGAATCATTTATAAGTGTAGAATGTGTCAAAATTAACATCACATTGAATTGACAGCAGATATGCAACTGTGGTAGGCTTTATGAAACACTGAAGGTGTCAAACTTTACACATGCAAAACCTTTACCTTTCCGCTCCTCATTCAACTTGTTCTCCTTCCGGCAACATTCAAATGAGTTAGTTTGTTCTCGTCAATTTTTTTTTTTTTTAATGTGTGAATACTTCAGGAATATAATGACTGTTCTGTCCTCCCTTTACTCTCTGTATTGAGACAATGTGAATAATGAATAGGACTGAGAAAGTCAAACAAGTGGCTGGCATGATTATAAAATCTGTGTGTTTTAATAAAAATATCAAATTCAGATGGATTGTTCCATTTCTTTGGTCCTCCTCAGTGAATTTAAAACAGCTGGCTGCTACTGGAGGAGGTTAGGATGTGTGTATATGTCTCTGTGTGTGCGCGTACTGTATGTGTGTCAAGAGAGTGTGTGCTTCAGTAAAACACGGAGATGCTACACGCCACACGGGTACTTTGTTTTTCTGAAGTGGATATTTCAGTGCAGAGAAGACATTGTTGGAATGGTTTCTCGGGGACTAAAGGTTTCTCATTAATTTTTGAATTTCCACTGGTGCTGTCAGAGAAGCCACAAAGGCTTTTTGTTTAATATATGATTCATGTTAAGTGAGATATCACCTACTGCAGTTAAACTAGTCCCAGTTATTTCTAAAGCTTTTTGTATTCAGTGTTGTGGCGTGTCGGAGCTGCCTCAAACACATGCATGCCTGTCACTTTCTGATAAAGTGTGTGAAAGAACAGCCAGAAATGTATATTTTCTTTCAAATATTCAAGAGTAGACTGTTACACTGTTATGTTATATTTTTTCGCAGAGCTTAAATATACACATTTGACAACCTGAAGATATCCAACTGTGCCCCACTCAATAATGTCCAAGTCATGAGCTCAGTGTTAAAAGGCTCAGTCTCAGTGGAGTACATGTTGGAGAGCCTCAGATATCTGACATCAGCTGGCAAATCATTAGTACCTTTTTTCTTTTTTTTTTTTAATAAAACAGTCAACCCAAAAAAAAGGTTCAGTCACAAAATACCACCATGAGTATGAAGTGATATTCAAAGATAATTTTTGATTTAAAAAAGAAAGATGGAAATTAAACTTTACAAAATATTATTTGGCACGATAGTTTAGAAAATTGATTATATTTTGCTGGCATCAATTAATAATTAATCCTTCTGCAATCTGGGCAGTCACAACTGAGCATCTACACAAACAAAAAATTATTTACACATTGGTGGAGCAGAATGGCCCAATATTTACTGAGTTGGTATTAATGCCGCTAACAAAACTTGTAGTAGGAGTTACAAAAAAGTCGTTCTTCCTACTTCCCCAAAATAAAGCAGCACATTTTTCTTTTTTTGTCTCTGTTAGGGCTTTGTAAATCCTCCTGCATTGGTTTATTATACTGTACACATCACAGGGACCATTACAATATGAGCGAGCGATCACTGGAACATGAGGGAGCCGTGATGCTTAATTGATATTTATTTATTGCCCACATATGCCTGCATAATAGCCACTTATCTGGCTGATGTAATTTGCCCAAATGCCTCGAAATGATGTGTTTCCTGTTAAGAGCATGCAGCAATGTGGTTCTGAACTCTGAAATACCCCCCAAACTGATGATAATTGCAACTGCTTACATTTTAAGCAGTGACCTTCGCCCGGTAAGTGTTTTAATGGATGGAGGGTTGTAGCTCAGACGGACTCTTATGTTGAGTTGTTATTGTTGGGCAGATTAAGCCACAGAGAGACAGATTTGCTGTTAAGAGCACAGGATTCCCTTCAAGCAACATTCAGGGAAAATTCGGGTTCCTCCTAGAGGCCCAAATTCCTTAAAAGCTCTGCCCTTACCATTTGTGATAGTGCATCAGTGCATGGAGTGGTTGTTGATGGGGATTACTCGGATATTATAGGTCAGCTCCTCAGGGGATTTTAGTTTAATTAAAGACGCTACTCATTAACTCATCAGTCCTCCACCTACAGTATAGTGGCCTTTTCATCTCACCACAATATTGTTCTGCAGGGGATTGTGGGCCATGTAAATTAATAACTAGTGCCTGATAGCATATGATGAATTCCCTGACAAAATGCTGCAGAGTACATCCTTTTTGGGATAGAATTCCTCTCTATAAATTCAGTCTTTTCTGTGTGAACGGAGGTTTCAGCACAACCAGACATTATTATCCAAATATTGATTGAAGCCTGCAGCAGATCACTAACATGATATTCTCTGTGTGAGAGAAATATTAGAAATATTAAGCAGGGTGGTGGAACTGCATGGGAGAACTGATGCTCTTAATCATAATATTGAATTATACTGAATGTATCAAGGTTATCTTCAAAATTAGTTTACAGTAAATTTTCGAATGAAATTAACTTACGATCATGGTCAAAATATTAGTATATACTGTGATGTTTTCATTAGTAAATCATTGGTGTGGTGGAAAAACATATAAACTTGGACACACACTATGAGATTATAGATCAATATATCATCTCATTTCATCTTTCTTATTATGTTTTGTTTTCTATCTTATTGACTCCTTCCTCTCTTTCATTTCTTCCTGCAGGGCAGTAGTTGGACACAGAGAGCCGTTGCCTGATGATAGCAAAGACAACATCACCATTTTTACCCGAATTCTTGACAGGCTGTTGGATGGATATGACAACAGGCTACGTCCTGGACTGGGAGGTAAGCTATATGTGGCATAAATCACAGACAGCAACAGACAAAACAAGGTTTCAGCTAATGTCTACAGGACCAGAGTGCTCACTGTATCGCCATTTTAACTGTTAAAAACAAGAATATGGATGACTGGGATACATGAAAATGTGGGCATTACTTGCGTCTTTTTATATTCAGTTTTCCTAATTTATAATGCTGCAGTAAACAGTATAAATATATCATCTTAAAATGTACTGTACACATATAAGCAGTATAATCTATCATTCTCCCACAGGCGGATATCAAACTGATATTTCTCCATCTGATTTAATAAATAGTATACATAATGATTCCTAACTTGATTTATTAAAAGTAGCAAAACTAACTTACCTATGCAACCAGCAGCTGAGTTAAAAAGATCATTATATATCCATATATTTCTTGCCTGTTGCTGTATTTTTTGTTAGACACTACAATGATGTTTCTAGGTTTTCAAATTGCTTATTTCCAGTTGTCATATTTGGACTTCATAGATCCAGACTGCCACTCACTCGCTCATTATTTAATCTGCTGCTGGTGGACATTAGGAGGCATGGTAACTTGTGCAGACAATTCACCGACAGCAGAATCACACTAAAAGTCAGGTCCCTGTGTGCAGCCCTGTGATGGAAATGTGCTTTCCCTTGGGTGGAAGTCTTTGTTCAATCATGCCCAAATGGCAAATATGCACATATGTCAGTGGAAAATATCTCACTAATTGATGTCATTTGATCCAAATATTCAGCCCCTAAGGACAACAAACTGCTTAACAGCAAGCCCACATGCCCAAGCAGGCTTTGCCATTTCTCAGCCAGCCAGCTGGAATGGTCATTTCTGCTCTACTGCTTGCTGTTGAGGCCACAAGCATGGCTACCAGGCTGCAGACCCACCAGGCTGGATGACCTGGACTCTGTAGCAGCAACCAGTAAGAGGAACCAGGCAAGAGACATTAACATCATATTCTGCCTGTGTTCAGAGGTGAACATCTCCAAGGGCAAGGAGGTGGTGAGGGGCCTGCATCACGATGGTTTGTAGAGCAGTGACTGAATGTACAACACTGTCCAGTGCAGTGAAAATAAGCAGGCTTTTCCACTGGGACCAAAAGACGGATCGATCTCTCTCTGACTCTCTCGATCTCTCTCTCTCTCAATTTCTCTCTCTCTCTCGATATATCAGTAGAGACTTCTTATTGTTCAAAATATTATGCTTTCTTCCTGATTGCTTGCTAAAATTTGAACAAAGATTTATTTACTTCATTTATTCTATTTTCCACCATGTAGTTACATGCCCTAAATGATGGATTTCATTTCATATAGTCAGTCTAAGTCAAAGGCTGCTGCACAGGCCTAGTGTCATGTGGGACTATCTTGGTTAAACAGACTGGGTAGAAACTGCAGAACTACAGATAGAAAGAAACGTGGCTGTCTGATGGTGATGATATTCCTCTTGTTGAATGCTCCCTATCTGGTTACACTTTCCTAAATGAACCCAGAATAATGGGACATGGGGGTGATCTAGAGGTGTTATATAAAAATAGCTTTAATTGTTCTAGATCTGATCTTGATTTATTCTCTTCACCTTTTGTTTTGACAGGGTCAACAAAACTTCTTTGTATATTATTATGTAGGCAACCCAAGTCCGCTTTAGGTTTAATAGAAGCATTTTCTGAACTTCTGTCTATTGTTATGCCTGAATATAATAATATTCTGATTCTAGATTATTTTAATGTATATGTATGCTGCCCTGAGAATCCCTTGGCTTCAGAGTTTTTAAGTGTGATAGATTCTTTTAATATTGTTTGGCCTCTGAGTGAAGCCACAAACAATAAGGGCCACATCTTGGACCTGGTTTTATCTTCTGGTTGTTTACTGAACAATGTGCTAAGCCGAGAAATTGGGGTTTCTGACCATAAGCTTCCAATTCACCCTCAACAGGTAAACTTTGCCAAGCCCTGGCCTCCTCAGACCTCCAGTTCCTTCTCTGCAATGAACACCATGACTATTTTAAAATTCTTTTAATTTCAACTTGTGTAAATATTTAAATAATATTGCTCCTGCTAGGCTTAAAAAGCCTAAAATGCCATCTCAGCCCTGGCTTAACGATGAAATCTCTTTAATAAGAGAGCTTGCCATTAAGCAGAACTTTCCACTCATCTGGAAAGGCTGAAAGATTTCATGAAAATGTTTTAACTTGTAAGTTAAAATTGTACATACTAATGGTTTTTCAGATCTTATAGCTAAACTTGACTACAGAAACCTCTTCAACATTATCAACCACACCACAGATCCTCCCCCTCTTTTTATTGAGCCCTCAGTTGATAAATGTGAGGAGTTTTATCAGTTTTTCCTCTAATAAGGTTCAAGCTGTTAGAAATGCAATTATCCCCCCTTCTCAAACTTGCTCTGACCTTCGCTATAAAGGCTAGCATTTAAGTCAGTCACTAATAAGCATCATTAGTGTCATTACTAAAATGAAAATCATCCTCCTCTTCACTGGACATTCTTCCAACTCATTTCTATAAAGAAATATTTCATTCAGTCTCCCCATTTTTCCTAGCATTACCAATCCCTCACTTTTATCTGGTCAAGTGCCTGATAACTTTAAATCAGCTACAGTTCAACTACCTCGTAGCCATCTCTTGATCCATCCATTTTAAATAACTTCCACCCAATATCTAAACTTTCCTTCCTTGTTATGGTCTTGGAAAAAATAGTTGCTGGGCAACTCACTGAACATATGAATGGCAATGGGCTCTTTGATAAATTTCAGTCAGTTTTTAGGGTGGGTCACAGCACTGAGACTGCACTTCTTAATGATATTCTTTTAGCAGCTGACAATGGCCAAACATCTGTTTTATTTCTTTTAGATCTTACTGCAGCCTTTTATACAGTTGAACATGTGATTTTAATTGAATGACTTAAGCATTGGATTGACGTATCAGGTGCAGTTTCAGATTGGTTTTATTCCTATCTTTGTAACAGGAAATTCTGTGTGGCCATTGGTAACTTGAAATCCTCCACCTCTCATTTCTCCCATGGAACAAGTCAAGGCTCAGTCCTTGGCCCTTTATTATTCTCCATTTATATATTACCTCCAATCAAATGCTTAAGTACAAGATCAGTTTCCATTTTTATGCAGATGATTCCCAGATCCATTTCTCATTTGACTCCAACAACACAACACAACTGGTCAAAATACAATCCTATCTTACAGATGTTAATAACTGGCTCGCTCAAAACTTTATTCAGTTAAACTCAGATAAATCAGAAGCCTTCATCATAGGTCCAGACCCCTCTAGTGACCACTTCTCCTCTCACTTAGGTTTTTTATCCTGTTGCATCAAAACTCATTGAAGAAATCAGGGTTTTTTATTAAATTAAATTTAAATTAAACTTTTACCAACGGGTGATGTCAATCATGCTTTCTGCAACTTTGGAATATTTCGAAAAGCAGATCTCTTTTATCCTCTGTAAACGCATCTGGAAATTGTCATCCATGCTTTCATTACATCCTGCTTAAACTACTGTAACTCGCTGTATTCCTGTCTCACTCAATACAACCTCTCCAAACCTCTAGTTCACAATGGTGCAGCAAGACTACTCACAAAATCCAATAGAAGAGCCCACATAACACACCTATGTTAGCATCTCTACACTGGCTACTTGTAAATTTTAGAATTCTATTTTAAAATTTTACTTTTAAAGCATGTTTGGGATTGGCCCCTGATTATAATCACTGATTTACTAACTCCTTAGCCTGAACACAGCCTGAGATCCTCCAGCAGAGGTCTGTTAGTAATTCTTAGGTCAAGGCTAAAAACCAGAGGAGTCCGAGCCTTTGGAGTCAGGGCCCGACGACTCTGGAGATCAGGCAGGCTAGCTCCGTTTTATATCTCCTGCTTTCTCTTGAATTGGTTATCCTTACATTTTTATTTTACTTGTTTTTACTTACTTTAGTATTTCATACCTCGCTTGTCATTATTACTGTACCATTCTGCTTTTATTTATTATTTATCTGGTTATTTCTCATTTTTATGTCTTCTTAAAGTCATTTGTAACCTGTTTTTGAAAAGTGCTATGTAAATAAAGTTATTTATTTTTACAGAACTCTACTTCATTTCATTTTCAGCAGCATCTATTAGACCTACCCTATGCTCTGGTGCATTGTTGTAAACAGAAAAGGGGGCAACTCATTCTGTTCCCCGCCTCTGCCTGCCATGCAAACTGCTGACTTGGTGCTGTGATAATCACGTATTTGTGAGGGCTATTTGTGTTGCAGGAATGATTAATGTGGTCGTGGATCTCGTCTCACAGGGGGGCCCTTTGCCAGAGGATTGGAGACTTCACCTGTGGGTGGTCTCTTAGATCTGGGACACAGTTAGAGCTGAGGATCTATTCACTTTCAGAGAAAAGCCTCATCACTCTCTAGTTGTTGCACCGCTGGGAGTAGCTATTTGTCTCACCAATGGCCCAAAAGCCCGC
Organism: Euthynnus affinis; assembly: GCA_029490765.1. Taxonomy (NCBI): domain Eukaryota; kingdom Metazoa; phylum Chordata; class Actinopteri; order Scombriformes; family Scombridae; genus Euthynnus; species Euthynnus affinis. The sequence goes on along the minus strand of CM055854.1, from coordinate 7,182,710 downwards.
TTTACACATTTCCTCAAAGGAGCTGATTCAGCCCACAACTGAAGAGGGCAAATTTTGATCTGTCACCACTTTCATATCATGCACTAGTTAACAGTTTATTAACATCATGTGAGAAGTATTTGAAAACAATTATCCCACTGTGTATGTTAATATAACATTTGAAAGTCATGACTACCTTACTGTATCATGATCAATTTGATTGTTGTTACACTATCAAGATTCAACTATAAATCATTATGACAGAATAAAAGCAATTATAGAGCTTGTAATGTGACGTAATGTGCAATGATACATGTAATTATAATTAAAGAATATGAGCAGAAAAGTCTTGTAACAGTCATGCCATATTCATACTACAATAGCCGATATCATGTCTAATGTGATTATAATGTGTGTATAGAATTGCGTAATGCCAACAAAGTGTGAACATTATTTGAATAAAAAACACAGACACGCTTAATACTGAGCTGCTGCATTTTATTACTGAGCTAGTCCCTCAGGGACTATTAAATGTTTTTGGGGCAGGCTAACTAAACTTATTTTGGGTCAAAAGGGATGTCTACTCTCCAAAGATACAGACTTGGGCCTGGCCCAAAGCACATTTTATGCTGTAGTGGACAAAACTAGCTTGAGCCAAACAAATGGTGGTACTGAAAAAAAGACTTGGAAAAGCATCTGTGAAGTTGTTCACAGCAACATTTTTGCCCCTGGATGGAGGTTGAAAAAGCCCTCCTAGCCAAGAAAATTGGGAGTGCAATATAAACAATGCTATCTAGGAATGCTTGAGTCTAAGGAGACATCTAATACAGCTGGTCCAGAATGATGTTGTTAAACCAGCAGTCTATATCACATCAACACTGACATGGATGGACAAAATGATGACAAAGACAGTAAGAATCCAGGTACTAAGCCATCAAGGAAGGGGGATCAAATCTACCCTCCTCAGTTTGAAGTGTTCTTCTAACCCTTGATTACTGTTGATTTTTTTGTGAAGCAGCTTAGTTAAATGGCAACAGACTTCACCGTTGTGTACACAAACAATCAGCTCAACAAAGACAGAGCTGGAGTAAAGCTTTTTGTATACAGACTGCACTGTAATGTTTCCTGGTGCCTTTTTGTGTCTTTCCACAGAGAGTGTGACAGAAGTGAGGACAAATATCTATGTGACAAGTTTTGGGCCAGTATCAGACACAGACATGGTGAGTATTATTCTCTTCATCTTGCTCCTCACTCTAATCATCACTATGAGTCATCAAATCTGGGGAAGTTATCAGACTGTATTCCTCTATTCTGCTCAAATCTGATCATATGAGATCATATGAGTAATATATGAACTTATGGCAGAGCAATATTGAAGTTAACATCTTTTTACATGTCAGGGATAGATGATTAAGTCTAGCTTAGTGTTTATTTAAGATAAAGCATAAGGACCTTTATTCAGTAAAGGAATAAGTAAATGGTGGTAACCAAGTAACCACAGCAAACCTGCTTGCTTCTTTTCTCAAGTTTTATCACTTTCTGTGGCCACAGCTTGACAGACTACAGCTATTTTAAACTAATATTCCTTTTGTACTCAAAAGGAAGCCACTTTCCGCATGAGGCGTTCTACCTGTCTACTTGATGCAACTCCTACAAAGTTCCTTACAGACAATTTTGACATTGTTGGCCCTAGTAATTTATTTTTTATACATAGTTACGTGGCTACTGGCACATTCTCCTCTACTTTCATGCATGCAACACTTCTGGAAAGAGTACAGCCAACTACAGATTCCAAAATGCTGTTTCTAGCAACCACTGAAAAATCTAATATGACAATATCACTTACTTAAGTGGGAATATTTTGGTTGGGCAATTAGTGTTGGGCGATATGATCAGCTTTAAAGAGATCATTACTAATGTGATTTGCAGCTATTATCCATTAGGCCTTTCATTGTTAATTTCACTACTCAGATGGAGCAGTCACAAAAATTAAAAAATAAAATCAATAATGCAGCCTTTCACAGCAGGAAAACACATTTCATGTACATGTCATTGTATTGCATCAACCGAAATCCCTAAAACCATTTTTAGAAAGTAGTAGTTAGAGTGCTATCTTTTTTAAACAGCATTATTCTAGAGAAATTCCCCCACAGCGCCCTGGATGACCTCCTTTAAACAGCAGATGCTGGAGATGGTTCACCCTTTGTCTTGGGACCTTATGGGGCATTTGACATATTTGATTATGCAGCTCTAATTGACCGCCTTGAGCACTGGGTAGTTTCTCTGGCTCAGCTCTGAGCTGGCTCGACAGCCTGTGTGACGTAGCGAGATTAGCGGGTTTTGAGTTGAGTTTTTTTGGTCTCACGAGAGGGGCTGTTTCACATTATAACAAGGCTCTACGCATAAGCTGCTCTGGTGCAGCTTTCGTTTAGGCTGTCAGACTCAAATTTTACACGAGTCCATGAGGATCTCATGAAGATTTCATGGATTTAAGTGAAGATAATTACAGTGGCTGGGTAGACGGCAAAAGTCTTAAATAATCGCTTTTCTTTCATTGATAGTGTATTAGCAGCAGATTATGTGCAAATCAATTGGTCACCATTGCCAAAATTATGTCAAGTAATACAACTTGTCAAAGTCAGGTCATAACTGTGGCAGAGACCATTTTCTTTGACATTTTGTAACTTAGTACTGTAGTACTGTGATCAATGTACTTGTACAGACTCCCAGCCATCTGCACACTCACAAAGCAGGTAGCTTACATTAGTTGACAATAGTTATCAATAATTTACCACTTTTAACTTTGCATGATGAAAATCTTGAGTGTGATCGATTCAGTAGCCTGCAAACATTTTTCCATCAGCGCAGCCCCAGGTGACATGCGCCTGACTGTGAATATAAAATACTTTCACATCCTCAAGGTGCAGGAGCTGATGGGGTGCTCATACTTCTCAGTTGATTTAATGCACAGCTCCCATTCGTACATTAGGCGCTGTGGATTGGACTCAACGGGAAGTAATGATTTACTGCAAAACAAAATTTCCTGCATTGTGAGTTTGTTTCAAATGGCATGTTCTTGAATGAATGTTTCTATAACTCAAAAAACAGAAATCTTGGGTTTGACGTCAACCTTCATGCTACTGTGGAGATACAGTATGCTGAACTTGCTTTGTGAGACTGTGTTAGCTCTCTTACTTTATGACAATAGGAAGTACTTTATCTTTTTCAGCAGATATCACCTTTGGGGTCTCTCTGGGCTCAATTCTAGCCCCAATCTTTTATTCTCTTCACATGCTCCACTTGGCAACTTCATGAATCAATGGCATACGACACAGAGCACAGTCAGCGGCACACAAGATGGGTGCACAGGACATGGCAGCCTTCTGGTCAGAGGTGCATGTTGTATGACTGTAGTGTAGCTAGAGATTAGAACTTGCATTGGTCTCTGTGCCACAGGGCTGTATGTACAGTAGCTGCCACTGTTTGACTTCTCATATGTGGAAATAAGGCATCAACATATAGATTTTTGTTCTCATTTCTGCATTACTTAGTTATCTTTAGATTTGATGTCAGGATTTCACCGATCATTACCCCGACAAGGCTCATTCTGCCCCCTAGCTATACTGTGTGTTCATTCTCAATATGCATATGAACACTGCATGAGGCTTCCAGCATTTCCTTTCAAGATTTTTCACAGTCTAGCCTCAAAAGATGATAAGGATTTAGCCCTCAGGAAGCATCACAGTATAGAACAGACGAGTCAGTATCATCTTGTAAAACACTTTATGAGTCTGTACATATATGCATTGCAATGTGCATATTATATGCTTGTTTCTATCTTTTGTTTCTGTGACATATGCACTGTATAAAGCCGAATCTCTTTTTTTCACCTTCACAGCATTTTGACAGTTTTAATACTTTCTATGTTCATATTGTAGACTGCTAAGGCCTATCCAGACACATTTGCAGGTTTTGTGAACAAGTGTAGTGTTCACAACAAAGCATACATGGGAAAATGCATTTGTGCACTTTGCATTTAGAGCAAAAATTATGGAAATTCACTGCACATTTTCTCCAACACTCCTACGGTATCTACTAAATTCTACCTTTACAAAAAAGGTAGAATCTGTTATTGAATGAGAAGTTGGTCACAGATCTGCAAAAGGAGCTCTGGTGCTCTTTCAGCTGAGGAGGGAATCAAAGGACAACAACGTCGATTATACAGTACAGTGAGCAAATGTGGATAGGACGCTGTACTAAATAAGTAGGTCTTGACTCTGGACTTAAATAATGAGCAGTCTCGATAGCTGAAATTGGTGCCTGTTTCCAAAACGGAGGGCATCCTCCGAGGGTGAGTGGGTGGGAGGGTGGCTCAGTTTTTCTTTTGAGTTTAGAGAATAACAAGAACCGTTGCATCTGGTAAGCGGAGAGCTACACCAGGTTTATAGATCAGGTAAACCTGTGATGTACTGATGGTCAAGTTATTTTCAGGATTTTCAAAGTGTATATCTGGGCTTTGAAGACACTGAGCTCTGCTACACACAGACAATGAAGGCAAATCTACAGTAGGTCAGGGTCGTGCAATCATGTTTTCTGGTTCATGAGTTTCCAGGCTACCAAGTTCAGAATGAGTCGGATGTCTTATTTAAGTGTGTAAAGGGGGACAGCCTTGGTGTATTGAAGTAAACTGTTCTGGGAAACAAAAGTAGGGACCAGTTTTCTAGGTCAGTTAAAGGAGAGGAAATGACTAAGCCTGGAGGTATTTCAGAGGTGAAAAGAGGCTTTTCAAGATATCTCCTTGATGTGTTCTCCAAAGGGAAGTTCTGTATCGGAGATAATTCACCAGAGTTTAACAGATTAATTTGGGGCAACTATGTATCCAGCCATTAAAATAAAGTGAGGAGAATCAGGTGTATGCTGCTGAAAATGAACAAGAGAAATACATCTAATACTCATCATGTTACTCTGTGATTATTTAGTCAAAGCTAGTTGTTTCCCTGTAGAATCCTTTAATAAGGCATTTAAATAAAGCTCATCAAACTCTTTAATAAGCTTTAAATTGAAAGTGCTCCCTCTCAATAAATGAATATGTCGCTCAATAAATGCTACCATTGCTTTTGATGCAATGCAGGAAATGGAACACAAAGTCACATGGACAGGTTGCATATCTAAAATGAATGTGAAGCAGTCAAACTCATGTGCAGATTTTTGGTATTAATTAGCTACCATGAAGTTGTAAAAAATATATTAAGAAAATAATTTAAAGCTTGCTTTTTAATTTTGTATGGGAACAGATAGAGAAAGTACATGCACACTGAGCTAGCACTGGATTGTGTGAGCAAATACTGTATCACCCAAGGCAGAGAGAAATTCTGTCCAGTTCTGTCCAAGGCTCTTATCGCCTACTAGTCTAAGGAAAAGTGTTCTTTTCTAAATTGTTTGTAGCGCATTCACTGCAGGTGACCCTGAAATCAATATCTGTTGGAACATTTGTTGGAGCTCTTTTTAAATTCATGAAATTGATTATTGATGTGTTCCCAATAAGGCTAAGAGTCTATAGCCAAACTAATGGTTCTGTGATGCTTGCTTGCTCTGTGTACTTTGAGCTAGATGCTAATGTCAACACGCCACAGTAACATGCTCAAATTGACAATGCTAACATTTAGCAGATACTGTTTACCATGTTCACCTTCACAGAATGATGGACATGTTTTGACTACAGCAAAACATTTCTGATTTTACATGTTGCCCCATCATCATGTCAGCACTTCAGTTTGTTGGACACACCGAAATACTTTGCTTTATGAATACAATCATTCATACTTAAGGGAACAACAGTGTCTGTACCAAATTTCATGGCAATCTATTCAATAGTTGAGGCATTTCTCTCAAAACCACAAATGTTAGCCTCATGGTGGTAATTGCAGAAAAGTCAAGGGATCACAAGTCAGTAGGCTACATTGTCTGGGAACCATGCATGTGTGTATCAGTTGTCTTGTAGATGAACAAAGATTTTACCGCATAAGTGAAAATTTTAATCTGGGGGTGACACTAGAGGCAAAGTAAAGGGGTCACCGAAGTTTTTTGAGTTCATCTTCTGCAGACAATGACTGTCTGTACTAAATTTCATGACAATCCATCCAATGACTGGCATTGCCATCCCTTGAGCCATGCTACGCCACAAGTGGTGTGGCTAAAAATGTGGAGCATTAAATGCTTGAAGAAATTGTTAAAACTGAGATGTCCCTAGACAGAGCACACTCTATACCCAAGGCATCTCATACTTGATGTTACAGAGATGGGTAATTGGACCACTGGATGTACACGACATTAAGTGTCCCAGAAATGTCTGCTTCTCGCTCACACTAAGGGCCATTTGTTCAGCCTTCACTTGAACCCCAATACGCCACATCTGCCTTTACTGTCCCACAACCACAACAGGAGAAGAGCTAACTGCACTCAAGTATTAGGCACCAATAACAAGGCACGTTGTTCAGAGTCTGCGCAAGGAGCTTGCGAGAGTGTGTGACCATGGCAGATTCCTCCAGAGTGTCACAAGACCCAGAATGTGGGTTACGATCTTGATGCTGATCTCTAGTAAGTAGGTGGGTGTGTTTCTCTACCTCAAGCCTACCCCTCTTTACTTCCTCCTGCTGATTTTTCCTTTGCTTTTTTTCTGTCCTCCTCCCTTCCTCTCGCAAGTTCTATGCATCACATCTCATCCACATGTATGCAATGTCAAGGCACATTTACCTGTTTCATGGTATGATTTGACAGGTCTGCTCTGATGAAATGGGAAGCGATTTAGGCTGTCACAGGTACTGTGCTAAGGCTTGCTTTCACAAAGATGTCAGTGATGGCCTGATCTTGCCATGGTTTCACAGTCTCTGCAAGTAAACATTTCTGGAAGAGCTGAATTTTCAGCACACTGCCAGTATGTTAAAAATGCAGGAAACTCAAACCCCAAAATGCCTGAGCTGCTCAAGGTCTTCTGAACAGAACAGATGGAGGTTTGTGTTGCTAAAATTTGAAGGTGAACTCCTGGATTCTGCATCAATCATGTTGTCCTTGTTCAAAGACCAGCAATTAAGCCCCTCTTCACAAAAATACAGAGAATTGGAAATTTGTCTTGGTCCCCCAGCACCTTTTAGAAAAACATACACTCTTAAAATAGGACATATTTTTCCCCCTCTCACCATGCAGGTCAACATGTTCCTTAAAGTCTCAATATGATTCACATGCAGGGTGGGAACAAACTGAAAGCAGAGCAGGCTACGTCATTATTTATGACTACTATAGCTAAATATGTACCAATAGCAATAGAAGTGACTATTCAACTCTAACAAATGTACATCATCCAAGCAATCTGTGTATAGATTAATACAGTCCTTAGATGTAATTCCATTACATTATGGCTCAAGAAAAGAACTTGTTGACGTTCACTATCGCTTTCAAGTTAGTGCCACGAGACTTAACATTAGCTTATGTTATATCATTGCAACAAAGTGCATTATTCAGGCGTTTTCTGCGGTGTACCAGGGAAACTGGGAACTTCTTGTCATCATTGAAATAGATCATAAGACTGTGGCATTTTTAAAACTTCAGAGTAAAGGATTGTGATGTTTATTGCAACTTTGGCATTATCTTCTGCCTTACTTTCGAAACACAGTTCCACTTGTTCATCGGTGCTGCTCCAGTCTACAGATGCACTTCTGTGCTGTCTGTTGCACAGCAGCATGCGCAGCCTTCAGCGTTGATAGGCTATTACTCATGATGTGTAATCAATCAGACAGTGCTGTGGGCGGGACATTGCTCAAGACTACAGAATGATGACTACAGAGAGAGGCTGCTGCCACAGAGCCAAAATAGTGTATATTAGCAGTCAGATAGGAAAAACAACAATTCCAATAATCAGCTGAAACCCCCGATGACAAATACATTTAAGCCAATGGTGGTGGCACAATGGAACCTTCTCCCCTGTTTGCAGCCTCTTGTTGTGAAACTTGTGTTGTTAGACTGATAGTGTATATTATATAAAAGTTTTCATAGAAATCTATGTTGTGTAGTGAAAAACATGTCCTCCCTCAAGACATAACCCTCAAATATTTTTTAGTATCTTTATTATTACTGCACAGTTATTTTAGTTTTTTGTCATGCGATTATATCACTTTGTTTTAGCCATGATACATTATAAAATCTATTTTAATACAGTTACATAATATATTATCTTTATCAGTGGTGCAAACTATCTATCCACTCAAGGTGTTAGAGCACAAAATGTGTTTTAAATGACTTTTTTCGGTACATTTTCTCTATTGCTCCTCTTATGATCACATAAAAACCTTGTCTCCTTATAATTAGGTTTGACTAATGGCTAAATTGCAACAGTAAATACATTTGTTTTGTTTTGTTTTTTTGAGAGACAAAACGAGGAAACATTTTTATGAAAGCTGCAAAAGGCTCACTTACAATTTTTTTTTCCTTACAATATTCAGTCATGGCAGCTAAAGCATGATTTATATTTAGATTTTGATTTTTAGGCAATGCACAGCAAATCTTTTAACTCATTGTTTTGGTTTTTCCGGCCCAAAACTTTACCGTTTTGGTTCATTCTCACTGCTCTCATCAGCATTGTTGCAGCTGTTTTTCTAAGTAGGCAACTAGCTGGTGAACACAGTGGAGTATTTAGCAGCTAAAGAGCCAGACACCTCCATAAGGAGTTGGTGGAGACCAGAAACAGAGCTAAAAGGAGAGTAAGTATTGGACATATGTGTACACATCAATTGGCCAGAAAAAAAAAACTCTAAATAAATGCTAATGTTGCCTCATATCTGTTGGATGAGTAAATAAGCAAATTTGCCATTTCAACTTAAAAAGGTAATTATGTGTCATTGTTATGTTTCCAGCTTGCTTCCATTGCGCTGAATGGCCACATGGCTGCTGCTTTTTTACGTTTTGTGGCTAAGCAGTGTTGACTGAGATTGTGATATGACAGAGAGACTGATGAGATTGAGATCATTGATGAATCCTGGTCTCCTATGCTCTGTACAGCCACCATCCACCCTGAACAATAATGTGGTACCTAGATGTGGGACACTTTCCTTCCAAATGTCTTAGGCAAAAATCAATTAGTAGTATATAAAATTATTTTTAGAATATATGATTGCACATAATGGACATTGTTCTTCTTGAATGTTCATTTACTTGAGAGCAGCTCTAAATAACCATAATTTAATAATGTGTCTTTGATCTTAAAAATGCATTATGTTTATACTGGCTTAAATTATTGCATAAACATGTTCACTGCAACATATCCTTCATTTGCTTGCTGCTATCTGATTCTTCGTCGGTCATAAAATGTCGGTGCCTGAAGTGCGGCATAATGAAGTGCTAAAACGTGTTTACGCCTCACAGCAGCAGACGCTGGTGAACACTGAGGATAATTGGAGTTGGTATGGGATTCACAGCTCATTGCAAGTCTCGCACAGGTTACATTCCCAACAGGGAAAGGTGAACTGTACGCAAAAAGCAAAGCAGGAGAGAATAATTGACAACGGGAGAGCAAAGAAGGACTTGTAATTAAGGCATTAATCAAATATTTGACTAATCATTACAATGCCTAGAGTGTGAAGTTCAGAAGAGCCAGTTCTAATAGATATGCTTCCTCCAGGAAGTAGTCTGTGTCATTACCACACCAGCTAATCAAAGTGTTATTTCTGGTCTGCTGTGAACTGTCAAGAACAAGACATCATCACATATATCACACATTTCTGCCCAAGAAATTGGGGAAATGGCTCTCTTGCAAAATACAATATCTTGTCGGGGACACTAAATCAATCCTGTCAAACAAGTCAGTTAATGTAGATAAACACAGTGTGTGTGTGTGTTACATTGTTACCAAGTGAAAACATTGGGCAATAAATACAGTGCAAAAATATTCAGCAATTTCTTTGACAGAGCAGCATGCATAGGTAATTTTCCTTCAGAGATGAAAGATTCATTGTTAATTTGTAATATATTTGAAAAAAAAAAGAAAAAAGAAAGATTGGTGGGCTTTTAAAATGCCAGATATGCAGCGATTAACTAAATGATTCACTGAAATAAAAAGAAAAGGTGGTTGGATCTTAAACTACAGGAGACTGAAGCAAGCTTTTTTTTTTAAAAATGTCCAAATCTGTTCATGAAGCCACATTAAAACTAAAACCTGACGACATTATTAAAATGTGATGTAAAATCTAAATGTTTAGAATTTAATGAACTCATTAATTCAAGATAAAAGGCTGCATTAATATTCTATCAGATATTAGACACAACCTTTCTGCCATTATCAGGGAACCAGACACTCTCGTTTTTTTAACGTCTAGACTCATTTAGCCCGGTCTACTGTACATCCTACCTTAACTGCCACCTTATCAGCCTTTCCTCATTTCCTTTCATTCTCATCATTTTCTCTCCACCACTCCCCCTCCGCCAAGACTCACTCTCGCATATGAGCAAAGGAGACATTTCTTTGTGTGCGTGACAAGCTTGTTCTTTCTTGTCTTTATTTATCTGTCTGTGCGTTCTCTTCCTGCTGTGACAATCCTACAGTATTTACTGAAAGTGTTGAGTAATTAACCTCAACATGAAACATTAGAGACCCCTTTAGTTATAGCATATAAAACAATGACAGTTACTTCTACTGTATTATGTTGATGGAAATCCAACCATACAATATAAGTTGTTGTATATATTCAACCAACAAGATGACTTGCTTAAATGTAACCTGATTTGCTCCCTTAAAACTTCTCCAGATCTGTGAAACAGTAGATGCTGGAATTGGGCTTTGAGACTGTGCACTTTGAAGCTCATGTGAAGCATACTGGATGAGTGTCTAGAGACAGCACACAAGACTGCACCTGTGACCTTCTTAGTTTTTTCAGGGTTTTCGAAAGTAAGTCAAGTTTTTGTATGAAGGACATTTATTCTAAAGTTTATACAGAAGGAGATTCATCGGGAAATGAATCAGAAATGAAACAGAAAAATTGTTTCAGCTTTTCAAATTTGAGGATTTGCTGCTTTTCTCCATTTTACATCATTGTAAAAACAAATAAACAACAACAAACTAATCATTAATTGCAGCACCAGAGAACTACCCTGCATATTCATCAATTATCATTCATTCTAATTTCTGTTTTTATCTTGGGATGTCCTGATCAGTTTTTTTGGCCCTGATCCTGATCAGAGTCCCTCATTATTGGGGACAATCTGATACTTAACTTTAAATAGCAGCAACAGATGTGCAACGTTGATTATAAATTCAGTCCTCTTTATTTATTACTATTTGCCTAATCCAAATAGGTCCTGGCTCAACTCTATTTAGTTTATAAGCTTAAATTATTAATGATATGATATGAATAAAAGTTTAACTGGGGGAACTTCTGAAATTGACAAGATAAATTCAGCCAGATTGTTTTACTGTAGAATCACCCGAATCACTTGAACTACAAAAAAACTGACTGTACAGTGGTATTACAGAGCGGAATTTCCTCCCTCACAAACAATCTTTGACCACAAACAGATTCAGACATGTTTACAGAGAGTGCACAAACCCAACAGCCAAGTATCATTTTGACATTAAGTTACCAGTAACCTTAATTGACGACAGCTGATGTGTTTGTCATTTTAACATGAGTGTGAAAAAAAATTAGAAGCTACTACCTAAATGTTTTGTGTTCTTTTGAAGAAAAAAAAAAAAAAAAGAGGTAACAGATTTGTTAGTGTAGGAGCTTCTGTTTTATATCAGTGTAAATTGGACATCTTTGAAGTGTTTTGTACTGTTGGTCTGTCAAAACAAGCAATCATCTTAGGCGTCAGGAAAAAGTGACATTTTACAGGCCAGGCGATGAACTAACTAAAAATAACACTTTGTTTTAGTTCTAATTTCAACATTTGTAGAGTTTTTGAATCTTTATGTCATTTCTAATCTATCCAGGGACCACTGAAACATGTTGTCCCTGATTCTCTCCCCCCACATATATCCTACGGCTCCTCACTGTGCTTTCTAATAAAGGCAAGATGCCAAAAATAACATAAGTTTCTCAACAAAAAAAAAAAGATAGGTTGTATATCTGAAGAGTAATTCTGTATTCATGAATGCATTTGTAAAACTGTCATTCAGATGCCAAATGTGTTTTAAAATGCCATTTAGATTACAATTGTTTACTACAGTAAATCCATTCATGATCCTCCCTGCTATAAAAGACAGATTTGAAAAGTGCTGTTGAGTAGCAGCTCTACTCTGTCCCTGTGTCAAGGAGAAATCAATCACTCAGTCCCTGGAGGAACACCAGCTGGCATTTGAACTGATTGTGCCATTTGGCTCTGTGTGCAGATTGAAAGACAGGAATGAGGAAAAACAGTCAATTTTCAAATTAATTCCCTGTGTTTACAGAAGATTTCTGCTCAATAGAGGCAAACAAATGAGGGCCTCGCCCAGCTGAGCCAAACACACCATTGTCTATTTACCGGATGTTTTACAATGATTTGGATGAGATTTGGCAATGCTGATGGATGTCAAAAAAAGAAGACAGGAAGAAAATAAAAGTGCATTGACTTGTACGACTGCAGTAATAGAGACGTAAGTGGTCCTCGGTTTTCTGTGCCAAACTTTCATGGATTGTTGCCAGAAAGTTTTGGTTGAAGATACACAAGACACAGAATAAATCAGTGTAGTGTGCACCCTGGTGTCCATGTGCGTATGTTCAGTCTTACTCGTGACCTTTGTTGTCCGCACAGATTGTAGACACTAACAGTACTGAACAGAGATGGCAATTAAATTAGAAACAAAGCTCAATAAAAAAGACGAAAGGGTTTGAGGCAAATGTATTTGTCACACTCCATCTTTTTTTTTTTCCTGCTGTTATCCGTTTATGGAGCTCTCTGCAGGCTTTGTTAAGAGCACTGTTGTGAGGCCAGATGCAGGGTTTTATAGCAGGATTGCAGGCCATCAGGAGGTCAATCATATCAATTAACAGGCGTCCATCCTGCGCTGTTCATCCCTGTTGATGTGCTGAGTGGAAGCTGTGCACCTCCCCTTCTGAGGGTGATGGCTTCCTGTTGTTAAAGCCACTGAGAAATGAGCAGTTACAGCTCACAGGTGAGCTACGAATGCCCTTTCACTGTACGAACAAAAGCACAATTATTGATCACCAATAATGTGGACTGTTGCATGTTACAGCCAAAAGATACAAACAGCTCACTTCTATCTCACTCTGTGAAGACAGCTGCACTCAGTCTGCACAGCCGCTGCACGCAACTGATGAGGGAAGTCTGTTGCTAGGACACCAAGTCTTATTGAACGAATAATGTGAAGTAAATTCCTTTTGACTGGCTACTTCCTGCATTCATTTTATTTCATTTACATTTTCATGCGTTGGTGACAACACGAACACATTGTTGCATATTAATAAAACATGAAACAGATGTATTATGAAGGTTCTTGCTGAAGCTAATTTGTGTCTCAGCCAATTCTTTGACAAAGTTTGAAACACAACATTGTTAGCAGAATAGTAATTACATGTTGCAGAAGGGATATCTTTTTTTTTTTAATTACTGGCATGGCTAAGATGTATAATTGTGAGAGTACCATGTTTGATAGAGAGGATGTTGGACAGTTTTGTTTTTTTAACTTGAGGCTGACGGATGGCAAAACATGGCACACTTGTGTATCTCTTATTAAACAAGATGACTGACTTATGATAGTTTTACATTCACAGTTGTCACAAGTGATGCTTCCACTACAAATCTGACATTATCAGTTTATTATCAATCATTTTTGTCACTTGTTCACAAATTACTTATTTGAAATCAGTTGGATTTTCTTGATTTTATATTTTCCTTCCAAAGTGAGTGTTAAAAAAGGTTCATGTTATATACTGCAGGTAATTACCTCAGTGTAAACAATGCTGTCTATTTCTGTTAATAATATATTGTTTCCCAATTCTGTACACTGTTTCCTTGCCAACTAATCCCTCTCGCTCTCTTCTCATCAGGAGTACACCATCGATGTTTTCTTCCGTCAGAGTTGGAGGGACGAGAGGCTGAAGTTTGACGGGCCCATGCAAGTTTTACCCCTCAACAACCTCCTGGCCAGTAAGATCTGGACACCAGACACATTTTTCCACAATGGAAAGAAATCTGTGGCCCACAACATGACAACTCCCAACAAACTGCTACGACTAGTTGACAATGGCACTCTTCTCTACACTATGAGGTGAGCCACTTTTGAAATCACCCCTCAGTCAACACTGACACCTTTTTGTTTAATATTGTAGTTTAACAAGACTGAGTCTGCAGCCATACTAATGGCTCTGTGATGCTGTACTTGGGGATAGCAGTGCTTTGAGCTAAATGCTAAACATGTTCATACTGACAATGGTAACATGTTGATGTTTAGCAGGTAAGGTGTTCACCATGCACACTACAATTAGTTTAGTGTGCCAGCAGGCTAGGTTCAAGTTCAACTGACGCTGATAGGAAGGCTGTTAGTTCCGCAGGTATTTGTTAATAAACCAAAGTATTGAACAAATTAACATTTTTACCTAATTAGAGCTAAAGAATTAGTCAATCAACAGAAAATTTATCTGAAACATTTTCCATTTCTATGAACCATTTAAACCTTTGTACCGTTTAAACCTTTGAAGTCTTCCAACTTCCAAGTTCTAAACTGTGAATATTTTCTATGATATTTATATGATAGTAAACTAAATATCTTTGGGTTTTGGACTGTTGGTCATACAAAATTGCGTAGGATATGTTTGACTATTTTCTGACATTGTAAAGACCAAACGATTAATCAAGAAGATAATAAAGCAGTTTAATAGGTAATGTAAATATTAATTAGTTGCACCCCCAAACCTAATGATTATGCCAGGGGGAAAAGACAGAGAATCACCAAAGTTCTTACAATTCATCCTGAGGGGGGCATATATGAGGACCCAATTTCATGGCAGTCCATCCAATAGAGACATTTCATTTAAAGCCAGCACTCAGTGAAGTCAAGGGATCAAAAAAAAAAAAGTTTGTGAGAGCTGATGCAGCAGCTATTGTACCTGAATAATTTCTGATAATTTCATCCGTCTGACAGTCACAGTTTCACACATCGACAGATCAGTGAATAATATTCACTTGATCAAAGGACTGACATTCTGTGTATTTTGTGCTTGTAAATGGACTCAGTGGCTAAGACAGTCACAGTCACTGAGTACTATTATCCAAAGGAACATAGAGAAAATAATTCATTGGTTTAAACCCTCTAATCATTGAATCTGTCAATCAGCCTTCCCTGCAGCTTTGCATCACAGCCTTTAAATCACTTGAAAAGAAATATTTTCATGATGCTCATCCACAAGGTCAGTATTGATTTTCATGGGTGAAAATAAAATAGAATTTCATTTTGTGGTCCCACATGAGTAGATTTGATGCGGTGGCAGTTCTGCCAAGGCCAAGAAAGACATTTGAGCTCTAATTGAGCACTGTAAGGACTGTCCTGTTTACTGTACATAAACAAGTTCATGTGCAGTAAGATGATACATTGATTGTATGATGAAGAAGTACGATCGATATCTGTCAGACAAAAGCAAAAAGTGAAGACTGAAGCAACATTTCTGGTCAATTTCTAACTACAAGACAAAACTTCTGGTTTATTTGTGGTATTAATTTGTGGTATTAAAAGCTAAAAAAAATAATTAAAAATATTTTTTTTTAAAATTGAACATCCCTTTCAGTGTTCCCCCTAGGTTGACTGCTTTGGTGTAGCAGGGAGGTGGTTGATCAAAAACTCAGAAGACTCTCAGTAAACATTTCTCCATTCTCAGTTGCAGCATTTATTAACTGACACACTGTAGCCTGTACTGTACATTTACTGCCATATTAACAACTTACCACTAAACTTTTCCTCTGCTCATATCACTGTTGCTTTTCTGCCGCTCGCTCTCTGCACTCGCTCAACTACAATGCACACAATATGCACTGCCCTATTCTTTAACAGAGTTACGTTACTCTTATAACAGTACCCTTCATGTAGATATCCTTTGACCAATGAGAAGAGGGAGGATGACTCAAAACAATTTCACGATAACACAGGGTGTTATTGTGCTTGCACAGTGTGCAAATGAAAATCATTAGTAGCCCATTGCCATTAATGATTGTGTGAAATTTTATCAGCGGCACTCATAATCTCGCAGCAGCATTGCACTGCTGCAGAATGAATATAGGGGAAACACTGCCTTTTTCAAACTGGCACTATACAAAATGTGATAAGAAATCCTAACGCTAATAACTATTATTAAGAATTTTGTATAGGTGTTCAGCTTATGGGCTACCTTTCCTTCATGGACTATAATTCTCAAAAGGGAAGACTGATAACTTTAAATTTTGCTTGAGCACACTTTTCAGGTATTAGGATTTAGGAAATAAATCCATATTTTTATTAGAAGTTGAGTGTAAGGTGTCTCAGCTGTGTTGATTGGCATTCCTCACTAAACAACTGCTTAAATCCATGTAATCAGCACGTCTACAGCATCTGAACTGACAAATGCTGTGAAGGCCTCCCGTCCTGCAGGATTGCATCATTATTTTTTGAATTGAGAGAGCTGGTATTATCTGCAGGTGCTGCTGCAGCCCTGTTTTTGTGTGAAAGCATTTTATCGCTCACTCTCAGCTCACCTCAATTTAAATCAAGCTCTGTGTGGGTACTAAAGCAATTCGGTTCCCCTGACAGAGAATTTTAATTTATGAAAAGTTTAAAATATCCTCAAAGGAAGTAGTGTATACTTATTGTGATGATTTAGTTACTTTTAAATACCTGAATTGGAACAGCTTATGAACCACCAAAAACAAAAACAACTGTACACTCATATTTGCAGATAGCCATTTCAGAGTAATGAAACTGTCTGTGCAATGCTGCATTATTTTTATTCAGTATATTGAAAACAAAGCTTTTGTTTGCACCGAATAATATAGTCAGTCTTGCTTTTTAGGCATGCTAGCAGAATGGGTTTTGGGATAGCAACGTTGGACGAGTGGTCAGTCAGCCAACCACTTTGGTGCAGAGAGTAATATCCAATTGTTAGATGGAGTGCTATTGAATTTGGTACAGATATCCATGTTCCCAAGAGGATGAATCTCATAGATTCCCCTTACCTTTCTTGTAGTGCTACCATCAGGTTGACATGTGGTTTTGTATGAAATTTCTCAACAACTATTGAATAGATTGCCAGGAAATTTTGTTCAGACATTCATGTCCTTCTTTAAGATGAACTGTAATAACTTCGGTGATCCTCTGTCTTTTCCTGTAGCATCATTGTCAGATTTCCAAATACCTGCCAAACTAACTAAACTACTTTCCGAGTAATCTCAGCTGTACTTTGTGTTTACTGCTGATTAGCAAATAACCAAGATAACTAAGATGGTGAACATGGTTACCATTATGTGCTAAACATCAGCATGTTTGCATTGTCTGTGTCAGCATGTGCTTATGCTAACATTGGCTCAAAGCACTGTTGTGCCTGAATATAGCCTAACAATAGCATGTCTTAAGACTCTTTATACTAAACATGAAGTTCTGTCATTGTACAAAGACAATTTGCCTTGTTGTAGTCTGTGATCAAAGTAATTCTAATATCAGTTTCATTTTTCTTTTTTTTCCCCTTTGTTTCTGTCAGAATGTCAGTACAGCTTAGAAATTTAATTTCATCAATTAGTTGCCAGTTTAAATGCTGTATGATGCTTAGTTAGTGAGCCACTTTTAAGCAGCCAAGTGGGTGGAAGACAGGAGGCACACGGTTGTTGCAAGGGCAACAGAAGGAGCTAAGTAGAAACAATAAGTTTGTCTATACAAGTGGTCCCTGATATTGCTGGTGTTATTATGAGAGTGAAAACTTCACATGTGGAACATTCTGTAATATGAAACTGGGAATTATATGTTCTCATTATTTTATTTCCTCAATCATGCTCATTATAGAATAATAGTTCACATGTAAAATCTGTACACACTCCCAAGGCATACAATATTTACTAATAAAAGTATGACACTAATTGTGCTTCAAGCTACATTTAGTACAGATGACATGTTTTACAAATGACTTGCTTGGTTGCTCAAATTGTCCAGTTTTGAACTGACGCATGGACTGTAAATGTTGTATTTGAGTCACAATAACCCATTTTGTGGTCCATTTATTAGTAACTCAGTCCACTGTTGGATGGTTTTATGGGTTGCCGTTTTGTTTGAACTCAGCTAATGTAATAGCCATGTTGAATAAACAACAGTATGAGTATGAGTGAGATAATATGCACAATTTCTCTATTCATTCACAGAGTGCACTTTGTAACTCAGTCATCTGACCAAATTAAATAAACTCTGGTGCAAGAGATAGATGTTTTTCTTTGTTGTCAGTCAGCTGCACACTCATTACAGGAATACAGAAGGGAAGAGAGGGAGGGTAGAGTCTGTTTGTCCTCTAGTTTTTTTCAAACTTACATAATGCGGCTTTGAAATGCCTGTACTATACTCTATCTATGGGCATATCTCAGGTTGACAAGAATATTTAACTGGTTTAATTATTGCAGTGATTAATCTCAGTCTCTGAGTACAAGAGGTGCATGTTAACAGACCTTGAGTAGAATGAATTGTGTGTCTATGAAAATACAACTATCATTTTGTGTGCGTCTCATATCACATGTCGTGAGGTGTTCATAATAGCCACCTCAACCATATTGCAGACTGACTGGTGGAGTATTTTCTCTTCCTCTGACTCCCTCAGGTTGACCATTCATGCCGAGTGCCCCATGCACCTGGAGGATTTCCCGATGGATGCACATGCCTGTCCTCTGAAGTTTGGCAGTTGTAAGTCAGTCCAGATGGTCAGGATTGTTCTCTGCAGGTGTTGGGCGCCTTTCCTGTCCTAGAAAAACTTCAAGACTCAAACTGCACTTAGTAGAAATATGATACTGGGGGATAATTATCATGCTTAGATGTCTCTTGTTTTGTTGTGAAAGTGACTTGAAATGGGAGTTCCCTTAATAAAGATGAGCAAGTATAGCATTCAACACACCAAACATTAAACAATTAAATGTAAAAATATCACTCTGTTTGTTAGAGCTATACTAAATACTAAATTACTAAATTGTTTGGGCCAATATTGACCAAGATAGATCAGTATCAGGGTATACACGGACCAGCCAAAACATTAAAACCACTGACAGGTGAAGTGAATAACAATGATTATCAAGGGGTGGGATATATTAGGCAGCAAGTGAACAGTCAGTTCTTGAAGTTGATATGTTGGAAGTTGGAAGCAGGAAAAATGGGTAACTTAAAGATCTGAGCAACTTTGACCAAAGACAAATTGTGATGGCTAGATGACTGGGTCAGAGCATCTCCAAAACGGCAGGTGTAGGGTTTTCCCAGTATAAAGTGGTCAGTAACTACCAAAGTGGTCCGAGGAAGGACAACCAGTGAACCTGCAACACGCTGATGAGCGCCCAAGGCTCATTGATCCACATGTGAAGTGAAGCTAGCCCATCTGGTCTGAAACCTCAGAAGAGCTACCGTAGCACAACTTGCTGAAAAAATTAATGCTGGCTATGATGGACAGGTGTCAGACCACACAGTGCATCACAGTTTGCTGCATATGGGGCTGCATAGCCGTAGATTGCCTATGCTGACAACTGCCCACCACTGAAAGCATCTACAATGGGCACATGAGCATCAGAACTAACCATGGAGCAATGGAAGAAGGTGGCCTGATGAATCACATTTTCTTTCACATCATGTTGATGGTCAGGTGCATGTGCATCGTTTACCTGGGGAAGAGACGGCACCAGGATGTACTACAGGAAGAAGGCAAGCTGGCGGAGGCAGTGTGATGTTACTTGGACATGTACCATCTACCTAAACCCAAACATGGCAGTGGCCTCTTTCAGCAGGATAATGCACCTTGCTACACTGCAAACATCATTCAGGAATGGTTTGAGGAACATAATAAAAAGGTGTTGCCTTGTCCTCCAAATTCCCCAGATCTCAATCTGATCAAGTATCTGTGGGATTGCTGGAAAACAAGTCCAATCCACAGAGGCCCCACCTCACACCTTACAGGACTTAAAGGATCTACTGCCAATGTCTTTGTATCACATACCAGAGGACACCTTCAGACATTGTTTGCATCAACGGGTCAGAGCTGTTTTGATGGCACGAGGGGGACCTACACAATATTAGGCAGGTGGTTTTAATGTTATGGCTGATCAGTGTATGTTGGCTGTTAGGTGATAGGAATTTTGACCTGCTGGTGCGCAAGATGAAAAGACAGGTGATCAAAGTCATGAGGATCTGGGGACCATGAATGTCTTCACAAAGTGTTATGGCAATCCATCCAGTTGTTGTTGAGACTGAAATATCTCATCCACCTCCCACTGACATTACTAGAGTCACTGTGCTAGCATGGCTAAAAAGTGAATATCTGCTGACATATTTAGTTACCTGATTTTTTTAACACTTAAATAACTTTATAAGTATCAGCTTCAAAAATCTATCAGCCTAATCAATATTGGATTGATATTCTGGTATAACTAAGAATCACCACTGTCTTAGAACGTGTTCATCTCATCTCAAGTCCACAGTAAACTTTTTTACAGTAACTTTTTTGGCATAGCAAATGTTCAGTCATTCATTCAGTATGATTATATGGAAATTGTAGGAAAAGTTTTCTCATATGTTGACTCTAATCCATGTTCTCCACTGCTTCATCTTCACTATCACCCAGATGCTTACACCAATAATGAGGTTATCTACCTTTGGACCCAGGGAGATGAGAGGTCTGTCGCTGTGGCGGAAGATGGCTCCAGGCTGAACCAGTATGACTTACTAGGACACGTTATTGGCAAAGAAACCATCAGTTCCAGCACAGGTACATCATATATGCAGTCCAGACAGCACTATACAGTATTCTTTAAATGAAAATTTTTTGAAAAAATTTGAGTTCAA
The DNA here is from genome assembly GCA_029490765.1 of Euthynnus affinis. Taxonomy (NCBI): domain Eukaryota; kingdom Metazoa; phylum Chordata; class Actinopteri; order Scombriformes; family Scombridae; genus Euthynnus; species Euthynnus affinis. Next base: position 7,161,709 of record CM055854.1, on the reverse strand, counting down.
AAAGGCAAAAGGTTTAGTCCCAAAAGAAACAACACACTAGTATGTAGTTCAACAGCATTTGCAGACACACCAAATTCTATTTTGATGGAGGAAACTGCAAGCAGTGAGGCAAAATTAGTTTTTCATGGGATGAAACTCCCACCTTTGAAATATAAACTCTTAATGCATAAAATTTGTAGTAAATGATATTGCCTTCCTTCTTTTCTGTTGACACATACTGGCACTCTTTTTTTGTTTGTTTGTTTTCATAAAGTAACAATCTGCACTTTTCTCCAGTTTCTGTCATTTTGGATTCAGCTTGCATTATTTCGGTCCATCAAGAAAAATGACACTATTCAGCATATTTACAAAGATAATATGAAGAGGTATGCCAGAGGTGAAAGTCTTATTTCCATTCTGGTTTGGGCTATAGTCCAGAGTCAACATTAATAAACACAGAATTAAAATGATAAATCTGCCAGCCCATACATTTGATTACATATTCATTTGATCTTAAATTCTCCTCGTCAAAACTGTTGCAGAAACCTTTTATCTGTCACATTCAATCAAATCACTTTTTTGTTATTTCCCCACTGGGGTACTTAAAGCTTATGGTAGCACTTTAACATAAAAGGATGAAATAACAAGGTAAGGGCTGGGGACTGGCATACGCTAGTAACAACAAGACAATTCACAGTAATTATCTGGTAATATAATAGAGTTCAATCACCTCAGAAGAATAGATATAGTGCTGAAGCACTGATTACTGCAAAGCTATAGATAAAAGGCTGCTTCAGTGGGGCAGCTGGTAATTACTCAAAGAATGCATACATAGCTTACAACTGAGCCACTATCACTTTCCTTTTGAGAGATTTAACCTCTGTGGTGAAGCCGTTTGCTCATGCAGCTCTCAGGAGGTGAGCCACCAAGTCACAGAGATCTGTCAGACTTCAGTTGTGTTTGGAGACTAAACCACCATTGACACTACTTTATTAGATGGCGCTCAGCCTGTTATTCTAGGAAGCAGAGTGCTGAAAGCTGCTGAAAGAATTGCACTTGTGTAACTCTACTGAGAACACTTTCCTTGAGCTAAACTTTATTGTTGTGTTATTTGGTGGTTTGAACTTCAATGAGTGTGGCAAATTGCAGAGTTATTTTTGAAGGGAAAAGAGCAAGAGTTGGTTTGTAGTGTAACTACAAACACCAACATTCAAGGTGGAGTCAACATGATTCCTTTCATAAACTGGTTCAGCCTCTGAATGTTCAAAAAAAGAAAAAAAAAAAATCAAATTTCTACCAAGACTTTAAACCTAATGGACTACAGCGAGCCAAGGGGATGGGAGGATTCAAGCCAGTTCAGCTCTGGTTAGAATCTGCTCAGAAAAACACCTCAGGGAATGAAAGGCTGTTTTTCTCATATCTTTGCAGCACAGATTACAGACATGGCAATGAGAGCTGGCGCTTAGGGGAGCTGTGAATTTGTCCATTTGCTGCCATCAGTGACAAAATCTGAGCTGAAGGAAATGTTCAACATTATGGGTTAGAATGACGCAGGCAGAAGCTCTTCATATTTACAGCTAAGGGAGCTACAGGAAAATGTAAATATATATATTTAAAAGGAGTACTCCACTGAAAATCTATATTTGGAGAATCAAATCTTGAAAGGAGGCGCTGAAAATGTTGTACCTTACTCCTGTAGTCAGACCTCTGTGAGGGATCAAGCAATGCACATCTAGAAAGAAACAGAACATGTAGATATATTGATAGTGGAGTATTCAAGTTCTTACAGTTAAATATATATTTATACCTTAGTGATCATTTCATCTCTCTGACTATAATGATGTTCAAATGGATTTAACGACAGTTTGAGAGGAGTGGCATTGGGCAACAGAAATCTTATTAAGCAGTAGCTTTTTCATTTGTACCCCAACTCAAGGTTTCCTCTTATATGCGTAACTGTCCTCAGTTTTTGAATATGTGACGAGTTGCTCCTTTGCCTTGACCTCCAAATCTTTTCACAGAAAGCAGTCACATATTCTAACAAGCCTGTACAAAAGCTATTCAAGTCAATGATGTCACCCATCATATCACTTCTTTGACTCTTTCAAATTCCACTTTCTATGCTTTTCTGAATACATTCTACTTTAAAGTGAAGTGAAATAGAGGATAATTTTATTAAACAAAAGAGCACATAACATCTTTGTTATATTTCTAAGCATGACGTCTTTTTAAATGGTTTCATTTGTTTTAATGGCTCCTCTAAGGGAACTGAAGACAATCATATGAGCTAATTTGATGATGCAAGCGTACACAATGTTCTAAATTTAATAAATCTAACTTTGAATATTTCAGCTTGTGTTGTTCCTGAATGCACATAGCTGTATTAATAATTATGATCTTGTGTGTCTCTCCATCTCTCTCCGTTTCTCTCCCCTCCCTTAGGAGAATATGTAGTGATGACAACATATTTCCATTTGAAAAGGAAAATTGGCTATTTTGTGATTCAAACCTACCTCCCGTGCATCATGACTGTCATACTGTCTCAGGTCTCCTTCTGGCTAAACAGAGAATCGGTTCCTGCGCGCACTGTATTTGGTGAGTGCCATCTTGTGTTTTTAGTCAACTAAAAAATAAAAGCATTAAATGATTGATGTCTGATGATTTGATGACCAGCAAAAAAAGAAAATGGAGCTTTTAAATGATAAGAGCCAAAGAAATGTGCAGAGCTACGTTTGTTCACGTCGTAAGATGATTCAGCAAACAGCAGAACAAGCAGAGGGTTTCAAAAAGGGAAAGTTCTAGTTAACATAATGATGTATAAAACATAAGATGGTGCATTTAGGTGCACATGGGCATGAATGAGTCATTTCTTTTTTTCCCCAAAAAAAGCTTTTTATCACAGTATTGATTTGTTCTTACACCTTTGTATCTGCAAAAACACTAATTAACCAAAGATAAGTCGAGGCCAAGCTGGAAAATAAAACTGGAAGTGTGGCAGGTGATGGAGGAGGTGTTGCATCACTCAAAGAGGATATTCAGCTGCTTTCTGAACCATATAACAGCCAGCCTAGTTTCAAGTGTTATTACTCACTGGATAAAACCAGGCACACGCTTTTTTAAAAACAGAGATAATGAAACCAAAGTTACTATGTTACTATAGTTACTATATCAAATTAAACATTTGCATATGAAGGACAAAATAAATCTGTTAAAGAAATGGCTGGAGATCAAATCTTCACCATCTAGTCTTATAAAAGAGTGTTATTTTTACACTAAAGGACACCAACATTCAATTAAATCCAAGCTTTTATTGGAGTATGTTAGATTTTGCAAACTCAATGTGAAAAGGGCTTTTTTTTTAAGTTTAAGCTGCACAATAAGCTACCCTTCTTTAATTTTTTAATATTTGACATTTTCTGTTACATGTGACAATTGACAATTATCCTCCCTGTGTAATTTGATTAATAATATATTTAATTTGTCCATCCAGTCAGCTCCATTCACATTAAGAACATTTTGTCTGCTTAGATCACCCCAGACTCAAAGATGAGATGAGACTCGCCCCTCCCCTTCTCCTTTCTGTTTTTGTTGCACTGCATAATCTATGAAAGAGCCCCTTAACCCATGTGTATTGATGTTTGTTGAATAATTAGCATTTTGAATTGGAAATGAAGCACACATTTACACGCTGTGGCACACGTTGTACAATGGAGGTTGAATAATATGGAAAGCGAGGGGCAGTTTTCATCATTTTGGTCAGGGTTCAGGATGCATTCAGAATAACCACGGCTCCTCCACATGGTCCTCCACACACACATGCGCACACGCACACGCACACAAGGCCATTTTTCCTTGAACAGTCATTTGAACATTATTTCAGTCACACATGAAATTCCATTTTTAGAGAACAATTTCCTTCACATGAGGAGAGAAGCTATAATCAGTGTCTTTTATCTCAGTGGAATGATTGAAACATTTACTGTGAAGCACACAGTTTCCAGCACTGGTCACATCTTGTATCATTTGTTCTCACCGCCACATAGATCAGCTGAAAGACGGATCTTTCTACTTAGTTCTTGGCTGTTGTGTGTTGTAACTAAACTTATACCTGTATTTGATTTGAATATCCACATTGATATTACAAGTGTCTCCATGTCCTCAAGTTATCAGACATTAAACTTAGTATTACTTAGTATTTTCCCATCTTTTTGTCTGTAAGTGACTAATGGGGACAACTTTTTTTTTTTTTTTTTTTTTTTAAATTGGCCCAGTATTGAGTGAGAGTGCTTCAGCCATCAGTCATCAAACAGGCTGCAATGTAATCTGACGGGGCGATAGCACCCTGTCAATGTACGTCCAATAAAAGTGCTTGTTTTTGCAACTGGCTCAGATTATTATAAGTGTCAACACTGAATGAAACTCAGCATACAAAGAAATAATAACAATTTTCTTTATCTGATGAATTATTATATTGCCATCTCTTATTTAATTAATGAGGTGGTGTTTATTGCGGCTTCTATACTGTTCAGAATTGTTTAGGATACTTAAAGTTATTAGAGAGACATTCTTTATAATAATCAGACTTGGCATTGTGGGTCATGGACTTGGGAGATATTTCTTAGTTTCCTGTATGTTTCCCAATCAGCATTGCTTGATGAAATTTAGCCCAGCCAACATCCCTCTGCCTGAACAGACTTACAAGTTCTGCACTAATCCAGTTGAGGCGTCTTCCCTTGTGCCTTTGAGATTTTCCAGGGAGCGTGTCTGTCTACTACTCGAGTGAACTCAGAATGTAAAGAACCTTAGGCATCCTGAGCATTAGTTATTAATTGGCACCTAGATTAGATCATTAATAAATAGGTCTACATTCATTTTCATATGCTGTCTAATTATAATTTATTTTGGTGGTGTTTTCAGAATCTTAATCTTCCAGACACAGTGAATAACTGGTCACTGAAGCAGTCCGACAATACACCAGCTTTAATATATGTCAGGGAATAAAATCCACTCTCCATCTGTGGAAAACATAGCACACAGTTAAAATGTTGGAATGTAGTCGAGTTCTGTAAAACACAGTGCCTGAAATTGAATCAATCTCTTCCCTTAAGCAAAGTGAGTAGTTACCTATCAATCTTTTTAGGTCACAAATTTTAATTTCTTATCCATGACCCTCTGAAATGAGCTGACCTCGCTGTTCTGAAAAACAATATTCATTTTTAGAGCTTCCTGTGTATCTATTTTTCAGCAGATGAGATAGGTTTGGAACAGATGAAGTGATTGCTTTGATGTGGTTGGATGAGCAGCCATTGTCCGAGCCACATTTCATTCCCAACAACACTGACTGCAAAGGCCAGGATGTGAAATGATCTGCCAAAGTTTCAAAGTCCATATGCCAAAGGATTAATTTCCAGATGTATTCACTTTAGTACTTGGAGATCTGTTTTCATTCTTCATACTGGTTGTAATTTTAAACTAACCACGGCACTTGATCCTGCACTTGAGATTGCTTACACCAAATGTGTGAAGGACAACAGTGTGTCCTTGTGTGTTAAGTAAAATATATATAAACTTCTTTTTTTTTACGACTTGGGTTTCAATATTTGTCACTGTAGACATGTTGTCCCCTGTAATTCCACTAGACAAAGCTTTACAAGGACATCTATTGGAGCCAGGAGAAATATACAGGCCAGAGCACTGATTAAAATGGTTCATTGCATTGAGAAACTAGTTCATGTTTAAACCTGCACGATGGACTGTGACCTGTTTGAAAGCTGTCACATGGCTTCCTGTGAGTGAAATAGCACCATAAACAATAGCCATGATAGAAATAATGATGCAAAATGTGACCCAAGTTGCAAAAAGAAAATTTAAAGTGTTGTGTTTGTTGTGTTTCCTCAAAAAAGAACTTCTTAACTCATCTTTTCATTTTGTCCTCAGGGGTCACCACTGTCCTAACCATGACCACCCTGAGCATCAGTGCTAGAAACTCCCTTCCTAAGGTGGCCTATGCCACCGCCATGGACTGGTTCATGGCTGTGTGCTATGCCTTTGTCTTCTCTGCCTTGATTGAGTTTGCCACAGTCAACTACTTCACCAAGCGCAGCTGGGCATGGGATGGGAAAAAAGAGGGCATGGAAATAAGGGTGAGTGTTTTTTTTATTTGAAACGGTTTAATATCAAGAAATGAATGGATATCACACGCCTGCACTTTCTATTCGTCACAGCTGACTGACATTAACAAACACAAACACGTCTTCCTAAGAAATTAAATGCAACACATACACACACACACACACACACACACACACACCCACCCTCCCCTTCATCTCTTCTCCTACTTATTCCATTCCAGATTAATTGTTCCTCATCATCACCTTCTCTTTGATAACCTTGGTAAAAAATGCTTCAGATCACTCAGAAAGTCCTCATTTTACACTGGAAGAGCGATGAGAGCAAATTGCACTTTGGAAACACTGATAGAAAGTTCCCTCCTTAAAGCAGCGCAGAGTACTCTATAAAGACTATAAAGAGAGCTTTTATTTATTCATTAACAGCCAAATGGAACAGGGACGGTGGGGCGGAACAGTGAGAGCAGAAACAGAGGTAAACTCCCAGAGACACTGGCCCTGATTTATGACGGCAGCATATGTTCAAGTCTCATCTTAAAGTCAGTGTTGGCTCATTCTGCCCGGGAAAGATGGCTTCCTTGCATCTAGTCTGCACATTAAAAAGGCCCAGTGATTAAAAAGGAGCAAGTGTGTGCATGATTTAAAATGAATCCCCTCAGGCTGACATTTTTATTTTTCAGTGTGAAATCTGATAAATCACAGCTTACAGGTTGGTCAATAGTCTGGGCTGTTTTGTGTGCTGTTTATGAACTTTGAGGACTGCGAGTGAACTTGCATCAGTGTAGGATAGCAGAAATATATGTGGGTACAGAGCATAGATGTATTATAAAAGCTGGATATCGAACCAAAAATGGTGCCTATTCAGTCCAGCAAGAACTGCCCGCTTGTAACATACGCCTAAAAAAGGTTTATAGCTTCCAGGTCTGCTTCCGTGTTGTGCAGCCCACTGATTATGCGCAATGGTGTTTCCCCCGCTGACCCCGCCCATGAGTTCCTGCCCAGCCCACAGACTTTACTCACAGACACTGTGATGACGTCATAGATTTTTTAAATTGCTTTTCTCGGCTCAAGGAAAGTTTTACAAATATAAAACCTCCATGGATCAAAAGTTCATAATAGAAAGAGTCATAACTGATCTTGTTTGCAGTTTGAAGTGTCCTGTCAACAGTTTTACAGTCGTCTCTTTTACAATGGTGGTCTAAGGGGAAAATGCTTTTTGGGCCGCAGGAGTATTTTTTGTTGCAATACCACAAATGACCACTGGGAAAAACTGTCTGCAATGCTGAGCGGTGGAGCTTTATCCAGCTCTTATAATACATCCATGGTACAGAGCATTTCAGCACAAAGTTTTTTGTGCTGGGCTCCATTCAAAGGATTTGTGGTTTTATTTGGAGGGAACCGTCAAATATGGATGCAGACATAACAATTTGCTTTTCTCTCAAGCTGTGATGAAATAACATAAAAAGTCTCATGATAACCTCAGCGCCTGGATTTACCATGATTTCTATGATGTTTTATAGCTGATCACATCAAATGAAGCAGATCAGAGGCATGAGGCGGTATCAGAGCGGACACAGAGAAGCAATAAGGATGATTAAAGCATTTGGTTTTGTGCTGAATGTATAAAATACTCATGTTTCTCTCTAATTCATTTAGCAGTCGCTTCAAATTTGTTGAAGCAGCAATGAAAGGAAGAAATGGTGATTTTCCAATTCCAGTTCGCATTAATGACAGAATCAGGTGTTGATGGCCTGCTGAGATTTGAGTGACTCCAACATATGCCTTCCTTCTGTGGAAAATTATATTTCTATTTGCATTTACTTATACATATATCCATACATTTATGTAATGTTTTGCCCAGATGTTGTTTGAGATCAGTTACCGTAGCAAATGTGCACACGGTGTTGAGAAAATGTCAATGAATAGCTTAGAGTTTGATTTACTGTACAATTTGTAGAACCACATGGGGAGTTTACAGAGTCGCACTGATTACTGACAGCAAGAGAGCAGGCAAACACGCCACTATGTATTTCATACATTGCAGATGTTAGAAACTGAAGTACAAGACTTTTTCTTTATATTAAATTCTTTAGATCTGATCAAAAAAGACAGCACAAAAACACTCTCATAATAAAGGAAACATTAACATGCTAAGGCTAATTACTGCTAATTTTGCTAATTACTAAGTGTAAAGCTAAAATGGGATGAACGGCCATCTGGTTGTTACAATTGTGAGACAGCATGGAAACGGTTTCTCTGTCCTGCTCTCTTCCTTGTCATTTCTAGGTAAATGTTGTTGTTACAGTATGTTGCTGCTAGTACATAAAAAACGCTGGAATACTATCAGCCACAGACACAACATAAAGAGAATCGTATTTCTTCTACTGTGACAGAGTGCCACAAATCTATTTTCTGCCACTAATGTACAAACTGTTTGACACAATCAGTACAGCCTTTCCACTATTTTTTTTTTTTTCCCAGCTTGACATTTGCTGCTCTGAGTGATTGGCAGAAATGAATATTGCTGCCACAGAACTTTTCAGTCGGTGGGGATAATTTGCGACGTTACATTGCAGCAGAATGAAGGGCTTTTTCTTTCTCCCCCCTGCCCCCTTTTGATGCCTCATCTTAATGGCAACAGCCTGGTCTGCGTACTTGGGGGGGCTGTGCTGAGCACGCAGTTGTCATGATAGATAAAAAAGAATGGGGTCACAGAGGGAGACATGGCACTCCCATCACACTCCCCGCCACAATGAGCTACTAGGCAAAGGGATCACACTACAAGTACTTTTTTTCCCCCGTTTTAACATATTTACAATAAAAAAAGACCTACAGGAGGGGAACCTACACAGAAAGGAGAGAAGGTTTAGCTCAGTAAGTCCTTTTGAAAATACCATCCACAGTCATCGGAGGCCAGGATTCAGCCACCACTCTTACTGGAAACAAACAATGACTTAATCGCCCCTAGGCTCCTTCTTTTTTTAGGTCTGAAATGGTGAGCTGCAGACGAGTCAATGTGCGCTAATTTACTTTGGTGGTTATGGAGCTTCTCCCTTTTTGTCGCCTAACATTCTGTTTGACAAGCGATCTACCTAATTAGCTCTCCCCTCGCCAGCTGAAGGTGTGCTTATTACAGAAATTAGCCAGTGGGGAGTTGGGTTGGAAGGAAAGCCTGCATATTCTTGGCTCTCCATGACATATGATTGGACTCTACTGTGTTAGATATTATACGCTGGTTTCATTAGCAGAGGCAGGGGCACTGGCTCATTGTGCAGTGGGTTTTTTTCTGTTGGAGCCATTGAATGATCAGTTTCACATGTATGCCTTGTAATCTTGTGTATCCACACCTGCAGCACAAATTACTACATGTACAGATGTTTTGCCACGATAGTTGGTTAGAAAATGGTGGTGACACAGCCTGTCATCATCATCCCTTGCAGTCACATTAGAACAGGGCACAGCAGGACACTGGTACTCACTTAACTGAACAACAAGGAAGCTGCTACAGCTAGTTGGTAGCAAAAAGAAAACTTAAGACGCTAAGCTACAAATGGGAATTTGGTTCACTGAGGTGGAAAAAAAAAACAATCCTGAGCTGCCATTTCTTGAGGCATCGTGTTCAAAACCTTTTGATGAGAATTCTTTTCTCTGCGCCTTTGTTGTTTGAGCTCGAGGTGTCGCTATGTACGATCATCTGCCTCTTGGAAAGCTTCCTCTTACTGCTGCGACTAGGAACAAACTTTGTAAAATAACAAGATGAAGCGGTTATATCTGACTGACCTTCCCTGTTTTTCTTGCATATTAGCACCATCATCGTGTGATGCAGAGCTTTTATCAGTTCAGTGTTGCAGTATGACGAGTTGATTTTTTCTTTATCTGGTGAAAAGCAGATACATGTTTGATGTGCTTTTTCAGGAATCAAGTCTGAGAGAGACCAAGAAGAAACAAAGATAAGCACAGGAACAAGTGAAAGAGAAGTAGAAGTGTTTGCAGGAACCAGTGTGTGCTTTGATTTGGGATTACAAAGTGTGTTTAACTAACACTCGCTGACAGGTAACCTATAATGCAACCTGCCGTGATGAGATCACACTCTACAACTACTAGATTTCCCAAAAATGTGGAAGTGCAAAACACAAAAAACACCCTCACACACACACGGGGACACAAACAGGGACATAGTGGCTCCCTAAACGTTGTCCACACGCGCTCATACACCCACATGCTCACATACTTGAGGCTATTAAATATGCCAACACCTCATCTCCAATCTTAGACAGGGACAGACTGTCACAAGGTTCGGTTACACGCACACATGCACACAGTGAGCTCCAAACAGCAGGACACAGCGAGGTTCATTTACCCCCAGGATATTTAATCACACTCATAAAGAAATTCTGATGCAACAATTTGCAGAAGTTACAAAGACAAGGTCAATAGATGCATTGTATTCAGGGGTATTTGTGCCTGCAGCTAGCCAAATGACTTTGAATAGTGTGCAAGAATCTTTGGCCGGGAGTAAATTATGTGCTGTGTCACATTAGGTTTATAAAAAAAAAAAAAACTAAAAAAAAAAAAAAAAACATGCACACAGCCCAATGACACATGCAGTTTCCCCGATAATTAGACCATATGAATTACTGCAGAGGACAGCCCAGCTAAGTAGCGACAGAAAATTACTTTGTGTTACTCGTTTGTCAGGTTTCTGGGCATAGAACATCGCTAATGTCAGCGACTGAACACTTTAGATGGCTACGATTAAGGTCATATGACGCATTATTGTAGTGCAGTTCACTTTTCCTGCTGAGCAAGCCACTGCTGTGACAGAAGAGGCCTCGATGTGGAGGAATCGATGTCCTGGGAAAGTATCTGGCTATCCAGGGGGTATCGGTGCTACTCTTCGTCTCTCTGTACTAATTGACTTGAGATGGACCTCTTCAGGCACAGACTTGCCATTTCTCTGTTAAATGCAATCAACTGTCTTGCGAGCGTTGTTGGCTCGTTGTTCTTGTGGAGGAGCTTGAAGGATCATCCTTGCGGAGGAAACGGCTGACCATGTTTCCTCTTCAGTCCTGCAGCCTCCATCACCGTCAACAGCCTGTCTGAAGCTTAACAACAACAACTTAACATCATTGTGACACCTGCTGTTAATATTATTCCACTGTGTGTCACATGTGACATTGAAAAGTGGTCTCCCTGTGAGTTTTATGCATAATGACACGCTGAGCAAACATACAGTACAATCCCCTGCCACATCTAAAAATCATTTTTCTCCCTCCATTCGTGACTGTATGTGAATATTAAAAAGGATGAAGACTAAACAAAACATTCGGTGATGAGCTGCGTGCGGAAAGAGATCCACCATGAAGCATTTTGGAGGGGAAAGAGGGGACATTAGTTATGCTAATTAAAAAGATGGAGTGAAGGAGAAAGGAAGGGAAATTAAATAAAGCTGGAAAAAAGTAGAGCAAAAATTAAAGCCAGGCTCAAAACAAAAGTGAAATCAGGGAGCACTGAAACGAAAAACACTCCATTACATTACACACCAAAACACACACACACACACACACACAGCTTTAGTTTTTCTGCAGATCTTAAAGTGGCCACAGTGGGGATGAATGGTGTGAAGAAAATGACCCCAGTACGGGTTCACACATTGTATGCCACACAGGAAACTGAAACTCTGCCCGGTGATCAATCTTGGTGCCCTACTTGTTCTCTCACATGTACCGTTTGCAGGGCACGGTACTCTTTTAGGCTGACAGGATCCTCAGGTGATGCAAGTTAAGCTACCAGAGTGTACCAATTTAGCAAATAAAACTCTGTCTCCCTGTGCGATTTCAATATGAAAGACAGTAATGATTTCTCTGGTAGCGGGAAGAAGACAGTTTCTCCAGCCAGCTTTATCACATCCAGCCTTTGTCTTGTTTGTTTTATCGTGAGCTGTTTGCCTGAAGAGCCTTGGCTGCTCTCATTGATACAGTTTGTCAGACATGTCTGCAGGCAGCGTTATTTTGCTTTGTTTCTAATCCTGCTCTGTGCTGCTACTGCTACTGCTAGCAGTATCAGACGCCAGTCCAGCCTGGTCCTGCAATGATGCAAAATAAAATTGTTGCCATTTCCACACTTTTATTTTTACGGCCTGATACTTCAAGTCATGAATTTTTATCATGACCTTTTTTTTTTCTGCAGTCCAGATTTGTATGGTGTAGATTTGAATTGACAGTAGTGTAAAATGTTCAAAAAGTACTTCCAGCTAGATACTGATGAATAGAGTATGTACGTTGGGTAATTTCAATATAATTGGTAAACTTTTTTTCTTTTCTACTTTTCTTTTCAGGAACCGTTTCAGGCTAACATGGCCAGGATTAACGATATGGTTAGGCTTTTGTTTTGTTCTTGTGTGTGTCGTGTCTCGTGGTGTTGCTTCTATTTCCTCTTTATGAGTTCAAATGGAAGTATTGTTGAGTCTGGTGCTTCGCTCCTGACAACCTTTACTTTACTGCCTTCTTCCTTTTCAGAGAAGAGAATCGGCGACTCTCTCCAAAAAGGCAAACAACACCTTCAACATTGTTGGAACCACCTACGCCATCAACGTAGCTAAGGACCAAGGTTTAACGACCATTTCCAAGAGTGCCACCGGAGTGTCGGCCAAACACCCTTATCTCCATAAAATGGATGACCCGTACACGGAGGCTAAGAAGTCCTACAACCGTGTCAGCAAAGTGGACAAGATATCACGCATCATTTTCCCAGTTCTTTTCTTCATCTTCAACCTAGGCTACTGGGCCACATATGTCAACAGAAAGCCCGCTATCATGAAGGCAAACAACCTAAACTGAATTTGACCAAATGCTAGGCTTGATCTGGTTTGGTTTGGAGGGTAGACAGGTTTGCAGGAGGCCAAGTCCATAAACATCTTATTGTGTGTTGTGTGTGTGTGTGTGTGTATGTGTATGTATGTGTGTGTATGTGTGTGCGCGCGTGATTTGTGTGTCTGTTTTTTTTCTTAAGAGTTTGATATTTTGCACGTCTGTATAGATGGAAGGCAAATTTTAACACAGTAGATTCACAGTGGACGTTGGAGGGAGCACATTCTCACATCAGACTGTGTGTTTTATTTCTTTTCTCTCCTCCATAGGGCTGAACTATTAGTCGAAATCTTATCGAAATCGCAATATGATTTGTTAAAAAAGGTAAAATGTGTCAAAATAAAATAATAAATTAAATATTGTCGTGCTGCAGAGATGTCCTGGCCTACATATTATATTCTAAAGACTCAAGAAAACATCTTTGTTTATCATGTTTTTCAATGAAAATTAGAATAATGGTGTAAAAATGATCTTTGGCTCTAATATCGCGAATCATATCGCAATATCAGTCAAAGTAATTGCAGTTAGATATTTTTTCAAAATCGTTCAGCCCTACCCCTCCACTTAGCTCTGGCCCTGTTCCCTGTTGTGAGTAACCAAGTGCTCCTTTGCTGTATCTTGATTGCTTGCCGTTTTGTAGAATAGTCAAACTGTGTTTTCATTTTGTTTTGAAATGTTTGCGCTTCGCTTATAATAAGTTAGAGCAAGCATGCATTTGAAATTTCATTGTAGCTCATTAACAATGACAAGGTTTTGACATGTCCATCGAGTTAACGACATGCATGCACGCACGCACACAGAGACACACCGTGATGCATCAGAAAAACGCCAGCGGAGCCGTTCGTTGCTCGCTTTACTGTGCTCTGTTAGCCAGGGGCAGTCTGTATAGTTCCATAGGAAAATCATTAATAATCGTCAGTGTCTGGCCTTCAGCTCAGACCCAATTCAGTATCATCTGGAATTGCTTTCGCATCCCATGGGGGGTTGCCTGTACATTATCTAGTCCAGTGGCTCTCATTGTTTTAGCTGGCTGAGTATGCTCAATGACAGAGAAGCTATGTGCCTTGGTGTATACACACATCGTAAATAAAAAAAAAAAAGGCTCTGACAAACTCACACTCACATCTACAGCACACATATGCACAAAAGGTCTGTGTATATAGATTACAACGCATACTGGTGTCCACGGGCTCCGTACACTGCAGTATGTGGCTGTGCCCCACCCATCCACCCGCGGCCTATGGGCATGGGCACCGAGTGTAAAATTGCCCATTAGTGTGGAAGGTTAACAGACCTCTGCCTGTGAAAAGATGAAGCAAAGAGATTAAAGGATCCAGCGTAGTACACAACAATTATCGTGTGCATTTATGCTTTGGCTCGTGGTGCTGCGTCTCCATGAGCAGAGCAGTCATAACAAACTACCACCATTACCTCAGACTGAAGTCAAATTCTCAATTGCAGTTTATCATAACTTTTCCATGGAAATGCACTCAAATAGACCAGACCCTCGTCCTTTCTGTAAGTATGTATACTGTGGGCAGGCACTCTGGTGCCTTTATTTCTTTGTTTTTTTCTGCATCAGTAACTGTAGCTGTTTTGGGCTCTGTTATGATTTTTCTGCATTTCTGCCTTGTCATGAGCTAGATTTTAATTCATGTTGTACTTTTGCCATTTTATACTTGATTGTGTAAATTACATTGGTGTTGATTTGATTGTCTACATATGCAGTACTGTTTGTGTTTTGTAGTCAGCAACAAAAGCCAATATGTCACAGTCACACACTATTTCTAAACGCATTTCAACAATGGAGACTGTATTAAGCAGCATAATGCTGTTGTTTCTGTAAAAGGGAAAACAAATGTATTGATATCTCCAACAATAAAATAAAATCAACTAAATGTAAACTGTTGTAATCACAATGAAGAGCAAACTAAAAGTCAAACTGGATATTTTTCAAGTGATTGTTTCAAAGTTTCAAATCAAATTTGTCTCCAGCTGTGTGAACTGACTCCAATGTTTGTTTTCTGTTTAAGTGACATCTGCGTTTCTGCTATGTGTTGAATTTTTTACATGTTGGTACAAATGTTCTGATGTTCTGTTATGATGAGTAATTTCTGTTGCCTTTTTTTTTTTGCACCAGTTGCACTCTGGATATTCCATTGCATCAACTTAATTATAGACTCTTTGATGACCACTGTACTTAAGACCCCAACATGCAGTCATCTCTTTAAACTGCATCTTCAGTGGTAAGCATAGAAGAATGAGTAAACTGTGTTGTGGCCTCTCTAAAAGGTGTGTTAATGTCACAAACCATGTACAATGTATCAGTCATAGGTTAATGCATGACAATCTGTACACGTGTACAGACAATGGTATTTGTCACACTGAAATAGGGCTTAGTATCAATGTTTCTGTGATTCATCCCAGTTACTCATCAATAATCTACTCGTAATCTCAGCAACATCTGCACAAACGTACTTAAAGTCACATTATTTGTGCATATTTATGTGATGCTAATAATTTAAGGTTGCCACCGAGTTCTGAAAGTGTTTTCACCCTCATTTGATAGTACAAGGATTTTAAGTTTAAGTCGATGTACTAACACACATGGAGATGCAAACAATCCTTGATTTGGTCACCACCTTGGAAAAGATATTCAGGTCACATATCAAAACTAGTAACAGTTATAATCAAAACAAGTGTCAAAAGTGGACCTCAGAGACCTTAGAGGAAATACTGTTATGTGCATATCTCCTGGTGAACCATTTTCATATTCAAACAATAAACACATTATAAACTCAAACACAGAACTGACAGAGATGGGAAATCATGACCCTATAAAACACTGGAGTAGATTTGTGAGGAATGCATGCAATTCTTACATATTAAATTCATAATTGCAAACCAGGTGAAGGTGTCATTGTTTAATAACAATTTTAATATATTTCCACATATTTCTCAACACCAAGGGGAGAAAAAAAAAAAAAAAATCATACTGCCGACACGTATTAGCCTTTTGAATCAAATGAATTTCATGAACTGATCCATCATTCTGACTATTGTTTCTGTGAGAGACTGGGTCTCTTTTTTCAGATTCAATTTCTATCATTTTGTCTCAAACGGATTCATGATACACATCTGCTCAGAGTGTTTAAAGCCTGTTGCTAATTCAGGATGTGATGACACAGAGCGCTAATGTTTACTTATGATTCTTAGCTATGTGATGGAGTACTGTAATACTGTAAGTAAGTAGTTCAAAAAGTGGCAGCCACTGAATATTCAAACTGCACTTATGAAATAACTTGCCCCAAAGACAGCCGTCCTCTGAGTGACACAAGCGTGTTAGTCATGAATATCACCAATATGCCCACTCACCTTTAGAACAGCTGACTGGTAGCTTGTATAATGCCGTAACCAAAGATCCATTCATTCACATTCCTATGGCAATTCCAGATGTTTAGAGCTGTTCAGTAGTGAGTCAAATTTAACCCCATTAACGTTGTGAACCGATTTTAATGAGTAATACATCAATACTCATAATATAAATCATATATCTTAACATGTCAAATTGGCCACATTAGGATAGCAAATGTGCCCCATAGATGTTACATTAACTAAATGGTTTACCAGGAGATTTGAGTTTGTTCTATTTCCTATTATATTTGTGAGGTGACTGTGAATGTTCACTCTACTGTATGTTGACACTTAAGTCTGTGCATCAGATGACCACTTTGACCCACTTTCTCATTGGTGCGAGTTGTTTAAATTCATTTTTCCATTTTTTTTGCTGAGCCCGATATGCAGGATTAGCTTTTTCATGCACATATATCTTGTCTGTTGGTTAGTAGTAAAAAAAAAAAAGGGGGGGGGAAACACTTTCAGAGCTTCATAACCAGAATCTCTGCAGTCTGCAGCTCAACTACAGTAGAATCTCTGTCATCCAAACTGCTCACTGACTGATAAATGAACGGACCTAAATATGCAGTAGTGCAAAAAGGACTCAATACACCCATGTGATTAATTGAGGTTTCCCCCCCCCCAAAGGGTGCATTAGATTCAATTAAAAAATGTAATGAAACAGTATTTTGAAGAATATGCATGTGCAATGGGTATATAAAGGAGATACATTCTGAGAGGTTTTGATCAACAGGACTCTACTGTATTGTTGCCATGTATATTTGGTTATGGTTGTATTATTCATGTGGTAAATCTTTTTCTCACAGGGCCAGAGTTAACTTTCAGCAGAAACATGTCATCCTATAAAATACAGTATATTAAGAGTATATTACTATATGAATATATTTATGCTATTCAGTACAGCATTAAATATTATGTTTTATAAAACATAACCTCTACAGCATTGATGCAAATCTCTTGATGGGTAGAAAGCCGTAGACAAATAGATAAACTGAACAAATTATTAAACTAAGTGGCAACAACTCTAATTGCTCAGAATAGTGTTACCAAGTTGTGAATTTGTAGATATTGTGAAATCAATTCCAATAGTTTTTGTGAATATTGATATGTCACGTCATTTATTTTTACATCGGATAAGTACCGCTGTCTTACATCGAGCTCTGTAACACTACGTGTTATAGTAATTTTAAAGACGTACAGTAGAGATAATATTCATCAAAAGCTACTTACAAGATCAATACCTTGTGTGCACTTTTCAAACCTAACTGTGAATTAGCAGCTGTTTGCAAAGCAGAGTTGTACACACTGTGTTCTCTCTCCAGCAATTTCACTGCATGTCCCTACGCATTGAGAGATCAAAGACTTCCTCCACAAAGACAGCTCCGGGAACATAGTGGACTTTTGTGTTGTTGTTGGGAAGTTGCTCTCTATATGCTCAGTGACTGGACTCTGTATGTTGCCCTCTCTCGTTCATGTGCTTACTGTATGAGATGTAGCAAATGGAAATGGGAATTAAAGAGGACGTTGTATTTTGTCTTGGAGTTACAAGGCCCTTCTTGGTCACATTCAAGCCTCAAGGTGCATATTTTCCGACATGGTGGACTCATCCGACGTTCCTTTAGAGGCTCGTTTGAAAAAAAAAAAAGAATTTCTGTCTTTGTGGTTTTTTCCATCATTGTCTGGGCTGTGCATGCGAGTCGTTTTGTTTGTATTGTTTACACTGTGATTTAGTGGGAAAGAAAAAAAAGGAAAAAAAAAAACAAGCAGTACAGTGTGAGAACATCCTACAATGAACAAAACACAAAGCACAGCCACTTGAAATGTCTCGTAATATTTCTGTAAAATCTTGCATGAAGAATATGCAACTCGCAATATTTAGGACTATTATACATTACGCACAAAACAGGTTAAATAGGCAGACATTTTCATAAGCTCACTATTCAGATATCTAATTCTGCGCCTCAGTATTCATCACGTTTTTCCTATGAAAACAGCTGGTAGTTACACTGAATAAAAGACATTTTGCTTCTGCAGAGCCTGCCATAGAAACATGCTTCAAGGCTCCACTGGTGAACTTTGGCCAGAAGATGCTACCCACAATCCAACCTACAAATCCTCAAAGCCTATCTAAGTCTATCTAAATCTGAGATCTCCAAACCTTAATGGAGCAGACAAAAATCCAAGAACCATAAAAAATAAAAATAAAAAAAAATCTCCTAAAGTCTGTGCAGAGCAGTGAATGACACACAAGGATTTCATTGTGAACATGAGTATTTTGAATAAACAGGGCCGTGCTGCTAACTGCAAACTTTTGAAGGTTACTGTTGCCATCTGGCTCCAGCCCAATCCTGACTGCCCTGTAGGTGCCTTCAACTGCACAGGAACGTTATTATGTTTAAAGCTAAAATGCCTCATTTTTCCTCAGCATGCTGAGGGAAAATTGGCTCTCTAAAGCTCCCCACATGGACATATAAGGTTGTTTGCTTGCTTGCGCTTGCTATAATAAATGAAACAATCCATTACACATTTAGTGGCTGTTGTTCATACCAGCTCTAGGACCATATAGTGCTTTGTGTCTGTGTGCAGCACTGCTGTTGTGCTCATGCTCCCTGAGCTCAAACTGGGGGAAAAAAGAGACACATTTGAGAATTTTTATCATAGTAAGATGAAAGACCTGTACGCATATATATTTAATCAAGGTAAAAGCTGTATTCTACTGGGGTAACAGCTCTATTTATTCAGAGACAATGTAACATGCAAGACAGAGCAAGAATACTGACACAAATCTTAAATATAAATAACTGAATTATTTTGCTGATGGTATATGATGGTTATTTAGATGTATTCAAAACACAGAGCAATTCCAAAAAGATCATTATTTGGAGTATGAATTATATGAGAGGTAGTGTCACAAAAAATGATGAAAGTTATCCATATATAGTCTGTATACAGTCAAAGAAACTGGACGAAACACCTGAATATAATACCCAAAATTATGTTATCTCCACGTAGGCAGCAACCTGACACACGAGATGCCTGCTTTCATTTTTAAAAGATGCCAAGTTAACAGTTGTGTCATACATGCATGGAAAAAAAGTGCAATGCAATTGTTAAAATGTGTAATTTGTACTAACCATACAAACTAACTGTACAGACGGCCTCAGTGATGACAGTAAGTCAATGGAAGCTAACACTGTTCACGCAAATAGGGCTAACGTGCTTCTCTCTGTGACCTGAAGTTAAGTTGTGTGAAGAAAGTGAATTCATAGTGCTAACACTGGCCCTTCTCCTTGATGTGAAAAACAGGATGTTGCAGGAACGGAAGAAGTTGCTTTCTGATCCCCGCTGACTTGGTAATCCTGTCAGACAAAAACATGTTTCCCTTTTTGTTTTTAACCTTTGTTTAACAGTTGTTTAAAAAGAAAAAAAAAAAAAAAAGAAGTGTCCATCTTTCTATAACTGAAGTTAATTTGTGGGGCTACTGACAAACTGTTTCCATCCTTTTGTCCAGGAATTGCTGTTCTTTACAGTGAATAAAGATAAAGTGCTTTCATGTGTCTGTTAGTGTGACTGAGTGTTTGGTAAAATGCACTGCTGATTTCAGTTAATGAAAAACATCACAGAGAATACTGCAGGCCAGAGACACGTCCAGCAATAGTCTGGTCCGCCAAAAGCTTCTCGGGGGAGTCTTCAATCTCAAAGACGTGTAGTTGTGCACAAGGGATAACACCATTACGCTGCAGCTAGCTACGGGGCACTTGAGATGTAGTTCAAAAAAAAAAAAAAGGTGTAGAGACGCATCTTAACATTTCAGTCAGCCAATTCACATGGAACGGATTCATATGAATGCAGAATGTACACGAGTTGGTCACGTAGGCCCTGGCCTTGTTGTCCCTGCACCCAGTTCAGCACAGCAGAAATAGCGGGATGACAATAAACTCTACCACTCCAAAACCACATTATACAACCTGATGCCACATAATGTAGAATGCAGTGAGTGAAGGAGCTGACATCTGGCCACTGCCTAACAAAGCGCCTCCACACATTGCAGGGAAAAAGCTTTCTATTCAACTGAGATGGAAATATCTAAACCCAGATGTCCACCTGATATGCTGCACCAGGCAAAGGCATGTCATATATGCAGCTGGTAATTATTAAAAGATCCCTCCAGATATGTTTTAAAAGATATAAAAATACTCTGCTTTGAATAGTAATTTGTGCATAATGTTTTTCCCCACACAAAATAAGTCCAACTACCTTGTTAAAATCCTTAAAATGAAATCTACTCATCGTTCTTTATTGGAAAATCCACAATCTGTGAATCAAGTGTTTGTGCACTGGAGGCTTCAAGTTTCTTCACCACTCTTGTGTAAGCTACATACTGGACCAGGACTGGCTCCAGACTGGTTGTGTCATAAATCATACCTGTAGGTACGCACGTTTAACTGAGATTTAAAAGTGAGCACAGAGAAACCTTCCCTCTTCAGCAGATGAACGTGAAAACAGCTTTATAGCACCAGACTCTGTACATACACAACCGCCGTGTCAAACGTTTAGACACACTTTCTCGTCCGAGGCAACGGAAGGAAAGTGTGTCCAAACTTTTGACTCGTACTGTACATCATTCTGCACATTAAAGCTCAAACATCACAATGAAGGAGCTAGAGATGTGAAAAATAATTCAGAACATTTATATCTGTGTATTTATTTGTTTGTTGTTTTACAGAGTTAGGAAAGCAATGTTTAAATCAAGCCTGATATTGCCTCACAAATAAAAGAATGATCCCAGTCTCTTCCACACAGTGAGGTAAATTATACAGCTTATTAATTCATACTGGTACAAAGCCCAGCTATCAGTATCAGGACTGGAAAAGTCAAATCAGTGCATCCCTAGAAGTAACAGAAAGCAAAACTCATTTTTGAGTGGAGGGAGACACTATTAACTAAAGCACATAAACTCAGAAAAATTCATGGCTTGAAGCAGAAAATATCTACTTATGTAATGTTATGCCGTGTTGTTAAGCAGCAGATGACCTTAAGTACAGTACAGTGCATACGACTTTAATTAAACCATTACTTTGGGCAGAAATGTTTCTCTAATGCTGAGATAAATATTACACAGTATTTAAAAAAAAATCTGAATTACTTTACATTATGCAATACTTTTGCATTCCTCGTAATGTACTACTGTTATAATACAATGCCAGTTTGGGATAACACTCTGCAGATCCTACAGGACCGAAAAGGTTACGTGCGCTTCACATTTTGCTTTTATTGCTGGTTCCTTTCATAAGGTCTGACAATATAAAAGCCACTGACTGTGTCCACAGCTGTAGCTGGCTATTTGTGGTAGTGAGGTGAGTTATGGTTGAAGCTGTGGCTCGACCTGTGACTGTGGATGTGATGGCTAGGGTAACAGAATGCAGCTGTGGCTGTTTACATTGCTATCGCAGTGGATATGGCCATAGCAGTAGGTGTAATGCGACTATTCTTCACAGCTCCCATGACATTAGCTGAGAAAGCATCATAGAGCCAGATATGAACCCTGTATTTCAGATGTGTTGCCAGTATGCACCACAGGAGTTCAGGGATAGCTTCACTATAAGCACAGCCATGTCAATTCACTACACACATACACACTCCCAGGAAGTAATTAGTGTTACCCCCATTAATGTCACAGCCATGGTAACCATAACAACCAAAGCCACAGCCATATGACTTTGGCTATTATGTGACAGTGACAAAGCTATTGCCATCCTCTGGCCTCGGTCAGTTAAAAGTACACAAGTATGTGGAGAAAATGTGAATGTGCCACATATCTTGTGTGTCACAAAAACCTTTAGTTTCCAATGAAGCCAATATTACAGGAAAATAATTATGTGAGAGAAGCGCCAGACAACAGTCACATTTACACCCTGAAAGCAAACAGGCTTACAATATTACTCTCTATTAGACAGCCCAAAACAACAACAACAAGCTGAGAAGAAAGATGTCATAATTAAGCTCATAACACAGCTCATGAGTCATGCTGGGGTCAAAAATGAGTTACTCAACTCACTACAAAAGGAAAGAAAAAAAAACACAGCAAGAAATTAATTCATACTTAAAACCAAGACAAATACAGCACCCAGGTAGATTCAGGTAAATTAGATGAAAGCAGCATAAAGAGCACAAATTAGGAGCTTGCAGAAGCCAAGAAAACAAAACCACAAGCAACTCTGTGGTAAACAGTAAACAACCAGCAGCTTTGGCAGCCATTTTACCAAACACAAACCCAGAGCAGTGAACAGAAAAAATACAGGAGTCAGGACAGCACACGCACCAAACGCAAACTTACCCAGTGTTGAAATGAAGTAGTTATCCTCTGCATCTCGCCAAGACTGAAATATCTGAGTCAAAACTTAACTTCCAGCTTAAAGTTTGTTTGTGAACCTCTGAGCAGAAGCAACACCAGCCAGGCATGGTTACTCCCACAGGGCCGTCCTGAACATGCATCTGCTACAGGTGAGCTAGCAGCAGGTGTTTAGCGTGTTTGCTAATTAGCGAGCAAAATGTGGGGGCGGGCATTAAGAGGTTAAATAGAGCGCGTTTTTTTTTTCTCCCAAAGGGTGCGTTAGATTAATGTCACAGCAAGCGTGGTGTAGAAGCTCAGTTGTCCCCTTGGCACTTATATGTGTACATGTTTAGCCACTAGTACTACACTATGCTCCATACCTTTTTACTCCACTATTTGACTGTTTTGGAAGTCAACAGTGTATGTGTCATTTTCCTAATAGAACCTTTTCACAACAGACATTTTAGCTTATTGAAGCAGGAAAGGCGTTGGTATTAATAATAACATTAATAGTTGCTCCATTCCATTAATTCCATTAATTGTCCTAGTTAGCCATGTCGGTGAGTGAGAATGCACAATACCAGAGTGCTGGAACTGGATCACCTAAATGCAATGCAAGCCATCATAATTGTTATGAATTCCACCTGTGCTTTTCCTGCTTTGACAAGTCAAAATGTCTGCCATGAAAAGGGTGTATAACATTATCTTGAGATTACAAGTTACTTTTCTTGTAATTTGACTAATTTTACCATCACATTTTAGAGCACATCACTGCACCAGCCTCCCTCAAGGTGACTTCATCCTATCCTACCATCCAAGCTATTAAAGTATGTCTCTAAATGTTCAATATTTAATGTTGCTGATATTGTATAGCAGTTTTCACAATCAAGGTTAAACTGTAAATGTTGATAAGACTCCAAGAATCACTGCTGCTAACAGAAGTTCATCTCCAGGCAAATTCAATAAATACATCCAAACTAGGCCAATCAGGGCACTTTGTTCAACCATGTAATTTGACAGTAATACAACATTTATGGATATATGTCACAACTGCCACTACCACATGATTTCAATAAGCAAGCAAAATTTCTTCTGACCATATCAAAAAAAATTCCTGTTAAGTGACTTCGGCCAAAATCTATGACTGTGCTAAATTTGTCCTACTTCTACATACAGTATATATGAAATTGAAACTTTTGAACATGAGAATAAAGAAGTTTTTAATGGATTAGGAGATGTCAAGAGTAGTCAGACAGTTTTGAGATTCTTTGGAAATGCATGTGGAGGTATAACTGAAATGCATCAATGTCAACTGGCATTTAATGAGCCAGTCATCTTTCAACATCCCTCAGCTTCTAAAAGCCTGAACTTTGTGCCCACTGATGTCTCTGACAAGCACATGTAAGGCAGTGTTATTATCTTTAATTGTAGCCATGCAGTGGAGCAAGAGCACTGACTTGCTGTCATCAAGTCTTTGGAGCAGTTTCTCCTCAGTGTCAACCCTGACTGTTACTGTGACAACAGTCTGCTTCTTTCAACCATTGCGGTGAGTTACTAAATGTTCCATCAGAGTGTGAACGTAATCCCATTTGTACATGATCCTTTTCAACAACTTAGTCTGTTCTGGGTCTACTGTCCACGTATAA
Organism: Euthynnus affinis; assembly: GCA_029490765.1. Taxonomy (NCBI): domain Eukaryota; kingdom Metazoa; phylum Chordata; class Actinopteri; order Scombriformes; family Scombridae; genus Euthynnus; species Euthynnus affinis. Next base: position 7,137,336 of record CM055854.1, on the reverse strand, counting down.
TGCCCAGCACGACTTGACATTATTCTTTCAGCAACTTGTCATTTGAACAAGTGAAATAACCTTTTACTTTTCCAAATGCAAACTTATCCAGACAGAAAAATCTGTCTGTGTCTGTAGATGTCTGTGTAAAACACACAGTAAGGTAGCGTTTTGTGTAACACATCAAAAATTATGTATTATTTATTGGCTAATTATTAGCTAATTATTGGTAGTGAAAATAAATAACCATAATAATAGTAATAGAGTAACTATCTAAAACTTATCATTTCTACAACAAGATATACAAAGTGCAAGGACCACAAAATAAAGTCAGGTTTTCTTCTTGTTATTACCAGGTGCCTTGTATGCTTGATTATGTCCTTTTCCATTTTACGACTACTGGAAACCATATAAGTGCTGTGAACTTGCCCACAAATATGTGAGTTGAAACTGAAGCATTAATTTGATTTCTTTTCCTTCAAGGGCCCCTCTATTTTGACACCTCATAATAGGGCTCACCTTATATGCTGAACCAAGGCTCAGCACAGTGGTTTTTACTGAACTGAGATATGGCTGGCCCCGGTGCATGCTGCTTTTTCAGCGATTAGTTCAGGTACTGGAACCCCGCAGGCACATGCTTTGCCTGAAGGGTTTGTCGAGGCAGGCTTTTGTAGCTTTGTTGTTTATTAGGTTGCTTTTTTGTGTCATGTAATAGTGAAAATAATACTTGAATTGTCTCCTTTTATGTCTAGTTTTCTGCTACTCTCATGCTACAAAATACATGATCAAGTAATAAGTGATAAGTGGAATCATGACAATGAAACACTCACAACATGTAAAACTGAATATTATGGAAAGAAAATGAAAGATAAATTGAAGTGCATTAAAGCACCACTCAGTGACAGCTCAAAGTGTGCTGTGCCCTCTAGTGGGCAGGTGGGACAGGTGCACAATGCTTTATCGATTAATTAGGAAGTACTGACTGGATAGTTACCAAATCAAGAAAAGATTTGAACTGTCAGAACCATTGTGTGCTTGCCAGTGTATACTTTTGGTAATCAGTTAGTAGATATAATAGACCTTTTTCACAGCAGACATTTTGACACAGTAGGAAATGCTCTGATGTTACTAATTACATTGACAATGGCTCTGTTCTATTCAAGTGTGCCAATTGCTTTGACAGTGTGTGAGCCAGCACGCACAATAACAGGACCCTGAAACTGAAGCAGCTAAATTGAATTCGGCTACCATTCATTTCATTATTTATGCCTGCGCTTTCTTTTCCTTATGTGACATGCCAAATGTCTTCTGTGAAAAAGGCCTATTAAGATTACAATACACGCATCTTCTTGCCTTACATCTGCAGTCCTGTGTTAGTTACGGCAACTAACATTTTATAACCTTAGAATTTATAAGTTAAATGCAGGAATAGAATTAGCAAAAAACGAAGAGAAAAAAAACTCTTCAGGCTGTCTTTGTGGAGAAATTGTAAATTGTGGAGGACACACATTTGCCAAGGTTTTTGTAGGTTCCTACACCTGCCAAATAGATAAAGAGCCATATTTTATTGATTGTACCTTTAACAGCACAGTGAATAGCACTAACATTTTGGCTCAGGGTGACTATGATTTAACCTCAGGGAGCTCAGCCCAGTGATGACAATAAGTACTTTACTCAACACCTTCAATTAATACCCTGAGAGCATTTATTTGGTCTGTGCAAGCCAGACTGAAAAGGTATTTGTTCTGATCTGAATTGTTGACTCATGGGGCATTTTGGTGAGCTCATGTCCTATTGTGATGTTCAGGACTTTTTGACTATGTGAACAGGGACCACTGTCCGCCTATCTTATATGGGAAAACTGCCACATTAATAATTTTTATGTAATGTTTCATTTGTGTTTGTGTGTGTATATGTGTATGTGCGTGCAAGTTTGATGGTTTGTCATTTTATCTGCCCGGAAAGAGACTGCCCCGTAATCTCTGATGATTTCTCAAGCATACAAGAGCAGACTGACTGGTCTAAACATTACGACGAGGCTATTCATCTGCCTCTGAGTTCTGACACGGCATTCTGCTACTGGGACAAGCAAAGGCCCTCGTGGCTTCAGACTGTGGATGACTAACAAATGGTTTTTGGAAATAAATATGTTATGACCCGAAGAAAACTTGACTTGAAGAAAAGTTTTTTTTCCCTCAATGACAAGGAGACACTGGATACACACAGATGCAAATGTGAACAAGTTGTGTATATGAACTTATCATGCTGTGTTATGTTTTGGGGCGAAGATTGTGCATGTGCTTAATCAAATGATTCCTAAATCTTTCTAATGTGGGGAAGGTTGTACTGCCTAGAAAAACTTAAGTATGTGTCATGATGTCAGTTCCATCAAAATAAACATATTTGACACTGAAGTGTCCTTGAACAAGACAAAACGTTACATGGGCAACAATGATTGTTGGTATTATGCCACAGTTGTCATATGTCAGGTTTTCATTCACACATTCCATCCTAACAGTATGGCTGAGTAGTTTCCCCCTTGCTGCACATTGCTTAAAAATCTACCGCTATGCAGCCTTACCTCCAGGAGTTGAATTTTACATTCAGCTTTGGTTATGCCATTGATTAGCGAGTTAAAATGGAATATGTTGGCATGCTTCTGTTGCAGTTAGCACACTTGACAGTCGTGGTACATTAGATTAGCTGTGGAGTGGAAAGCTCATGCCCCGCAGTCAGTATGGGGTATCCTCATGGAGGAAACAACTCGACAGCTGTACTTGTCCTTGGGAACATAACCCAGTGCAAGCAGTAGAAACAGAGAGGCAGAACAGATATTGTGTGAAGGCGATGAGAGAAAATGAAATGCAGCATATTGTAGGTAATAAGAAAATGGACTGGTCCTGAATTTTAATATTTCCCGCTACTTGTATGTCTTATCACAATGGCTGGAGGATTAGATTGCAATAAGATGAATTACATTAACATATATATCTTTCTTCTTTTCCCACACAGGAGACACGTATTGTTCTTTGCGGGTCACTGTTGCGACTGTGGCTCTCTCAGTTCTCTCTGTGGCCTTTTTGTCATACAGATTATCATGTGCTTCAGTGAACTATGCACAATTTTCAGTTTTGATGGTGCCAACCTCTCCAGTTTGGGTTTTATTGTGTGCCTAAAGTCAGCCCACATCACATCTCCTGAGATGATACCCTGACACACTTACCCATTCAACTCCCTTCCTCAAGCCCCTCTACCTCCCCCAGGAGATGCATGGATGAACAAGCTTATTCTCCTTGTGGGGTGTTCCCCATGCATGACTGATGTTTAGATTAATATCCTTGACTGATTCCTGCTTCGCAGTGAACAGAGGAGTAGGCCTATCAGGGCACAGCCGCCTCCTCAGGAGTCCATTGATTTTCACATCATTCTGACAAACATAAAGCCCTTAGACCCACAAAATACTTTATTTGTTGTCCGTTTAGATGCTATCTCCTCAGGCTCAGCTCAGTTGTCCACATCTGCTTTTATAAAATTGGTGTCCTTCGCCTGTTCTAGCACAATCGAGTCTGCTGCCAGCGATGTATTGTTAACCAGATCCACCTAGAGATCAGTTATCAAATGTGAATGATGAAAATACACTTTGACTGCTTCAAATAATTGATTGTTAAATCAAATATACAAATTTTGTCAGATATTGATGTTTTTCATTTGGAGCGTCAATACAGCTTCTTCTGTAGCAGCTCTAATCTTCTTGTGGTCCACACAATAAAATCCAAATGATTAAATCAATGTTTAATAAACAAAGTTATAAATACTATAATGAAATAAATGTAAACAAAATCAAAACAATCAAAATCAATATGAACATTTATGTGGTAAAATAATGACTTTCAATGATGTATATATAATGTAAGCTCCAAATGTGGTTTGGTAGCTGCAGTGTTGATTAACTCTTAAGTAATTGTAACATGAAAATGATACTATGACAATGAAATGCTGTTTTGGGATTTTAGTGCACATTAAGCAGCTAAAGAACTAGAACTCTATAAGCAATTGCTCTGTAATTGGTCTGCATTCAAGGAGGTTGGGATTTGCAATGAAGTGGCACTTTTTCAAATATCCTCCAAAAAGCCTCATGTGGAATGAATGCTGAAATCCACACAGGGAGGAAAAATGGTAACATCGCCCCCTGGTGACACTAACAACACTGAGGAAAGGCTTGTCCTTTTGAAAAAGATTAAAAATTTGTATTGCAGTATTAATTCATTTCAAAATAAAAATTCAGTTTGCAAAAATTGTGATATTTTGTGTTTGGTATCAGGTTTCATCCCAAGTCCAGTCAGAAGTGTACGGAACAGCAAAGCACAGACATTATAAACAGTACTGACTAATGTGATACAGGAACTTGTGTATCAGTGTGTGTGTGTGTTTGTGTGTTTGTGTCAGACATAATCCATTTTATATTTGAACATGGGGTTTTGATTCAGTTATGACAACACTGGGCTCATAATTTTTGCAGTTTGGAGTGCTCGAGAGTCAAACCAGCTTTGAATCCTAATGCTTTCGAGTTGACTCAGAGCTTAAAACTGTCATGCAGCTCTGTATGAGCTTAACAACCGACACTTTTTAGAGGGACAATTTGTCTTTATTATGGAAATAAAAAAGCTATCAGCAATCAATGAGCCAACCTAATTATTATTACAGCATTGAAGGAATTTATCAATTATAATTTATTGGGATAAATGGTAAGAAAAAGACTAGGGAGGATCCTGTGCTCAACATGGCAAAATAAATCTACTAAAGGATAAAAAAAATAAAGTAAATTCTAAGACAAGGCTTTTAAGTATGATGAGTATATCATTTCATATGTATTTCCCATTCTAGCACAATCAAACAAATCCCATCCAGTGTTTCTAACATTTTTTGATGCAGTTACACATTTTTCCAGTGTTGACAGTCTCTTAGGGATGCATTTTCTTTAGCTTTTGTTGCAAGTGTGACAAAGACACAGAGACTAAATGTTAGAACTGTATATTCCTTACAGGAGAAGGCTAATGTTGAAAGGTGAAGAGGTGTTGCCCAGAAATATTGTATTGTTCATATTTCTCCATATCAGTGCTTCTCTGCTTCCTGTTTCCTGTCAAAGAAAGTAGCCTTGAAACTATATATATGATACATAAAAAAAAAACTGTAACTGACGCTGTGCTGCTGTTTTCCCTTCCTGTCCAGCTGTTCTTTCTCCATCTTCTCACAGTTAAATTAATTGGCCTCTTAAGGTCCACTAGACCTTAAGGGTCTTGATTTCAAGTTGTTCCTATCTGACAGTTTTGAGGGGTTTTTTTTTGAGGAGCTTCGCATCTCGAGCCAAGGGACCAGCTCATTCTTTATCCCTCAGGATCAAATGCTGGGAGGCCAGTTGATCTTTAGCCCTCTTTCTGCTCCTCTCCACCTCCTGAAGCGAGGCCTGGACTTAAGCCAGCGCTGGCTTTTAAACTGAGTCAGCACATTTCCCCTCATGAGACTAAGAGAAGATACTCTATTACTCTTTTAAGAATGTTGGAAATTGGGTTCATTTTATTTTTCTGGGCAGCAAATGATGGGGAAAGCGTCTGCTGATGAGACAGTTTCCTTATCAAATGTCAACGGGTCTTCTAGTTCCTGAATGGAAGTCTGATTCACCTCAGCAGACTGTTTGGAGTCTATCAGGGTGATTAATGTTACATTATGGCTTTTAATATCCCTTTTCTAATAATAAAACATGATCCCAAAGACTGTGACTGCAGAGGTCAGTTTTGACTGGCCAGATAAAGTTGGCACCCAAACACTGAAATCAATGGTAACGACTCACATGAACCTTGACAGGATAAGATTCCAGTAATTAGTTATAGACAGAAAAAACATCATGTTCACATATAAAAGGATGTTTTCCCTCAAAGGACATAAATAACTGTTTGTACCCGAAGTCTGCATCTATTTTACTGAATAGTAACATAGTACTGCGATTGCACACCTGCTCCTGGGTGTCATTTATTTAAATCATAATAATACATTTAATTTGTACCTCAAGTTTAATTCAAAGTGAACTCAAAGTGCTACAGTATTAATAACATAGAACACACAACATAAAGAAAATAATAATAAAAGTTAAGATGAAAAAGCCTTCCTGAATTGAAAGGTGTTTATTAAAAAGAGACTAGGGTCTGTGCTGCCCTCAGATGGTTAGGAAGGCTGTTCCACAAGCGTGGTGCAGCAGAGCAGAGGGCTCAATCCCCCATGGTGCAGAGCTTAGTACTGGGGGGGGCCCAGAGGAGATGGCTGCTGGCAGATCTGAGGGTACAGGTGGAGGTTTGTGGTATGATCAGGAATATTTAAGCTATTTGTATCAGTTATATATTAATGAACTCACCTGGTTTCTCTTTGTGAGGCCTTTCTGTGAACTTACAGTGCAACTCTGGGCTTGTCAGGCAATTATGTCACTAAGAACATGGAAAGCTCCTTATATTTATACTTTTTATGCTTTGTGAGACTAGAGACTGAACACACTCTCAAGCTTAGTTTCTCCTCTTTACCACTATTAAAGTGAGTGATATGCTATTTGCTTGCTTTGCGGTTTTGGCCACAATCGCAACATTTCAACACAGTGTCATTTACACTCAGAATGCTGGATGCTTTCAAGCAGGCCCTGAATTACACTGAGTGCTACATGCACACACATCGTCACACTAATGGAAATATGTCAGCTTGTGGTTATTTTAAAAAACCGAGCATCGGGCAACCAAAGCAGGTGCTGTGGGAGAAACATTAGATGCAACCCAAATTTTCTCACTTCTCTTTTCTCTTCCCACAAGAGTCTGTGTCAGTCCAGTCCCTGCGGCCTCATTCAATCCACTCCATCTCCCCTTGCGTGTTTGTGAAAAAGTATTTGCCATATTGAAGTGCATTCCAAACCAATTAGTGTGGAGAGTGCCTACGTCATTTCCCTCTACTACGATGGAAATCCAGTGCCAAACGGGCATGCAGGAAAGCAGCTTACAAGTGAGTTCTCTGTGGACCTCTTTATTGGCAAGTATTTTGTAATTCACATCAATCAGACTTTGCTGCCTTTTCCCTACTTAATGAAGTGATTTCAAAGGGAAATATTTGGGTCCCATCATAATCCTAACTAAAATAGCTCTCAAGTCAAACCTTCCTATTGCTGCGGTCTTTGATCAGCTCTGTTCATAGTTTTAAGAGGATACATGTGCTGTGATAAGATTTTATGTGTCATTTGTAGGGGAAGTTGATAAGACAAAACAATTAAAAACAACTAGATGAATGATGGATCTATTGATAGTCATGGTGATGGCTGATTTCCTCCAGCTGGTGTCCCACAGTTACCAGTTCTTTACCTCTCAGTCAGTAAGGAGCACTCTTCAGTTGAAGTGATGCCATGCAATGAAATGCTGGTGGGTATCTTCTGTGTTTATGGGAAGCATTCAGCTGATACATGGGCTTAAAAGTGTAAAATCTGGCCTGATGGCAGTGCTTGAGGAAAGGTCAAAGGGTCACCAAAATTAAAAGGTTTCTCGCTCTTCAAATGCTGAATATGTAAATTATATGGTTTTAGTTGCCACATTGACACCTACTAGAATGCTAAGAGAACTGTATCCTTACTCTGTGGTGGCAACATAGAGAAATAAATATTTCACTGAAAAAAGTGTAACTGGCTTACAACTTTTTCATTCAGTGATTCATACATTTTATAGGCTAAATCAAGGGTAGCTAAGAACCCCATAGCATAGAATTAAATAACTTTACCATAGATTTACCTCATTGAGAAGGAAACCCACAATCAAAATAATTAATAGGCAACTTCTCATGACTCCCATTGTGTGATAAAAATTAAAGTAATACTCATTTGGTTGAGGAACCCCTCACACATTCTGCAATTTATTAATCGATCGGAAGCATCTAACATTCCTGATTTTTATTAAACGCACCATCCTTAACATCACGTGTGTTATGTCCTTGCTTTTTCCGGTTTTTATTCCCATGGTTTTGACTTTCAGGCATTGTTCAACCTGTGCTAGAGTGAAAAAGAAATCTGATTTCCTAACATGAAGTTACATTTAAACACCCGACATAAGTCATTAACACCATTTGCGAACAAGCAACATCGCTGGACTAACTATACTCCCGTGTTTCCGAATTGAGATATATACATCCATGGCTTAATTGTATATTCGACTTCCATAACTCTATATTAATGTGTGAAACACTATATAGTTGTTGTGCATTGTCAGTAGCGAGTAATTAGTTATAGATTACTCAGCAAGCAGTAACAATTCGACATTTAATTATAGTTTATATTTATTAGTGTAGCCTTTTACACACACGCGGCCATTCTCCCACTTAAACTAAGGGCCATGAATGCAACACCTACGCTGAGAACCAATTAGATTTGTGCTCAGCCTGAGAGGCTAAACTCAGGGAGAAAAACGTTTCAAAGCACCTTTTCGGCAAGGTAGGCTCTGTAGCTAAGCTGTAGCTAACTCACGCTAAAGTCAACCTCCAGCAAACTGCAGCAGACAGCTTGATGTGACTCAGAGCGCGCAGTCGACATGCCTGCTCGCTTCGTATGATACAGACTGTCCACGTTAAGAAGGCTGGTCGCTGTCGTGTGAGAGGCGTGGAAGAGGAGAGAGGCTCGCCACTGCCCGCCAGCAGCAGCAGCAGCAGCTCCGGGTAGTCTACAGCTGCATCCTGCTGCTAGCTGAAGTTCCTCATCCGTCTGTGGAGGAGGAGGTTTGGAGATTTAGCTCAGCTGGAAACACACCGAGGCGGGTGGATACATGTCTGCCTCTCAGCCACGACACGAGCTAAGAAAGGGAAATCTTGCAGTTCATGTTTCGCCAAGAAGTCAGTGTTACGTCTTTTATTCCATCTTGTTCGTATCTTTTCCAACACGAGAAGAGGAATATGTCCAGATATAACATATACAGCCTGTTAGACTGGGTCTATGGTGGGGTGGACCCGAAGTTTGAAGGCAACGGGGGGCCCGAGTGTGCCGCCTTCATCGCGCCTCAGCAGCGCATCAGTGAAAGTCTGGTCATCGTCGTCATCTCCATAGTGGAGATCTTCGTGGCGCTGAGGAAAATAAACATCTCCAAAGAGCTCAAAGTGGTGGGAAAAGACTGTGTAAGAGTAAAGGAAGATAGTCTGGGCAAGAACCTGTTGCTGGTTGCCCTTTGCATGACTTTTGGTGTGGAGGTTGGGTTCAAATTCGCGACCAAGACTGTGATATATCTGCTGAACCCATGCCATGTGATGACCATGGTTCAGGTAAGCATGTTCCTGCTATGTATATGGTAACTTTACGTTTATTTACGTGCTGGAGACACATTTTTCTCTGTTTCTTGGCGGTTTTATGGTCTGTATTGTGACATGTTAGTTGACTTTGATGCTACTTTGACTTGCAGGACGTCTTGTCCCCACCCATCTACAGTATAGTGAAACACATTGGGTGGTGTTTTCCAGTCAGTGTTATCTAAGTACTTGTTGCTTCCCTGAGATACATATCAACATGCTATTCATTACAGCTCCTCTGAAGTGGAAACTACAAATCTTTATGTGGCAAACATACTAGTTATGTTGTTGTTTTGTGCTATATATTGTATTTAAAGTTTTCTCTACTTTTATATGGGGTGTTTAGCATTGTTTAGTTAGCCTCCAATCAAGATCTGCTAGCAATAATGAGACAAGGGAAAAGAATAATACATTTCAATTACATAGCTCTTTAGAGGGTACTCAAAAATAAGACAACAGTAAAATAGTAGAGCAATACTAATCACAGCCAGCAATTATAATCAGAAAAAGAGCAAGCACAACTTAATAACATGAAAGTTTAGGGTCTTGTTTATAATGTTTAGGAGAGGGAGAGAGAGAGAGAGAGAGAGAGAGAGCTGCTGTGAAATAAGACCAGTTGTCTCAAGTTCAGCCTTTGAGCTATGCAGCAACAGCTGGGCGTCATCTGATTTAAACTCGTGGGGATTGTTTATGACTAAGCTAAGTTTATAACCACACAGGTAGCAGCATGAGAGTTAAGGTGGTGTTTGTAGTGCTTTTATGTCATTGGCAGGTTAGAATCAGAGGGCACAGTCCTCTGATTCAAATGGGTTTAATGCCCGAGGGCCCACTGCTGCCATAACAACATACAGTACCTGCATGTTTTTTCTTTTTTTCTTCCTCACCTCCAGGTTGTCTGACCTTCATGGTACATGATTGCACAGCACAGGGTCACAGTAACAGGTCACTGCCAACTCTCTTTTAATGTGGTTGTCATTAACATGAAATATGGAGAACAAGTGATATTGATGTATTCTAGTTAATTTACATTACAGAGGTAGTGTGACAGCCAGTGGACACTGATGAATAATTCCTTGTGATGAAGAGTTGATGGATGGTAGCAAAATGTCCTTCACGAAATGGTGACGAAGGTTAAGATAACTTATAGCAGGTAGGCTTTACGTCATGCTTGCTGATACTAGAGAGTGATTAGAAGAGGAAATTAAACAAGGAAAACAGGAAGGAAGTAGCAGCGTGTTTTAAAAATACTATTGAAGCAGTTGGTTCAGAGAAAGCACGTCTAGCTTAAAGGAGTTTATTTATCGCGTAGAAGAGGACCAGAGGCTTGCTGGAGCTTGACTGTATGATAGCAGGAAAATATTTGTATGTGTGTTGTTGTATATTCTTGTTTTGTTCAAAGTGATGTTTGTGGGCTCGTGGTGTAGCTGCAGAGAAATTCTCCATGACAGGGCTGGAATTGTTCTGAGGACGTTTCTTTAAGTCTGTTTATATTCACTCCCTTTATAATCTGACTGAGAGTTGGTGGATCAACAGTATATGGGTGTGGTTCCTTTCTTTTTATCTTTTTTTTTTTTAATCTCCTTTAAATCCGATGGAATAATAGTGCAAAGAGTGGCCCGAATGCAGACACACTCACACACCTGTAATTAAAATATCTAGTGGTGGTGGGGGGGGAGAAAAAAAATAATGCTTTGTCATGTCAACAGAGGAGTTCTCACACATATTGAGCATGAGGAGGAGAGAGAGAGATCCCCACTGAGGGTGAAGAGTTTGGGGTTTGATGACTGATGAGTTGATGCTTCACATCTGACAGCGCAGATGTCTGATGTGGTTTCCTTCTCATCAAACAAGAGCGGTCATGTTGCCACACAGGCTTACTGCGCGTTCAACCGATCACTCACTGACTGTCTGTCTGTCTGACTGATCAATTTGCTGTCATGCATTTTCATTTGATGAACACACAAGTCACAAGTTTTTTGTTTTTTTTGTTTTGTTTTTCTCTCTCTCTTGAGTCAGATTGTAGACACCCTGCAGTATGGATGAGATGGACAAAACATAGATTGGGAGGTGCTGGAAAAATACACAGCCACATATATTTTGTTTATTTTTCTTTTGGTCTTCCAGCATTGTGGATGCTGAGGTACAGTACAGAATAGCTAATGGAAACTGAGTGTCTCTGTGGTGTTTAGACTGTGCGGTATCCACATGACTCATCAACTTCAATGTTGTCCCAGGAGATGGGAGTTTCCATTTTAACACACGATGATAGGTAAGAGCTTATCGAGTGAACTTTCTTCCCTTGTAGATTTTTGTCAGGTTGACAGTTGAGGATGAGTCTTGCTCCAGGAAACAATAACTAATCATTTTCAGAACTAGCCTCAGGCCTCTCTGCAGCAGCTTCCAATGGGTTTAATAAGAGTACTGCTTTGATTCACTTTTAAACACACCGTAGCGACGGCTCTTTGTTCCATAAGTTGACATTTTGCCTATAAAATGAAGTGCTACACTGTTAACAAGCTGCGCGCACGAGACGTACATACAGTGTCAGCGTTATCATCAAGTGTAGTAACATTTATCACAGCCAACTAAACAGATTGTTCACCGAGTCGTTTAGATTACGCTGAAAGCACTATACTGTATTACTTTATGACTCCACTTGTAAAAAGGTTGTGAGGCTTATCGGTAATGAGTTCTCTTGTTGTATAAATAGTCCATTGATCTTTTTTTTTTTTCTCTCTGCAGTTTTACTTCTCAGCTTGAAAGGTGATTATACAGTCACAGCTCTGCAAAAAATGACCTAAAATGTTTTTGTTGAATTGAAATTGACTTTTATTCACACTGTGCGAGTGTATATTGTGAAGTCAAATTTATAAAAACAAAGAGTCAACGTTATCCACTTTTTACTGCCACTTTTTCCATCAGTGGTCTCGTAGTATTTTTATGGAGGCTGAGATTGTTTAGTGAGATTTCTTGTTTTGTTAGATTAGTGTCAGTTTGAATGAAAACCCACTTTAATCACCTGTATAATTACAAAATACAGCTCTTCTTTGGTACAATGCTGCGCTTTATTTTTCCTGGTTTTATCATGTCGTTTCCCAGTCAACTGTAAGCAGAACAACATTAGGAAACAGTCTGCTGTTGTCACATAACATCTCCAGATACATTTATGTTCCAGTTGTAAAATTAAACAGGGAGATACAACCATTAAATTTAATTGTGTCTTTAATGTTACAACAACGGCGTCGTGGCTGGTATCTCTGTCATAACTGTGATCATGCATGTGGATATAGTCTGGATCCCACTGCTTTACTGGACCGACAGAAGCTCCAGCTCCAGTGATGACGAAGACTATTGACTGTTAAAATAATGACTTGAGTGTCACACGTGTTTCAGTCAGCATATTTTTTTTAACCCTTTGTTAACTCATCAAGTCACTATCCAGGTAGTTTAAATGACTTTATCAACAACATGCGATAACTGAATCAGATCAGTAGTTTTTGAAAAGTCTCACAAAAACACTACAACAGTATTTAGCCCAGTCTCTCACTTCTCACTCTCTTCAAGAACATGCATATAAAATATACAGTTATATGTGTTACAGTGTATTCAGTCAGAGCAGAGCAGTGTTGCTTATTTGATAGAACAAACGTACATAACATTTACTAAACTGCAAATATGAGTTACCTGTACTTTCAAACATAGTTGTTAGTGGGTCACATTCGTTCAGGATTTGGCAGACTTGACTGTGGCTGCAACTAACAGTTATTTTCATCATCGATTAATCTTTAAGTCTAGAGTATAAAATGTCAAATGTCTTGTTTTGTCAAACCAACGGTCCTCAAGATATTCAGTTCACAGTGATATAAAACTAGATGTTGTTGATTAGTCAATCAACAGATAATGAATCACACACTATCTTGATAGTTGATTAATCATTTTTTAAAGAAAAAAAATCAAACGTTCTCCTGTTCCAGCTTCTTAAATAGGAATATTTTCTGGGCTCTTTAGTCTTCTGTGACAGTAAACTGAATATCTGTGTGTGTTGTGGACAAAACAAGAGATTTTAGGTTGCATTCATTTTGGGCTTTGGGAAACAGTGATTACTGTTTTTCCACCATTTTCAGACATCCTCAAGACCAAATGATAAATTGATTAATCAAGAAAAAAATCCACAGAACCGATAATTAAAATAATCATTAGTTGCAGCCCACCATGAAACAGCAACTCCTCCTAATGGAGAACCTGCAGCCAGACAACATTTGGAGATTTTAAGGTTAAAAATGATCTAAACGATCAATCGAGTATCAAGTAGTTGCAGATTAATTTCCTGTCTGATTTCTAATTAATGCACTAGTCAACTGAAAGTCGCAGCTCTAGACTCGACTTGTTTTGGCAGATTCATCACTGATAACAGTCGAAGCACACAGCAGGAAATGCCTGCTCACACTGAAGGACGGATACACCCACATAATAACAACACAGAATGTAAAGTCAAATATTTTTGCATTTAATTTGACTAAATATTGATAAAATCTCCAAACAGTACATAATGCGAGTCATCTAAATATTCGGAGGACTTGTTGACTTGACAACATTTCTAATGGTACACCATCTTTAATAGTAGATCATCTTTTTAGCTGAGTGCTTGTGTGAAGTGCTACTCTGCATATTTAATAAGCATAGAGTTTCTAAAAGCACAGTGGTTTAGATAAACATGTGATATCTATTTAATGGATGCTCAGGATCTTCTCCTCCGATATATATATATACGGCTCTGGATTATACCTAAGCAGAGTTCCTCACCTATAAATAAAACAAGGATTAATGCTTGTCAGAGACTGAAGTGGCCTTTTGAATCAGATTAACTCAAATTGGCTTTCCCGGACATTTTTTTGGAATGGGCCCAGATTTAGCATAGTCTTGAATGAGCTGGACTGATTAAATAAAGGAATATTTGTCCAGGAGTGTGTCAACAATGACACATGGATGGTTAGGTCCGTTTCAGAGTAGACTAGCAAACATCACCAGTCAGACATTTTCTGTAAAGCCGCTGCTATGCCGGGATTGGCACCAAAGCCAAAACCACTCTTTCCAAAATGGAGAAAGTCAGCAGTAAAATCCTAAATGTCCAGCAAAGTAACCTCACTGACATGTGTAATACACAGGTAGCGAGGAAGGCTCAATCCATCCAATCAGTAAGCTTGACTCTTGAGTTTCAGATCCTACATTCTGGCTCCCAGTTCAGATTTCTCCCTGTAAAAAAGCAACAGATACAGACACTCATTCATTCCCACCCCCATGTCCCTTCTGAACTCAGGCCAGGGGGGTAAATACAAGTGAATGGTGCTGTTCTTTAAAGGTGGTGATGATGATGATGATTGGGAAGGCCCAACCTGGGACCGCTGTTGTTTACCCTGAGTCCGCAACATTCAGTTCCCCCTCCCCAAACCCAAACACACACCCCGCCCCACCTATTGACAGAAGCTACTTGTTCAGTAATTTGCATGAAATCCATTTCTGAGTCTATTTGTTTATGTATAGTGAAAATGCAGGAGGGATGATGTCAGACTTGCATTATTGTCATAAACAGTAAAGTGTGTACGTACTTCTCTAAAAAAAAGTGTCCATAAACAACTGTTTTCCATTAGCAAAATATGTTTTGGGTGAAACATAATGTCTTAATTCCACTTTAACAACTTCTCCTATAATGGTCATATTGAGAATATCAGCAAAACGTTTTCTATCAACTCAGTGAGAGAGTTGTGTGTAATTGGTTTGATGTCAGACAGGAGACAAAGAAACCAAGTGACAACGTTTTACCGCAGGCATCATAATCCCAGACAGAGTGTTCAACGATGACTGACATGTGAATTTGGAATCACAACTATCAGCTTTGACAAGCAATTTATATTCATAAGATAACCATTTCATGTATTGCAATATTACTTGGAAATGAATATGAACATTAAAGATACATCTATACTTTGATAGGTAGAAGAGAAAAGTCATTAAAGATGTTTGATGAAAACATTTAAGTGTGTACATATTTAAAAGTTCAGGATTTCTGTTTAAAGTTTTTTGGGTTTTTTTGTTTTTTTTAATAGATGATTTCCACAAAAATTGACTTTGTGCTAGAAATAAACTTCCTCTGTGTTGTGTTCTCACTAGTGCATGTTGATATGAGTTGATAAGTGTGCAACAGATCACTCCTGAAGACAGATTCAAGTCGCTTGTTGTCTTGTAATTCTGTTTCCAGGTTTTGGCTTCTAGGCAAAAAAACTCTTTCTTGTATCAGACGGTGTTATGAACCAATCTATGTGTGCAGTTTCCCACAGGTGCCAGTAGGGTCATCACTTAGTGTAGATGAGATGTATAACTGCTATTATAAACCCTGACTTTGTCTGGGAGCTTGTAACTTAAATCCTTATTCAACAATAAAAGCAGTATATTAATCTGAATGTTTTTGACAGAGGAAATGAGGCTATTAGAACCCAATTTAAAACATCAGCAGCCTACACTTGCCGCTGTTAACATATAGACTACTTTGATAAATCATTAGTGAATTTATGTTGGACTCATAAGTCTTAACTCTGCATTTTGTTTTTCATTTCTCTTACTTGAAGCGAGCAGCACTTTACAGTCGCCTTTGGGACTTTTCTGTTCAAGGCTCCTGCTCTTATTATAATATTCAAAACTTGTTAAAGCAGTTTGTTCATTTTCTTTACGTACAGCTCTGAGCGCTGTAAGCTCTTGAAGCCTTGGAGCTGCTCCATAATGAGTTTAATGTGATAAAGTGATTTCTCATTCATCTTTCCTCTCTCCTCCACAGATCTTCCTGCTGGCCTGCCCGCCGTGTAAAACGGCAATGGTCGTATTTAGGTGAGTATAATCTGTCTCCTCATGTGGCTTTAGAGTTCAGACCTCCAATGGCTCGACTACATTCAGGGCTGCCCATTTATGATGAGATCATGCTGGATGCTTTTTAGTGCCGCGTCCTCACAGATTCTTACATCAGTTAATCATCCACCCTCCGTTTCAACGCGCCATAGGACGAACCTTTCATGAACGCAACTCTTTAAATGTGCTATTAAATGATTTGGCAGATGGAACCAAAATGAAACACAGGTTTCAACCTCGTGTAAAAGCAGTTGCCTCATTGGTTATTATGACTTGTAGGCATCTACAGAGTAAATTGGGGTTTCACAGTGTTTATATGCCTCAGTGCCTGCGGCGTGACGGCCATGGCTAGAAGCATTATGTGTTCAGGTTGTCCTCTCGTATGTATGAACCACTCTCATGAACACAATATCTCAGGAACGCCTTGAACTCAAGGACGAACTGATTAGATTTTGGTGGTCAAAGGTCAAGCTCATGCTGACCTTATATCCATCCCATCATCATCTGGCACGAACGTCCACTTGGACTCTAGGATGAACTGTGTTGATTGTATAGATCTTCTGTGCTGCCGGGTTGAAGATGTATGTGAAGCATTCGTGTTTTAGAATTTGTAGCTTCTTTGCAGCAACATCCATATCTGAAGCTTCGTCTGCTGTCATGGCTACAACTTAGTGCTCTTTCAGAATCTGATTTTTTGGCCAAACATGTGAACACGTACAGGAGAAATCAGTCAATACCTTCAAAGTCTTCATTGCAAATATATGAGTCTGGCTAACTTGACTGGTTGGCGCAGGCATACAACTGCAGTGGTGGTATTTCTAGTACTGTAATGAATCTGTTGGAGGTTATAGCCTCACCTCCTCAACAACTGCCCTGGTCTGGGCGGTTAATTATTCAGGAGAAATGATTGGGGTTTTTTGCCAGTGGGAACACGAAGTGGGATTTGCTCTGAAATAAATACAAACAGGGTCACTTCCTTTTACCATAGCCTGTAGAAATCACACAGTAAACCAACACTGTAGCTGTTTCTTGCCTGAAATTACCATAATGTATCGTACTAATGAGTTTTAGAAACTTTATGAAATATATTCTAACAAGTCTCTCATATTTAAAAACAAATACTTAATAAATTAAAAATAAGGCAAAAATATCTTTCCCTGGTATTTATCCATCAGAGCAAGATGTTCTTTCACATAATAGACTAGCTTATATAATACTGTATCATGTTGTCATGGATATTTCCAACGAGAAGTTATTTTATTTATTTTATTAATTTATGTGTCAAGTGCATAAAGATTAGATGTTGAGCTGTTTGCACAAGGTGTAAGTTAGCCTAGTTAGCTCATAACTGAAGTATTTACTAAGTGCATATTGACACATTACTAATTAAAACCGGTTGCACCACACAAACTAGTTCTTACGTAGAATGTAAATTAACTTAGAGCTGAGTACATATTTACACTTATTAACTGTCAGGTGGAACTGTTTCGTTAGCCAACGTTGGTTGCGTCCTATTGGACGGATGTTTCTAGCAACAGATTACTGACGAGAAACATTACTTAAGTGTTTACTAGAGAAGATATTTCTCAGATTTTAATGGTTCAACCTGATTTAGTAAATCACCCATTTTCAATCTAGCTCTAGTAGGCACTAAAAACTTAGGACACAACTTTGCACACAAACTTACTGATGAGACAGCAACTCAGTCTTGGTTCAGGAGGCTGCCAGTTGTAGTCTGTGTAAACATGGCATTTTACATCACCTGGCAACGCTAAGGTCAAGTGGTACTACTGCCAACGACCAGAAAGGAGGACAAAAGGTTTTCAGAACCCTGTTTTTTTTTGTTTTTTTGTGATCTGACGAAGTTCAATGGAAAACTGAAAATTTGACTGACTGTCACTTTGCCATTTGAGTTTATAATCTCTGCCTCCTTATCATGCAGAGATGCAGCTCCAGCTCCAGTATAATCTCGTATCAGAGATTCAGTATTGATCGGACAGTCCTATCACAGAGTAGCATTCGCACATACCAAACCTTCATCTCACTTCAAAACTTATTTTCAAACTTATTCAATCAAATGAGAAATATTTCCGGGCAAAGGTTGCTAATTGTCAATTAATGTGTTGAATTTAAATTCAAATTCTAATGAAGCAGATTGTTTGTTTTTTTTCCCCAAAAAGACCCCCGGAGTGACAGCTGGGCTCATTTGAACTGACATTCCTATAGCACTGCTGTTTTCCCAGTGACCTTGGCTGTCACAACAGTTATTTTGGTTCATTTGACAAAAAGATCAGTCAGAAGAGATGGATGTCTGCTCACACTTTGACACATAAGCTCTTGGGTTTTTTATACACGGTGATTCTTCGAATAATTGTTGGTTGAAAGAAACATTTATTCTCATGTTGGATGTGCAGCCCTGCAAGTGAACTGAACAAGCACGACACTCCCTCTCTGCAGGAGCACACAGGCTGTATGTGTGTGTACTGGATGGTGAGTGAGATGAAAGCCGCTGACTGCGCTAACTGAAGGCTGCCAAATGTCCAAATCATACTAATTATGAATGAATAGCTAGAATGACTGATTTGTCAGAATCATGGCAACAATTTTGTGTGCTTTCTTAATGCATCATAAAAATGTCAAGTCTCTACCACACACACACACACACACACACACACACACACACACACACACACACACACACACACAGAGTACAAGGTTATAATTGCCTGAGCCAGCAGTCACCTGACTTGTCATGATCAACACTCCCATAAGGAAGTGACCCTGACAACGAATGAGACAGCTGCTTCTAACAGCATCAGGGACAATTCTGATTGGATTTCAGCAACATATAACACAATCTGCACTGTCCTCCACCTGCTCCTATGTGCTTATATCCATACTAATCAATTCAAACTAATATGTTAGAAATGCAATGATGTGGTTGTTCAAATGTTTCTCTCTGGCAGATGTGGTGGTGGAGGAGGCGAGGTTTGATGCGGCCGTATTGTAGAAACATTCACGGATGCCGATTTGAATATGTAAAATATTTTTATTATTGGCTTATTTGGCTTTATTTTTTTCCCCTGTGTGTTTTCAGGCTGCAGGTCCATATGTTGAACGGTGCACTGCTGGCTTTAATGTTTCCTGTAGTCAACACTAGACTGGTAAGTAACCAAGACTGTCAAAGAATCCTCAACAAAGCCTTGATCTTATTCACAGCTCATTCTGCTCTCATCCTGTGAGCTCCTGCTCTGTCTGCAAGGTTTACAAGTCTTTGTTCGTTTTCCATAAATTTTATATATTTTTTTTTGTGACAGCTCAACAAGAGAGCAGCATTTATCCCATAGCTTTCATAGGTTAAAGAGTACTACGATGTGACATTTTATCACCGTCTTGTCAAAAAAAGTGATGTTTCAATGAATAGAGCCTGAAACTGAAGAATAAATTCCAGCAAGATCAGCAGAAGACACATATGTTGGACACAAGCGGCAAATCAGCAGCTTTCGCTGATCGCTGCAGTCTTCAGATGGATTGGTGCTAATGCAGTAACTTTAAATTCAATTTGGGCAAATGAAATCAAGTTTTAACAGTTCGATCTCTGGAAATCGTCCAATTCTAACATGATCCCTGTGAAGATCAAATGTTCCTGTCACATAACATTCTTACCAAAGAAAAGCCACGTAACTCTATTTCCTTATTAGATAGAGAACTTGTTACCTTGAACAATGAAAGTAAGCTTTCACAGAGCAGTTGAGGTGCATCTGTTATTGGGTTTCTAAGTAGTTTTCATAGCAGATATTCAATTCTGAGGACTGAACACTAATATTAACTTTAACTATTTTAAATGGAATCAACTGAAGAGGCGATTTACATCAGATCCTGTTGAATCTTCTTGTAAAAACATTCAATTATGCATTAGGTGTATTAAAAATGAACACAGGCTACACACACATTTACAGAGAATAGTTTTAGCATTTTATCAATAAACTCCTCTCTGTACTGCTTGTGGACAAATAAATTCTAAAGTTACCATTTCAGTTATGAAAAGTTATGGTTATTAACTGTAGTGAGTAATTTTACATTAAATCAGAGATGTTTTTCCTGACTTTACCTCAAATGTTTCTTGCATTGGAGCATCTGTCTCAAGCTGCATTTGTGTAGCAAAGAACTGAAATGGTTAATTCTCTCCCCAGCTGCCGTTTGAGAAGGAGATCTACTACATCCAGCACTCCATGCTGTACCTGGTGCCTCTTTACCTTTTCAGGAAAGGAGGTAGGTGTTGATCTTCAGTAATTATAATCAGCTGTGTTGTTTCCATTCACTGACGCCCACAATGAAAAACCTTTTTACTGGCTAACCGAGCACGGCTTTAAACGCTAGGATGTCTTTTTATCCATAAATCTTGACATTTGAGTAGAGTTTTAGTTCACTCAACCGTGGTGGTTGTTGCTGCTCACGTCAGCTACGGTTTATTCTACAAACTTCCGAGGACAAGAGGACACAGTACGATCATTCTGCCCGCTGTCAGCAGCAGCTCAGCTTCAACACAACTACCTGACTGTACTGTAACAAAATAATCTCAACTCAAAGCTCCACTAACACTTTTTTTTTTCTCTCCTCACAAAATATGACCAACAGACCAACATTTATCTTCCAAAAAGAATTCTATCATATACCAAAATGCTACAGAGACATTAGAGCCTGCTGTAAATATTAACTTAACACTGACATATTAACACAGCTTCATCTCTACCATCGCTGCCAGTTGGTGCAAAATGCATTCTAGGATACTTGACTTCAGCCGACCAATGGTGTTAATTCATCACTAAGTTGGTGATAGACATTTACGTTTATAGAGTTAGCACCACTATTGCAGTCCAGCCAAAAAAAAAAAAAAAAATTTGCTCACTTAACCTTCAGATATGACCAACAGCTGCCCACGCTCTGCAGCTGCATCATTATCATGCATAATGTATTTCACCTTCTGGTATAAAGTAATGCAAAACATCTGGACGGGGTAACAACATGAACATTTGCTTCCTTTTAATAAGACTGGGTCAAAACCTAGTATATGGCTGGACCGTGTATGCTCAGTGTGTGAAATCGTGGCCAGTTTGTTACAGGGATAGTCAGCGGTAGTGTCTCTAATGTAATTTCCTGGATATAAAATGTTAATGTTCAATTTTCTGTACTGGTCCCAGTAATATTAACTGAAGTAGCATATCACATGACATGATCAAGCTGCGTTTGAGTCAACAAAGAAAAGGTTCTCAATGCAGTTAGAAGAACAAAACTTCCCAGTCACATCTTGGGTTGTTTTGATTTGAAAGAGAACTTATTTTAATTCCGATTATAACTATTCTAATGATCTGTGAACTTCTCCTGCTCATTCACCATCCTGGTATTAGTTCAGTTATAAAAATCCAAATGCACCACACAGCGTCTCTAGAACCACAGTTATAGGGCTGGTCCATGGCTGATCCGGCCAAAAAGTATATTTATTTGGTAGAAGTCAGGTACATGTCAGATAATTCTCGACGGTGTAGAACAGTAATCAAATCCTCCCAGTAGTGCCTCATTGTTCTTTAGTAACGTAACACTGGAGCCCAACAAAGGGAAATATTCATTGTTCCAGTTAAACCAACATAGTCGTTGCACATTTGAAGCCTTCCCCTGGTGCAACTCTCATGAATGCCAGCAATGAAGAAACAGGAAAAGACACTTTGACACCACATCTTGCTGTTACTGGCTTTGCTGTTATTGTAGGGTGTTGTATCCGTTGACTCTTCTAGCTGACTTGTTACAATCACATCAATAGGGGAGATGATGGAAATAGTATTTGGTTCTTTTAGTATTTTCTTTGTCCAAGGTGAACAGATGGCAGAGGTGATACATTTTCTTAAGATTTCAGGGTTTGTTTGGTTTTTTTGTTGTTTTTTTTTATGAGCATTTCTTTTTGCAGGTGTGTACAAGCCGGAGCCTCTAGGAGACATGTGGTGGGCACTGCTCTCCACTGGCATCCTGTTCCTCTACCACTTCCTCTTCTTGCAAGTTCTGGGCCTGGTAAGATGGAGCCCTCTGCTGGGCATGCATGATAGTTCACTATGTAAAGTACATGGGTGAAGCTGTGGCTACACACCATCATTTATGTCACTGGTTTCATTTAACGGAGACCGAAAAGTGATTTATTCAAACATGGAGGTGTGAGCAACAGGAACACCTTCCAATATAATGCATTGCTACACAGTTGTGCTTCAATAAATTCTACCTTTGTGAAGCTTATAATGTATATTTTTGTTAACACTGCTGGAGAAAAGCATTATTGATCTTTATTTCTGTTTCAAATAATCCAATCAGTGTTAAAAAAAGAGACAGTAGCAACCAGAAAGGTACAACAGTTTTAGAGTTTTGAGAACTCAAAGCTTCCTCTCTGCAGCTGTTTACTTCAAAGTTAACTTCATCTTTTGTGACACATGGCTCTTATTTTGTCCACTTGTTGGAAATCAAAATTAGATAGCAGCACGAGACATATTTGGTTGAACACCATATAGAATAAATAGACTAATACAGACTAAACTATCTTGACAACAAAGACTAAACTCTAGAAAACTGCATTAGCAAAGAGAAACAATAGTCAGAGAATTTTTTTCGTCCCCAAAACTACAAATTAGGACCTCAAAGATGAGTTCAATCAGAAAACTGAAAAGAATATCTGAAAATTGAACATTATAAGCTTCACAAAGTCAGTATTTACCAGCAGTGTTTCTGCATTGGATTGTGTTTCTGTCATTTTTTCCACCCTCTGCAGATTATAAAAACAGTGAAAATCTATAAAAGTCTAAATAAGGTTTAGAGAGTCACAAACATCAGTGATAAAATGATGTGATCACCCAGCAGTCAGAGCTGCTGTTGTTGTAAAGGATTAACTATAAACTCATCCTTCAATCAAGTTATGTAGTGATCTAGTTTTTTAGAGTAG
Organism: Euthynnus affinis; assembly: GCA_029490765.1. Lineage (NCBI taxonomy): Eukaryota > Metazoa > Chordata > Actinopteri > Scombriformes > Scombridae > Euthynnus > Euthynnus affinis. Next base: position 7,114,136 of record CM055854.1, on the reverse strand, counting down.
GAATGAATGATTATAAAGATCTGCAGGGTGAAGTCAACCATGCCATTAGCTGAACACTCATTATCCAGCTGGGTATTAGTACTTATTATTCTGACAGGTAGCAGCATGTTAGGACTTGTACTTACTCAACCTGTCTCTCTCTGTTCCCCTCCAGGCGACCGAGGTCAACCTGAACAACATGCTGTGCCCGGCCGTGTCCGATCCCTTTTACGGGCCTTGGTACCGGGTGTGGGCGACAGGTCACCAGACCCTCCTGACCCTCATTCACGGGAAGGTCCTCACACTCCTCTCGCAACAGACAGGCCCCGTCTGCAGATACCTGCTGGACACCCTCCGACTGCGCAGCAAGAAAGTCGATTGAATGTCCACAGAAACGCACACAGACCTGGCCTTTCACTCTTAAATGCCTGCTCTTTTCATGGAGTTTTGTTTTTTGTTGTTTTTTTTTTTGTTTTGTTTTTTTTTTTAATCGACATTTTAATGCATCTTTTAAGACTTGCCATCTGTTTTACTGAAACACATGAGCATTTCAGGGTCAGTGAATCAATGTGTCATTCTTTTTAGTGTTGTCGTTGGCTTGCATACATACAGTACTTGCATGCACAAACATAATAGGCATTTTAAGGCTGATAGTTAGCATTGTGGAGTTAGCCGGATTTAGCCTTTTTTTTTTGTTTTGTTTTGTTGTTTTTGGAATACAGTTTCCACATTCAGTGAATTTGTGGGAGATGACTGTTTCTCAAGCTGCCTTTTTTGTAAATGTAAAGTTCTAAGGACAGAAAATAGGAGTCACCCAAATGTCACTATTGATCTGCAGTTGTTATACTTTCAGTTCTTTATGTGATAGTTACGCTAGATCATATGTTAGTGGGTATAGCTGCCATTTTATTCGTCTCAAGTGCGTTTTGAAACAGATTGTGAATGTGAGCTATTGTAAAAGTTATTGCTTGTTTATAGTCGGAAGATTTTTGACATGTATGATCACCTCTCAGTGTTGTCATGACTAAAAGTAGAAACTTATTTATGGCGTTGCTCTGTTCCCACTTTACTACACACATACAGGTTTAAAAAAAAAACAACAACAACAAAACATTACTGTAAGTGGCCTCTTTTGCATTTCTGTCTCCCGCCTCCAGCCCATTCAGATCATTCCAGTTGTGATAATCAGGGGACATGAGGATGTATTATTGTGCTGAGATGAAAAAGTGATGAATGAGAATTTATAGAGTTACATTGGGGGTGTTATTACGACCTCTACCAAGGAGGTTCTGTTTTCGTTTGTGTTATTTTATTGTGATATCGGACCATACTCGGTGAGGTATAAACTTCAGCGGTCGTTGGAATGAATGTGATGTTTGCCAAGATGGAACAGATCTTGACAAAATATGTATCTGGGCTGGAAACATGCATCATGACACTTGAATAGATTTTCTTTTTTTTTTTTTGCTTGATGCTCAAGTTAATCTTTCAAGGCACCCTGAATTCACTCCACCACCTACAACTGTAATGAGTCACAGTCCCGGGTTTTGTATGAAAAATTCATCTAATGATCTGCATGAAGTCACTTTGGGTTATTTATTGACTGCCCATTGGAAAGAAAGTATTAACTATTAACATTGATAAGTGGAATATGTCAGTCATGGTATCTATCATTTCAAGTGTGTGGGGTGTGTATTGTACTGTACTGTAGCATATACTGTACTTCACTGTAAAGAAGGGATAAAAGAAACTTTTGTATTTCTATTGGTTTGAGTGTATGTGCTGTATTGACAATAAAAGTGATTTCAGTTGACAAAAGTCTTCATTGTTTTTATTTGTTTTGTTTTGTTGGTGTCTGTATTATAACACTTATAAGGATTTTCTCACTTTTTACTCACACTTTTTTACACTTATTTGACTTGGCTTTGTAAATGACTTTAAAAATCATTGGAGGTTACTTAATAATTTGACATTGTGGGGAAATTAGATGAAAAGACTGATACCACTCACATGTCTGTCCATTTAATATTAAGCAGCAGGGAACAGCTAGCCTGGCTCTGTACAAAGGTAACAAAATCTGCCTACCAGCACCTCTAAAGCTCACTAATTAACATGTTATATTTTGTTTGTTTAGTCTGACCAAAAGATTAAAGTGTAAAAACAACAATTTGTGGTTTGATGTGGTTTATGTGCAGGACTATTTCTTGGCTAGGTGCAGTGATTATGTGGAGTTTTTGACCAATAGCTGGAGTGTGTATTTTTACCCATTGAATGCTGGATATTTGATATACAGGTGGTGTTAATGCACCAACAAAAAACACTCAAAGTTTAGGAACTTCTTTGTAAATGTTTTCTGAGAAAGAAGATTCACTCAACACATAAGTCAGACCTCAAGGATACAGACAGTGTTTTGATGAGAAACACTAAAGATAACTTTGTTTGTTTACAAGAAAACTCCACAGGGAACCAAGACTCCAGGAAGTCACTCCACCCAGCTAACAAATAGTCCCACGCATAAACCCCTGTAAAACAAAGTATTCTTTTTACACTTTTGGTTTTTGTGGCAATTAAACAAACATGATATAACTTTACGGCTGCTGTGGGTGGGTTTTATTGGCTTTGGACAGAGCCGGTAAAGATGTTTCCAGTCTTCGTGCTAAGCTAAGCTAACCAGCTGCTGATTGTAAAAACATATTTAATGGACGGATATGACAGTGATATCAATCTGTCATCTAGCTCTTGGCAAAAAAAGGAAACAAGTATTTCCCAAACTATTACTTTAATAATACAGCCTCTCAGCACACCACAAAACTACAGTGAAGCCAGGTTCCTCCCTGACACATGACTCATACTCTCATACTGTATGTTTGGGTTGATTGAGGCCAGATGGAGTGAAAAGCTTTAAGTGCAGCATATTGACTGAAGTGAGCTGCAGACCGTTTTCACAGGCCTGTAGCTTCTGACGGTCACAGACAGTCAAGAGGAGGAGGTCGATCTGAAACATCCACAGCGGATGCGAAGAGGGCTCAAGGTGACTGCAGATTAAGTGGAAAAATATGTTGAAATCTGCTCTTCAAGTGCTCCATATAGATGAAACAATAAGTAAAGTGCAGCCACTTAATTGTCACTAAGAATATTTAGTGACAGCTGGGCACTAAATATTCTTCACATCCTAGAACACAAATGGTACATAAGATAATAAAAATGTCCTTGAAAATACATTGAAATTGAAATATGAATTTCACAGAATGGACTTAAATATAGGGATATGTTCTTATTATTGTGTCCAACCCCCTGTAAATAGTAGTACAATTAGCTGATAAGTAAATTCTATTTTTATGTTGATAACTAATTGAGCAAAAATACAATTTTGTATGAGGGTGAGACTGATGATGAAAATACTTAGCCCTGTGTGTGATTTTTTTTTTTTTTTTTTACACTTTATGCATCTGAATGTACTGTGAGGTGTCATTGTGTTTGTTGTTGGAGAGCGAGCAGGTCATTCACTTATCACTATCATTTATTCAGACAGATGGAAGCCCAGCGGCAGACTCGAGAGTGAGAGTTAAGTGCTGGTTGGATTTGATCACAGGCCAGCACTGGGTTCAAGTGTGGCTACATACAGGCATCACACTGAACCTCTCAATTATCTCTGAATGTTCAGACCTGAATATCATGTAACAGGCAGAAAAGTATTTTCAGATACACCTGTTCAGGCTTCTCCTGAGTCAGTGCTGAGCTGTTTCGGTGAAGGAAGTGTCAGAGAAGCCGGCCAGACATATGAGGATCCTTCTGCTTCCTGCAGTCACAGCTTCACATGAGTGCAGCTCAACATGGCCGGGGTTGCTTTTGGAGACACCGAAGCACACTGCTCAAACTTTTTTGGAAGTTTTGGAACTTTTGATCAAAACATTTGAACATCTTCAAGAGTACATAAAGTTTGTCCAGTCGTCATGAAAGGCAAAATAATCATGTATCGCTGCTGTCACATGAAGATCTTTTCAGGAACAAAGAGCTCCCTTGTTCAGTTTATGCCATACATTTGGGAAAGGATGTTTTATAGTGTTTGTTTTTTGAATTTGGGGCCTAGCATCCAATGCCACCTTTATCAGTCACTGGAGAAAACCCTTATTTAGCCCACAAGCACAGCATGTGCCCTGCATGCTTTATCTGTGGTCCAAATATTATAAACGTGTGTGACACCTGAAGAAAAAACACTGATGCATCAATGCACACTATCAGACAGTTTTTTTTTTGTTGTTCTTTTAAAAGTATATTTTCTTACACACCTCTAGTGGCACTAGACATGCAGATGAATTGTTTTCTATTTATCCAGATTATGAGACACCTGAAATGTCTGAAACAAAAGTGGGTGTAAATAAAAATAGAAATATTTCCAATGAGAACTGTTGACAGTTGTCGGGTTTGGCTTGAAGAAAAAGTAGGCAAGAGCACTCGCAGGGGTCAAATTTTTCCACCGAACCAAACGCTGTCATGTTCTGTCATTTGAGGCTGTGCAGTATGACTGACATCCTGACCATCCCGCATTCAACTGCACTCGAACCACTTTAGAGCACATTGATCAGCACGGACAAAGTACACTTGCAGTGAACAAAGCTGCAAAAATGTTGACAGAATGTGAACATTAAATGAATAATAAAAGAAATTAAAGGATAAGTTTATCATTTTCAAGTCTTTCTTAAAAGAGTCAGGTAACCAAATGAACACTGAAACAGGTTTTTCTTGCTCTGATCATTCCTCCTGTTCATACTGACCATTAAAAGATCCCCTTCATAATTTGCTTTCAGTGTAACTAATAGGAGACAAAATCCACAGTCCTCATTTAGTTCCCTGGAATGGAGTTTACCTGTTGATGAATGATGAAAACAAAAATTGAAAACATTTTTTGGAAGAAGCAAGGACTGTGAGTTTGTAGATTTTGTCTCCCGTCACTTACATTGTACTCGCAATAGGAAGGGCTCTTTAAAGGACTACTATGAACAGGATGAGTGATCATTTTTTCAGTGATCATCAGGCACCTGACTTGTTGTTTTAAGATGGACTTTAAGCATATGGTTTTGGCATTTTAAGGTCTCTGAATCTATATGTGATGCAGTCCGGACATGTTGAACATACTGAATGTTTCAAATGTTGCAATGGCAATTTTTTTTTTTTTTTTTTAAATAAACTTTAATATAAATGCTGTATCTGTGGATGTGTTGTGCTGAAAGAAAATAGAATGACACATTTTCTCTTTTCAGTTGATTTTGTATTTTTTATTGAATAAATGATTTAAAAGGTAATAACAATGTTTAAAACTACATTATCTTCACAGCCATTGCTTACATACTCAGATAACCCATCTATATATATTCTTTCAATCCCCCCACCCCTCCCCCCAACTTTTCTTTTGCAATTTTTTTTGCTAATTTCTTTTTTTTTTCCTTTTTTTTGTATTTGTTTGTTTGCTTTTTTTTCTTTTGGAGTCATACTATCATAATAAATGCCCATTTCAAGTCTCGTCACACTAACAGCAATTCAATAGGAAAGGAGGAAGGGTCTAGCTCTATAGGGGATGGATTTGAAGTTCCCAGTTCATATTTTTCCATCAACATTTTTCAAGTTACTAAAGCAGAGAAAGGAAGTTCCAAAAATCGAACAGAAAAGAAATAAAAGTTGGTATGAGGAGTTACACCAGGCAACCCTCCCAGCCCATCAGGCCACTGCAACAGAAAAAATTCATTTTGTACAGTGACACGTCTTAGAAGTCAGTGTCTCAAAAATTCAGAACATAGAAAACCACTAAAATAATTTTGAAACTAGATCCAAAATATTCTTTTGAAAAGAATTTATTTTGATGTACAAAAACAGTCATTTTCTTTTTTTATTTGCTTTTATAGTTTTTTTTTTTATAATAAAAAAAGTTTCAAACACAAGTTTATTGTAGTTCTTATTTCATTTGTCATTATCATTATTATTATTGATTCATTTATTCTTTTTTTATTTTTTTTATTCATCTATCAGTGCGATTGTATACCAGTGCAGCTACTGGGTCCAGAGTAAAGAAAACAGGCTTTTTCATCTTTAATGGCATAAAAAATAAGGAAAAATCCATCTTTTATACAAAGTATAACTGCTGGTCTTTAGGGAAAAAAACATTTATAAACCCATAAAGCTAGGAGGCACACCATGGGATTTTCATTTTTGTAAATTATAGCAATAATACTAATACTAATACTAATAATAATAATAATAATAAACAAAACAAGTAACAACAATTTGCAACCATTTTAAACCATCCTTGATGCCATGAACGGCTTCAGAGACAGATTCAATGAAAATTCATTGAAAAATTGGGTTGCTTCATAAGTCAAGACAGTTGAGAAATCGCACACACACAAAAAAAAAGACATAAAGAACATTTTGTCAATTGCAGGGGTGTTTTTTGGAAGGACAGGAAGCCAGGCCTGAAGAGCAGCATTTGGGCATGGCCGCTGGCATCTTTGGTTCAGTCGAACATACGAAGGTAACATGAGCTTGAGCATTCCACCACGTATGAGAATGACCACACAAGGAATGCTGAGGCTGAACTCTAACCCTGGTATGGAACCAAAACACACGATCTGCTACAACGAACTACACATGTCGTTCCATAATATCCCATGAGGTATCAATGCTTTTTAAACAGTTCATCAGTACAGAAACAGAACTATAGTCTGCGTGTTCTACGTAAAACATTAACTCCCAGTATAGGAGATGCTCCTCTTCGACTTAGGACCTTTCTACTGGTCAACAAATCAAACCATGCCTTTTCAGAGGTCAAACGGATTCAGCAGCTAGAGAACGGAGGATGTGCTAGGGGGAAAAAAAAAGAAAAAAAAAAAAAAGCAACATCCAACCTTCCGGGAGACGATCACTACTACTGCCACTATCTACCGAACGACGCAAACATCACACCTTGACAAACTAGGCCATGAGGTTGGGCCACAGTGTGGGGGAGTAATAGAGGGAAGGAGGTGACTTCTTGTCCTTTCAAACCTGCAGGGGTGTTGACTTGCACTGGTAGGAAAAACAAAAAAACACCTGTTGAACAGATCTGCATATATCAAGGATAGTAAAGGTAACACATGTAGGATTTTCTCTTAACGTATCACCGTTAAATTGTAATAACGACCGCTGACAGTACATTCCATAGCCCCTATGACGTGTTTGCTGCTGGGACTTGTCCTTCTTCAGTATATGTGAAAGTATCTGTTTTTCCCATAGGGAACTGATCCCAAAAAATCACCCACACTGGACATAATGAGAGCTGGGGCTACTATGTATCGGTGACAGTCACATACATCAATATTAAAAATGTGCCGTCATGATCAATTTCACAGCAACACAATAAAAAAAAGAGAAAATCTTACATGTAGCATCTTTAAGTATGATATGATCGATGAGTCCGCATGACCAGTCACGAGATGTGACCACCCCAATATGAGGTCCGATAGCACCATATTTGTCTTTTAAATCTCTTAACGGTTAATAAGAGTGTCTAAGCCATAGATCAAGCATATCATGGATAAAACCATAGGTCTCATACTCATACATACATGCAACAAAATACATTGCATGTGTATACAAAGACATATATGTAAAAGAGCATGGTCAATTTGGTTTTGCAGCAGAGAAATTCAGGTTGTGCTGTATTAAATGGACCAGGAGATGAAGGCCTGACTGCTCCTCTTTGAAACGTCATGAAATGTGTAGTGTATTTTTTTTTCTAGAGGCGTGACACTGTCTTCCCCGTGGTTTAAATGACGCCACAGTGCGCCGAATTATTTTAAAGAGAATGTGTTTATGAAGAGGCTTTAAAAAAAAAAAGTATTGAGGAGCAGCAGCTGGGTAAGACGTGAGCAAAAACAGAAGACTGCAGGCATACAGGAGCCCCCATATGTCTAAGAAAGTATTAGCAATAGCATTCAAGTGAGGAAGACACCATCTGGGGCCCTCTCCTACCCTGTGGTGTGAAGATGGAAGTGGGAACAGACCAAACCACGGGACGGAGGAGCACTCAGGAGCAACATCTACTGGTCCATTACTTATTAAATCATTCATTTAAGGCAACACAACTTAAATCTGGGTCATTTCGGGTTACTGTGGATGGAGTGCCAAAAGCCCTTGACATTTTGCATAAAGAAAAAAATAACCTGTCAGTTAGTAAAGGCTGTTACAAAGAAAGTTGTTGGTCAAGTAACCTCTCAAAAATTCCAGTTTGCAAAACCGAACCCAAAACAAGCGGACCACGTGACGATCCTCGACAGTTCAAAACATTCCGGAGAGTATATCCGACTAACCTAGTGTGTGTGTGGATGTGACTCACAACAAGTAATATTTGGATGGGAAATGGCTTCTTAAGTCCTTACAAAGCTCTGGCTTTTTTTTTTCTTTTTTTTTTTTTTTTTTTTAATTTGTAGACCTCAACTGCAAGCCGCCCTCAGCCCCCTGTGCGGATATTCCTCTCAGACTGATTCGACCCTGTCTGCTCTAACTTACTGCCAAACAGCTGACAAAACAGACCACATATCAAAACATTTCCTGCGCCGGGGACACGCAGATCAAACGGGATCTCACTGAACAGCAGAGTGCTAGAGTAGGGGGGGGCGGGCGGCTTCGACAGCTAAATCCACTAGCTGCATTACTGCAACTCAAGTTTCAGAATCTAAAAAGCACGATGACATGCAGTTCTAAATGACATAAACATGTTGATTACATCGCTTCCTTTGTGCGTCAAGTGGTGTGTCTTCATTCAAAATGACTATTTTTAATACATCATACTTTTGTGGACGAGTGACAATGGTTCGCTATAATCCGAAAAGGGCAAGACAATGATTCCACAAGGACGCAGGCAACGTACACTAGACATCAGACAGATGGCTGAAACCGCCGGGTTCGACGAGTATTCAGTGATGCAGCCTTCGCCTGAGGCTGGCTGGTCTAAGTTTGCATTCAGAGGTTGAACACCCCAACATGTTAAGTGGCACCAAATGCAAACACTTCAAGCCAAACAACTGACCACTCTTACAAAGTGTGGAATAAAAAGAGAATATGGCTTTAAGTAGTTATAGCATGTCCCTGTCGAGTGACTCCCTGCCAGTAAACTCAGAAACCAACACACATTTGAAAGCATGCACTTGTTTTTTTGTTGTTTTTTTTTTTTCCCCTCTAGGGACCTGTAGATACGCCTGCTCCCCTTCTCCAATACGGGGGGCTCAGACCCAACTTTACATACATAGTTAACACCTGCACAGATGTGATTATCCTTAGACAAAATGGCTTCCTCCGCAGTTACCGTATATTTGAAAAAAGTTGGGGGCTGGGGGGAGAGAAGAAAAAGGGAACGCCGCTGTGAGCTCTAGCCAAACAAACGCAGTTCAGGGTTAACGGGTTCAACCACAAACACTACAAATACTCGGGAGGGCGGGGGATGTTTCTAGAAAATCTCTGTGGGGAATCTTTAGGTTAAATCCAATTTCTAATAGACTTTACTGGTTTTTCATCTTGTGGCAGATCAATGTCTATATCCACACACAGAAATACACACACGCACACACACACACACACGATTGTGAGCTCAAACAATAAACACAACCAGCGAAATGCTGGTCAAAGAGCATCACAATCCTACAATCTATACTTTGGAGTATACAGATCCCAATATATATAGTTCCTACTACGACACTACAGTTTAACAAGGCTAAAACAACCTCAAACAGTCAACCTTTTTTTTTTTTTTGAGAGGAATCAGAATAGAGACGACACAGCCTTTGAGAACTGCAGTTGCCTTGCTACATGGTATACATAATGTCTGGATAGTAAGATAAAGAAAAAGGAGGAAAAAAAACAAATTAATTTTCTTAGTAAATGTAAAATTGTAGCAAAGCCTAAACAATATAAGCGCAAGACTAATCCACTGTAAGAGACTTCCTTCCATCCACAGAATCAAACACCTGATTAGGTTTGCTGAAAAGATTAATAAAATCTAGTATTTGTTAAATTTTCAAAAAGTATGAATGAAGGGGGTTATAGATATAGGTATACATATGCTGCAAAAACTTAACCACAGGCAAAGAAAACGAAAAATGTGGATTTCTTCCCATAATCAAATGATGCTTCGTTGCCACCCGTTGCCATGTCAACGTCTGGGAGACGGCCAGCATGGCAACGGAAACTATCATCATAAAATGGTACAGTAGTAGAAATAGCTAGACCAGGAGGGGGCAGGCTCTCCTGGGAAAAGGTCCGCGGAGAGGTCCAATGATTGGTCATGCGGCTCGCTGTCAGGAATAATGGTTGTAGGGTGGTAGAGGGTGCCCAATGCCATTCTGGTAGTGATGGTGCTGGCGGTGGGCAATGTACTCTGCATAACCCATTGTCATCTTCTCGCTACGGTACCTGGAAATGAGAAGAGACGTGTTGGTGAAGGCTAGCTGACCCCTCACCCTCATGTCCTGTTGGGAAAGTTATTATCAGCCACAGTCTGCACATACTGTGACCCTGTACAGTTTAAGTTAGTTTAACACAGATGAGTCAATACTAGACTTTGGAAGTTTCAGTCAGAACAACAAACATTCTTAAGGACCCCCCCCCCCCCCCCAATCAGCTGTTTCATCAACATATTTCCAGGTCTATGTTTACATTTTGGAACTCTGCTAGAATATGTTTGATTTACAGTTCAAAAAACTCCTTGTTTATCTTAAACTGGTTGCCTTCCTCCCTACTGATGAGTCCATTCTGTTCTGATTGGTTAGTTTCTAGAGGCTGCCCCTCTACAACAGAAACTACAAACAGTAGTAGTAGGATTTCACATCGTTTTCCTCATTCTTTACACAAAATGTCAACTTACAAATACACCCCTACATGTTCAAGCCTGAATCTGATCTGAAATATGCAAGTAGAAAATGTGAACAACCCGCGGAACAACCTCAGCAACGAAGACTATGGAACGGGTGGCTGTTTTGTGAGACAATTTGACATCAGTTTGATGGGAAAGTAGAGGTAACTTCGCATATGAAGCATCCAGAGCAGGTTGAGGCCTGAGCTTATGACTTGAAGAGAGCATTTTTATATACATTCACCTCAAGTTTTGGAACTTTGACCATGTTTAATATGGATAACAGTATATAAATGACAGAAAATCACAAAAAGCATATGTCCCCTTTGAACAAATTGACTGATAAAAGATAAATTGATAATGGAGGTGAAGTTTTGTAAGGCTCCATCATGTGACAAATACATGATTAGGTCAAATTCTCTTTTACACTTTGTGTACATGGACCTAAATGAAAGTGTGTGGCACACAGAAAGAAAATCAGTAATATATAACTGTATCAGCATGTGTGGAGAACTATACAGTAAAGTGTCATCTTACCTGGTTAACTTAATGGTCTTCCTGAAGTCATTTGTGATGGGAGCTTTGTAACCTCCCTTTCGTAATAAGGAATCTATGGTTTGAATGTGGTCCCAACCTAGATAAAAAAAAAAAAAAAAGTAGTAATATACATACTCTGCTTATTTGAATAAAAAGGTAGATGAGGCTGGCTCATTAGGAGCACAAAAAGATCTCACCTTGCTCCTTTGCAACCTCTGGTAGGTAGGTGGCGGTGCGCTTTGATCCTTTTTCATTGAAAAACTCTATCCTAATACCGTGAACACCCACCTAGGATTCAAGAGAGGAATGAAAATGAACTCATGTATTTTTTTTAACTACATAAATCTCTCCTTCCGACAAAGTTAGCTGTAAAAACATTTTCTTTTATTACATAAGGTTAAACCACCAAATAATTACACCGCATTCTTAAGTCTATGTATGCTTTCAGGTGTATACAAGGAAAAAAAAATAACCTCAAAAAATGTGGAAGAGCTGCTTTGTGTCAACAAGAGAAAGAATGAGACACCTCTGAGTGAACTTTTAAGATGCTGTGAGGCACCAAAGTTCTAAATGGAAATGATATTATTACCTCCCAGTCAAGGTAATCACCGACGTCTTCAAAGTTGGTGAGAAGAGACACTGAGCAGAAGAGGCGAGGCAGCTCATCCCTTGTCATGGGGGGGAAGCGGCTGTCTTTAAGGGCACTACAGACATACAAGCACAAAGAAGACTCCTTTTAAAAGTGGTGATTCGGAGAACAGTTATCACAGTCGAGTATTTAAGAAGTGTCACAGTTTGATTACTATGTGGAGGGTTTGAAAATGTCTGACTTTGGCAATAAACACCGTGGCGTGGTTGCAACATGATCACGGCAGTTCACGGCGGCTCGGTGTTGTTGTTGACATGCGTGTCTGTACACAGTACCAGTAATGCTACAAGAGGAACTGTGTGTGTTTACATGTATTCGACAAGTCAGCTGCCCTCAGGTCGAAAATTGCTTGAGGGAAAAATTCCACTCCAGGTGTTTACAGAGGACTCTGTTTACATGAAGAGACCAACTCAGACTTGAATCTGCAAATGATTAGTAGAAATGTAACTACCAACAGTGTAGAAGTATCAAATATTTAGTTACAGCTCTCTTCACACACACACACACACACACGCCCATTTGTGCTGCCTCTCTTTTGTTAGACCAGTCATGTCATAGCTTACATTTAGTAGTCAGTAACTATATTCTAAATTAATGAATTAATTATTAATTTAATTCCTAACTGAAACACCTGTCCACCAAAGCCAAGCAGTGTCCAACCTGTGTTGGGAAGGAGGTCAAGGGGACCAGCGGGTGACACATGCTTGACCCAATTAGATCAACCACCAATGTGGGTTTAATTCCCGTCACTGTCTGTTGGTCTGGTAGGAGAATAAAAGCGTCCAATACAACTACACAACAACTCTTTATTATCACAGCCTGATTTTTTTTTTTTTAATTAACCATCTTTACAATAATCAACACATTACAGATATAGTACATATGGTTATCAATACATTTCATTTATGTCAGTGCCTGTTCTTTTGATTTCAGTAGTCAGGTGATCAAGAAGGAAAAGGATTTTAGCAGCTTTCAACTCAATTGTTAGAAACAAATTGTGTACAATAAACATCTTAAGCACATAAGCTTTTTAAAGGCACCCTGTCTTTATATGTATGGATATCAATAACTAACTTAAGGAGATCAATAACTCTTCTTTGAATATTTCTTTGAACTCCCAGGACCTGGGATGATAAGAGAAACATGCTCTCCTCACCGTTACAGCAAGCTACACAAATGACACAGAGAACAAAAATAAATCAGAAATATAAATGAAGTTGTTTTTTTGTTTTTTTGCAGTCATGCACAGTTCTACTATGAGTGCTGAGGGCAAGTTACAATTACTGTTAAGACAAAGTTGCCCGTTAAGGTTCCTGATTTCAATATGCTGCGTCACTGCTCTGTCACAGCACTTGTCTAAAGCTTTGATTTATAGAAAAATAACTGAGTGTTGTTGCTCACCTGGTAAGGGTGTACTCCCTGAGTCCTGAGTGCAGATTCATGGCAGAAAATGTACCTATACAACCCCTCAACCGCTTGTCTCTGCCTATTTTCCATGTGACAAACAGCGGGCTGAAAGGCAGGAAAGAACAAGAGACCAGGTTAAAGCAGATCAACTTGAATTATGTGAACAGCAGATGTTTAATGCAGGTGATGAATAATACTGTTGAAATATTTTGTCTTCAGATTATTATATCAAGCACAGAAGCATAAATGTCAGATCACATCACACATCACCCTGCTAATTCTGATTTAGTATGTTCAGTTCTTATCACATTAGGTAAAACTGGCACTAATGTCTTTCACAGCATGATGGATCAGCTTCCATCAAAGACTGCAGCTTTTTGTTCATAGTGTTGGGTCATTTGTCCACTTATGATTGGATAAGCAGTTATTTTAAAAACAACAACAACTTTTCTACCCTTCATGGAGTTAAAAGGAGTTTCCAGCTTTGTAATTTTAAATGGTGAAACAGAAAATTATCCTGTAAATAAGCCTCGGGACAAACAAACTGATCACATGAAGATACTTAAATGGTCAAATACAAAGATTCATCACATGTCCGTGTAATCATTATTTGAGCTACAACGATTAATCAATTAGTTCCTGACTATTTTTATGATTGTTTTGTCATTGAGTCATTTTATTTTTTCCCCCCTCTGATTTCAGCTTCTCAAATGTGAATATTTTCTGATTTCTTTTTTCCTCTATGACAGTAAACATAGGTTGTGGAGTGTTGGTGGAGACAAAACAACACATTTTAGAACATCACCTTGGGCTTTGGGAAACAATGACTGAAAGATTCAGGATTTTATGACATTTTATGGACCAAACAACTAATCGATTAATGGAGATGGCAATCAACAGATTAATCGATAATGAAAATAACTTAGTTGCAGCCCTAAACATTATTCATAAACAAAATGTGTGAATTACTTTTCTCAACAATGAATAACTCAGTTCAATACTATATTACAGGACTGTTTCTAATCATTGCAGAATATATGTTGCTATATTTAACAGTTTGAATGTAGTGTTGGTTGGTAGGCATCATGGTGGACCAGGTCCACATTCAAATTTCATGTCACATACACATTTATTGCACAGATAGACTTCAATTTTAATGAATACAGCTTTCTACACTGGTCACATCATGGCTCATCGTTCAATCAAGCTTTACATGCATAACTGTGACCAAAAGCATATTTTTATGCTTAACTTTTGGAAGCCAATGATTATTGTGTACATATTGTAAATATTGTGTACAGTGTGTGGGACTGTTTCCCATAATAGATCATGATTACCATCAAACACACTGGAGCCGTTTACATCAACACTTTGACTATATCTAACCCATGATATGCATCTGAATTTAATTTTACACTTTAATCTCTCACATGACAGTATCAAAATACACATTTGAAGACAAAATACAGTATTTTTCCAGACTCTTTGGAAATATTTAAACGTAATCTTTGTCAATAAGTCACTCCAAAGTTTCTTCACCCATTTCAGGTCGATACACTAAATTAGTCAAACACGGTTTCACAGCCTCTTAATGTAAGTAAAGCGGCCTTAAAGTCACACGCTATCACATTACAACGCGTGTTAAAAGGTGGAGTCGATATGTTTCAGCGGAGGGCGCAGGAGTGCGGTTACAGACAGAAAATATACATTTATTTTTTCTTGTGATAAATGTGGTCTTAACACGAAGCATCTCACGATCAATGAATGTTTGAAATTATTTAAAACAGCGTTTGGTGTGCGTGTTTAATACTGTCATAACGCATTTTTGGTTAAATTTAGCTATTCGGGCTGCTAAGTACTTGGCAAGAACCACCTTTTCTTTGTTGGTTGATGCTAAACTCAGTTGTTAGTTTCCTTTCATTCGACAGTACACTTACCCCTGTCAGACAGAAGCTGCTGAAAAACTACTGATTTGAAAGGCTGTCTGATCGTGATATCAAAGACTTTTAATAGATCTAACATTACCATTAAGGTAATGACTACAAGCTCATTAGTCCTGCCGTTACTATGCTAACGTAGCTTAAAGCTAACAAAGCTAAGCCTAGTATGTGGCAAGCCAGAGTTCAATGAGGATAACTTAAAAGATTAAGAACAGTAACGTCAACTTTTGATGTTTTATATTTTAGCGGTTTAAATTGTCTATCCTAGCTGGTAAAAGTGCCACTCTTAAACCGAAAAATATCGATGTTATCTTGCCCGTTCCAGTCTTTCTTTTAACGCTAAATGTTAGCGGCTAGTAGCAAATAGGCTTAGCTAACGTTAGCCAGTCTTAACAAACAGTAGCTTATTGTATTGTATGTATTTTTTTTTCGCTTTGTATCAACGGGAATTTAAAAATTTAAAGAGTACACCATTCAGCGGCAGGTAACATAACTTAATGACACCGTGTCAAACCATTCATTTGTATTGTTTAATGTAATGCTAGTTTTAACCGCAGGCCAGTGCAGACAAGGCCCGAATTCCAACTTCGCCAAATTTAAGCTTTTCCTGTTGAAATTATTATAAGTGAAATGTTGTTTCGGTGTGACAGTTGGTGTCCTCAACGCTGAAGCACACTCTAGAGGCAAAGCCCATCGAGTGTGCCGCAACAGACATCATTAGTTGAGAGAGCACAGCTTTGTGCTTTGACGTGCAGCAGGACAACAAAAGACAGAAATACTCACTAGGGATCGTTTGTAAACCTGGGTGTTCTCGGAGGTTGGTATCCGTACAGATGGCAATAAAGCACGTCGAAACAGAAGCAGCACATCTCCGCGGAGACGACCATTTTTCTGCCCCCACTTCCCGAGCCAGGTCCCGGGCTGAGATTCGGGGAGAGGCCGGATGAAGTGTAACCGGCCGGGGCTGGGGACAGAGCGTTTGTGCCGCCGCCGCTGCCGCCACTACTGCTGCCGCCGCCGCTAACGTTACCTCCGGGTCCCCCCAGGCCGTTGGCTCTGCTCGCGTTCGCCGCTGCTGCTGCCGCTGCAACAGTCGCGGAGGAGCCAATCCCCAACTCCGATCCACAATGTCCGGTTCCTGCCACCCCGCTTCCCGCCCCCACCCCGCCGGGACCCCCCGACCCGGGCGATCCCGACAGTTTCTGCTTCTTCACCCCGCAGCACCCGGCCGCCATCTTGGAACAATCTGCACCGACACACCGCTTCCGACCCATAACCGTCACCGCGGGAAGGGTGGGGGGGAACGCCGACCAGACGTAGAAATCCCACTGCGTTGATGCGTATGACGGACAATACTCCACTTTCACTCTTTTATTTTTTTGTCGGACGACGAAATAAGCGATGTGGTGAGAAGACTGCAATGTCACCCTAGCGTTGCCTTTAAAAATGCGTGACTTCGCTACGCAAAATCCATAGCTTGACAAGCGTTTTTTCCTTGAGTAGTCAGCCAGTCCAGCTTTGGACAACGGTGTTCCCAGCGGATCACCGATAACGTCAAGTCCCAGTCAAATATTCACCCCTTCCCTAACACGACACCATCCGAGGCGATCTCAATAAGTTCCCCACTCAAACATACAAGTTCAGGGAGTGCACAGTCCGAGCAGGCCGCAGATGACAGTATCCAGGCGGTCCAGATGTGAAGCCGACAGCCAGTGCGCTGTAGCCCCGCAACACACCTCTCCAAGTGGAAGCCGGGAGCTGGAGTACGCAGGACCCATAAGCTTCAGCACAAATTGCGCACAATGCCTTGGACAACGTAGCGTCTCATTGCACCAGCTTGTTTGCCACTGCCTCACGGACTTCTAATTACAGAACAGGCCCAGTATGTTGGAAGTCCAGACGCTGGGGTAACGCAGAGTAAAATGGCATCTGACAATGCGGGGCTGGCATGGCACAATGAAACGCGTCAGCGCCGAGCAAGTCATTTCAGTAACGTTAGCCCACAGTTTGCACCTGCATGATGTCTGCTCTTGGACCTGGTTGATATAAAAAATCTCAATATCACCCCCGCGTCAAATGTAGAGCTGAAAGTTTTCAGTGTAGGTTTGTTTGGAGGTTGTCATCCGTTTATGGGGATACATATAGAAGAGCATTCTAGTCCGTGAGCCGTGAGAAATCCTCCGGGTTTGGCCGCCCTCGCTCCGCACCCGTCTCTCAGCTGCTACCATTCAGTGCTGTTCGGGTAAAAGCCCTGTGATCAGTCCGTGGGCACGCAGGCATCGGTGTCGTCGGCACGCCGGAACCGGATTCAGGAAAATGTATTGCGCCCACTTGCTACACATTATGCGTAACTTCTGGGGTATCAAATGTGCAATTCAGAAGAAATATACGGTGCTCTGAAAGCGTGCGCGCTCATGACGTTTATGCGCGCGTTTGCGTGCGTGCATGAAAAAGTATCCCTGTCCGTTAGATGATCAGACCGGTGTTTTTCTCTGGGTTTTTTTTTTTAAATACATTTCCCACTTATTGTAAATGAATACTGAATTGATTTGTCTGTATTTCACTGAGGTGATGTGTCCTTGAAGAATTGACTATAGGTACTCTCTCTCTAAATAGTCCCTGAATAAGTAATGTGTCATTTTGTTTTCACTCTGAATGGACAATATGACATTTTATACACATCATATTGCTTGTTTTCAGGGCTGCTGTTAGAGACATACACTCATCTGACCCTAAAACAGCAAATACTGTAATCTGCAGCAAATGTCGCCTATCCAGCTCCCTTCCTTCTTAGTCAGAAATGATTTAAGAGAGCGGTGAACATTGTCTAAATGTCAGTGATTAATACACATGTTGGGATCAGCTGATGATTATCGTGCCCTGACTCATGATGCTGGCCTGAGAAAATGAAAACACTGCGCGCCTGATTTAGTGTAATATTGCCTGGGTGGGTTCCATAGGTGCAGGAGATCTTGATTTCTAGATGCTAAACCTGCAGCTCATGGTGCTGGGTTAAGTGTGCACATTCATCATCTAAACATCTATATTTAAATCATTACATTTATTTCAGTTTTCCTCTCCTCCCATGCATTCATAATATTGAGGCCTACATGAAATCAGACTCACACACTGAGATCTAAATGTGGCTGACTGCTGAAGTCAGTCTGGAAGCATTTTGCTCCTGTAATACATATTCAAGGCCCACAAGACTTTGACAGTTGTTTTTCCATACACATTTTTCAATTGAATTTATGGGGATTTTTTTTTTTTAATTTTATTTAGATTTGTGGTCCAAAACTTAGGCAAAGCTGCATACTTTGTGAAAAGAAAAAATGAGAGGCCTAAACACTTCATGGTTTACAAACTATCATCAGACTTTAAACTTCTCAGAATCAAGTACCTCGGAGGACGGTGCTTCCTCGAAGTCTCCCTTTTGCCCAACATTTAAAGTGTGGCTGGCAGTAGAGAACAGGGTGATTATGATAAAGTTGAGCCTAATATCCTCAGTGCTATTTGCTTTATGTGTGGTGTTGATTCTCATAACAGGATCAGTGCCAATGAAAGTGATGTAAATGTCTGCAGTACCGCAGTGCCAAAAAAAAAAAAAAAGTGCTTTTATTAAACAGATCTTAAAATTACTATGCCCACCAGCTTTGTCTTTACCCCCATTTACTCTTTAGTGCAGACACATTTGAGTTCATTATCTGGGTCAGCGTGGTAAGCAGTAACCCACAGACACCCCTCTCTTAAAGTGCCTCATGCCTGACACAGCATGCAGCCTCAAGCCTGGTTTAAAATTTAAAACTAATTATTGTAGGCCCTTGAAGATACTGCATAGTGGCTATCCAAGCATTTGCCTGGTAACAGCCCCCTTGGGCAGCCTCAAGTACATTTTAGGATAAACAACATTAGTTAAAGCAAAGGTTTGGCGTAGCCTTAAATCATCATTCTACTGCATTAATCACTTGGACAGTCCAATACTCTATTTTCTGTAGAACTTTGTTGGGAAATTAATCTGGAAAGCACAGAAACTGATACGGTAACTGATTGGCTGACATGCTTTTACTTGTTTTAGACTAATTATGCTTTTCATGCATTGTATTATAAAAGACAAACAGACAACAAAGCCCTTGAAAATGATTGCACTACTTCTTCCCAGATGACATCCATCACCTGTACTGTATGAATAATAACATGAATGCAAAAGCTGTAGCAGCCGGGTCAGCACTCATTGTTTTCATTTTCTGAGAAGGTTGTTTTGAGATTATTTAAACGGATGTTGTGTTACTGTGCAGACTAAAATAGTGACAGTAAAATAGTGTAATATAATATCAGAAACTTCCGAGCCACACGTTACATCCTACTTTAAAATATGAGTCAACTGAATAATGTGGAACATGTCATCACTGATGGTGACATTACAATAAGATATACAATATTGTGACTTTATTGACACATTCAGCATCTGAAATTTGCTGTGTCACAGTCGCTCCATTTAAAACACAGCAGTCAAATAATCAGCACTGTAAAGCTATGGAGTCTATAGGTTAATCAGCCCTTATGTGGAATTTGAGCAAAGTACAAACTTTTCAATAACAAATATCTGTACCTGAATACCCAAATTCAACTCATATACAGTAGATTACAGTTCTCCTGATCAGACGTTAATTTTCACAGATAAAAGGGAAACTCCATTATAGATTGTTTAGCTTAGCAGAACATGAAGCTGGTATGTACACACAGCTTAGTGCAGCCGAGCGGACTGTATTCTTGACAAAACCCCATTCATGCAACCATTGGATTTTAGGTATGGGTGATGTCATTGCAATGCAGTCCCCCCCATCCAGATTATCTTTTGAAACTACAACAGGAAAGGGGCGAGCAGGCTGAATTTCCTCCCATTCCAGCAACTGTATAAGAATGTGCACTGCTGTTCAAGGTCTGGGTGGCTTTAAGTAAGCCAAATGGGCTGAGCTGAGAGCATTTATTGTTCCTTCTGTAATCTTCCCTATTCAAGAAAAAGTCTGACGTGTAATCATTATTTAGTGGATACACATATACGGAGAGAATTGACTAGTTTGTTCCATTCATTCACTGTCTGTTCTATTCTTGGGAGCAGGGACAATCTGGTATGTTGTTATTAAGCCTTGTGGTGGAATTTCCCGCAGCGGCAGGACTCCACTGGCTTCTCAGACAACGTGTGCAGTAGCTGACTGACAGAAAGTGAGACACAATGAAAATTCAAATAGACAGAAAGTTCGGGAAAACCTTACGGGCAGACAATACAAAATAACACTTTGTTTGGACTGAATGTGGGGTCAACCACATACTTCTTGGTTGAGCGGGAGTAAACTATCCATGATATTTTTACTTCCAGCTAGCACAAAATGGCCATAGATATCAGTAGGGGTCTGGTAAATCCACACTAATGACTATTAGTTCTCTCTTCTCCTGTGGAGATTCATAAATTTCAAAACATCACTTCTCAAACAATGTTGAATTTTTGCACAAAATCTCTCCACCCACTGGAATTTCAAGACCCCCCTGCCTTGTCACAGTTTCAATGTATTTGGTTAATTATTGTGTATAATATATAATTATAGTGTATTGTTGTGTTTGCTGTGTGATGTCTTACATGCCAGTGTCAAAGACAAATTTCAGGTTTATGTAAATTTAATGGACAATATAGTCTGAATCTGAATTTCAACCACTCTGTGACAGGTGACAAATGCTAATCAATGTGATGGTTATAAATGCCAATGACCAGTATCATTGGCATTTTATTACAACATTTTGCAACATGATATATCACATTCCCATGAAGAACTTCTGTGTGCTCTCACAGCTCACCCATTCATCCTGTGAAAATGTGACTTCATTGTTTGTACGTGGGGTTTAACAGCATCTGTCACAGGAGGGGTGGAGGCTGAGCCAGACATCTGCGTTGGAGAGGATAAGCTCTATCAATGTTGCTGCAGTTCCCAGCGGTCGCAAGGTCACAACAGTGCTGTGAGTGCTCATTTGTCCTATGCATTCCACAAATCCTCATCCTGTAGCATGTACTGGCAGGATATAAAACTGGATGCAGGAGAAACATTTTGGCGGCACTCGTGTAGCAACATATACATGGCATTATAATTTATATTTGTATATATTTTAATTTGTCTCTCATCTTTCTCTTTTCTCTCCTTTTTTTAAATAAGTAAATATTTTATTACATACTCTAACTGGAACCAAATCAAATGTATTTGTATAGAATATTTCATACAAAGTAATCTCAGTGTGCTTTCCACACAACACATTTATACATATTTAAATATATATATATATATATATATATATATATATATGTGTGTGTGTGTGTGTGTGTGTGTGTGTGTGTGTATAGATATAGATATAGATATATAGGTATATAGGTATATAACTCTATGTAATAATATCAATAATTCATCTCCTGTCCACCCACACAAACAGACATATGTCTGTGCAACACACCTACGCACACATACACCCAAAGAGACAAAGTGAGAGAGACAGAAAGATGGAGGCACTAGCTAGCCATAGGTCTGAGAGAACAGGTAGGTCTTTAGCTTGCTTTTAAAAGACAACACATCTGTGGTATGTCTTATATCATCAGGCAGTTTGCTCCAGAGATTGGGCCCATAATGACTGAATGCACCTTTACGAGATTGGCTTCTGATCATGGATAGTAAAGAGACCAGAATGTGATGATCTGAAATTTGTAAGCAGTGAGCAGGTCAGAGATGTATTTAGGACCTCGACCATCAATTGATTTGCAGTATTTTTTAAACCAATTCTTTATTTTATCAGAGGCCAATAAAGTAATCCAAGTAATCCCAATGATACACTGGCTACAGGATTTTGGATGAGCTGGACACGTCCCACAGTCTTTTTGGGAAGTCCGGCAAAAAGGCCATTACAGTAATCTAGCCTAGAGGAGATGAGTGCATGAACCAGTTTTTTAGTGTGAGACAAAATGGATTTAGCTTTGGAACTATTTTTAGGTGGTAAAACTCTGTCTTAGTTATGCTTGTAATGTGGCTTGCAAAGCTTAATTCAAAATAACACCTAGATTTCTAACCTGCTTACAGAGTTTCAGAGACAGCAAGATCAGTTTGGAGTTGATCTCCTCTCTCTGACCCTTAATGCCAACCACAGAGATCTCAGTCTTGTCTTTTTTTAGTTGTAGAAAGTTTTTGGTAATCCTGATTTTAATATTGCTGATAGAGTTTGCAAGTTCATTTAAAGGGCTGATGTCATGGAAAAGTAAAATATACAATTGTTTATCAATCTGTATGAACCAAATGGCAACATATATAGATTAAATAGTAATGGGCCTCAAATTGAGCCTTGTGGGACCCCACGACAGATGTTGAAATTGCCAGATATAAAGTTGCCAAGAGACACAGATAATATCCTATCTGTTAGATAGGAAGAGAGCCAGTCAATGACACAGCCAGATAAGCTGACTGAATTTTCTAATCTACTGAGTAAAATGTTGTGATTGATGGTGTCAAATGCTACAGTCAGATCTAGTAATACTACAATGGAAAGTTTGTTTGCAGCACTGTTGATCTTCAGGTCATTGACTACTTTTATAAGTGCTGTTTCAGTGCTGTGGTAAGTCCTAAAACCAGACTGATACACATCATACAGATAGTGGAGTGTTAAGTAACTATGCAGCCATTTGTAGAAGTATTTTACTAAGAAAGGGGATATTGGAGATTGATCTGTAATTGCTAATCACAGATGGGTCTAAATTGTTCTTTTTCAGTAATGGTGTAATAATAGCACACTTGAGGGAAGAGGGGAAGACTTCTGATTGTAGAGAACTGTTAATGTTCATTATGTCAGGTGATAGGTGGTGGAATACATTTTTGAAGAATTTGTGGGAAGTGGGTCAAAGGAGCAGGTGGAGGAGTTGCTGTATCACCTCTGCTAGATCATTAGAGGTAATAGGTGAAAAATTACACATTGTGCCCATGGTGGTATGATGATATAAGGGCAGAAAGAGGCCATATCAATCAGTATGTGTTATTATTATTATTATTATTATTTTTTTTACTGCCTTAAGTGTTGCCATCTGCTGTGTTGCTGTGCATGTGACAATAAAATAAATGTGACAATAAAATCTTGAATAGCATTGTGGAGTTATTTCTGGAAATATTAATGCAGCTTTTCAGATACACACAAATGCAATGGTGGTCCACACTCTGACTTCTGCCACTATTGGCTGCTATGGTCTCTCTTCCCTGCAGAAACCTTGTCATCACTTTATCTGGACTCAGCTGTTTTCTCCTCTGGCTCCTGCTGTAATGACCTTTCTCTTCCAGCCAGAACAGAAAAGTCACTTCCCATTTTCGGTTGTAGGCTGAAAACTCATCTCATCAAGAGGGATGACATGTCACCCCCTCTACTTCCCTTCTGATCTGAGCTTTTTATTTCTTCACTCTACCCCATGTCCTTGTTTTGGTTATTTTATTGGTGATCTGAGAAATGGTACTCATTCCCTTTATTGCCTTCATTATTAATTTGACATGGATAGTTTCAACAAGAAAGCTCCCGACAAATTCATCTTTGAATCTACAAATATTAAAGCTGTAAGAATGATTTCTTAAAAGGTTTTGTAGTACAAAATATGTACTAACACTGTATTTTTGTCTTGTAATTTTTGTCCTGTAGAGGTCAGCAATGAAGCCCAGCGGCGTCTCTGCCCCAAAATGATGAGTAGAAGAAGAAGGAGGAGGCGGAGCTGCGTGTTTGAAAGTGGCGGGCAGCAACAACATTCATTTCAAAGATATTGGTGTGAGTACACGGGTAAAGGACAAAAAATAATCAAGTTAAACAGTCATTTCACAGTAAACGGTTCGTTAAGTGTGTCTAATGTTAGTCCCGTTGACTGTCAAATCCGTTGAATACGTGTTTCGTGATATTTAAACATTGGCAGTGGAGGAAACGCAAAAAGGTAACTTAACGTCTTGCTAACAACTGCGGCTAGTTAACGTTATGTTGACGCCAACTTTTATTTAATCATCATTTCCCAGCCAGGTTGGAAACGGTTTATTTTGCCATTGGTACTCAATAAAATGCACTTCAACAACCGCTAACCATGAAGTTGGCAATGTTAGTTTGTTTTGCAAGTCTTGATTGATATAACACTAAATGTTAAATAGCGTTAGCGTTAGCTTTGTCTTTCGTATCCTGGCGACCTGTTGAGTTTACAGTAAAAAGGGAGAATCCAGGACTAAAATTGTTTAACGGTATTGCACAGCTCGGTTTCAATCAGTCTGTTTGTCTGTACATGATGTCAGACAAATCCTGGAGCTGCTGCACATACAGTGAGTAATGGAATTAATCTCCATGGCATGACGACCACAACAACAGGCTGGTGATTTTACTGAAATGTAATTGATTGATTTAACAAGTGAAAGACAAACTCTCAAATGAAAGTCATTTGGATGCAACGTCTTTAAACAAATATTTTGCAAAGAGGAAGTCAGTAGGTTTCCTAAATTTGTAAATACTAACCTTGCTGTTTAAAATAAGTGCCATGTGTTCACTGAACAAGTTTTGTCTGTTAATGAGATTTTATTACACTTTATTGACGTCCAAGTAACGCAGATGTAATCTTTAAACAATAGCAAAAATGGTTAATAAGGTTTTGTTATCTTGTGTTGGCACCACACTGTTAACGAGTCAGCATTAATCGTTTGTATAATTGTTTAGCTCTCATTTTTTGCAATACCTCCTTAAATCATCCAGCATTCCTGCAACACTTAATAATAAATCTTCTTATCTTTAAAAAAAATAATGGGTATCACTTTAGCCCCATCTGCCATTGCAGTCAGATTTAATGCAGTCTAATTTTAATGTTATCTCTTATTGAAAATTAAGATTTTTAACAAACTCATCTGTTAGATTGTAGCATGTTAGATGGTCTCGATAGAAGGCTGATATTACTTGGCTTATTTGTAACAACCCCTTCTGTTTCTTTTATTACCAGTTATTAATTTGAATCTTGCACCATGGCAAATGAGGATGAAAAGGTGATCCCAGTGCGGGTCGCCTTGCGATGTCGCCCTTTGGTACCAAAAGAAATCAATGAGGGTTGTCAGTGCTGTCTCACTTTTGTGCGTGGGGAGCCACAGGTTGGTACTCAATTGGGAATTATTATTATTAATCTTACGCCTGGTTATACAGTACGTGCAGTCATTGCAAAAGTGTTTTATATTTTCAGGTGATTGTTGGCGCAGAGAAGGCGTTCACCTATGATTATGTATTTGATCCAACCGCTGAGCAAGAAGAAGTCTTCGGTTCTGCTGTGTCCCCCTTATTGTGTGGGCTTTTTAAAGGTAGTTTTATCTTTGTACATGATGACTTATTGAACTGGTTTTACACACTTCCTTGGGGCTATCTTTGCAGGGGCTGCCAAATGTGAATGTTTTGTTGAATTTATGGTTAAAAAAAAAGACACTTCGGTAGCAACAGTGTTTGCTACTGACTGTGTAAAAATGAAAAACTAAAACATGATTCAGTTAACTGAGATATTAAATTAGTATCATAACTTTTTCCTTTTGAACCATTTTGCCCTCCCGCTTTGTAGGCTACCATGCCACAGTACTTGCATATGGACAGACAGGATCAGGAAAGACCTTCTCCATGGGAGGAACGTACACGTCAGCTCAAGAGAATGATCCTTCAGTCGGAGTTATTCCACGAGTCATCAGACGGATCTTTGAGGAAAGAGAAAAGAGGACGGATTGTGAATTTGGTCTGGCAGTATCTTACCTGGAGGTTGTTGGACATAATATTTACTTTATTGATTACATTTATGTATGTATAGTGGTCCAAACTTAAACTAATTTAGTCAAGCCTTTTCATTTTTTTTTTTTTTTTTTAATTGTAGATCTATAATGAAGATGTTTTGGATTTGCTGTGCACATCTAAAGATAAACCTACCATCAGCATTCGGGAAGACCCTAAAGACGGCATTAAGGTAAATGAACGACACCTTTTATAAGAATTCCCCGATAATCCTGTACTTCTGTGACACCTTTTTCGTGTGTATATAAGTATACCGTATCAGCCTCTGTTTCTGTTGACCATATCCCATTTTACAGATTGTGGGTTTAACTGAGAAGCAGGTGTTCACCGCCCATGAGATGGTGGGCTGTCTGGAGCTCGGAAACTCTGCTCGCACCGTTGCCTCCACAGCCATGAACGCTGCTTCGTCCCGCTCGCATGCTATCTTCACCATCACACTGGAGCAGCGCAGAGGGAAAGACAAGTCAGTTTGTCATCATTTCATCACATCTTATGCCAGACATAACAATTTTAAATAGAAATGAATTCTGTAATCACTTTTTGCCTTGGACCATAGTTATTTGTCATATTTAGGTTCAGTTGCCATCTGAACAATAAGCCATCTGTCCTCTTCCTCCTCATTGGACAGTGAAGCCCAGAGGGAAAGCTTGGAGGTTTTCTGAGGCGAACTACAATACATGAACTAGTGTTGAAGATGCAATAGTTTATTTTCAGCTAGTCCATGAATCATGAGAATAGACTCCAAAAGTTTTTTTTTCATAAAGACATATGATATTGCCCCTTTTTTACAATTTGAATATATGTTTCATCTTTTGTTGCAGAGTTGACTCCATTGTTTCAAAGTTGCACCTTGTGGATCTGGCTGGTTCAGAGAGGCAAAAGAAAACCAAAGCAGAGGGAGATCGTTTAAAGGAAGGTAACCTAAACATGTTTTTCTTCAGATCCACTCGGTTTAAAATTGTCAACCATGAACTTAACATTCACCCGATACAGTATATGCTGCAGTGTCTGCGCTGTCTTTTTGTGTTGTGATGGTGTCCTCAATTATCAGCGTTTCTGTTTTGATGCTATTCGTTGTCATCTTCAGGCATCAGCATCAATCGAGGCCTTTTGTCTTTGGGTAATGTGATCAGTGCCTTGGGGGATGAAAGCAAGAAAAACACCTTTGTTCCTTACAGAGACTCCAAGCTGACCCGCCTACTACAAGGTATGCTTTGATTTTAGATGTTCAGAAGCTGCATAGTGGTTATTAGGACGGTCTCAGACATCATCTCACTTTGAGCAAATCATATTGGGGAAAGCATACAGTGTGCATCCTACTTCTCTTTGATTGTTTGATTGAAAGTCTTTAGTGTTCATGCCTGCATTTGTTTGTTAGCGCGAAATTAAAGTTTATTTTATTGCAAAAATGGCATAATTACTGGTAAATCTGCACCAAAACGGGTGTTCAGATCAGCAACAGTCCCTCTTTTTTTGAACTTCTTTTGTGTGTTTGTTTCATCAGATTCTTTGGGAGGCAATAGCCACACATTGATGATTGCATGCGTCAGTCCTGCAGACTCAAACATGGAGGAGACCATCAACACGCTGCGATACGCTGACAGAGCTCGCAAGATTAAAAACAAGCCTATAGTCAATGTTGACCCCAGAGCTGCAGAAATGAGCCGTTTGAAACAACAGGTAGAGAAAGTGTAAAAAAATTCCTCTTTAGTGGTGCTCAAACTGCTCATGTAGCAACGCTGCGAGTTAAATGCTGCTCAGTTCATTTTCTTCTATTTAAAATCTGATAAATGCCTCAAATGTCTTGTCTCATACACTTTTCCCTCACAGGTTCAGGAGCTGCAGGTGATGCTTCTTCATGCCCGTGGCGGAGTTGCACCAGTGCTCTCTGGGTAAGACTTAAAATTTCCTCATAACCAGGATGCTTATCACCCATAACAAAAGAGCATAACAGTCACTCAGGTCTTCCGTTGCAGGCCGGAGTCAGCAGAGAAGGTGACTAAGCTGTTGGAGAAGAATCGCTCTCTGCAGGATGAGAATAATAAACTGAGCAGGGAGCTGAGTGAGGCTGCTGGACAGACCGCCCTCATGTTTGAGAAGATCATTATGGTGAGCTGAACCTCACCAACAGTTACCAGTCCTTCCTCCAAAGTCATTGTTGAAAGCTGATGGAAAATTGGTATAAAAACCATGAGTTGGTTCAAGTCCGGGTCATACTTAATTTACACAGTCTATGCTTTGTCTTTTTAGACTTCCTTTTTTCATTGTGTTTGTTTTACCTTATAGACGGAACAAACAAATGAGAAACTACAAAGCAAACTGGAACAACTGCGTCATCATGCAGCGTAAGTTTACAAAGGCATGGAGCCAAGAGAGCTTCACCATGTCTCTGACAAAGAGAGGACACTGAATACTTTCTTGTCAAAGGATTTGTTTGGTTTTAAATGGCCTAATTCAATTTTGTTCATGATTTCAGCCATTTGTTGTTGCATACTGAAGATCTCATCAATAACTTTAAAAGCTGAACAGGTTTTATATCTGGAAAAAACAAGAAAATGTTGTCTTACATTCTTGCATCTTTCTTTCAGATGTACAGTGGATCTTGAGAAAGTGATGGAAACACTGGAGGATCAGGAGTTGAAGGATAACGTTGAGGTGATGAGGAACCTCCAAGACGTCATCCTGGAACTCAAGGTACCAAAGTCCAGGTTACATATTAATATGCCTATTTATATGGACTTATGTAGTAGCAGTTTTAAATCCAGCTCTGTTGATTTGAATGTTCATAATATTCAAATTCATACTGTTTGTTTGTTTTTCTAAGAATGAGAGTGCAGGCATCGCTGCCTCCATCGATGCTATGGCTGCAGGAGAAGATGTACCAGAGGTATCAGAGAATGGCAATAAAAACGCAGCAGACGAGTCCCCATCAGTACGTTCATTTTGTTCTCAATATTTATAACGCTTGATTTTTTTTTTAATATTTAAAAAAAAGAATTTCTTATTTTCATTCCCAATAAAGTGTAAACGTAGATGATTTCCCTTCTCTCACATTAAACAGGACGCTGCTGGTAAGGAGTCGCCAGAGGCCTTTACAACCCATCATGCACTGCGGCAGGCCCAGCTCTCCAAGGAACTGATTGAGCTCAACAAAGTGTTGAGTTTGAAGGAAGCTTTTGTGAAGAAAATGTGCCAGAACGACGGCCAGCTAGAGTCGATGCAGTCAGAGCATCAGGTGAGAAGATATCGATCTTTTTAGATCTTTGACTCTCTCGATCATTTTAAAATCACTTAAATTCCAGTTATTTAATTAGTTAGATTTGGGTGAATTTTGGATTACAGGGTAAATGAGTAATAAGTCATGAAACTTAGAGACACTGACTTTGCAGCGTATGAGTGTATTTCAAAAGGGTAAATGTTTATAGAATTTACAAAATGTTTTACCATTCACTAGTTGACTTG
This sequence comes from Euthynnus affinis, assembly GCA_029490765.1. NCBI lineage: Eukaryota > Metazoa > Chordata > Actinopteri > Scombriformes > Scombridae > Euthynnus > Euthynnus affinis. The sequence goes on along the minus strand of CM055854.1, from coordinate 7,084,438 downwards.
GAGGGCGTTAACCTGTGGTGACACCTTTTTGATACTAGTTTCCAGTGAGAGTTGAAATGGTTTAATTGTGTGATGATTTGAATTACGAACCATATTCTTTCTTTTGCATTGTTGAGAAATTGAATGACATTGACTCTTGTGGGATTTTTGACCCTACAGAAAAACGTACACAGCCTGCAGTCGTCAGTCGACTCTCTGATGAAGGAGAAAGAAGAACTTGTTTTGGCGCTTCAGTCTGCAAAGAAAGACACCAACCAGGCGAAGTATGAACACTTGGACTTTTTGACTGTGCCTGTAGAAGTACTTGTGCTAAATTTGTTTTGACATAAAATCTCAAAATTAATCTTGTGAGCCCCCACTCTTCACGATCTTCTTCATTTGATATGCACCGTCTTCTCCTAGGCTTAGTGAGCAGCGGAGGAAGAGGCTGCAGGAGCTTGAGGGCCAGCTCGTAGACATGAAGAAGAAGCTTCTTGAGCAGTCCAAGCTGCTGAAAGTCAAAGAGTCTTCTGTTCAGAAAGTTAGCAAGCTCATGCAGGAAATACAGGTAAGCAGTGACTAGCTTTACTTTTACTCACTTCTTTTGATGAAGTATGTTACCTAACAGTAAACACATATATACCATTTTGGATGTGATTAATTATGTTCAAGAATAAATGGCATTAACTTTTTTTGAGTATATAGAATATTTTAGAGAACTAAAATTCTTTGAAGTCCTGAAGAGCACTGTTAATAACGTGTGAGCCACAGATATCAAATCCTAACTCGCTAACTGTGTCCTTACAGGCTATGAAGACCCAGCGTACACAGCTGATGAGGCAGATGAGGGACGACTCTGAGAAATTCAGAGCCTGGAAGAGCAAGAAGGACAGAGAGGTGCTGCAGCTCAAAGAAAAGGTACGTAGTGATCCAAGTTCTTCTTGAGACAGTGTCTGTCTAGGTTTTACTCAAAAATTCACCAAATCACATCTCACTGAAATTTCTTTTGTCCCCTTTTTTTTTTTTAATGTGAGATCCTTTTTCTTCTTGAAATCCAACGTTAAATTCTTTCTATTTCACAGGATCGTAAACGCCAGTATGAGTTGCTGAAACTTGAGAGGGATTTCCAGAAACAGGCCAACGTCCTGCGTCGCAAAACTGAGGAGGCGAGTCCTGTCACTAGATTGTCTGTGCAATTTCATTTGTGTGATCCAGTGGATGTGCTGAATTAATATTTTCAAAACCAGCATCTAAAATAGAAAGTATCCACCACATATTATATTTTAAACTATTTCTGTGTTTGACTCATTTGCACTAACCTGGTTGCAAACCTCTGAGTCATTCCCCCATTTCTCAAATTCTGCATGCAGTATTAGGCTCATGTTGAACTGTTAGAATTTAGTGTAACTGGAAATTATTCACAGATGCTTATTATGATTTTTTTTTTCCCTCCTTCAGGCTGCAGCTGCCAACAAGCGATTGAAAGATGCTCTTCAGAAGAGAAGTGAGGTAGCAGAGAAACGCAAAGACACCCAGAACAGAGGAATGGAGGGAGCTGCTGCAAGAGTTAAGGTAGTAAATCTGATGCTAGTGCTTCTCTGTGCTCACACTGACCTGTATCTGCTCTATTAGACTTCACTAAGTGCAAAAAAGCCTTATTTATTATTGTTATTATTATTATTAAAACACATTATCAAGTTGAAAAGGTTTAAGTTAGTTGTAATATGTATAAATGCACCCAGAATGGATCCAAATTAGACAATAATAAAGTCGTTGCATTAACTCTATGACTGTATTTGTGTGATCAGACTTGGTTCCTCAATGAAGTGGAGGTGATGGTTAGCACAGAGGAGGCCCGGCGCCACCTCAATGACCTGCTGGAGGACAGGAAGGTCTTGGCTCAGGAGGTCACCCACCTCAAACAGCAGATAGAGGCAGGGGAGCGATCCGCTGCCAAAATCAGGGTGAGCATATACTTTTACACTATTATATGAATATGCACAAAATGGAGAATAAGTGAGAAACCAGTGCACCAGCAAGGTAGAAATATCAAGAATCAATGCTTTGTTTGGTGGCGGTTTTCTGTGCAGCGCCGGACGCTGATTATCTCTGAGCTGGAGACCAGTGGAGCGCTGGAGACTCCTCTGACCAAACAGGTGGAGAACCTGGAGACAGAAATGGGCCTCAGGTGAGCCAGACAAACCAGCTCAGTCTTACCATGACTCCCTAAGGTGGAATTATCTTCTTGTCATTACTAAGCCATTATGCGACTCATCTACACAACATTTAATGACACAAAAAAGCTTTAAAAATCAACCTGAAGCCAAATGTGTCGCTACCACCTAGAGAGGACTTTTAGGAGATATATGTGCTTTTATTTCACATTTCTGTACTACAGAAACAGGAAATAATTTTATTTCATACCGTACTGATGAACAGAAAAGGTTTTAAGATTTTCAATATGATTTGTATTCTAACAGGAACGCTCAGATAGCTGACCTGCAGCAGAAAGTTCTTGTTGCAGACGGCGAGGGGCGTCTGAAGCAGCGCATAGACAGCATCACAAGCATAGTCGATGCCAAGTGTGCCATTAAGGTCCTGATGTCTGAGGTGAGCAAAATGCTAATGCATGATTTCATATTCACATTTGCTGCTGCTTGTTTGTATTACCAAAAACAATTCAATGTTCACCTTTGTATTCAGCTGGTGTCTGCTAAGACAGCCAGCGCCAAGCTGGAGAGCGAAGTCAAACAGGAGAAGGGGAATTCACAAGATTTAAGAAAGATGCTGGCTGATGAGAGAAATGTGATGTCAACCATGGACATGGAGCACCAGCAGCAGCTGGTGGAACTGGAGCAGAGGCATCAAGAGAAGGTGATTATACAGTATCTGTTATTCATATACCATCTGTTTGCATCTGCTTTTAGAAACATGCATATTTATTAAATGCTTCATTCCATATGTTTTTGTTTGCTCTTACAGGTCCTTTACCTCCTGAACCAGCTACAGAACAAACCCATTTGTGGAGAGACAGATGAAACAAAGCAGAAAGAGGAAGAGAGTTCAAAGGAGAAAGAGCTGCTCCAGCGCCTCAAAGTTCAGGTTTGTCTCCTCCAACTGAAGAACCTTTGTCTCCACATTTCTCCTTGTTTTAGGATAAATTGTGCAGAATGATCTCAATAGTGTGGTTCTTTGTGTTTTATCTTTTTTTTTTTTTTAGGAAGAAGAGCTTGAAAAGCTGCGAGAACTAAGTGAGCAGAACCAGAAACTGGTGGAGCAGAATGAGCAATACAGACAGGTAATTATTGACTTCCATCTGTTGTTGTTTTTAATTATTTGAATGTTAAATTGAATTATCGATAACAAATGTGTAAGAATGTCAAATGGAAACTGTGATTTGTTCAAATCCAAACATGTCTTATTTTTTTTTTCCTCCACAGAAACTCTCACTGCTCCATCTGGCAAGTACAAAGAAAGTTCTTGCGCCTACGATCAACAACGAAAAGAGTCCAGATGACTCGTTTGAATACATTCCTCCAAAGGTGAGTTATTGCAGATATTCTGCCTTCAGTATTTGTTTTTATACAAGGTTACAGTCAGTTTTTATTGGCAAAGTTAACTTTTAGCAGATGGACTCTTCAGATTATGAATTGAGGTTTAATTTATTGCTATTGCAGTGTCATTTGAATAAAAAGTTTGCATTGAAAACAGCTTCCTGTGCTTTCACAGAGAAATGTCTCAGGGATATACTGTGCTTTTAAAGTCCAAGTGTGTTCATTTTCCTTTGCTTGTGTTCTCCACCAACAAAAGCCTAAAGGGAAGCGCTTCAAAACGGCTAAAGCACCGCTCAACATGGCCATCAACATCGAAGAGCTGATGTCTCCCAGCGAGGATGAGAACGAGCAGGAAGAGGACGAATGGCGTCCCGAGAAAACTGAGAAGGGACGCAGAACTTCCAAGAAAGCAAAAACAACTGGGGTAAGTCTGGGATTAGGATTGAAGTCATCCTCAAACTCTAAAAGGTAAAAATAAAATATATTCACCGAGATAATGTCTACGTCTTATTACGTGTACGTGTTTGTGTATGTGGGAAGTTAAAGCTGCTTTTTACTGAATGTCATCAATACAGAACACAGAATCGGAATATTTGATTTACTTGTGATTGAACCGAAAAACCGTGATGCCAATGAGTTTCTCTTTCTTCAGTGTGCGTGTAAAGGTCGCTGTAGCAACAAGCAGTGCAGGTGCCGCAAAGGAAAGATGACATGTGGGGAGAACTGCCAGTGTGACCATGAGAAATGTCGAAATCTAGACATCCAGGTGCTTGCTGAGGTAAGTTAGCCGATGAATTTCAGTCAACTTACCCCGTGTGTGACGCAGTTTCATTCATTCGGGACTTTTTGACATCATTGTATGAAAAACACAGGTGTTACTAGTGACACTGACGATCACTCTGCTGGTTTAAGTGTCCCAGTAAGCCAGTGTGACAGTGTGCACAATACCAGCATCCTAAAACTGAAGCAGCTGAATGGAATTCATTCATTTTCTTATTTACACCTGTGCTTTTCCTGCTGTGATGTGCTGTTGTTGACATACCTGTATTTTATGTTTATCTGTATGTAATAACTGAGAATATTTGACCATTAGACTAATAGTTATTATAGAATATAAATATTGCATTACAAATTATAAATAAACCAGGTGCTGTTTTAACAGGTTATTACATAATGTGTCATTTGTTACCACAGACGTGTTTCTTTTGTCCAGTCAGAACTTGACTTTCATTGACAAGAATACTTTGATTTTTTTGGACTAAAAACAAGTTCTGTTGCTCATTTCAGGATGTAAGTCAGACAGAAAATGTTTCCAGAGACTCTGTGTCTTTACAAGACCCCACATCCGTCAGCCCCGACAACACCACGTTCTTCAAGCCGCCATCTTGTACACCCACCAAGAAGGTAAGCAGTCTCTCCTTCTGAGGACCTGAACACTCAGCAATACAAAGAATAATCATTCATACGGTGGCGTGGAGAGTGATTGGCACACATCTAAAAGTTATGCTTCAGCCACTCCACTAGAGACCAGGAAGTGTCGTATGACTTCTCAGTGGCCGTTTGGTCTGGGGGGGATCATCTTTTATTTTTTTAATTTTTCCTAAAGTACTTTCACTGGTGATTTATTCTCTGGATGGCTGCTTGCTCACAGCTGTTTTTGTATCCTGTTCCCAGTTATCGATCTCAAAATTCTTCCTGTTCAATAAACATCTCACACAAGGAGGGCTGATAGTGAAATTCTATGTGTATATTTTGACATATATTATCTTGCCTCCAGTGCTTGTTGTCACTGCACTAATGAACTAATATGTGCCATTTTAGGTGCTAAAGGAAATTGGAGACATGGGACACGCCGCTGCAGACTTAAAATCAGTGGGGAGATCTGTCTTGTCAGATGAAGAGGAGGAGGAGGAGGAGGAGGATGCAGAGGAGGAGGAAAAAACAACAGTCAGCTTCCTCAAGAAGAAGAAAAGAATCCTGACGAGTTTTCAGAACAGTTTTTTCTCCGGCTGCACTCCAATTAGAGAGGAATCTTAATTAGGGCAGAGCTTGGCAGGGTGCTTTTTACGTTCGGTGTCTTTTTAAATGTTTTGTCTTGTGTTTTCAGTCTTTTTTTTATGTGACTAAACTGTTATGTTACTGTAACTTGAAAGTAGCTGATTCTAAAACACTTTGTTTTCTGTAGAGGGTAACAAAAGGACTGTGAATAGCATCCAATGATTTACTGGAATACACAATGACATGATCAAGAAGCCTGTACATAACTTTTAGTTTCATTTGTTACATGATATTCCCCAGAGTAAGACTAAATTTACTTTGCTAATATGTACAATTAGTAGTCCACCAATCTACAGTTGAGCACTTTTCAACAGATCATTACAACACCACGTGTTCTGGAGCAACATTGAGGGTCTTTAAATGTTCTTTTAGTATCAGAGCTGAATAAAGTCTTAGAGTCGAATCAAATCTTGGTTTCAAACAACGATAAACTTGTCATTTCGTGTCTGAACATGAACCAGTGTGTAATGTCTTAGTGTAATAAGTTGATGGAAACTAATTTATTTCAGTCGTTAGTATGTTTATGATTCATGTTTTACTTTTATTGCTGTTTCTTAGAGGAAGCTAATCTTTAGTGGAAATGGTTTTTGACATTGAATTAAAAAAAATAAACCTTAAACAGAAACTCACTGTCATTTTAAGTCAAAATTCAGTTCACCTGATCTTGTTCACTATTCTGTTAAGTGTTTTGCTTATTTTGATTAACAAATGCCTGAACCTTGGTATCAACACAGGTATCGGTAGCATGGTGAGCTTTGCGAAAATTAATATACAACCGAGTGGCGTCTGTACATATTTAACTATTAACATGAGGATTTGCTGCTTTTCTGTTTTACATCATTGTAAACCGAACATCTTCAGGGTTTGGACAAGTCGAGCCATTTGAAGACTTCGCTAAGGGCTGTGAGAAAATGTAATCAAAATGCTTTACTGCAGCTGATTTGATGATTATGGCACCATTTGATGGCTGATTAGTATTAACATAATAAGGATTTAATATGGTCATTAAGGAATTTTGACATGTACTGAGTGGAATATTTCACTGTTGAGAAATAAACCTGTCAGTGCATTTTGGTGGATCGTTTAAATAATGGAGACACTGACACTAAATCACCTCAAACATCTTTGATATTCCTGCACTTCAATCTCTTGTCACTTATCAACCAACATATAGGCTATGCAGATTACTGATCTGCAATGAGCCAATGCATCATATTTTTACTCTTTTTGATGGATTGCGTCGAAGCTCACAACATAAGTGACCGCAGCATCTCCAGGCTGTTTGCTTCCTCCAGCTCCTCTTGAAGGTTCTCCAGGTTCTCTGACAGTCAGGAGAAGCTCATTTTTACCCTCACTTTGCTCAGAGGTCTCCTGAGTCCTCCATGCCTGATACACACTCCCTTCAGAACTGATATTTCAGCTGAGAAGCATCCTCAAGAACACACCAAGTCAAGTCCAATCAAAATATTGATCAGGTTTTTGATTAATGCCAATGACTCAGCAATTAACGTTCTCACAAGCTGTTATGACAAATCACTGCCAATTCCTCTCTGTAACTCCCCAAACATTTTCACCTGATCAAGAGGTATTTATTGATTTTTCGTGTTAAAAAGCAAAGTAGGAATTATGATAGGCTTCATAAAGGTAGTAAAAACATTTTTACCAAAAGGGGACATGGAGACAGAGGAATATGTGAACCAGCACAGAAAACAAGCACATCTAGTTTAAGAGGAGAGAAGAGATTTCAACAGGCCTCAGGGAAACAGGTTATGAAGGCTCCGTGAATACCGAAAATTTTCATTTTGTCTGGATAACAGCATCAGATTTCTGACACAGTATAAAAAGGGAAATGAGAGGTTGCTTCATTCAGCCAGGAGAGCAGAGAAGAGGAGACAAAGACTTTGTTCAGGATTTTAAGAAATAATTTGAGAGAGGGAACAACAACAACAACAGAAAGTTGTAAAGGAAACCAGCATATTACAGCATTTTTGCTTGTGATGTTTGGTCTACTAGAGCTTTTCTTACAGACCTAAGAGGCCTGAACCACGAAGCAAGTTCAATTTAGTCTGGCTCTCTATGGGTGAGCTGGCTTCACACAGACACAAGGATATGTATCACAGTGAAATGTATACAATATAATCACATAACTACAATAGAAGATAAAGAAACATGGAGTCATTCCCAAATACTAAAGATAAGGCTAGGGCTTAAAATAATATAGAGTAGGTTTGTGTATATGTATTTTTTGATAAACTGGATTCTGGATGCATATAAAAAAGTCATTTCAGAATCTTTCTGCTACCAAAGCAGAGAGGAGAGGAAAGGCAGTTGCAGTGAAGAGCTGCAGTGATGGAATCAGAGGGTAAAAGCATCGACACTGCCAGCTCTCCTTTTAAGGAATGAAAGAAACATAAGAATCATCTTTATTAGTCAGTATGTTTATGGATACATAGGAATTTGACATCAGTTTACAAGTTTACATACAAGGAATGACTATACAACCGTTTCTGTGAACTGTAAATGGGATTCAAATAGTGCAAAGAAGTGGAGAGTGCTGAGATAAATATGAATGGTTGTTTTTGCTATGTATTCTTGTCACTCATAGAGGGCGCTAAAGGTCAGACATCTTTTAAGGCCTGTTGAAAATCCATAGTATTTCTCAGCAGGTGTTTCACTACTAAAAGTTGATTTCACCATCTGTAGAACAGCTTGTAGATCATTACCAAGCCTGCTCTGTATCTAACACTACAAGTGTAATCAGAGTTTGACAGGTCTAAACTCTTTGCACGAAAGAAATGTTTTCACTGAACACTCACATTTTCATATCCAACTTCAGTAATGAGGAGATCTTTGAGTGGAAGCAGAGATGAAAGCCTGATTCTCACTGATGGTTAATGTTATTCTCATTTGCATGTAAAGGAGGAGAAAAGTCTTTGAGGTTTTTAATTTGTTTAATACATGATCTAATGATTATTACATTTCACAGTGGGTCCATAGCTCGCTGTGCAGTAAGCATATGCATATAAATGTTTAAATAAGTTTTAATTGAATAACTTCTCCTGATTATCGACTGACTCTGTTTTCATTATATGTGGTATGAGTCAGTGTAAACTATCCAATATTAGCATTGAGTAAAAAAAAAAAACAAAGCACTACTTCAGACGCTATTCTTGCATTTTTCAGTATGTCTCATAACTACCTGCATGAGATTTTTTTAGTTGGTTGTTTTCTATATTTCATTCAGGAGATATTCACTTCTTGTATTTGCAGACAGATCAAATAAGATTAAAATAACGCCAAAAGAAAAGTACACATCTATGTATGTGTACATAGATTAGATCAAAATAAATATACTAAAATCATGAAGATTAAAGTTACAGTGTCCTCAGTGATTATGACAGCTTAAGAGATATACAGATGTTTGCAGGTCTCTGCCACTGTGTACATTTTAAATTGTGCAAATATGCAGAGCTGAATATTAGCAGGCTGTGTATGGAAGCTCATAATTACAGAAATGTTTGTTATTGGTTTTTAAGACAAAAATGCATCAATAAAATGTAGATTTTTGTTATTGTTACTGAACAACAAAAACGCAGCAAATGCATCTTATAATCTGTTATTTTATTAAGAATATTTGACAAATCATGACCTGTGCATTGTTGTGTCAGTATTGATATCTGTGTCTGTGTTAGGAAATCAACACCATGAAACAGCTCAGTACTATGGAGCCCCAAAGTTGACAAAATGTAATGAGGAAACAAGTTATCAGACAAGTCAAAAATATAACTGAATACATCAATAAATCATATTGTTGGTTATATAATTGAAATTCAGTGTAAAATGAAATATATTTTTCCACTGGAGTGGATAGGACAGCATGACTAGCTAGCTTAACTTCAAACATGGTGGCTAAACACACTGAGTAACCTTTTCAGCTAGCTACCTAGTTGAAGCTAACTGACCTCATAAAACTACACCAGCTAATGAAGATAAAGTTTATCACCCTATACTTTACTGCACACTGCTGTAGCATCACTGTATGAACTCCTGTACTGTGTACCATGTATCCTATAAGCTAACACTAACAGAGTTAGCTAGCTAATATTACTTGGAAAGTTAACTGCCACCATGCGTCTATCTTCATAACAATAATCTTTATGTGCCTCTTCTCATCAAGGACGGTGATGAAATTAAAAGAAAAAGTGAGATACAAGATATAATTTATTTTATCAGCTGATTGGTAGCAAAAAAAAAAAAAAACTGGAATTCCAGTATTAATCCGGTATTAATTTTAACACTCAATTTTAATTATTTTACTAACGATATTATTTATTGATGTATTCAGTCATATTTCTGACTTATCTGATCAAATTTAACCACATTTGTTTAGTTTTGGAGCTCCATACAACATTGAAAGGAAATCAAAGTTCTGCACAATTTTCACAGGTTCATGTTACTGACCTAATAAAAAAACACAGCCAACATGGTTAAACCATTAATATCATAATGTTTATTGTTGAACTTTGTGCTCTCAAATACAGCTACCTGGTGGTGCCAACGTGTCTGTGGACATGAAAATATTAAGAAACTATTAACAACTCAAATATGATCAGTTACACAACTGGATTTCAGTCAACTTTTTTTTCTTTCTGCTTCACTTCAGTTTGGTATGAATGGACCAAAATCCAGCAAAAATACTGTGTAATAGAGATAAAGTTGTGTAGCTGCAGCATGTGAGTGACCCTCTCCACAAAACTCTACAAATAGCCATAATTGGCTGACACAATACAAAATTGGCCAAAATATTAAATCAGTAAATTGAACTCAGGAAAACGGAACAATCTGTCCATTAAAAGAGAGTCAACTACCCTAATAGAGTAAATCATTTCTGAAGTGAGATCATCGTGTGACAGGATCAACCAAAGTTAAGATTTAAGGGCTGTTTGTGATCTGTGCTCGAGAAGATTTCATGCTCAGCAGATTGATGTCGTTATCTGATCTAAATTGCAGCTGAAATTATTATGACCTTAGGCACTGTCAATTCAAAGGCGTAAAAAAACGGCTTTATCTGTGTGGCAGATTAATGCTGTGCACATATTCTCTCTCTTAAAGACACTGGACTCTGCACTCTGGCATACCAATCCCTTGAACTTCTGAGATAAGATAGCCCAAGGATATGAATGAAAGAGGAGTAAGAACATGTGAAAATGTTATGACTTAGAAGAAAAATGTCTATATTTCAAGACATAAAGTATAATACTATGTATGTTGTTGTTAATGCAGTTGAAAGTGAGGCCCTTACGTCAGTGAACCTCATGAACAAACATTGCCATGAGGACAGAAAAACATGGGAAGCCTTTTCTGCTGATATACATTCAGTTTCATTATTAATCTGTTAATATGACTTAAAAGACTTTTGCCCATTTTAGATCACCAGATAACATATCTCTTCTTTCACACGCGCTTTTCTAACAGATCAGAGAGGAGAGATCTTTATTTAATATTTAATTAACAGCAGAGAGGAGTCTGATCCAGAAATGCAGGGTGCATGAAAGTAAAATATAATGAACTGATAGCAAGAGATAGGAGCTCCTTTAAAACTGTGCAAAACAGCAACATTTAAGTGTTAATGTTATTGTACAACAGTATACTATCAGCAGTTTGTGTCACATGTCATGTACTCTTTTACAGTCGCCTCAAGAGTTAAAGAATGACACATCAGGCAGAGTTTATCAGTCAGGGTCATTTACCATAACCTTATATGTTCTGTATTAAATGATAAAGAACTTTTTTTGTTTCCTGTGTACCTGCAATAAAAACTATTGTTAAATTATTACTAATTTGTATGCATCAAAGTTCTCTCTGCACCCTCCTCCTCTTTACCAATCTTTAACAAACCATTCAATCAGACTTTTATTGTGCTGTCGTTCACTTTTGCTCCGTGACTACAGTCCCCTATTATTGCTTCATACCCTTGACTTTCATATCTGCTCATTCCAGTAATTGTGCGTAGGTGTGTGCCTGTGTAAGAAAGATGAATACAGCAGTAAATGTAGATTTGGGCTCACGTGCTGATACGTCTGTCTGCACGCTGTGGCTCATGTCGTGCTGCATTTACAACTAAAACACAAAAAGCGGCGGGAGTGTGGTTCATCATATTTTGTCATACCCATTATGGTGGATAGATGGCTGGCTCTTTTACAATACAAATCTCAATTAATATGCAAAAGCCTTATGAATTATGACGTGGCAAATCACACTAAGTTTTTCAAATCACAGAAAAAGCACTTCAGGTTTTTTTTTCTTTTTCTGCAGGCCATGTGAGGCATTGAATACATAATTTGTGAAGGGGACAAAAGAGATGTGCTTGACACTGGCCCTACCCTCTGTGTCAGTCAGTGTGGAATCAGGATGTTGGACCGAGGGGCAGGGCGCCGGGCCTGTTAAATATTGACTGCAAGTGTAATAATTAACCTTCCAACAACTCCTGATCTCTTAAACTGGCTGCTCTGCCTCGCTGCCATTACTCAGCTGTCATTGCTCACATTAACATCAAAATGTGCCTCTTTAAGTTTGCTTCTCGCTATCCGTGTCACTCTTCATCTGTCTTGGCCCTGCCTGCTGCTGTGTTTCTGCTCTTCTGTACTGTGTTTCCCAACTCTGCTGTTCTGGCCCAGCTCCATGTGTCACGACACCCTGCTGCTCAAAACCTTTGGCCTCGTCCTGTGAAAGCCGCTGGGCCGTGTTGCATCTAAAGGTGAGTACAGATCCTGCCCAAAACTGAAAATTGTTTTTCTTACTTTAATCTTTTTTTTTCTTCTAATGTTTTAAAGAAATCTGAAGTTTGGCAGGACAGTTAGTCTGTTTTTGGCACAGTGGTTGAATATGACATGCAAGTTAGAAATTTTGTAATTAATCTATTTTTTTCTTCGAAGAAGTAGAAAGCAATGGATGAAGTCTAATTGGTCTATTCAACAGAGTTAAATAACGATGGAGTACATGCATAGACGGTCTAACAGAGCAGCTAATCATTTAATTGTTTTATTGTTCTGTTTTTTCTGAAGTCATAGGTGGAGGATTTTTACAGCAAGGCAAAATCTACAGAGATATTACTGTACAAGCTGAGCAAGACAGGATGAAAAGAAAAAAAACATGTATGACAGAAATTTAAAAAATGGCTCAATTTGGTTCAAACTGATAGAATATTGACCAACTATGAAGCCAATCTTTTAGTAATTATGAAGACTAATGTCAGTGTAAGCAGGAAATGCAGGGCCCGGAGGTACACAGGTCAGACACACCCATATATTCACATATTGAAAAGCCGCCTCATGTTGACAGCTACCATAAAATCTGTGTTATCTATACAGGCTTTGGCCCTTTGGCCATGCTGTTGGAAGAGTGTAAGCAATGATGGTGTCTACTTCAGGCAATAAAACTGGGAGGAGGAAATTGCCAGGTCAAAGTCACTTGCGAGCAGAGACTGCTCATATACTAAAGCAGCTGCCTCCAAGTCCAAATCCTGAGTTAACCTCGGTGCTTTCTTTTGCTCTTTTTGTCCTCTTTCTCTCTCTCACTTGCATCTCAGGTTTATTTCCACACCAGCACCCAGCCGCCTTGAGGAAACTGGAAGTGAGATCTCATCGCAGGTTTGTTCATTTGTAACACGACTGACTCGGAGAACACCTGGAGAAGCGACACTTTGCTGTCGGTGATGGTGCTTGCTGGATGTAACAGCAACTCCATGTGGAAGCTATGGCTATTCCAGTGGAGGTGCTGTTACCTGCAGAGAGCTACCAAACCCAACATGAAGCCTGAACTTTAATGTTTTTTCTCTTAACTGCTGATAGTTTCTTTTCTCTCTTGCGGAGAGATCATAAAGCTCACTATTAAATAAAGTGTTTTTTTTATGTTGAAGTAGCTGGAGAGCGATGGGGCACAAGGTGATGACCTATGAATTGACAGCCAGTGATTGTAACATCTGCCTGTCAGTTCTGTAGGCCACTGCTGTGTTTGTCCCCATGAACATGTACAAATAACAAGAAGAAGATTTTGGTTTCATGGATGTGTCTACTGGCGCATCAATGAGCAAACTGTGACTTTTGTGGCTTTTATGATAATCCTGATTGTTTCTGAAGCATCTTTTATAATGAATAAAGTTTGACTGTGTTGCTCAGTGCATGTATGAGTCTGTCTTTTGCTGTCTGGTTGATGTGAATAAAATTTATATGTGTCACCAAAGAAACTGAAGTTTATTTTATATATAAATTTGCCTCAACAGTGCATTTAATACTTAACCTACTTTGTGTACGCATAAACAAAAGCAATGATACAAAAGCCAGAGTGTTACACAAAATAATTATGCTATATTAATCATTACAGGATCATTATAGGAACAGAAAAGATAAAGTTACTGTTGCCTCAGACATCAGTACACACATTTGTTCACCTTGTGTTATACTTAAGTACTAAATAATTTGACAAGTGAAAACTGACGGTGGTGAGGAAGTGCTGACGCCATTCTCACCTGCTATTTCAGCTGACACCATCTACTACATCTATTTGACCCTTTTGAGGGGTCAAACTCACTATGATTGGTTTTATTTTCACGATATTGAGAATATATAAATAAATAAATAAAAGTGAAAGTTTGCCAAAATGGTAATTGACAAATTCACCAACTGATGTTCTCATAATATATCTTGTGGTAATATGTTGTGTTGCATGCTCTTAATTGAAATCCAGTCTGCAAACAAATCTACTGTGTTTACCAAATCATCATGTTCTATTAATAATTCACCATTTTGCTAAGTCACATGTTCACTGGACTCTTAAATGTGACTGAGCATTAATAATGACAAAATAGTGAGTCTGTATGTCTAAATGCATCGATTTACCTTTAAACTCATCAGTCGTGGTGCAGTTATTCTGCTAATTTGATCATTGCACAGAAGAATTAACAGAAGATATATTTAGACCAGGTGAAGATATTTACACCTCTAATTCAAGCTTCACCACTGTGCCAGAAAACTGTTTGAAGGGACTAATCCAGTAATCTGACCTGAGTGAACTGTGCAGTCTTCCACTCTGAATATCTTCTTCATTGGATTACAGGCTAGGGGTGGTGAAGACATTGAGCCGCCACAGGGAGTCCAAACAGTCCAGTGCAAAGATCACGCAAACACCCTGTCAAGTTAGGTGAACAGATTACTACAAAATTACTGCAAAAATACAAATGACTAAAACTACAAATTACTATAAAAATACAACAGCTGTACACAAAGAGAAAAGATTCAAGCAATGAAGCAATATCATTGCAACTAGGCTGCACAGTAGTATAAAATCTTTTAAAGTGCGAGACAGATGTGAAGACTTGCGAGTCAGAGAATCCATCAGCAGCCACGTCTTTGAACATTAGTTTGTCCCACTCAGCGTAAACTTGTTTGCAGGGTTTTGTTTCAATTCAGTTTTGGAATATGTACCTGAAAAACACAGTATGGCCTGAAATGACAGAGGCCTTTCTAGGACAACACACGTGTTGAAAAGGTTGCCTTTGCTGCCACCTAGCAGTAAATAAGGTCACCTTGATGCACACATTGCAGTATACGATCAGTGCAGGGTGTTGTCTGAAAGGCAACGGACCTGAAACCTTCAGTATGAATTCCTATTGCTCGTTAAGACCACATTTTGACAAAGGGCCCCTTCACAGGACAGGGTCACCAGTACTGATAATGATAGACACCTACTTTGGGCCCAAATCATTTTGATTGATGTTTAAATTGTGCAAATGACCTCTAAAATTTGCATTTCATCAAATAACAACAAAATATTCTGAATCAAGGCAGAGTCCTGCTTTGTCTGACAGATAAAAATCATTGGATATGAGCTGGTGAAAGGGACAAATCAATTATTAAATATAAAAATATAAACAAATATCAAAACATATTAAACATCAGACATAATTTGTGCCTCCTCTATATATAGAGTGCATGCACATACAGTTTATACTCTTTTATTCATCTATTAATTAGTTAGTCAGCCCTAAATCATCAATGAACATCCTTATATAATGTACTGTTTGAGGAACTGCTTTTCAAGGAAGATGGCTTTGCTTTCCATTGTGTATCTGATTGGAGTATTTACTCATCAGAGCAGACAAACACTCAGATACTTCTTGTGATAAAAACATAACAGACACAAATTATTATTCAATGCCGAGTATTTCATATACAGACTGGGTAACAAATGAAAGGAAAAACCAATACAGGCCTGAATGCTTGACCCCTACAATAAGGGGATCCAAGGCTCTATTATACTGTGGGGGGCATTTTGCTGGCATGGTTTGTGAAGGGTCAATGTGACATCAATACTGACAGCAACAGCATGGAGTTTAATGAGGAAGATGAGAGGAGGGAGAGTGAGTGGCAAGAGGTGATGAGAGGGAGTATAGCCATGATGACAAGAAGCTGTAAAAGAAAGAAAAAGGAAGGAGCTAGATCAAGTGGAACAGAGGATGCGGGGAAAGACCCCAAGGCAGGATTGCTAAATGTAGTGTTGAGATTTGAGGGAGAGGGGGGAGTAAAGAAAGTCGATCTGCTGAAGCTGACAAAAATCATTAGAGGACAAGTTGGAGAAGTGGAGTATGTAAGAGTTTTGGGAGATGGAAACTTGCTTATAGGGTGCAACATTGAAGCGCAGATGGAGAAGACGAAGAAAATGAGTAGTGTTGGAAAAGTCAAAGTCTCCAAAGTAGTAGTATTAAGAGTAGGCAAGCAGAGAGTTTCTGGGTGTGGAATAGTTTACAATTACAATCTTACGATTTAAATTAGCAGACACTTTTAACAAAAGTGACGTGCATCTGAGAGCTGATAACACAAGCAGGGATCTAGTCAAGTTCAGTTCAGTCAAAAGTGCTAAAAGAATGACAAGGGGAGCCAAGAAAAAAAGAGACCATTTTGATAGAGTTTGAATCAAAGGTTCTTGGAAAAGAATTATACTTTTTATTTGTGAAATACAGAGTTACAGAGTTCATACCAAAGCCAGCAGGATGTTTTAACTGCCAGGAGTTTGGATATGTGGCTCTGGTGTGCAAAAGGAAGAGAAGATGTGGTAGGGAATATGAATATGGGAAGTGTGAGACCGAAGTGTTGCAACTGTGGAGGGAATCACAGTGTTGCTTATTGAGGCTGTGAAGTGATAAGAGGAGAGGTGGATATGTAACAGAATAGAGTGAAGGAAAAAGTCTCTTAAGCAGAGGCGGTTAAGATGGCCAGACAGGAAAAACAGGCTAAGGAGCACGGCCACCATAAAGGGCAACTGACAGCGAATATAGAACAGGATGATAAAAGAAAGATGTGGGCAGAGAGGTGACCTTTATAGCGGGAGTGATAGATGCAACGGCCAAGGTTAAGTCTAAAACTGAAAGGATTCAAATAATTGTCAAAGCAGCAGTGCATCATTTTGACATGATAGGTTTGAAATGGGAGGAAGAGAGAGACAATCTTAGTGTACAGGCAAGTCAAGAGTCACCATGTGTTGGTTGATAATAATAACAATTTTAATACTCCAGTGGAATGTGAGGAGTTTAAGAGCCAATGGGCAAGCAATTTATAGACAGTCGGAGGAATCATGGTGGGAACCAAACTTAGATTTTGTTACATATGGATATGAGGCAATCAAACAAGGTAGGAAAGCTGGCGGAGGAGGGGGCTGCGTCACATTTATTAAATGGTTACTCCTTATAGAGTACTGGGTATTGGAAAAGAACTGGAGTATATGGTGGTGGAAGTATGGGTTGGAAAGAAGGAATTAGTGGTTTTGAATTATCAGAACCCTTGCAAGAAAATAGAATTGAACAAGCTTGAAGAAATATAGGGAAAGAATAGAGCAAGCACTGAGAGGAAGTGAGAAAACTGATGCTAATGGCATTGGAAGAACGTGATGAATACCTGAACCAGATTTATGGTAATATGACCACAGAAAAAAATCTGGATAAGGAAATAAGAAAAGGTATTAGAACAGCTGCATTGAGATCCATCCTTAAGAGTAAAGGCAAAATGTGGCAAAAAAAGAGGAAGGCAGTACCATGGTGGGATGATAAATATAAAGAAGCTGGCATTTACACAGAAATAGTGTTTAAACTATTGAAAAGAACCCATAATTGTCAACATATGGTAAAATACAAGAAGCTTAGGCAGAGGTAAGAAGGAAAGTAAAACAGGCAAAAAGGTCAATCTCAGTAGGAGATGTGCGGGGGATGATCAAAAAATGGGAGGGAACAGAAGGGAGTGGAGTTATCTGGCGCTAACAGATGGAGATGAAATAGCATTAACTAATAAAGAGAAAGCTGAGTTAATAGCTAACAGGTTTATTTAAGTACAGTGTTCTTTGTCTGGGGAGGGAAGAAGTGGCAGGGAGAAAACAGAAAGTTAAAACATGGAGGCCTCAAGGAAAAGGAAAATATTGAAGCAGAGTGCTTCATTTGCTTTGGGAGAGTTAAAAAGGATGCTGGCTAAAGCTGGTATGACTGCACCAGGTAAGGATGAAATATGCTATGTGATGATAAAACACTTGTGTGCAGAAGGTCTGAACAAATTATTATTACCATGTATAATAAAGTGTGGGAGGAAGCTAGAATACCCGTGGGCTGAAAGGAGGTGGTCATTGTTCCTATGAGGAATCCAGGGAAAGATACAAGCATACCAACAATGAAGTAAGGAAAGTTCAAATGAATAAAGAAACAGCAGTTTTCTTTGATGTAGAAAAAGCATATGACATGCTATGGAGGGAGGGGCTCCTGATACGTTTACATGCAATTGGAATTGGAGGTAAAGTTTTTAACTGGATAATGGACTTTTTGAATAAAACAACCATCCAGGTAGAAGCTGGATCTGAAGTGTCCAATAAATATGAGGTTAAAAATGGGACACTGCAGGGGATAGTGATACGTCCTATATTATTCTCTATTATGATAAATGACATCTTTGGAGGTGTATCGTTAGATATGGGAAGATCATTATTTGCGGATGATGGGGCTCTGTGGAAAAGAAGGAGAAAACTAAGTCATATGTTTAAAAAACTGCAAGAAGGAATAAATCAAATTGAGATGAGAGGGAAGAAATAGGGTTTTAAGTTTTCAGTTGAAAAGACTAAAGTAATGTTCTTCACAATAAAAGAGGATTAGAGGAATTACTAATTTGAAACTATATGAAGATAAAGATAGATAAAGACAGTAGATGGCTACAAGTTTATTTTGACACCAGATTAACATGGAGAAATGTGAAAAAGTGATAAGATGCCTTGTAGGGTTGGACTGGGGAGCTGATGTAACATACTTGAAATAAGTATATATAGCACTAATTAGATCAAGGCTGGATTATGAGAGTGTAGTATATGGATCTGCAGCATAAACTGTACGTGGAACATTAGATATGATTTAGCCCCGGGCAGAGGAGCTGTGCATAGGAGCATCAAGAACATCACCTGTGTGTGCCCTACAAGTCGAGGCAGGAGAAATGCTGCTGTGTTAATGCACAAAACAGCTCAGAGTCAACCAGTGGACGAATTTGAGAGGGTGTGGACATAATCATTCAACTAAAAAAGTATGAAAAAAGTACAGGCCTTCTGGGAGGGAACAGAAAAATCAGGTTTTGGTTGGACAGGAGATGCAGTAGCAAGAGACCTGGGAGTGTATGGAATGAAGTTCTGCCTGATGGTGATGTAGTCTACAACCCCTGTGTGGGTACTAGAACCGGTGGTTCCTCTTCAACCTCTTCAAGTTAAGGCAGGAAAGAAAAGTGCGAATTTACTAAATAAGTTCTGTACTTATACAGATAACAAATACACAGAGCGTGCACAGGTGTTTATGGTTGGATCTAAAGATCCAGTTACAGTCAACACTGGTTGTGCAGTTGCAGTTCCTCGCCACAGAGCAAACAGACATCAAAGTTCTTAAGTGTATACAGTTGAGTTGTGTCTCATTTTGATGGCTTAAGAGTGGGTTGAACAAGCCAAACCCAGCCCTGATGTGTAGTGAATCAGCATCTGTTCTGTACAGCCTAAAGCTAGGTACATTCAGTAATTGCCAAGACTTACAATTTGAAATGATGGAAATACATTCATGAGTAACAAAACAAGGCACTGTGGTTACATTCATTTGGGTTCCTACACACATGGGCATTATGAGTATTGAGTATTAAGAGAGTGGACAACTAGCCAAATTAACTGTTAAAAAATAAAACATAAAAACATTAAACTTTCAAATTCAAAGGGAAAGGGAAAGGGTATTGCATGGAGAAAAAAAATCTATGAAGAGTGGCAGCAGCACTGGGATCAGGAGATAAGAGGAAGACAACTACATGCAATAAATAATAGAGTCAGTATTGAGAGAAATAAGGAGGGAAAAGAAAAGAGAGGTAATAATAACCAGACTAAGAATAGCACACAGTAACCTGAACATGACTCTCCACATTATAGGGAAGCATCCACCTGGACTTTGTGAACATTGTCAGGTAGCAGAAACAGTACACCATGTACTTGTTAACTGCAGGAAATATACCCGAGAAAGAAAGGACGTGGTGGAGGGGGTGAGGAGATCAGGGCTGACAGGAGCATGTTTGAAGGACATGCTGAGGGGGTTAGGGTGGACAGAGTCGGAAATGTCCAGTTAGCTTTGGTGAACAGGGCTGATAGGAAAAACCCATGGATGTATTATAAGACACTCATGGAAAACTAAATCAGAAAAGATATACACCTACAGTGTCATTATCAGTAACACCACCATGGTTGTTCCCTGCAGTATCAATTGATTTCTATATCCTAGAAAAAGTGCAAATACATAAAGGTTTAAGAAACATAGCAGTTGTGGTTCAAGATAGGTTACAAACAGAATATCAAACATTCATCCCAGTATATACAGATGGATCCAAGGACCCTAACACAGGGAATACAGGCTTTGCTTTAAGTATACCAACTTTACAAGTATCTGTGAAAAGAAGAACATCAGATCATTTGTCAGTATATACAGTCGAGATGATGGCAATTGCAACAGCATTACAATGGATAGAAGAACTGCAAATTAAAAAGGTTATTCTTTGTACAGATTCATGTTCAGCACTAATGTCATTACAGTCATATACATCTCACAGTAGACAGGATATAGTCAATGAACTATATGAAACGCTGTACAGATTTAAAACCAAGAATATTGCGATAACATTTATGTGGGTACCAGCACACAGAGGAGTTAAGGGAAATGAAATGGTGGATGCACTAGCGAAACAAGCACTTAAGCACGAGGAAATCATGGAAATCTCATTTAGTAAATCAGAAGCAAAAGCAATAATCAAAAGAAACACTATTAAAGAGTGGCAGCACAGCTGGGATACAGTAAACACAGGACGACACCTCTATACTATACAACGGGAAGTGGGCACAGTGAGATCATATAAAAGAAGCACTAAAGAGGAGAACATCCTAACAAGGTTGAGGGTAGGACACACCAGACTGAATAAGACACTTCATTTAATAAACAAACATCCATCAGGACTATGTGACCAATGTCAGGTAGATGAATCAGTAGAACATGTAATTGTACACTGCAATAAGTATAAGAGTGAACGAGAATTATTAAAAAGAGAAGTTAGGAAGAATGGAGGGGAAGAACTGAATTTGAGAAATGTATTCAACATAAGATCAGACATTCTATTTCACTACTCTGTAGCGCCACCTAGTTGTTTTTGGGAGTTTTTTGGCCGCTGCGGCCCACAGGAATGTCATAGAGACACGGGACCAACGCCTAATTGTTCGTCTGCTCAAGATCTAAAAATCATACACTGACACCCCAGACCTAAATCCAACAGGAAGTCTTCAGTTTGTTCATGAAAGTCCTACTCTCTTCTGTTCTCTTAATAAATCCATGCTTCTGTCCCCTCTGCTCCAGCCAGCATGTGCAGGAGGGGGCGGAGTCTGGAGGTGACATCAGCTCCCACACAGACACACACACACATGCAATGGGACTTCACTCACAGTCTCCATTCAATTACATGAGTACTTTTCTGTTTGTGCCTGCAGTTTCTCATATTGCCTCTGCACACTTGATTGTACACATTTAAATCTAACTTTTAGATTTAAAAGTTAGATTGCTGCTTGCAGCTTTAATTTTGATTGACATAGGGAGAAAACTCTGGTTCACACTCCAACTGGTTGCCACCCGCCAAAAAACTACTTCCCGTGTCACACAGACACGCGCCAAAAACAATCCTTCCGGTTTGTAGCAAGAGGAAAGCAAGCAGCATGGCATCCGACGGCACCGTGGCTAACGCTAACGGACGCGAGACCATGTCCCTGAACGGAGAACCGGTCGTTAAACGGGCGCGTGAGAGCGGCCCGCAACAGTGTCCCGTCCGCGTCCCGAAAGATCCCCAGAACAAAGTGACCGTGGTGCTTGGAGCGCAGTGGGGCGACGAGGGCAAGGGGAAAGTTGTGGACTTGCTAGCTATGGATGCAGATATTGTATGCAGGTGCCAGGTACCAAACTACACTGTCTATTTAACTTCACTTTTTACATTCAGACCGACTGCATCACACGATGTCATTGTTATTAAACAAAGCCGAGTCTGTTCGTTGTTACCGTTTAGCTAGCTTCCGTTAAATATTCACCACCTGGCTGCGACGTCAACAACCTTGCCTGACCTCCCGGATGTAGGAGGGCTAGGTGAAGTTGGTGCCTGCTATGTTTGCTTAAAAATGTCTATTTGGTTGTTAAATGCCGCCTTGGAAGAGGAATGTGTACTGAATCCAGCACATGACCTCCACACACGATAATGATAACCGTATCCATTGAATGCACCGTTATGTAAGCTTCAGACCACACAGCTGTTCCTCTTCCACTGACATGTAACACGTGATCTTTTTAAAAAAAATCGAATATTGTTGCGGAAGCCAGCTGCAATAAGAGCCATATTGGTAATTCTTGTAAAAATCAATACGTCTTTTAAGACGTGCAAAATATGTATTTATAATGTGTGGTATAATATGTATGATCCAATAGGGGGAAAAACAGATTTCTAGGAGGACTGCAAGATCCAAAGATTTTTTCTTATAGAGGGAATAAAGTATTTTTTTAAAGAAAAGATTTGCAGTTTGCAGGAATTTTAAGGGTTTTTATTAGAACCAATAAAATGGTAAATGCACAGCATTCCACTTCAGCGCTTTACACTACATGCCAAAATTCCCTCATTCACACACTGGTGCCAACCTGCTCATCAGTAGTGATACAGCGCTTCCTATCCAAAGTGCTTCTGTACTCACACTCAAGAACACTTTGACATGTGGACCGGAGGCACCAGGGATCGAACCACCGACCTTCTGACTAGTGGGCGACGCGCTCTACCTCTTGAGCCACAGCTGCCTGAGAGCCTAGAGGAAAAACAGATTTCCAATAGGAATGAGAAAATCCTAAAAACCAAAATGTTTCCTCTAGAAGTCTTATAGGATTTTTAGACATTTTGGGGAATCCTAAAAGATTCTATTTTAAAACGTGAAAATCCTGTAGGACTGTTTCACTAGGTTTGACACACAGTTTCTGCAACAGCTGAATCACATGACCCTTCTGTGTGTGCACAGTGAAACCCAGGCAGAGATGTTATCAAAGAGCATGACACTGTGACTGTTTATTTGCCCTCAGTGTTGTCTCATGAGGGGAAAAGATGCCTCACAGCAAGTTGAATGTTTTGAACTGTTTTGCAGGGAGGCAACAATGCTGGTCACACGGTGGTTGTGGACCATGTGGAGTATGACTTCCACCTGCTGCCCAGTGGAGTGCTGAACAAGAACGCCACCTCCTTCATTGGTACAAAACAAGCCCTGCGTTTTTATTCAGAAAGACTTTGGAAGTGGCGGGAAGATAAAGAATAGTATATGACCATAATTAGCATCTACATTAAAAACCATTGCAGATAGCCTTATCAGCAGCTGTATGTCATGTAGTTGAGGAAGTGAATGTTTATGTAGTAATTGTTAGATATGTGAGTATACACAATGGATCATTCTGTACCAAATTTATTAAATATAGCAGCAATAAATCCTACTTTTGTGAAGGTTATTATGCTCAGTCTGTATTGAACCAGAGTTCTTGTGTGGCTCATCTTGGTTATTTTGTTTCAAATATTTTGTCAACCCACAAATATCAATGAGTGTAAATTAAGTGTAAGTGACACCTCTTGGTATACGGTTAAACAAACTAAATAGGTATACATGAGAGTACTCCTATGTACACATAGGAGCAGTCAGTACAAAGCACACAGAATACATACAGGGAGTAATACAGACAGATAGTGTATGTTGTTACATAAAGGGAGACTAAAGGTTAAACTAAACCAGAAGGTAAATAGAAGTTTAAACTGTCAATGTAAATGCACCCAATGTCTAAATATCAGTTTTACTACATTGCTCTGATATCTGAATCACCATTTAAATCTGAAGTAATTCCTCTTTTTGGTTTCTATTTTTCTACTATGAAAAACAGGAAACTAGGGAAGAGGAAACCATTGAAAAAAAATGTCGGTGATTGTATAACTAAAACAGCAGTTTGTTACTAACTAAGAAATAAGTTGTGTAGTTGGGAATGAAGCATTATTGTCATGAAGATTGAAGAAAAACTTATGTTTTTTATATTACAGGCAACGGAGTGGTGATACATCTACCAGGTCTATTTGAGGAGGCTGAGAAGAACCTGCAGAAAGGCAAAGGTAAAGTGTCAGCATTAGTCCGGGAGAGGAAACCTGCAGGAGAGCTGTAGGATGTAATAACACCTGCTAAATAAATTCAACAGAAGAGATTTTTGTTGCAGTGCTCAACATGTGATGTTGGATTTGTTGTGTTTCACGCAGGATTACAAGGATGGGAGGACAGACTGAAGATTTCTGATCGTGCCCACATTGGTGAGTAAAGGTTTTTCTCACGTAATTCTTTGAATAAGGAAACGCCCTCTTATTGACGGATCCCTATGTCCACCTATAGTGTTCAACTTCCATCAAGCCGTTGACGACATGCAGGAGCAGCAACGGCAGAAAAAAGAAGGGCAAAAGTAAGTGTACTCTGATTCATTTAAATACATTGAGTCTGTACGTAGGTGTAATGTATGCTATAATGTGTACAACAACTCTCCAGCTGTTTGTATTTTCTATTAAATCACCAGATCATTCTAGTGATTAACTTTGTGTTTTTGTTTGCGCTTCAGTTTGGGAACAACTAAAAAGGGTATCGGACCCGCCTACTCCTCCAAAGCTGCTCGGAACGGTTTGCGAGTCTGTGACCTTGTCTCAGATTTCAAGGTTTTTGAGGACAAGTAAGTGTTTTGTTTGTTTTTAATCTTCGTACTTGAATTTTCATATGGTCCTCACATGTTCATCCATGACCATGAATCACATCAAGTGATAAGGAGCACTGATATGAATCTGAGATTAGCATTTGAAGAATCACTATTATTTTTCCGGGCATTTTTGCCTTTCATAATGTGTACTGTCAAGAGGCAGACAGGAAATGTGGATAGAGGAAAGGGAATGACATGGTTTAAGTGATTCTCATCTTAAGCCCATTAGGCCACCGTGAACTCAATGTCCTAATTTGTTCATGAGCTGCTCCTTGACAGTGCAGTTGAGTTTCCAACCTTGTTTTGTCCTTCCCTAAATGTGATAATTGAGTTTGTCAAAATACAAGTTTAGTTAAAATCATCTGTTGTAAATTTAGAGTGTGATTTTTTTTTTTTTTTTTTTATCACAATGAGCAGATTTATTTTTAAATGTAACACTCCTGCCAGCAGGTGGCCACACCAGACCGCGGTGCACAAAGGAAAACTGCTGCCACTCTGCTTTCATGAAAGCATTATATTATCTAAAATCCGTGTTTCATGTTGTGAAATTGATGTGTGGAGGAATGTTTGCATACAGAAGGTGCAGCCTTCATGTATGAATATATGTATACACACTATTAAACTCTGCTCTTCTCTTGTCTTTCAGGTTTCGTATGTTGGCAGGTCATTTTTTGACGATGTATCCAGACCTTAAGTTGGACATCGATGGTGAACTGAACCAGTTGAAGGTGAGAACTGACAATTACTGACAGAATCACACATCACTGTCATTTTGTCTCATTTTATTGGCATTGAAGTTGTTGTGATACTCAAAATGTTGTTAAAATGATTTTCATCTAAATTTTGGATGATTAATATACTCTCTTGGAGGATTATCATTTGTAATGCTGATAATGGTTATAAAATGTATCACTACTGTAATTAGGATTTTTTTTTTTTTTTGCATTCACTAGTTTCATAACCTGATATAAAGATATACTGTGTATTCTTTGAGTGATTAGAGGTGCCTATTGCCCTTTTCATTTGCAGTTAACAATGAATGAGTGTAAATGAGTTGTAATCATTATTGTTATTGAACAGTATAAGATTTCTCACGGTTTTACATTATGACATGTTCTGTTGGTGTCACTTTTTTCGCAGGACTATGCAGAGAAACTGCGCCCTCTGGTGACTGATGGTGTGTACTTCATGCATAAAGCCCTTACTGGACCCAGTAAGAAAATCCTGGTGGAGGGAGCCAATGCTGCACTCCTGGATATTGACTTCGGTGAGCAACAAGGGGTTTGTGGAATGAATTATAAAGACGGATGGATGTTTTTGCCTACTCAGGTTAACAGATGTTTCTCTGCTCAGGTACATATCCTTTCGTGACGTCTTCTAACTGCACCGTGGGAGGCGTGTGCACCGGTCTTGGCGTGCCTCCATCACACGTCGGCCGAGTATACGGTGTCGTCAAAGCTTACACCACCCGCGTGGGTGTTGGTGCTTTCCCAACAGAGCAGAGCAATGTGAGTATAGAGACACATTTGTAAAAAAAAAAAAAAAAAAACTAGGTGTCTGAAAATGTGTGGATGAGCAAGATCCCACTAATTGGAGATAAATTATGTCAAGGTGAAGTTTTGTCAATATTGTGATTAAAGCATTGAATTCATCATTCTGTCTTCTCAGGCACTCAGCAGCAGCTTTTTGTAAAATAGCCAACATAGTATTGAGTTGAATGAGATGTGTGTTGTCAGATCAGATATAAGAGTCAAACATGTTTACTTTTAAAACTGCTTTAATGGAAATAAAAATCAATAAGACAGAAAACTGACAAAAATATTACAGAAAACTCAGAGATTTATTTTTATCATGGTATCATTTAACTGATAATGAAATTTGAAACCTGAACCTGTTTGCATACACATTTAAGTTTCTCCTAATTCTTACATTACACATGTGAACCTGAAACCAAACTCAATATTCAGGTAAACCCATAAAAAAAAAAACATCTTCCTTCAAAATGAACACAATAAACTTTGATATAAGATATGATGAGAAGAGAAAATAAGTTTTCAGTCAGCAACCTGTCATAACCATTAATGTGTCTGTGAAATGAGTATTCAAGGGGCTCGATTAGCCATGAGAACAGACGAGTAGCAGTGAGATCCATGTTTAGGCTGCTGAAGTCCCAGTAATACAGATTCTTCTGTGAACAAAGCGTCAGTGCTCTCCACTCTTTCAGAAACACCTCTCAACAAACTTACTGAAGTCTTTCAGATGAGTCTGTTAGTGCCTGTGGTGACATACACGGTCATTCCCGTACGGAATGGATCTATCGGATCGCTGGGAAAAGCTTTGTGGGAAAGGTTGACAAAAGTCTGCCACTTTAAGTAAGGCACTTTATGCCCATCTACTCTGGTCGAGCCTCTCAGTGGTTGACAGCGGAGGATTGTGGTTGAACTGGGCAGCTCCTACATGCAAGTTTGTAAAAGTGAAGCAAGGAGTTGATGGAAAACGGTACGCTTGCCCAGCCAACTTTTCTTATGTAGGTAAAGTTGGAAAAACTAGCAGACCAGGTGAATGAAATGTGTCCCTATGTAGTTTTTATTTTTCCTTTCACAGCTGACAGTGCTCCTTGTGTTTTTAGGAAATCGGGGATCTGTTACAGTCCAGAGGGAGAGAGGTCGGTGTGACAACGGGCAGGAGGAGGCGGTGCGGTTGGCTAGACCTGATTTTGGTCAGATACGCTCACATGGTCAATGGCTTCTCTGCGTAAGGAACCATCATATTATTTCATGATATTATCATCCCCTGTTGATGTAATTACTGGAGTTCTTGTTGTTTTGATTTAAAGAAAAGATTCATCATACGCTCTGATTGTCTGTTGCCATCAGATTTGAACAGAACGTCTTCCTCTTTTGCAGAATCGCCCTGACGAAGCTCGACATTTTAGATGAATTGCCAGAGATTAAAGTGGGCGTGGCCTATAAGGTTGATGGCCAATCTCTATCAAGTTTTCCCGGTAGGTTATTCTCCCGTCAGATGTTTGATAGATCTGCTCATTGTCTTCCTATTACAGGAAAACAATATGGGCTTTAACAGTCAACAGTTCAGACATAAGACTGACCAATATATCACTGCTGCTTTAATAAAAAAAAAAAAGATTCATTAAAACACACTTTTGTAATTGGATTGAAGTAGGGCAGAGTTTGATGACTGCAATTCTTCATGCAAGCTTTGTCACATTTTACCTTGTGCTTAATTCACTGTTTATTTAAAACACTGATGTTTAAGGCTGTGTGTTCACAAAGGATTTAATTCCACAAAAATGATTTACTATTTAAAAAAAAAAAACAATAGGAGCAGGTTCAACATCTGTTCAAAGGGATCGTTAATTTCAGAACTACTGCTTAGAATTTAGTTACTTGTGAATGAACAGCTTTAATGCTGGCTGATGTCTTAATTTAAACAGGTCAGCTCGTACTAGCAGGAAATGCTACGTCTTTAGTTTTTGAAAATCTATTTTGCAGCAGGTTTAAAGCTGCATTTATCTTCTGTATGTCTTTGCTTGTAGTGCCAAATGGAGCAAAATTTAATTGTTAAACTAATGAACCAGAGGATGATAAAACAACTTCCTTCTTTCTGCTTCCTATGACGCTGCAGCTGCACCTGACCCGCATGTTGACACTGATTTGTCTTACACATGAATCATTTTTGTGGACAGCGTACCAGAGGTTTGATGAAGTGGCTTTTTTTCCTGATTCAGATTTGTTTCTACAAGTGCTCTCTGGTTCTTAAAACAATTAGAGAAACACTCACAGTTTATCAGTCATTCTTGCATATGGACCATAAATGCGTTACGTACAGTTGTCCGGCATGTTGTTTTGATGGTGGTCTCTTGATAAATCGGTTTAAAAAAAAAAAAAAAATCTCATCTCACTCAAGGTTAATGATCTTCTGTTGTAGCAAACATGGATGTTTTGACACGGGTGTCTGTGGATTACAAGACGTTGCACGGCTGGCGCTGCAGCACTGAGGCAGCTCGGAGCTTCGAGGAGCTGCCGTCACAGGCACAAGATTACATCCGCTTCATCGAGGACTTCCTGCAAGTGCCAGGTTTGTAAAAAGACACTTCACATTAATAGAGAGACTGCAGCCAAACTGTTCTCCACTTTGCCAAACCTGACAATCATGTTATATCTTTTTTTTTTTTTTATGATTTCTCATTTCAGTGAAGTGGGTCGGAGTCGGCAAGTCCAGAGAGAGCATGATCAAACTGTTTTGATCTGTGTGCCAACCTGCAGTGCCCCTCGATGACGGCTTAGATGTTAACTACAGGTACTGATAAGATCATCAGATGAGTTTTAAAACGCAGACTCTCCCATAGGAAATTCTTCACCAGCAACGCTATTTGTGATCCTTCTTAGATATAATTTATGCATTCCGCATAATGTTTTTCTATATTTATTAGGGTATTGATTTTTAAAACCTGGTGCAAATGGATCAGTCATTCCTAATTCTTTTCCACCGAAAAGAACACTCGGTTTATTTTTTTAGCATTTAAAGCTTATCAACATTTACTGACATCTGTTCACCATGTAGTTATTTTTTTTTACATTGATTTGAAGAGCCATTGATGAACAGATGTAGAAGCCTTTGTATTAAAGGGAGTCACAATAAAAGTAAGATTATTTCCAGGCTTTGTATGATATTGATATTGAAAAATAATTGAAAGCCATCTTAGGATCAGTACGATGTGAACTTTTCTATTGAACAATTTTAAAAACTTGAAAGCATCTCAGTTGTTTAGTTTGTTAACAATATTTTCATGATAATTGTCGGGATACTTTTTAAATCATCCGGGAGAGACTAAGAACCTCGAGTTAAAATGTATTCATGATTTTTGAGGAAAAGTCACGTCTACGCACAGACATTGATATTGAAAAAGTGTAAATGTAAAGAAAGCACAGTTACAGTGTACATCTCAATATGTTTCCAACAACATTTCATTCATTTTGTCAATAATGTAAAGGACTCGGCTTGCTATTACCAATAAAAAGAAACTGTAAAAGTGTAGTGTTTGTTTTTTGTTTTTATATAGCTGTAGAAAAATGTTCTGAGAAAGTAATTAAATGGCTTTATCTTGGCTTTTAATGAGAAATGTACTGTCATATACATCCTATGTTGTGAATGTTACTTGTAGGGGTTCTGCTAATTCTGTTTTTTGTTTTGTTTTTGTTTTAAATGAGCATTACAGCTTCTAGGAAAGTACTTAAATGTCACTAAAATTACTATTTTAATTCATGCCTTTATTAATAGAGTCATGAGAAACAGATGAATGATTTCTCATCATGTACATATTCAGCTCATTGTGGATAAATGACAATCAAAGCTCAGCCAACACTGGATTTTCAAGGACTTATGTTGATATTTGAGACTTTAAAAAGTCAGATATGTCTGCCTTTTATATATATACACACATACATACACACACATGCACACACTTTTGGAGGATTCATAAAAGGTAAGTAAAAATGGAGACCATATCTGAATTACCTCAAATGTATTTTTGGCATTTGAATCGCTGGATAAGTCTTATGTTTTCGTTGTCCTTTTCAGATCTCAGAGTTACTTTAATGAAGAATGATGTGGTGATCTGAGACTACAGCAAAAAAGCACAAAATGTTTGGATCAAAATGTAAAAGTATTTCACTACACGAGTGGAGCAAGTAGGAGAAAAATGTTGGGGGAACCCTCACATGGGTAAAGTTAAGACAAAGCTTTGGGTCTAGAGGTCATTCACACCATGGACAAAACTGAGGAATTTCTTCCACTTTGGTTAAGCAAACTGTTGGGTGAGCAGAAAGACCAACAAATGTGTAACTAATAACTTAAGCTCCACTTATTAAATTGGCAAAACAAATGAAAGGTCTTGTCATATGTTAACGTAAATGGGTTGGAAACATTCCTATGCGTCTGCCTGTATCTGAGCCTACTGTATCTATAGGCCTTTTACTGAAAGCATGTCAAGTTTTACAAATCCACATTCTTTTTCTCCTATCAGACACCACACCTGTTAATCTATGAGGGTGAGATTTGTTATGCAAACTAAACTTCACCATCTATTGCACACCAGACAGCATCCTTTAGAGACAAACCAGGATGACACAACAGCTGTACTTGCAGCCCTGGTAGATCAAAATCGACCCATGAATGGAGAAAAAGGGGAAGTGCATGATAGAATAGTGTCCAGTCTCCTTCTCCAATGACGTTGATTTGATTAGAACTGCTGAGACAGTACAGATAGTACTAAATAATAATGCCTCCCTGCCAATGATTTTACAGTATCCTCTTTCTCAAGAAAAGAGAGAAGATATTCGACCCATAATTCAGTCTTTGCTAAACCAAGGAATAGTGGCATGCACCAGTCCATGCAACACCCCTGTACTCCTGTACTTAAAAGAAACCAGAGTACAGATTTGTACGAGACCAAAGAATTATCAATGAAATGATGATCCCCCATCTCAAAGGTCTTTAATTTCCAAGTGGTTCTACCCCGATGCAATATGTAGCATTCGATAGGTTGAAACAGAAATTGCTGTCAGCTCCTGCACTAGGGCTTTTGGCCTATAACCAATCTTTTATACTCTTTGTACATGAGAAATGTGGATTCACAAACTGGTCCAAAGCATCAGTTCAGACAGAGGTAGTCATTTCACTGGACAAATAATGACTGAACTCTGTAAATCACCAGAGATTAAACAAACACTACATTGTCCATACCAACCACAGTCTGCAGGGCTAGTTGAAAGACAAAATGGTATCCTGAAAAACAAACTAGCCAAACTGTGCTGAAACAGGCCTGAAATAGACAGTGCTGTTGCCTCTAGCCCTAATATCAATGAGGTCCATGACCATCAGGAAGCACAAACACCTCATAATCTTGCCTCATGAGATTATTACGGGTAGACCAATGACTTACCAAGTAATTCAGTACTAGGAACTTATGCTGTCATTGGAACTGAATGTGCCATGTTTATACCTGACCACAGTGCTAGCATACAAGAAATAACTAAGCATTTGAATAGTATTGCCAAGACATTCCGTAACTCTGTCACTACTGGGTTGTCCGATTGGTTTAAGGAAAAGTTACTGCCATTGGGTTATTTAATTTAATTTAATTTGTCCCAACCTGTCTCAAATCCATTTGCAAATAATTTATCACTAGAACAACCACTAAAATCATGTACTCCACAGCAACTCAACCTGTTCCACGAATAGAGGAAAATTCAGATTTTTTGTTTGAAATTGAAATTGATTATTCTAAGTAGGCTATGGATATAACCTGTAACATAAAAAAAATTAACAAAAAACGATTAATGAACAATACACATTTGGGCCCCTTCAGACATATTAATAGATTGAGTCTGTGAGCCCCCTCCAGCCCCTCTGCTGGTGTGTGTCCTTCCTGCCCCTTGCAGGTCTGAATGCAAATGTCTCTCTCCCTTCCTTCCTGACCACTGCTTTCCTTTACCCTTTGATCACTTCCTATTTACATACTTTCTGCTATTGTTACAATATAAAAGTGTAAAAGTGGTTCTCTGTCATTGGTCTTGGTCAGCTCACCAGCGAAGATCCTCTCTGTGTCAGTTCATGCTGGACTTTGCAATCCTCATACACACCTTTGAGCCAGTAATATTTTTCTCTCGCTCTTTCTTCCTCACCTTACACCCTCCTTAGTTATGTTGACTTCCCCTCCTGGTTTAAAAAGCTTTTCAGGACCTGGAGGGATTAGATTAAAGTTGTAAAGTGTATTCCATGGCATATTGATTGGAGGTGTAACTGTGTACTGTAGCTTTTCAGATATTCCAAAGTCTTTCTAATGCATTAAAGGCATGGATGTATAAGGAGAACTGGATACAGCATAGGAGACGAAACCCCGTTCATTCCAGTGAAAGTTGTTCAGTGGTGCATGAAGCCAAAAAAGCAACTTCCAGCTGTAAAGAAATTACCCGGATGAATGCATACTGTGCATGCTCTATGGGCTCAATGCACCCATAGAGCATGTGTACCAGAGACTTCCGTTGGGCCGTGAAAGCTAACTTCTGGTTTAGCCCTCCGGCTAACTTGAATGGGAATAAAATAATTCAATTGTGCAGCTCTTCTAGTTCAAAATTCTGAATCAATCAAATCAATCAATTTGGATCAAGTTAAATGAGTCATTTCGTGGGGAATGTGATACTAAAAGAAATATATCAACTGTTTAACAACCACTCCTTTTCCCATGATTGTCTGTGGGGAAATGCTTTCTGGACCCCTGTTGGACCCAGAAGTTTTAATTCCACAGTTTGGCCACCATTTCAAATTGGCTTCATAGCCCAGTGCTCTTCCTGGGGACTTAAAAAAACCCTGCACACCCACACAGGTGATTCCAGCTGATTGGACCTTTGTTCAGGTAGATGTTTAGTAGAACTTTGCTGGGATGTTACATGATGTCATTGAAGTCTGTATACTAATAAAAGTAATAAAGGTTAAAAAAATATATGTTGTTTAGCATGTACCAAAACTAACAGCAGAGCCAGATAGAAGTCGATCATCCACAGTCTGTACACACAGTCCTAGAGGGCTTGTCAGGCAAAATAAGTGAGAATATACTTAAGATTGGTTGTTGTCATTTGACTACTCAATCAAAACTTTTTCCTCCTTGTGTTTTTGCAATGAATATAACATGTAATATACATGTTTTAACCAGGTTAGTTGGCTAACATGTCTCAATGGATAGCATAATGTGTGTCTGTCAGTATACCACTTTGGTCCAGAATATAAGAAAACATTTTAGCAAATGCTAGCATTCTAACACACTAAACTACAATAAATGGTCAACATTAGCTCAAAGCATAAAGGTACTGCCTCAGACAGCTACTCGCATGGGTATAGCTCTTAGTCTTGTTTTTATACTGTTGTATTGTTGTTACTGTATACTAATAAATAAACTGAAGCAATTATTAGGAATAAGGTTTGTTTCAAAGTGTAGTCCATCTCTGCGTCCTACATTTAGCTTACAGACTGACTGATCATCAAAATACACAGTGCAAATGTTAACAGGCAATTACTACACATTTTAATAGAATTACTAAAGTTAAAAATATAACTTCACAATGTGTAAATCAAAATGCCCTGCTTCTTTTTAAACATTGGAACCTGCAGATGAATTAACATTGTCATTTATTTTCGTTTTTGTGCTACTGCCCTATAAAATTTTAAAAATGTCATTTTCTGATGTTTTTTCTACTAATGTACTTGCAAAGTGCATCTTCTCTTAAATGAGCAAAGTTGCAGACGTTTGCAAACCAATCAATTTCCGGTCCAAGAAGTCCCTGCATCATCAAAAAAGAAAGTAAGAAAGTAAGCTTACAGAATGCAAGAAGGCTTAATTGAAAATAAAGTGCTCATAATAGCAGTGTAGTCATCTTCCTCCTCACTTTCTGTCCGTCCCCCTCCCTCTCTTTTACTTACTACCACCTTCCTTTACTTGTAATTGTGAGCATAGTTATCATCAGGTCAATCAATTTGACCATTTTATTCCGATGTAGCTTCTCAGATGATCTTCACTGATCAGATCTCTTTCCAAAATCGGTCTCTTGCTTTTCTCCACTGGATGCACCATAATTAGTCCTCGTATTACCTACAAAACCACACACAAAATCAAAAGGACACCTGAGACTACAGCCATCAATCAACAAAAAGTAAGATTTTTTACATTTTCTAACTTGTATGCATGAATGACCGCTTGTGTGACCACAAGCTTGATGGATTTCGAGGCTGATTTTGTTTAATGTGGTTTGACATAATGAGAAACCATTCATACAGATGCTCGAATTAGTCGTGTAGAGTGCAAGCAAAGAAAATCTACCTTCTTTTTTTATTTGACATATTTTGGAGATTTAACTAAATGTTTGGTATCATCTTTTAGTCATGTTTGTATTTCTGAGGGTTTTTCCATAATTAAACTATTTATGATGATGAGAAAGAAACTATGGTTATGACTTATGCAGAAGGAAGGAAACATTTTGTGTGATCTACATGTATGCAAAAAGTGCCTTTCCTGCACTATTTTCTCACTGCATATTCCATAGATCTTTCTGTTTAACATTGATTACTGTATTTATATATCCTCAGAATAAATAATCATTCATTTTTTTCCCCATTTCCGCAAACGTTCCTCATGCTGCATTGTGGTGTGCTTTATGTAGCCACAGCAATAAGACGTCAGTTTCGTTGCATTTGGACTGTGTTCAGTTTTCATAAGAACAGACCGACAGCTCTCACGCAGATTGAATTGAAGGAGCTAAATGTACTTAACAGTTTATTTCGTGAGTGCATGAAATAAATCAAATTCTGCTGTTCAGCAAGAAGAGATCAAGTACAAAGTGTTTGCAGGAAAAGATGGAGAGAGAAGTGTTAAGTTCTATCTCATCACAAATAGCACATAATCATTTGATAAAATGCATCTAAAGAAATTACAACATAATGTCTGATATATTTCTATAATGCTATTATTTAGGCCTGTGTCTGCATTCATTTGTTACTTAAATTCACAACCCAGCTACAGTTATTTAATCAATTAATTATTAGCAATAAGAGATCAAGATTAAAGTCTACATGTACACATCTTACTATACTCAAGAATATATCAGTTTGCACTAAAATGTTTATTTGTAATATAAGCTCAATGCTGTACAGTGCATTCATATTTTGCTTGTTTGGGTCCCTGAAATGAAAAATCCCTTTTCTGTACCAAATCATACAGTTTCAATATCTACTGTTACATCACAAATATGTGTAAAAAATGCAACAATGCATATTTATATGTTGAAATCCCACCCCTTTATTCCTGTAAAAAGTGGAAAAAACCCCCACATCATCTTGCAATTAAAGGGCGTGTCAAAAAATGTCACCCAATGAGATGCAATAGATAGATCTGGTGGATCTGATCTGATCTGACAATCTTTTTCTCTTTTACGGTCATTTTAAGATGATCCTCTAACTGTCACCCTGATTCATGCAAAATAAAAATACAATTAACGGAAGAACATTTTTCTATGTTGTTAATTAAAGAATACAACCATTTTTGTTGAGTTTTCTCCTTGAATTGTGCTAGACATGAATAACCATGTTAACATTGACTTTTGATACGTTTCTACTACACTGTCTGTCAGGCACATTATACATGATTTGTTCTTAAAAACATAAACTGAAAATCTGTGAAATGTGTTACTTGGTAGTTAAGTCTTTCCCAACATTCAAGGAGCCTACTGCCACCAAAGATGTGTTTTTGACAGCTACAAAAGACTTAGTAACGTCCACCCTCACCATCGACCATCACAGCAGTGAGCTTATGGGAGCCCTGAGTTTGCTCAATCCCAACAACTTAATCTTCTGCCATGATGTGTCTCCACTCCTCTCACAAACACCACTTTTCAGTGCATGGGTAGGAAAAGCATAATTAGATGTACAAAAGCCCTCTTTCTCTCAACATCCATACCCACACAATAGGCTTCAGATAATATATATTAGGTTGGACTTTTCTAAAAATGTGCCTGCTTGCACACTGACATGTAGAAACCAAGTATGATGCACAGGTTTCTCACTTCCCACAGCTGAAGCATACATTTATGTTCAGTGACTCTCACTTATGGGACTTCAGCAGCGCACCAGCACAGTTTCCAGGGTGAAAATGGCAAAGAGTGCCAAGGCAGTATATCAGGCTAAGCAGGATGAACTGAGTTATTGTTGGAAGAGAGAAATTTGGAATTGGAGGGAAAAAAACAAAAAATTAATAGTAAGGTCACAGTAAAAAGGATTAAATGGGCGTCCAGATTGTAATCATTTATATAACATACCCCAAAGCAATAAGCTGCTCCTGGAAACTGTGAGCACTAATAACTGGTTATTTGGTTTAAATTAACTTTATTGAATGACAGTGTGTATGATTTGATGTGTTTGACTGATTATTGCTTGATTACCATCATCCCATCTCCTCACCAAGCAGCTGGGTGGAGGCTCCTCACATCCTCTGTGTGGTCAGAAGTAACATCATCAATTCTGTTAGGACACAACACAGGATTTCTTTAAGCAGGAAACTCTTGGCAACACGCAAAAAAAGCCAACTATAAATGAAGAGATTTAAATTTACACTGAAAAATGCAAGTATAAAAAATCTAAGAGTTATTTTTATGCTTCATCAGACCGAGCGAAGCATTAGGTGATTTTATGAGTTTACAAAATGCAGCGGCTGCTCAGCATCAAGTTCGTGTTTGTGTTTTCCTTGTTTAGCTGAGTAACAGACTAATATATTTGATCTCCACAGACAGTGATGGTCGGCTCTGACTTAGCAACACTGGAGCATCTTGGGTACTCGCCAACTTGGCTGTATAACCTTAGTTTTCTGCCTCTCTTTCAAAAAACATGATGTATTTTCCATATTTCTTTTTTTTATGTATAAATAAATCTGATAAAACCTCACTTTATATCAGTGTAGTGAAGCTATTTCTTATCATGTTATACAATAAAAGTTAAATAACACTAAATATTGCTAAATATTCTCATTAATTATGATGCAGCATTGATGTTGCTATATTTTTAATTATATAATTACTGCAAAATATTTTAGTTTAGCCGATGTAAAAATAGTCTTTGCTTGTTGTTGAAGATCTTTTTTGTAGTTAGTGCAGCACCAAAGGACACTACTCATGATGTGCTGCGCTGAGAACGTTAACAACAAAACATTTTTGTAAATTATACTAAAACATTTGCAGAGAAATACATAGGCTGAGCAGACAGGATGTTGTGAAAGTGTTCAAAGAGAAAAACTAGACTGTATGTCAGAACTAACTGTTACATTACACACTAACCTGATTTGGAGTGATGTAACTAATCTAATAATAATATCACACTTTGAAACCAGGAATCTGAAATCTGCAGCAGAAATGTCCTGACCCGGCTGCTACTTATGATTTGTGAGACGAATACTGAGACTTCAGTCCCCTGGATATGTCTGAGAAACATAATCTCCATGCCTGTACACACACACACACACACACACACACACACACACACACACACACAGAAAGAGAGCAGCAACAGTTCTGTCAAGCTGCATGTGAGGAAGATGGGATATTGAGAGCAGGGTGAAGGGTGGCTGAGTTGGCTCCCCCCTGCAGAGTTGACAGTGAGGCACTAATTAGACCTAAATGAATCTCTAAAATCGATCCCATATAGAGACACATAGCTATGCAAAGATATGACTATAGACATTACTGCTCTACACACATTGAAACTGTGGACTATTTAATAGTTAGTTGATAATTACACACTAATGTATGTGTGGTTGCTTTAAAAAAAACAAAAAAAAACCCAGTTGTGTCCTGAGTGGGTCCATCAAAAATCTTTACCTCCTGTCTGAGAAACAAATTGGAGCTTTTATCATCATCTCCACTTTAATCTGTGCTGCTCTCTCTCTCTCTTTCTCTTTAATTCACTCTCTCACTCCCTATATAAAGTCAGTTTGTTCAAGTATCTTTTTCTCTCGTGAGCTCAGCAACAGCCTCCCTCCTCACCCCCCCCCCCCCATACACACACGCACACACACACTCACACATGCTTGCTGAGTACGACTGCCTGAACTCATGAAACACTCTGCATGAGGTGACTGCTACTCTGGATTCTTATGGTCCTTCTTTTTGAGGTGAGCAGACACAGACTGGACTGTCTGGCGCATTTGTCAGTATCGTACATCTTACAGACCCGTAGGGACTCTAAGTGGTAATAAAACAGGATTACTATGGCTGTGGCTCTGTTGCAGTCGCACTGTTGGCACTTAATGCAAGCCATATTACAATTTCCTTTGTCGAGTGGTGCATAATCTGTCTGGCATTCTATGTTACTGTCTGAGGTAGGTATAAATTAAATAAACTGTATATTAGCTGCTTTATTTGAATGCATTATATTTGATGGATTTTCTTCTAACTGTGTATTTATGACAAAATACTCTAGTATAATATATATATAATATATAATAATATTTTTAATCGTTTGTGCATTGTAAGTTACATATGACATACATGTACATTCATCCCATTTTTCATGGCTGCTTTATGGAATGCATGTATGATGAAGGCATTTAAAATAATCTCATGCCACTTAAACTATTGTAATGTAGGTATGAGTTTCACATAAACTGCTAACGTCTGGCTGCTATGTGATTCATTTATTAAGTGGACGCTCCCTTTGTTCATTCCCAGCAGCTGTCTGGAGACAAAGTGTATACTTTGCTGTCACTGTGTGACAGTTTCTTGCTCTAATTTTGGATCAAGACCAGCAGATCTGCTGACTAACAAGCTGCTGTCGCTGAAATTGTACTTTAGAGGACTGGAGCTTGTTTTATTCTAGCTCGCCGTCTAGTGATGCAGAGTGAATTGCAAATGGCAGGCCTACTGATCCAAAAAGATAAAATCCTTCTCTCTTTTAAATACTTTCTGAAATTTTCCGGGACAAAGGGAGTGTCTGGCACATCTATCAGTTTCTTAAGTCCATTGCTTTAACAAGGTAAAGATGCATCAGAGTGCAGAGCCTTGGCTTCAGTTTCAGTTTTGAATGAAAATGCCTTCTTGGTTTAAGCCAACAATGACAAACATAATACTTCCACAGCTGGACACTGCTTCTCCATGGCTTCTGCTTCTCCAACCTTTACAGCACATATACATATGTCTCTGAAGATATCTGTTGTACTTGAAGCCACATGAGCTTTACCATATTTCTTCTTTAACTACTGAAAGGAAATCTACAACGAGGCATCGTTTTTATCTGGAGCTGGCACTTCCCCTTTATTTCATCCAAAGTTTACATAGGTGTGGGTGGAACAACAAAGCTGAGTCTCTCATCAGAAACTAAAGGCTTGCATGGGGCATGTCATAAGAAGATGGGTACAGATAATGATAATGAAAACACAACAGCATATGGCTGAGGATCTACAGCAGCTGTTTGTGGGACGCTGCCATGCCTGAGAGCTTCACCATGTTGTTGATTGTTGTCTGTCATCAGGGACTATCTTCACTGCTGACAGCTTTTGTGTTTTTGAGAAAGTAAACATGTTCTTTACTCATTTAAAATCTTTGACATAAACGCTGCTGAGGTGCATATGCGGACATGTTTCTCTTGTTCTGTCTAGTGTCCCCTCCTTCAGAGTGCGAGGTGGACGGACTCCCTAGTGGTTACGGATCCAGGGACTCTATCCTCAGGCCTGGAACGAAGAGGGACTGGAAAAGACGAAGGCGTGGGCAACTAAGGCACAACAGGTTAGCTCAATTATTATGAGTGCACCTGTCTGTGTATTCATGACACGGATCATTTATGTTTTATAGGTAATCACATCTGTCAGAAATGTCAGGCAGATGGGATGACAGCCTTTTTTATCGAGGATGTTGCATTTACTATGTGTCAGCAGTGTGGTGAGGCCTGAGTCCATTTAATGCCTGGTGTGCAGTTAATAGGCTAGCTGCTGCAGGCGTGTATACAGCTGTGGTCGCTGTCAGGCGCTGTGGTCAGAGTGAAACCCCTGTGTTCCTGTGGTTTCTGATGTTTTAGCTGCAGCAGCTTGGATCCGGGCCACACCAGCACTGACGCTGGCAGAGAGAAACAGCAGCCTGTGTTTGAACTGAGAGGAGGTGCAGCCATGCGCTGCTCCACCCTGCTCGGCATCTTCACAGGGGTGCTTCTCTACTTGGTGCTGGGCGCTGTGGTGTTTAGCGCCTTGGAGACTCCACGGGAGGAGGGAAAGCACACCCAGCTGCAGGGCACACGCCGAGATTTCCTGCTGAACTTCACCTGCATCGACCCAGACAGTCTACATGCCTTTATAGAGGTAAGGCACATCTTCTCATGACAAGAGCCACACTGGCTCTGGCTTTCATTTTGGGATGTGTTATCTCTCTAGGACTGCTAAGGTACTCTTCTTCTCTGTTCTTTCTAGGACTCATGGTGGGTAGGTATGCTCAAGTGTATCTTGTTTAAGCCTTTATATGGGTTTGAACATATCACAACCGCTTTTGTGTCAATTTTGTGTTACAATGAACCCCTACTGTTTTGGCTTGTGACTCCTTACACTGCTTAGAATGAAAGTGATGAAGAACAAATTCTACAGTGTTGTTTTGTGCAAAACTATATTTAAAAATTTATCTTAAGCTAATGAGGAATTTAAATTCCCTCTTTGTATTTCCTTGGAATTTGGCACTAAAATGACTTTGACTACCTTTGAAAGATGCGTATAAATGCATGATTTAACTAATTTGGAAAAATCTCAAGCCTTATCTTAGCTTCAGATAAACAGCTAAATACATTTTTGCACAAAACAAGGACAGTCAATTAGGTCCTACATCACTTACATCGTAGATGACATGGAGGAGATCTTTTAATGGTCGGTATGAACAACAAGCAACCCTTTTTCAATGTTCATTTGGTCAACTATCTAGTTTTAAGACAGACTCGAAAGACAGAGGGATTTTACAGGTCTGAAAAGATAAACATAGTTAGTATTCCACAAAAAAAGTTCAAATTTCTTGTTGGGAACAGGTTGGGAACCACTGAAAAGTAATCTTAACACGACTTGTGACCAACCATAATGTCACAGTATTTCCTTCCTTAAGTGTCATGCAAAATTCACCTATTTCTTTTGTAAATGACTGCAGGCTAAAAAATATGTATATGATTGTATGCTCAATAAAGCTGAAATGCTACAAAATGAATCTACACAACATAGACACGGACAATTTTACGTAATTTAAAAAAAAAATCATAGTAAGGTGAAATTTTGTGAGGTTTTTTCTCTGTCTCAGATATTGAACCTGCAAACTGTACATGTAAAAGTGATTCTGCCAGTGTACAATGTCACAGGTTGTTTCCCCTTTCTTACCTTGCCCATCCAACAAACACCACAGAGGATCTGAAGCTTAGAAGCTTGACCACCTCTCAGCTAAAAATATATTTTGGCTTGGCGTCTGACAGATAAATGGCTCAGCTTGCTTGACTCTGACAATACAACTTAAAATATTCTGTGTTTGTTTTGTGGGTCCTCAGGGTGACCCATTAGACTTGTGTAGAGTATTAAGCTAGATAACATGTGTGGTCGATGCAACTATGTAAGGATGGGTCAGCTCCCCAGTGTGTGTGAGTGTGAGTGCATGAAAGCTGATCCATGTGCAGGTTGAGTGTTACAAGCTGGCTCGACAACCGTTTCTATGATCCAGAGATGTTTGTCTCCACTCCAGAATGAAAGTTGTACATTACCATTTAAGCCTGGGAAATCGTCTATAGATGCAGCAGCTGACATTTACAAAGGTTAAAGGTCACTACAGAAGAAAAGAGTGCAGTCCTCGGGTCAACAAGGCCGCATTTTGTTTTTGACCATTTAAAAGAATATGATAAGTACATTCTTTTGGCTATACACTCATTCATTTTTAATTAAAACATGTACAATATTTCACTTCTTTATAATAATATACTCACATCATGAGGACCCAGTGATTTCATTGTATCTATTGTTAAGTGCTGTCAGAAAAAAATTCAAACCGCAGAATCATTAAGATAGTTTAGGTGAGTTTGCACAATAGCACACCTATAAAAACATGAACACGTGTGCTTAATGACAGATTACACAAAAGCTAAAGTCCTCTTATTCATGAGAGGCAGCTGTTACAAAGTAATTCCGCTCATGTTGTTCTGCGTGACAAGTTGGCATTGTGGGTCAGATTTCAAACAAACCAGTGTCAGCTGATGTTTCAACAGGTCTTCAATAGTTTCAAAGCGTTCCCACTACAGTCTGTTTTCCACGTGAATGATGCAAGATGTGGCACACCACTGCGTGCCACTGTTTTGCAGTTGTACATTTTCCACCGCTGGCTTTTAATGTGGGGGATCATGTGTGGCGATGGTGTGTGATGTCAGCTGGTATGCGGGTGTGACTATGAGGTCTAGATATCAGTGCTGTCCCAACCTAAACCCATGAAAACTGATCAACTTAGAAAACTGTAATTGAATCAGATCAAAATGAAGAATTCATTAGACCTGAAATGATTAGTTAAGCAAGAATCAACAGTTTTGTTAACATTTACTTGTTTAAGTCATTTATTAAGCAAGAAGTCAAACATTAGCTGGTTCCAGCTTCTCCAGTGTGAGGTTTTGGTCACTGTAAGTTGAATACATTTGAGTTTTGGGCTGTTGGGCAAAACAAGTCATTTGAAGGTGTCACCTTAGAATGGTGATGGTAATTTTTTCAGTATTTTCTGACAAAACAATTACAGAAAATAATCAAAAGATTGATTAAAAATTAGTATTGAAAGTAGTCATTAGTTATAACCCTAAATTCAGGTTCAGGCATCAGTCTGTGACATAAGAAAGACCACGGTGTCAGTCTTGTCTTTGTACATTTTTCAGTTTTGTAAAACAAAAGCTTTTTCATTTCATCCATCTTTCTATTGGTTTTGTTCTTTGGTGGTGTGCTCACAAATCTACAGATTGAAATATATAAATCTATAGTTACATGTGGTCAGACTAATGTATGTCATGACCATACATAGATGAAGTTCACTGCTCTCACTTGTGGTCAGTATTTCCCTTTGCAACCACACTTCCTGTGTTCTTATGCATCAGCGCCGGCGACAGCTGTGGTTGAAAGCATTATGTTTTCAGGTTGTCCATCCGTCCATCCATCCATCCATCCATCCATCCATCCATCCATCCATACCATTCTCGTGAATGTGATATCTTAGGAATGAACGAGGGAATTTCTTCAAATTTGACACAAACGTCCACTTGGACTCAAGAATGAACTGATTAGAATTTGGTGGTCGAAGGTCAAAGGTCACTGTAACCTCACAAAATTGGTTTGGCCATAACTCAAAAAGTCATACGCTAATTATGACAAAGTTTCACACAAATGTCTAATTGGATAAAATGAAATGATGACAGTTTATATACAAAAGGTCAAAGGTCACCTCCACTGTGACATCATAATGTTCTGCAAAAACATTTTTCCCGGCATTATTCATCACCATAACTTTTGTGATTGTGACCTTGTTTCACATT
Organism: Euthynnus affinis; assembly: GCA_029490765.1. Taxonomy (NCBI): domain Eukaryota; kingdom Metazoa; phylum Chordata; class Actinopteri; order Scombriformes; family Scombridae; genus Euthynnus; species Euthynnus affinis. The sequence continues at coordinate 7,040,353 of CM055854.1, read as the reverse complement.
TGGTCAGATACTGAGTTAGTGACACTAATCTTGGGTTCCCACCTTGAAACTGTGGTGACTGTTTAGATATTCTGTGCTGTTGGGTTGAAGATGTGTGTAAAGTTTCATTTTAGAATCTGTAGCTTTATTGGCTGAGCGTGTGAACACATACAAGGGAAATACACTTAATACCTTTTATTTAATTCCTTTAAAGTCTTCACTACAAATATTATGTATTATAGTCTGGACAGACATGGATGTAAACTGCAACTTGACTGGTTGGCGGCAGGACACAGCTCCAAGGCGGTAGTTCTAGTTTAATAATATCATAGCACTGAAATGTCGCTAAGTAGTCAGATAGTAATATTATTATTCTGTCTCCAAATAAGTCAGAAAAATTTCCATGGAGTCCACCATGTTGCATTGCCATGTTTCTGCAGTAGCCCAGAACAGACAAACCAAACACTGGCTCTAGAGAGGGCCTTTGCATTATTTTTTGCAGGTTTCGCAGCAACTGTAGGTTCTCCTACATGTTTTGAAGGGGAGGGGGAGGAATATTTTGTAGGTTGCAAACCTCACCACTAGCAGTGACTAAATCCTACACACTGGTTTTTAAGTTGTTTGTTGAACTAAATCAACTTCTTTTATAATATTCTACAAACTATTGCTGGCTTGTATTTATTTTTGAAATTATATTGTATTGTTCTCAAATATTTCTTGGTTGAATCATTTTTACAAGTATCAGCAGTAACAAATTGTGTTTACCTTAAAAAAGTAGGATCCTTGTACCCCTAACTTCCTAGAAGGAAACCAACTCCAAAGGTGCGGTTCTGAAAACACATTGTGCAATCTGAGGATTTTTTTTGAGCCTAATAAACTTTTTATAATCAACTAAACCTTTGTTCAATTTAGTTAACTACACTTGTATAAAAATGGAAATCGTCCATTTTCCCAAACAAGTTGGGACAAACGTTGTACGCTGTGGCATCAGCCCAACAGACAGGATCAACCGGACACAGCCCTATCTCTGTAATCAGAAACTTCTAATTTATTAGAAGTAATGATGTCTGCAGAGCCCATGTTCAATCACAGCTTTATCATATTCAGCTTTAAATTTAGAGCTAACAAATGTCTTCAAGCACCAGCTGACATAAAACAGATAATTAGATCGGGGAATTAGATTATTTCTGCTGGCAGTGGTTGGACAGAGCGGAGCCGTCACAGTTCTTTGTCACTGACTGCCTGCTGTTGATCATGTTTAGAGAAAAGTCTTTTTTTAGAGCATTTCCAACATTACTGTGGTGGACATAAATCCCTGCAACTGGCTGTAAAGTAATAAATTGTGTTATGTTTAATTGGACAATGAAAAGACACTCATGCTCATATGTTTGTCTTTGAAAATTTCAGAAATCAGAAATGAATCATGTACAATTTAAATTAATTGATACTAATTTGTGAAGTCTTTTCCCAATCCTCCTTATATTTATTTAGTCAAATTAAATAGAATTTACTTAACTGTTTTATAAAGTAACCACTAAATTCTAAACTCCTCTCCACCATCCCATCCCAGGAGGTGGTGGAGGCCATCGGTGCAGGTGTGGATCCCAACAGCAACTCCTCCTTTGTCAGCCAATGGGATCTGGCCAGTGCCTTTTTTTTCTCAGGGACAGTCATCACAACCATCGGTGGGTGTCCAGCAGAACCATCAAGACCACTAAACTAAATTCTGATAAAATATTCGTGGCTGGAGTCTGACCTTTACATTTCATCTCTTCAAATCCACTGCCCCTCCACCACCACCTCTGACCTTGTATGTCCAGGTTTTGGAAACATCTCCCCCAAGACAGAAGGAGGTCAGCTGTTCTGCATTTTCTACGCCTTGGTGGGAATCCCGCTGTTTGGTATCCTGCTCGCTGGAGTTGGAGACCACCTGGGAACTGGGCTGAATAAAACTGTTGCCAGAATAGAGACTCTCTTCCTGGTTAGACGCTAAACAGAGCTTTTGACATCTTCTTCACTTGCACTGTGCATGCTCATCCCTTCATTTGTCTCACCCCATGGTGTTGTTTCACCTTGCTGACAGAAATGGCGTGTTAGTCCCACCATAGTGCGTGTGATCTCAGCCGTCCTATCCATCCTGCTGGGATGCCTGCTGTTCGTTGCGGTGCCTATCCTGGTTTTCCAAGAGGTGGAGAAGTGGACTCTACTGGAGTCAGCCTACTTTGTAGTTATCACCCTGACAACAGTGGGGTTTGGCGACTATGTTGCAGGTATATGTGTGTTAACCAGCCACCATAACCCTAACCCTGAGATGAGAGTAGTGTTTATTTATGACCTAAAGTTACACCAGACCTGAGCTAGGGCAAACAAAATGCAGAGAAATGTCTAATCAGTACATCAATAAATCCCAATTAAACAACCTACATGTCCTTTTTAAAGAGAGCAATTCAACAGTATGTTAACTGCTGATAAGGCAGCTGTAGGAAGCATTTCTGTTACAGTCTGATTTATTGACTGACTTGTGCAGCTTTTGCATATTTTTGCTTTTTTTGTTGAATTTATTGATCTGAAGATTGTCTGCTGGTATGACTTAATTAGTCATCCGTTAATTTAAATGTCAACTGTAATGCATTAAGTTCACTTAGCAGAGATAATTTTCATTTACCTTTTAAATTATTCAGCATTAGTTTCTTGTAAGAGATGAATTATTGATTATGTCATCTGCTATATACCTTCTCCTATCTTAAATTTTCATTTACTCTGCAGGAAAGACATGGATGTGTGCATATATGACCTTAATCCACTGTTATTGTGTCTTTGTGTCTTCACAAAGGGGATTCTGGAATTGCGGGGAGCGACCACTGGTATAAGCCTTTGGTGTGGTTCTGGATCTTGCTGGGTCTTGCCTACTTTGCATCTATCCTGTCGATGATTGCCAACTGGCTTCGAGTTCTATCCAAAAAGACCCGAGCTGAGGTATTTTTTCTCCTCTGCTGTCTCTTTTATCAGCCCTTCCCTTTACCATTTTCCTTCCATCATCATCATTTTATCCTCATCTCTTAGATGGAGGAACTGCGAGCCCACGCCACTGACTGGACTCAAAACATCCAGAATATGTCAGTGGATTTTCGCATTCCAGGAAAGATCGATGACCCCTTCAGAAAGCGTCGGCGAAGGCGGCGCCATGGCCCTCGCAGCCATAGTCGTAGTGCACCAACTCCTGGGGCCCCTGAGAGGAAAGAAGAGCAAGATGAGAGTCAAACAGAGTCTGGATCTTACTCCTCTTCCTCCTTCTCGACTTCTAATGAATCAGAGTCTGGGTCGGAGACAGACTCTCAGGCCACTCAGACAGAACGAGTTCCTGAAGAAAAAACTGAAAAAGAGGACACTGTTCCAGAGCCCCACCTTTCTCAGCCTCTGGACTACTTTGGGGAGAACCTGGCATTTATTGATGAGTCTTCAGATGCTCAGAGTGGTAAACTACATTTAGATCCTCTCCTGGATCTAACACAACCCAACTCTGTACGCTCTCGTCACCCAAAGAGGAGACGCCACAGAAGGCCTCTTTCACAGAGAAGCCCCAAAATCAACCGCCCCAACCCTGACAGGAGGGAGCCCAATGGAAATCCAAGACCAGTTCCAGATCTACCACTGAAGCCTTAAGATCGAAGCTGATTAGAGAAGCTCCACTGCTAACACAAATATCGACTTAAGAGATATGAGGTGTAATCTGACAGAGGAGTTCTCCATGTAACGATTTATTTGTGTATATGTATTGCTTACTTACAGACACTTACAATGAAAACATGTCGCAGAAGCCTTAGCCTCTTGTGGTCTGCATTTGATGCTCTTAGCATGCGAGTGTATATGCCTCATTTAAAGATGATGAAGTGATTTTTATGCCAATGTTGCCATTACTTTCTGAGGAGTTGCTGCTCTCTACTGGGTCAAGGTAGAAATGCACTACAACTCTCTCAACATGAGGGTTCTCAGCCTTTACTAAACCAAATAAATACTGCAAGAAACCAAAAAGATACACCAAAAACCATTTGGTCAGAAATGTGCCACAGTTGTGTGGTGCTCATATTGAAGAAAGGGTTGCTTTAGTCTGAGGCAGTTACTCTTGAATCCTGCCAACAACTAAACGGGTACTAAACAGGCTCTTGTACATTTTTTGGTATGTAACAAAACTTTTTTAAATACTGTGTACAATCATAATATTTGCATTTTGATGGCATTAATCCTGATGTACTGCATATATGTAATAAAGTTTGTTTTTTTTAAATGAAAGGAGCACTGTGTGTCCTTCGAACATGTTCAGCATTTTAATAAAGGGGCTCTTCTGGGAAACATGGTTGTTGAACAAACAGAATCCAAGAGTACTAATAGTGACACACCCTCAGCTTTCTTATATGAAAAAGTAGGTCAATATTTCTAACAAAGCTGGGGTCAAGCATAATAAGCTAGGGCTGAACTGCACTTTCATTTTTAAATGTTTTTCCATAGAGCACAAACAAATCAGGATCTAATGACAATAAATGTGCCAAACCTATTGGGATTTGGTTGCAGTGCTGAAGCAACATCAACAGAACCCAACATTCAGTGCCACTTCTTTTGATTCATCTACAGATTGTCATACCCGATTCAACTACTCATGTCAAATACCTTTTTTCTCTGCAGGTTTTAGGGTCTGTCCTTCAGAAAATGTTGCTCACAGAACTAGTCACACAACTGGGCTGAGAAAATGATGTCCCACCTACACCTCATGGTGGCAGTGTGAGTCTCCTTTAGGATGAAACCAGGATTTGCCAATATTAACACCAGCATTGATGTGTTTCATCACAGTACAGTCATATAATTTAGTTTACAGTTTAAAAAACATGTTTAAGTATGCAGTACCTCTTTAAATCCCCCTCCACTCAAAAATGTTTTTGCTTATTGTTACTTCACTGGTATGTTTGACCTACAGTGTGCAGAGTTTGACACTAGAAAGATGTTTTCACATTCATCTGCTGAAGGGGGGGAAGTCTCTCTGTGCTCACTGAAAATCTGAGTTTAAGGCATAAATGTATGAGCAGCTATTACATCATAGCTAGTTTGGGGCTAATTGTGATTCAGTATGAGACTTGAAGTGTGATGCGGAAACTTGAAGCCTCCAGTGCACAAATATACAAGAGAATGGACTTAACAGTGAAGTAGGACACATCTTGTGTCCAGCAGTTAGATGTCTGAAATGAAAATTATTCCATATTCCTCACTGAATTAGGGAGACAGAGGAAATTTTAGCAAGGTAGTAAATTATTGTTCAAAGCATAGTATTTTTTATGTCTCGCAACATATTTGGGGGAGATTTTTAAATAAAAGGTACAAACCACTACTGTTTAAAGATCCATTAATTTAATGCCTAAACACTTAAAAAATTTTCAAGTAAAAAAAACCTATTGTGCAGCTTCGAGCTTGAGCTTTGAGCATGCTAACATGCTAATGTTTATCAGGTATAATGTTTACCATGTTCACCATCATAGTTTAGCGTTTTAGCATGCTAACATTTGCTAAGTAGCACTAAAAACACAAAGTACAGCTGAGGCTGATAGGAGGGTCACTGCAGGTGTTTCGACACAAACCAAATTTGGACAAGCTGCTAGATGAAAAGTTAGAGGATCACAAGAGTTGATACAATTCATCAAGAATGTCTGTAACAAATTTCTGGGAAATCCATCCAAGAATTGTTGAGACATTTCACTCAAAGCCTCCAATGTCACCCTTGTCATGGTGCAAGAGGAAAAGTCAGGGGATCACCAAAGATTTATCCTCTGGGTTTTATCAAGGTCTGTACACAATTTCACAGCAATCTATCAAATAGTTGTTGAGACATTTCAGTCTGGACAAATATTGGCATCACTTCAACATTCTGCTGCAACATACTGTATGTAAGCTTAGCTTTAAAACAGATTCAAGAAAATACTAGTTGTTTCTACATGCAGAGAGAGGAAGGAAAGTGTCACTCATATGGCTGTATGCTCTCTGTAGATTAATCTAGTTTGGTGGAGACAGGTCAGGCACATGCTGCAAGATTTGAATAGCATACATACTGCATTGTGGAGGTACAGTATAAATGCCCTTCAAGCTTTTAATATGACCCTTATAGCATACACAGTAGCTCCTCAGTTGATCCATGTAAGTGATACTCCACTAGAAACTCTATCTGAAAATGTTTCTATCTGAAAATGGCACCAAGGACAAACATGGTGCAGGCGTAAACTGTGACTGTAGTTCTTTTGTTGTCTGTATTTTAATTCATTTGAAAGAAAAGCTGATGTGCCTGAATGTCACAAAATATCTTATGCATCAAAGCAGCAGTTATTAACTTGTAATGACCCCCCCACCACCCTCCCCCTCTAAGTAAATGAACGCTGATTTACTTTTTAATACAACCAGCAGATGGCACACACCGACACATTTCCCCCTCTACAACAGTCCAAGACTAAACCATATAATTCAATACATCCCAGATTTGAATCCTTTGACTTGCATTTGTTCATTAGTGAACATCTGAATGATTTGAAATGAGACAAATTGCAGTCTTTGTGTTTGTATGGTGAGTGAAGCAAAACATTTTAGAGGAGCAGAAACTATGTGAATATTCATCTGCCCTTTGGAAATCTGACACTTTCCTGCAGGATATGTACAAAGAAAAAAAAGGCAGCGCTCTGGCATTGCAATCAGGAAGTCAGCAGGCAGTGATGATGTGCAGTGGCAGTGTGGGTGACCTTTTACTGGAGGACACAGACGCTCAGCTGCTATAACGTCATCAGCACCGCTGCTGCAGTTTCTCGTATGCCTCCACTAGAGGGCGGATAGTGAGTCGTGATAGTAGTGCTGATGTAGGCTACACTCCTGACCTAGAGTTAAAGGGAAATCCACCCTAAATTAGAAGCCAAACATGTCATGTCTACAGTGTCGCACATTCCAGTTTTGAACAAATTCAGTTGAACAGACTGAATCATTTAGAGACAAATCCAGGAGCTGCTCCATAATGTGGCTGTTTTTGTTTTTTAATTCAAGCACTTTACATTCAAATCAAACTGAATTTGATGTAACATTTTTTTAAACTCAAATTTCTTTGGACTGATATTAATGTCATTGCCAAGTCTTGATGCTCTGATCTCCAGCTTGGGGGAAACAAGTTCATGTTTGATAATCATTTAAATATAATATAATGCAAATCTTGTTTTAGGGTGGATTTCCCCTGTAAACCTGATACAAATTGTGCAGCACTAGCATTTAGCATTAAGTAATGAGAGCATGGATATAAATGCAGCAATTAACACAGACATTAAGCCTTTTAGAAATTTCAGCATCCCTTTATTTCCTGACATGGTTTACTTCTGTCAGCTGTTCATCCATCTGTCAATTCTCCTGTATGTAAGAAAAACTGAAGACCACCATGGTGTTTGTAGTTAAACCCTTAAACTATTCCATTTACTATAACCCAGTGATTATGATTATATACTGATCAAGGTGTATAGGTGGAGACTGTTCTCTATCAGTTGTGTTATCTGTGATTCACTGATGCAGTGTCCAATGTTTTTCGTGTCCCACAGGCACAATGGCGTCTTGGTATTTATGTAGACTATCAGCTGACACCTGTCTGAGGTCACAACCTGCTGTAAGGAGCACCCCAGGGACTCCAGCTGGCATTTCTACTCCTCCGTGCTTCATAGTTTTAACACATATCCTCCAAAACTACACACAGTCACTTGTGAGACACTTGCACTTATTATTTAAGACGCAATAAATCTTCTCAAAACATGAACCGTTTCTAATGAATCCAATTTTCTGGTTTCTGAGTAAATCTCATGAATATAGCATGACGGGCTTCGCCTCTCTGACAGAATGATGATAATGCAGACTCTGCACCAGTATGATGCAGCCCCGCAGAATTGCAGTGTCTGCAGCAGAGACGGAATGACCTTGCTTCAAGGTCGCAATGACACTGCCGTCAGTTTTTCCTCTCATGCGCGCACCAAGAAAATCCTGTCCAGAGCCCCGAGCCCGCTGCTTACATGTGACCACACCAAGACGCAGACACACTGTTGTCCTGCACTTTTGGCACAACCAGGGGAACGCAAGTGCGTTAGTGCTTATTGGTTTAAACAGACTAGACTAACGTATAACAGTCTATAATGAGAGAGGGATAATACTGGGGTCTTTGGGGGGAAATTACCCATTATACTATTTTTTAATATATATATATATATATATATATATATATATATATATATATATATATATATATATATATATATATATATATATATATATATATATACAACACCCTGTTTTTTTAATTCCTTTTTAAAAACCAGAGGACAAGGCTGTCAACTCCTCTGTGACAACTTCTCCTTTCTGTGCCAGCTGTTGTCAGGCATGTTGAAGAGCGCAGGCTACAAAGTTAGGCAGAACAATCATTTCATTACCTTGAACATGAATACCGTACGTAAAAGACATCTGAGACATGTTTGAGATTATTTTATAACGCAACTGGTAAATTATGTGTTGCCCCCCCCCCCCCCCCCCCCCAAAAAAAAAACAACAACCTACAATCCCTTCATTATTCCCCTTCCCCATCCCATTGCGGTGATCTCCTGATCTCCTCTTCCTTGGCTCCGGTCCAAACAGTGTAGTGGTGGAGAGAGCCGGTCAGTGTCACAAGACCGACAGCATGATTTTCCATAGAGGTGTGCTGCAAGGGACATGCAGCCTACTGCTCTCTCTGCAGCAGTCCTTAAAAGCTTATGACAGTTTTAATAAAAAGATATGTTCATCTGATATTGAATTATATGGTATTTGAAGTATATATATATATATATATATATATATATATATATATATATATATATATATATATATATATTAGAACCAAACTACTATAAGTAGACAAAACGTACAATACAACCAATAGAAACGTACATTTAAACTTAATTTAGTACTTTAGGCATTTTAAGTGTGTCAGGGAATATGACATTTTTTCTTTTTTAGTGGGGAGGTGTTTTATTTTCTGCAGCGAGAACTTGCACTGACTTATCCTATTAATTGCACGACACCATCGATTTGCAGAGAATTGATCAGAAATCACCACTCTATAATCTAAATGAATAGAGCTGGACTACATTAGGATTAACATAGACTGGGTCTTTTTTTTCCACAGGAGTTGCAGGCCCTTATTATAATGCTGATGACGCTGGTGGATGGAGCGTGCGGACGTAACGGAGACACAACGGACGCAAGTTGGCCAGAGGGAGGAGGAAAGGCGCGGGATAGAGACTACGTCACCGAGATTGTCAAGCTACCGCGAGAGAACAAGCAGGAACTGGAAATCACGCTGTGTAAGCGTTTCAAAAATAAAACAGTGATTTATGTTAATGTAATAATATTAGGCGTCGTGTCATTTTTGTGGGCGACTGGTAAATTAACGTAGTATAATATGACTCTCTCGTATTAAATACTGTTTTGCTTCGGGGCTTCGTCCAGCTTGAGAAACGTTACAACCTTTATGTACGTTGACAGCGTTTCATTGTGAAACGTCTTAACCGGACGTTCAGGTTTCCTTCTTTGACGTCTTGACGCTAAATGTCCAGCTACAACCTCAGCTGTGGCAGCCGAAGGCGAGAATTTATAACAGCGGTGTACGGAACCGAACAGGCGGATAATCAGACGGTACGTGTCGCTGCGTGTTGTTGATGTTGTGACGGGATGTGAGAAACCCTGCGAGGCTCGGAGAGCGCCGTTAAACCGGGTAAACCGACTGTGGACACCCCAGCCGCAAAAGACTTGGCTGACTTCAGATAAAAAAGCAACCCTGCGATGTTTTTTTTTGCATTTCCCAGTAAGTATCCTCACTTAGCCTACACTGCAGAGATTGAGCTCACAGTGGGTTTAGGCTATTATTAATCTTTTCTGCTGTCTTATCGGTAGTCTGGTGTGCATGCACAGAGCTAAGTTCGCGTGGCCACGTTATTGGGGGTAGGGGGCACGAGCCGCTGAATAAATATTTGTGTAATAATTTGCGGTAGAAGCCTCTTGTCGAGCTGACAGTCCTCTCATAATTTACCTCCTGACTAATTCACACGTTAATAAATGCTACAACGCTCCACGGAAAGGTTAATCCTCTCCTCGCTGATGAACCCCCCTCCTACACACACACACACACACACACACACACACACATAGACATACACATACAAACACACGCACACACAAAATGTCTTATTAAATTGGTTGCATTGTCACTTAAAGAGTAAATGAAGAATGCAGGCCCCTGTTTGAATAAGATTACAGCCGATAATGGTCCTCGTATGGCTCACTGCATGTCCTCATTTAAAAGGGTAAGTGACACCCCGCACTTCTTCAACTCTATACACAGTTCAGCCAGCTTTTTTTTTTTTTTTTTTTTTTTTTTTTTGAAAATATGTATTTGAACCCCCTCCCTGAGTTGATTTTCTTTCTGCCTCAACACACTGACCTGTGCAAGTCACCAAGCCTGCTGGACCAGGATTGAGATCACTGATCTTAAAGCATAATCCACTTTGGCAATTAACCTTTCACCGGTCCAAGATCAGTAAGCAAGGTCACCCCTGGGTGCTGTTCTCGTCGTCTCCACAGTGCGCCGCATGTGAAAACCTTAAAAAGAGTTTTATGTACAGTCAGTGTGATGCATTATCAGTGACAAAACCACTGGCCCCTCTCCCAAACAATTGAGAAAGCTTTAAAACCACGTAAGACAAAGGGAGGACTGGTTTATGTGCTTTAACGTTTGATTTTTCATTTAAAAGTGTGTTCAGAGGGAACGTTTTGCACATGGTTTTATTTGAGTGAATGCAATTCACTACTGTAGTTTGTTTAACAGCCTACTACGATGAAAAAAAAATCTAAATCTACAGTTTTAATTAAATCAATTGTCAGGTTTGTGTGTCCAAAGAATAGATAGAAAGAATATAGATATACATCACAGTTTGTTTCATCATATTAGTACAGTCTTGTACTCTAAATAGCTTGAGGAACAAGAAAACAAAAAAACAAAAAAAAGAAACAGAGGTTTGTCTTGGTTAAAATTTTTAATTTAATGTTGACTAATATAAGTAACTATAATAATGTTTGCTGCAATGTTGTTTTTTTTGTTTGTTTGTTTTGTTTTTTAAATTAAAACTAGTCTCTTTAACTATTTACACAGAGTTATCACCAAACTTAAGCTTATGACTTTGTAGGAGTGAGAGAGACAAGGTGTTGGCTTTACTCTGTCTGTCCTTCAAGCATTCCTGTGACTGTGACCTTTGGAGTGTGTCACGCAGTGTAAGGGGGGAGGGAACTCGAGTAGCGTACAGAAATCTGGACAGATACAGTGGGTTATGTATTTTAGGAAGGAAAAGCCGGTGTTACGAGTATACACAGGCCTTACGACACAGGAAACAAAACTATTGCCATTATATACAGTATGTTCTCTCTTGTTCACATGGATATTGGCGCTGCTATTAATGTTAAGAGCCCTTTTAATAAACTAATATGTACAGCTTGTTCTCACAAGTCATGGTCATCTTTGTAGGACTGGACACAATGTACTTTGGGGGGGGTTTGACTGTTAAAGACGGCACTCAAAAACCTTTGCTTACTTTGCAGGTGTCCTGATAATTGCAGACTTCAACTGAAAGCAATAGAACTTCATTGAACCACCACTGGGAATCACGGATACATAGGCTTCAAACTCCAGTTGAGCAAACAGGTAATCTGTTCTCGCATCACCTTTTATACTGATGAAATATTACGCTATTGTGTTGTGCTTCATCTAGGATTATGTCTGTTATTTGTTCTGTGCAGTCAAGTGCCTCACCTACCTCACATTTCATTCTTGTAAAGCCGTAGCCGGACAATGTTCGTGTCCTCTTAAGAAAATACTCACAGACAAAAGAGGGACGTGAAAGGAGAAATGCAGCAAAAACAGCAAAGAACAATTTTTTTTTTTTTTGAGGTGCTGACTTCTCATTTCACACCCAGAATATTCCGAGTGGCTAGTGACAGTATATAGTACGCCTCATTCTGTTGCAATCAAGCAGCTCTTAAGACATGTTCCTTTTTAAGAAAAGCAGGATCAGCAGCTGCAACTTAGTCACATCTTTTGGTCTGTTGCTCTGAAATTATAGAGCACAGACTCATTGGAAGGCTGAACGGATGGGTTGTGATTGCCCTGCAAACCCAAAAAGGATAAACAAGGGACAAGTAGCGGATAGAGGGGAGAGAGGATTGCCCTCTGCTTAAGTAGCATTAAATCAATGTGAGAATGTCCAAAATCCTGTGTGAGGAGAAAGGAGCAATCAAGTTATCAGTGTGAACAGCTTGATGACGCCATAACTTTAGAGTCCTTTGTTTTTTGGGTGCTGGATGCAGACGGGGGAAAATGAAAGCTTTCTGCAGCATTTTCTATTCAGCAGAGTCAACATATGTGCCCAAAACAATGAAGGTGGAATTCCACGGTGTGCAAAACAAATGAGCACCAATTGAATTATTAACAACAATTAAATGTGTGAGACAAACCAGGCAGACAGACATTGCTCATAAGGACTCTTTTTGGTATTCTGTCAGGTAAAATAAGTTAAAAGTTTGGATTTATGGTTCATGTAAGTTAATTGCTAACCATGCCAGTCAGGCTCACAATTAGGACTGAACATATTTCTCCAGTATCATAACAACCACTCCCCTGTCATATGAGAGCACGAGAGCACTCTAAATTACTAAGAGTAAAGTTTGTGAATAACAGTCAAAAAAGTATATTATCAACTAGCTGAATTTGCAGTTAAATAACGCCGAAAACTGCATTAGTGTCCGGAGAGTCCCTTGAACCAACGTGTTATAGCTGCAGTGCCTCCATCCTCTACCGTCTAGCAGCTGGTAGTAAAGGCAAATTGTAGCCCGGCCCATCGCAGCACTCAGCCTACAACGAGCTAGCAGCTGCTGAACACTGATTTTCTGTCAAACCTGTGCCATGTTATCACACCGTGGGGACACTACAGTGCTGTACTAGTCACCGTTATCAAGGTAAGATGCAGCATAGTCCGGGTTAGAGTGACAGAAATAGAGCTCAGTCAAGATTAACGCCTAGCTTCTGCTAGCTAGTTAGCTAAGAGCAGCTAACCTGCACTTATAATATATTCGGCGATGTTTAAGCTAATGCTAACCCAAACATGCCTGTACATTAGTTTACAGTACACACGACACGTTTCTCTGGCATGTTAAATAGAAAACAAAGCCACGTAGCCAACCCCAGCTGGTTTTAGACACAGTTTAATCTGCTTTAGTCAAACGAATAAGTAAATATTTAGCTATTATCGCTTGCTCCTTTAACATATTCGTGACTGAAACTGATGTTCCATATATGTGGCCAGCGGTGCACATGGTGCTCACTGGTCTGGTCAGAAAGTCTGAGCAAAACAGAATGATATGGTTGATTTTCTGGGCTCGTGTACTGTTGGCTGATTCATTCACTGCGCTTGTAAACTCAGTCCAAGCAAGCTAAACTTTAAACAGGCTGGGTTTGCTGTGACCCCCTTGCTGAGCTTGCCAAACAGTGCTACTTTAAAAGTACAGAGGGGGCAAACTCCAAAGAAAGTGTTTGACTGCCGACTACTATTGGATGGCATTTATTGCTGTAGCAGTAAATATGATAAAAGTATGCTTGGTTTTGCGTTGAATGGTATCTAAAGTAAGTAAGGTTTCAGTATCTTAGTGTGTTTAGCCCAGGTTGTCAGGTAGAGTCCTTATCACAAACTGTACATACTGTACACATACTGCAACATGTGTAAATAACATATGCTATGTGAGGTTTTTGTGGCAATTTCACTGACTTAGTTTTCCTCATAGTGTCAACATAATATGAGCTATCTTCCTTTTTCTCTCTCTCTTTTATTTTTCTCAGCTGGTTTGATATTGTCCAGCTTTGGTCACCTTCAAATCATATTTTCACATACCTGAACTGACTGAAGTAGGGTTGGAACTAACAGTTATTTTCATTAGTGGTTAATCTGTCATTTTATTTTCTTGTTTAATCAATTAGTTATTTGGTATATGAAATGACAGAAAATGGTGAAAAATGTTGATCACTTTTTCCTCACAGCTCACAACCCAAATATATTCAGTTTACTGTCATAAAGGACTAAAGAAACCAGAAAATATTCACATTTCAGAAGCTGGAATCAGAGAATTTGGATGTTTTATTTCCTTAAAAATGACTCCAAATGATTAATCAGTTATTAAAATAGTTGGTGATTAATCGATAGTTGACAACTAATCAATTAACTGACTAATCATTGCAGCTCTAGACTGAAGGACAGAGGCAAAAGTACTTCACTGATAAGTTAAAAGTTGGTGTCTTATAAGTAGTATATTTATGTAGTATATTTATGTTTTTCTAAGGATAATATTTAATGAAGGCACTCTGTGATGTGAAGTGTATCTAGATGTAAAGTTGTCAATAGAGGCTGTTCATTATAGATGAATAAATTAGAAATATGTAACATTTATTCATAATGCTGCAGCCTGACATAGACAGCGCACAGGTCAGGACTGATTGATTATAAGCCATAAACTCACATATAGTTAACTGATAGTTTTGTGTTCAAAGTTGACAGTTAATGTCTCTTAAGTAATGCATATCAGTGTTTACTGTCATGTAACTCAGAAATTTAGTTTCAGTAATAATAATAAGGATATAAATCAGAAAATGATTTACCTGGTCATATTGCTCAATGAATACTCCCCACAATCACCCATACCAGTGTGTACAGAACATATTACTGCATGTAATGTTGTCATTGTGGGCAGGGTGAGATATTAGAGCATTGAACCGACCATAAGCAATGTATTTTCAACATTGCAACACTTTGTAAACATGCAGTCTGCTACTGGATTATCAGCCCGGCTGATAAACAAGAAGAAAACATGGTTGGTAATTGCACTGGATTGCCAGTATGTGCATGGGAAAATCACAAGTCACTTTCAAGTCTTAACTGGATTGAGGCTATTTAGGCTGCAGAGATCCCATCTCATCGTCCTCACACAGTGATCTATTAAGTTGGAACAACAGTGCAATCGTTCAAGTAAGGCCCTGCATTAATATAGCCACTGATGAGTTGGAGCCCAAAGACAGACGTGGCACAGACTACAACTCATGCCTCGTTTATTCCTTTCCCCCTCCTTGTAACCAATTTCTCTGATCCCTGAAGTGCAGTTGACAAAGTAAATCTATCATTTGCTAAAAAGCATGAAAGTACAAAGTCACTTCCAGACTGTATAATGAAACATGAATAATTTGTCTTTGTGTGGCTTTACCTCCTTATGGGTGTAATTACAGGAGTAGTACACCTATGCTCTTAATTAATTCCCCTAAAGTAGCCAGACTAGTGGTCATTTTACTCTGCTAATAACCTGGCACAGATATTCACCCATCTGCCTGTTCCTCACACTTATGCCCATTTGATATTATTACATCCCGTGTCAAAGAGATCAGGCCGTTTTAGGCTAATTGTGTCATAAATAATGGATGCAATGTATGATTGGCATTGAGGGTTCAGACATTTGGCATCAGGACCAAGTTACTGGAAGCTGAATCGTTGCTTAAAAGCATAAATCAAATTACTCACGGCCATTCACATTGCTCTCTACTGGGTTTGCACTTGCTGTGGGGAGTCAGAACTGTACACTCACTTAAGACATTAAATCTCCTCTTTCGATTGTCATAATGTTTTTTTTGTCTTAAGGAATTATTTTGAGGAATGCTTGTTTGTTTTATGTTGTTGTTGTAATGGCTTACAAATAGATTATAAATGTCAGTGTCGGGAAAGTGGCTGCCTGCAAACTTCTTTTGCCTCCTGCAGAGCTGAAATTGTGCCATAGTTATTTTTAATCATTTAAGAAGTTACAGGTGCAATATATATATATACTTGTTATAATTTTGAACTCATGAGCTTCCTGTGTGCTTTTGTTTAGAATGATAAAAATATTTTTGATTTCACCACATGCATGAAGTATTTACTGTCATTTCTTTCTTCGTGCTTATTCATCTATGGTAGGAGAGGCTATAGTTTCTGTAATTAAATTGAGAAGTACAGACAGTCTTTGGCAGGGAAGCAGGTTGCTGCAGCACTATTACTTGCGTGAACATAACTTATGTGTCTGTATAGTGAGGAGCAGTCACTGTTTATGAGCATAGCGACCTTCATCCAGTCACCTTGGCTATTTTAATGTCTAGAAATGTCAGAGACAAAGACTTCACACTGTGGGGGTGCTCTGGGGACTGTATAGTTTTTTATTAGGTGTGAAAAGGTTTGGTTGAATCCAAGGTGTTGTTTTGTTTTTTTGTTGTTGATGATTTAAACAGCGTAGCTGAGAAAAAAATAGCACAAACAAAACAACATGAGGACTCAACGCTGCTAAAGAACAACCATTTGTGATATCAGTATATTAGTGTGCTGAAAACAAAAAGTGAATTATTTCTTATTAATAGAAAGTAACCACCAGTACCTTTTTAGTTAATAGTCACTTGGTGTAGCTTAGTAATTGTTAATTGGGCTTTAACCTAGGTTAAAAGTTGGTCTGAATGTATGGGTACATTTGTTTCATATTGGATTAATACTGGTTTACACCACAGTTCAGAATTTTTGCTTGCATCCAATTTGCTTTTTTGCCACCTGTTTACTGCTGATTTCTGTTAAATCTATAGGCAAAAGGGCAAATAAGGCAATAATAATTAATTACTGAACAGTTGGCATGAAGACCAGGTCTGAGGCTGCAGGGTGTGCTGGGGTCCTGCAGCGCATATTGGGCAGGACTTGTACTTTCTCCCTCTCTCTTTTATTTGGAAGATGCCAAAGAGAAAAACAAATCAATGAATTAGTCATTGTGATTATGAGAATGCCAATTTGTGCTTAGATAAGATTTTATTAGAAGATATCTGGCTCCTTAAAGATTTATTTCAACTTACTGAAAGGGAATTAATATAATGCATGTACTTTTTGCCTGTTTAGATGTTTATATTACATATCTGACCTGCGTCATGTGTTTTTATCAGTTGCTATGAATGTTGTTTAAAAGACAAATATAGGAGGTAAAAGTTGAATACCTTTATTTACTTTGACCTTTCTTTGTTGTTTATTTTTTCCCCTCTAGACGTCATGTCTTCCAGGGAGCGTCGGTCCGATGTCTACATAAAAGCAGAACCGAGCAGTCCAGAGGGAGGCGGGGGTGGTCGGACCAGCCCTGGCGGGGCCTCCTCAGACTCTTCTCAAAGCGGAGGTGGAGGAACCAGAGGAGACAGCGCTAAACGTTATTCCCCACCACTCTATACACCAGCCCTGCGTTGCCACTTTAAAGACGAGGGTGGTGATGGGGCAGAGGAAGGCTCCACTGGAAATGGAGCCGGGCGATGCAAGTACGCCCTGAGCACGCTACCCAAGAGGCTGTGTTTAGTATGTGGGGATGTTGCTTCAGGTTATCACTACGGCGTAGCTTCATGTGAGGCCTGCAAAGCGTTCTTCAAGAGAACCATCCAAGGTGTGTGTTGTGGTGAAGTTTAAGCATTTGCATTGCAGTGTACAGATGATGATGATGATGATGATGATATTCTGATACCTGATGTAATATAACAAGAGGACGGGTTTTACATTTGGGGCACATAAATCACATCAAACATGGAGCCTTTTGTGTGACAGTGTCAGCTTTTTCATCTGTGAAACACAAAGAGTAAAACACGTGGAAAAATTCTTTCTTTTGAGAAACAAATTACAGATGTTTATATTTTCTACATATAGCTGAACTCTGCTTCTTCTATTATTCCACTGAAGCCTTTCAAGAGCATACCCAGTTAAAGACATATTATTATATTTGTCATAGTCAGTAGGAAGTTTCTCTCATATTTTCAAAATATCTTGTAGTGTTTATTCAGTGACCTGTGAACTCACTACATACATTCTATATATTTTAATGGAGAACAACTGGATGTTTATTACACTTGCATGAGAGTTGGTATAACTGGAGGGCAGGGCAACGAAATAATATAATACAGCTGCTACCGATCAATGGAAATATGCCCTCATCAGCTTCAGTACCGATCTGGAACAGCCCGTTGCATCCGCAGTCTTCATAGTGGTAGTAAGTCTGAAGAATGCAGGAATAACTATGGACCCACATCACGTACTAATGGTGTTATTCTTTAACATGCTTCAATACAAGGTCACTACAACTGGCCCATCTGGTTTATACTGGTCTGTTAGACAAAAACCATGAACACTGAACCATGAAGTTGTTGTGCTGTTTGTACGTTAGGAAACGTGGTTGGTAAATTGGTTGATGTGTTTTCTGCTCTGGGTAGATTGTATGTTTTTCAAATAAAACACTGTCTGTTCTTCCATTAAGGTAACATTGAATATAGCTGTCCAGCATCAAATGAGTGTGAGATCACCAAAAGGCGCAGAAAGGCTTGCCAGGCATGCCGCTTCACCAAGTGCCTCAAAGTAGGCATGCTGAAAGAGGGTGAGTGTTTATGTCGTGCAGTGAAGTTCCTTTGACAATAGCACAAGCTGCGTAGCAAGTCTTTTATATTATATGTTCAGTGTCATTTATAATTATTTTTATGTTTCACGATGTAGGAGTTCGTCTTGACAGGGTCCGAGGTGGAAGACAGAAGTATAAAAGACGCCCAGAAGTAGAGAATGCAACATACCAGAGTGCCCCTCTACCACTGACAAAGGAGAGTGAAAAAGGTGGGATTATATTCTTGTTTTGTCATATGTTTTTTCCTCTACAACACACAACATAGTTTAATATTATTAGGTTAATAAAACTGAACAAAAGTGGCTCAATAAAAGAGTTTTTGTTAAATTATCAATCGCTAAATATCAGCCAGCAAACCATAGAGACAGCATCAGCTCACACATTCACTATATTTGATATTGAATTCTAACTATATGTTTCAGGATGAGTTCTACTTTTTTGTAGAAGGGCATCTTGCTGTTGCTAGGCACACATTGTCAGCTGTCGATCAATAGTGTGGTGGCAAGCTACATGTAACTACCAACAGCAACTATCTTCAGGCAACCAAGAACAGCAATAACAGACAAATCTAAGCCCTAAGAGGGGGGGGTCAGTCACAGTTCATAGGTCCTCACTCTAGTAAGAGAGATAGTTAATCTGCTCAGCGTTAAACCTCTTTTTCCTTTTTAAACTGGAGGCGATCAGAATGCTCCTTGAAAAATGTGAGGTAAAATTTAAGGTGCTCAGAGCTCAACTTAATACATCGATTGACCAGAGCACACAAACAATACACAAAACTCTTCAAACCCATTGGAATTGATAAGAAAACAGCGCCCTCTACCTGCTTTACTCTGTCATTAATTCGAGAGGGAAATACTATAAACGTGCTAATCTGAGTAAATTTACATGATCTAGCATTCAGCTTTTTGCATAAACCTGACTGTGGAGAAACTACTTTGTACTACTATAGAAATACAAATACACAAGTGATTCCAGTTAACAACAGCACAAATCAGCATGTTGTATAAAACATTTTGTGTGTTAGTTTAGAAAGTGATAGAGTAGATATTTTGGGTATCAGTCCATCTATGAATGCACTTTTTTTTTTACCGTCATATTAATCCATTCCTCTGTGTATTTTTTGCGACACAGGCTCCTCCAACATCATCGTGTCTCACCTTCTAGTGGCCGAGCCAGAAAAGTTATTTGCTATGCCCGACCCTCTGCAGCCCGACACAGCCCAGCGCACGCTCACCACCCTTTGTGACCTTGCTGACCGTGAGCTGGTCGTCATCATTGGCTGGGCCAAACACATTCCTGGTAAGAGATGCAGCGAAGATCATACTGGGGAAGAGAGTCAGTAATAACATAGCAGCAGTGGAAGAGAAGTAGTGATCCAATCTCACTGACCAGGAAGAAACGCATTGTGTCATGTTTCACCCAGACCATGACTTCTGGATTTATTCTCTCAGAAGCAGATTATAAAATGCCCTGTGTAAACCTGATGATGATGATGATGATTATGATGATGACTGAACAGTGTAATTGATCTGTACAACATGAACGTCTCAGAATTATCAAATGGTAATATTAGTTCTTGCTTCTTAAAATGTATACAGAGTTTTCAATTTTAACTTGATGAACCTGTGCTGATATTTCAATAGAGCAAAGGTTATCTGCATTACAAGCCAGAGTGGGGACACCAGCTGTCTATGAAACCAGTACTCAGTAGTATAAAGACATAGAACCAGCGCTTGCCATTTCATTTGACCTTCCCAAATTTTTACCTCTAACCAGTTTTCGTCCTCTGCATTCAGTCTTCTCTCTCCATTGGTTTATTCCCCTGCAGGCTTCCTGTCGCTGTCTCTAGCAGACCAGATGTCCGTGCTGCAGTCAGTTTGGCTGGAGGTGCTGGTGCTGGGCGTAGCGTACCGCTCGCTTGGCTGTGAAGACGAGGTAGTGTTCGCAGAGGATTTTGTCCTTGATGAGGAGATGTCACGTGTTGCTGGACTGACAGAGCTAAATGCAGCAATTAGTCAACTTGCTCGCCGTTTCCGTGCACTAAACGTGGACCGGGAGGAGTTTGTCATGCTAAAAGCCATCGCACTCACTAACTCAGGTACTTCTACTTCTGTGGTTGAACAGTTATTATAGTCAGTGTTTTGGAGAACCAACATTTACTTACAGCTTAAAGAACTATTATTAGTGATATAATGCACATTGGAGGTTTTCATATCACTTGCAGTCAGTAGACTAAACTCCCAACTGCTTAAAAGTGTGCTCTGGTGATATTACTGAACACTTCCAGGTTTCCCACAGTCTCTGCTAACATCAGAGGAAATCATTACATTTTAATGAGACATAATATTAGGCTTATTAAGGGGCAGCACTCACCACTTCCTCTAGGGGAGGATCCTGCACATAACTAAGTGGAATATAATAAACTGTTTTAGAAAAACCACACAGTTTCCAGGTTATTAGATACACCTGGCTAAAACTAATAATAGGAAAGGCCTGTGATAAATTCTACCTTTTTATGAAGGTTATAACATCCACTTTCTCTTGAAAGCGCTTTAGAGAGGTGTTGATTCAACTGTATGCTCGTTTTGGAGGCTTTAGTTTGTATTGCTGTTGAACTGTATTGTGTTTATACTAAGAGATGGGCTTAATATTTAGTCTACACTCATTATAATTTCAGTATAATACAATGCAATTCAACAGCACCACAAACTACAGCCACCAAAATGACACAAGCTTTTTTTTTTTGACAGAAACTGAACATTATAACCTTCATGAAGGTTGGATTTATTGCAAGGTTGTTGTGTTAAATTGCTTGATTTTAGCTTCTTATTCCCAATAAATTGGCAACTAAGTGTATGTTTTTCTGCGGGCTCTGTGGGCTTTAAATCTACAATTTATTTTTGTATAAACAATTTCTTGTATTAGTTTGGTTTACAGTTGTAGAGAGTGTATGTTCTGCCACATGTAAGCAGCTAGTTAATTAATGTTGTCAGTGGTCATCTAACTTCTCAGTGTGGCGTTGGTTGCAACAAAAAGCAGTAGATTAGCTGGGATGGGTGCGGACAATGTCTGTTGTCAAGCTTTGAAGCTTGATGGGATTATGTGCATGTCAGCAGCCAAAGGCCCATGACCCACTAGAAAGATCTTATATTGCCAGTGTTAGATGCAGTGAATGTTTTCAGTTTTTAGACGACAACTACTGCAAAATTACAAAAAAATTATCTCTAGTGGTCTTAAAGTCTTCGGCTGGCAGATGTATTATGGCAGAAACACTGTTCGTCTAAAAAAGTTAAAGTCTAATAAGTTGTAACCTTTATGTAGACTTCCCTTAGAGATCCACTCAAGATTACTGTCAACAGCAGGCCGTCTAGCACGCCCAGACTCACTGTTTGTTATGTAAATTCAAGATTCAAGATGTGTATTGTCACTCCGGTTATACAAGTACAATTGCGCGAAATACTTTGGCTGGAAGTTTCCATTACAGAAAAACAGTATATAAATATATATATAAAAACACATATAACATATAATAATACGTATATATATTTTGAAAAAATATATACATATACAGGATATATAAAGAGACAATCAGAGCACAAAAAGGTTGCATATACAATCAACGGTCAGAACCTAATAAAGCTTAAATAAAGGCTTCCATTAGTTTGTCTTTATGTTAAGTTACTGAGCAACACTGGTTTGTTTTTGTGGCAAAGGCTGAGAAGAGGTAAACACCCTACACACTGTCTTACCGTGTCCTCCCTGTTGTTCTGTCAGACTCTGTTTACATCGAGGATATGGACGCTGTGCAGAAGCTGCGGGACCTCCTCCACCAGGCCCTGCTGGAGCTGGAAAGTCAGCGGCGCCCAGACGACCCTCAGCGGGCAGGACGTCTCCTTTTAACATTGCCTCTCCTCCGACAGACTGCTGGACGAGCTCTTACCACCTTCTACAGCATCAAGACCCGTGGTGGTATACCCATGCACAAACTATTCCTGGAGATGCTGGAAGCCATGATGGACTCTCCTTAGGAGGGAAAAGCAGCAGACGTAGAGATGATGAAGAGAAAGACCCAACAGAGATCTAGTCTTCATGAGTGGATGAGTGGTTTGTGAGATGGGAAAGATTTTATTTGATAATTAATGGAGGAAAATGGTCCTTTTCCCCTTTAGGCTACATGAAGAAAGGAAAAGAAAACCCTTTTGTATTCATGTTAATAAGTGGGAATTGGTTATTTACAGTAAGTTGTAACTGCCAAACTTCAGTAAAAGGCTCAAAGATCCACATTAATCCAAATGTGGGAAAAAAACTGAGAAAACATTTAACATGAATACCAAGATCCTTCTACTTTTCAACTATTTTCATGGTGTGTTCCATCACAGCATCAGTCTGCAGTAACATAACCACTGACGAGCAACATGTAGGTACCCAAGAACAGACTGCAAACATGGGTTTTGAACTTTTTTTTTTTTTTTTTTTTTTTTTAAATAATGCAACATCTACTCATGAAAGCCATAATAACATATCGGGCAAAAGACTTGAGGGTCCAGTGTTGGGTCAGATTGACATGCACATGGAGTGCTTGTATTTACTATAGTTTAGTGTGCCGTTGTAGGCAAAGTCATAGGAATTACTTGCAATATGTTAAAAGCAATATAATGACTCGATTATTGTCTGTCACATTTAAAATGTGGATAAAATGGTGAGACATCTAGTTGTGTGTATGTCAGTAGTTCTCCACTCTCAGGACCCCAAGTACTGATTTTATTTAAATTAAAGCGTTTAGTATAGACTGGTTAGGGTGGGAAATGCCACGGATGATGCCATGAATAGGCTTAAAACCCGCTAAAATAGAAAACCATCAGCACTTGGGATGTTGAAGACTGGACTTGGGAACCACTGGTCTACATAGGTGCAGGATTCTTTATAAAAGGCTGTGCAATGAATTTGTAGTCCAGGAGAGGTGCATATGAAGACTGTGTACTCATAAAATGCTCTACTTGGAAGCTAATATATTCAGCGTTGTTTGTAAATCCTATTGATACACAAAAGACTGGCATCCATACAAGCAAAGCGTGTGCGTACGTACGTGTGCAGTCAAAACCAGTGAGCTACACTGAGATCAGGGAAGAACACTCTTTGACATTAAAGCCAGTGTGGCAACAACAGTGGTAAGACAAGAAATGCATATGCCTCATCTGCTTTTTTTTATACTGTTGCCCTCCATTATATTGAACCACTATTTTTGACTCCAGCAGTTGTGCTGTTCAAAAGTAATGGCCTGACCTATGTGACTCATTTCATTTTGGGGCTTTAATGTGTAACACTAACACATATGATTGGTGTAACCCATATTTGCAAGGTGTATGATAAGATTTCGCTGCATTTTCTGCAGTAGTGAAGAACGTTGCATAAAAGATCTTGATTGAACGCGAGATCCCTCCTTTGTGTACGTACGTCTGTTTAACTTGTAAGTGCCCGTAGTGGGCTCAGGGCAACAAGAAATGCAACATATGCAACATCTTCCTTTAGGATGTTGAAACCTTGTCTGACAACATCCTCAAAGTCCTACTCATTGTTCAGCAGGTTTGTATACTACTACAATATAAATGATCATTATAGTAAGCTTCACATGCAATGCACAGCTAAAGTATCTGATGTAAAAAATCAGATCCCTAAAAAAAAAAAAAAATATTTAGTGGCCAAAGGGCCATTAATCTTTTAGCCATGTACAGTTCCATTTAAATAAAGAGAAACATGCAATTTATAATGAAAGATAATAAAGCCAGCAAATGTGATACAGATTCCCCATAACGATTATGCTGTATTTGTGCAGCTTATAGTGTACTGAAATTTGTAAAAACTTGAAACTTGCTTTTCCTTTCTAGGATTTAAGGGTATTTTAATTACATTGTGACACACTTGTGGGTTTGGTATTGAAATGAAGCTGTCCATTCTGGATATTAGGAATGCTACTTGTTTTTTTTTTTGTTGTTGTTGTTTTTTTTTCATGTAAGCAGTGTGTGTTTTCTGAAGCTGATTGTCATTTTAGGGATCAATTTACATGGCTCTATACATCCTGCGACATGGTGAGGCTACAGAGGGCTACCTCAGGAGGCAGAGTAAGCCAGATGGCCAAATAACTGTGGAGACAAATGTAATTCTTGATCTTTTGATTTGTCTGGTTAAATTTGGATATTGGGTATATTGAATGTCTTGCAGTTGCGCAAATGCCTGAGATCATTTTTTTTTCTTTGTTTTCATAACTTTAAGGTGTATATGGCTCATTAATCACGCTTTATAAGACGCCCTGTGGTACAAAGTATCTCACATGGGAGGGCAAGCAAATAGTTGGTGTGGTTCCACAGGATTAACTGTGCACCTCAGAAACACAGCAAATCATTTACAGCAGTTCAAATTGTAACACACAGGTATTATATTTGCAACAGCTGATACTGTCTGATTCACCTGTTTGGATGTGTTTTCACTCATCTTGATCAGTTCTTCATGGGCCTCAAACATGTGAAGTATTACAGCATTTAATAGGTTTCAGCTTCCTGTCATCTAAAACATGCTTTTGGTTTCTGATTTGCTAACTTAACCTAATTTCTCAAGTAGCAATCAGAATTCTGAAACAAACCAATATAGATGCATGGGTCCACTTAGAGCTGTTACAAGTTTCTCAGTACAGTATAAACATGGTCATTTACACACAGGTAGTATTTTCTTTAGCCTACAATATGTATATTTAGGTACGGTGGGTTAGGGTGGAGAGTGGGTCATTTGCAGTCACTGTTTAAATTATACAGTCATTTGTAGTTTCTACTAAATACGTGCGCATTAATATAAATGAGCAATACAATAAATTACCAAACCTCACACATTTCCTTGTATAGCCACACTGTACATTTAACATTGCCAGTTATAATGAAGAATAGCTACTAAACGTTATATTATTTAGAAGTTCAAATCAATGTTTGTATTTTGAAAGACTATTTAAATGATTAAATTCTATTTTTTACTCAATTTACTGTTGTTTGTTGACACTGCTTTATTTTTGTGTGTGATATTGGCTGTGAATTTCTGTGTGTAGGCTTTTTTTTTCATTTAGATAAAACAGTTTGATGTCCTTGTCTAAACATGTCCACATAAAAAAATCACTGTGAAAAAAGTGAGATCATCCACTGTCTAAAGCAACAGGGAGTGGATTATTGTAGGTGCTTTGTGTTGTGTAATAAATGGACACACCACCACCACCACATATCATCGGTCTCATCTCTACCTGCGTATGTTTATGTATGTGTAAGTGTGTGTGTGTGTGTGTGTGTGTGTGTTAGATGGGACAACTGTTTAAAACGTTCAACTTCATGATTAATATTTTTGACCATTCAGTGACCATATTATAACACCCTTAACTGATGATGAGGGATAGTCCTAAAACCTAGATGCAGACTTCTCATGCAGTTGGACTGGGCCTGAGAAATAAATACTTCAAAGAGTAAAACAATCCTAGGATGGTAGGATGCAGGTGTCAAATTTGTGAAACAGCATCGGAAGCTGTGCCCTCAATGGCTACATTATCCTGCTTAGTCCCCTGTTATAAGTAGCTGGGTACCTGCTATCTTAGAGACAAGCAGTGCCTCTCTTTTAGCAGTAGACTGCAGATTGTACAGGCGGCATTTTGTAGCAGTGCTTCACTATGCAGATGTGATTTACATGCATGCTGCTGCTCATACTCAAACTCTATCTATTACAGGTGACAGTTTTAGAGCCCATCATTGCATCCTTTATGAGATGGTCGGGTGGACATCACTTACCACTAGAAAGGAACAACACTGTCTTGTTTTCATTTATAAAGCCATCCTAAATAAGCTACCATTTTACTTATCATCACTTTTAAGACTTACAAATTCTTGTCAACTCACTCATTCACAAGAATGCATGACCTTGGATATCCCATATAAAAACACAGAACTAGGAAAAACTGCATTCACCTATTATGCTCCTCATAGGTGAAATAAGCTTCAGGACTTCCTTAAATTAGACACATTTTTTAAACCCTAGAACATTTTTAGTTTCTGTTAAATGTTTTATATAGTGAATTATCTTGGTTTTCTTAAAGTGTTTGTTTTAACAATGTAATATACTTATATTGCTGCCTTTTCTTTGTGTTCTTTTTGTGTTTGTGCAGTATTTATGTAAAATATTGTTGATTTTACACTTTTTGTTACATGGTTTGTTTAAGTTTTATTATTTGCAGGGCACCATTGTGAACGAGAGCTTTACTCTCAGTTGGTAATCCCTGAATAAATAATGACTTTATATCTAGTCTGTTTAGGATAGCCAATAAGTGTGTTGAGCTGAGCTACAATTAACCAATAAGAGTTTTCAACTAGCTCCAACATTACTTCAGCTTATAATAAAATTATTTATATATGTATAACTTTTCCTACAAAATAATTCGGGGCTTGCCTGATATTTAACAGATAGATAGAAGCCTTGATGAGTTTTACCAATCTTGTCATTTATCTGCAGCTTTCAATTGATGTAAAAGAGTTAAAACTACTGTCCACAAAACACCACTCAGTCTAACATCTACTACATTAGACATATGGCTTCTTGCTAGCAGATGGCGCAGGAAATAAAGATTTAGTAGGCCCAAATCTGGAACCGAGGATAAATCCCAGCAGCAAACTCAATGTGGGACTGTAACTAACAGTGCAGTGGAGCAAAGTCTGGTCGAGGTGTGCCCCGGCTTTAAACGGAGCGCAGGAGCCAGACACCCTGCAAAGCCACCGACAGATACTGTGAAACGCTAACAGCTAGCCGGTTAAATAACAAGCTATGATGCTTTCAATCACATCCTCTCTCATCAGAAGCAGCCGTGTCGCCCAGTGCTCAACAAGGCTGATCCACATCTCTCCTCTCGCCAAAATGCCAATTCAGGTAAGACTTGCGTGCGTTTTTATTAAACGTTAGCTAAGTGTGCTGCATGGCGTATTCAAGGACTCACAGGTGTCGTATTTTCCTGCATGTAAATTAGACAAACTGCACCGTTATATTATCCGTCTCTCTCTTGAGTAGCTCACAGTGCTAACTCTCTCTCTGGCAGTGGTCGCCATGATGTCTAGCGTTAACTGGAAATGAGACGATTTGTTTGTTTATTTATCACAACTGTAACGGCCCACTCGCTACTTTACCAGCTGCTTCCTTCACACCTCTCTGACTTGATTTGAACGTCGCATAAAGCAAACTGTCAATGATTACATTGCTGCGTCGCCACTCGGGCTGTTACGCATTATTAAAGGCCTCTGTAGTTCATTTTAATCTTGCGTTACCCTGCTTCAGTTTCTGTCTTTAATGTAGCGGTAGTTAAAGCATAACTTTACACGATATAAGTTAGTTAACTTTCTGAAAGCACGCCTGTACTTCACAGCTGCTCTGCGCACACATATGAATGTATTTAATATCCACAAAATGTAACGCTGACAGTGAAAATATATAAATAGTTATTGGGGCTTGCTGACGCAGCTTTTAAGCACTCATTGTGATTTGCTTTAAGTGTGACACCCTGTCAGTTCGTCAATGTCAGTCTTTCTTTTTTGAAAGAAGCCATTCAGCCATTTTTAAGCACGCACCTGAATCTGGGTCGTGTCTACAGGGTAACCCTAGATGTGCGAAACTCTCTTGAGCAACTTCAAAATATCCTTATGTCGCCGTTTTCAGAAGCGACAGCCCTGTGGTTAAGGTCTGCTTAGGTTTAGGCACAAACCCCACTTGGTTTAGGTCAAAATAATCACTTTAAACGTATTGTGGATTAAAGTTAAGACTGCATTGCAAATCTCGCGAGACTTTTCGCAACTCAAGGGTTACCGTGTAGACCATACCGTCAATGGTATTTTTATACAGTCAATGGTTTTAGACCAGACACGCGTCTGTATGTGGGGGTTTGTCGCCCCCTGGTGGCCAATAGCCAATTTTCCTGTAGTGTGCGCCCATTACAAGGCGATCAACTCTTTACTAAACCGCAAGGCCTTAATCTAAGCTTTAACGAGAGGCCTAATTGGAGGTTTATTTTTAATAATCCCTTATTAAATTGAGTTAGACAACAGCATTACTAGCCTATACTATGCAACTATGCTGACACTTATTGACCTAATAAAAAAAATTTGTCTAACAGTGAGGAAAGCAATGCTTTCAATGGCCTGTGGGGGGAGATAAAAATAAGTATATTATCATCTCAATTCCCGTTAGGTGGGTGAACATCTTCCAGCAGTGGAGGTCCAGGAGGGGGAGCCAGGAAATAAGGTGTCTATGGATCAGCTCTTCAAGGGGAAGAAGGGAGTCCTCTTTGCTGTACCAGGAGCTTTCACACCTGGTTGTTCCAAGGTGAGTTCACTTTACTTGCCATGTCTTGGGCGTAGTGATTTTTGCATCAGTTGCCCTCATATTTCTCTTGTTGCTTTCAGACTCACCTCCCAGGTTTTGTGCAGCAGGCTGGGGACTTGAGGGGTAAAGGTATCCAAGAGGTTGCCTGCATTTCTGTCAATGACGCATTTGTCATGGCTGCCTGGGGAAAGGAACATGGAGCAGATGGCAAGGTATGGACTACAGTTTTTGTGTGACATGCAACTTCTGCCACAACCTGCACCAAGTCTACAAAGTCAAACTGTGAGATAAAAACTGACCACTTATTATAATCATTCAGAGGATAATAATACGATTATTCACACATCCTAGATGTTAAAGAGCCATGGACAATTCCTATCCGACATTTTGTGTGCTGAAAGTAAATATGAAATTTTGATTTGGTACCCGTTTCTAATGGATTTGATCATTGAGTAGTCCAGCAATCTGCCATACATTATCACAGTGTACTAGGCTGTTTGGTCTCTCTGACAGCAACATGCACACAGTTGACCATGAAGGAAATGTGAGGTATCACACTCTTAATATACTCTAAGCACTGACATTATCCTTGAGTCTGTTGTCACAGCAGTTATACTTAGATAATTGAGCTTGTTACTACTTTCCTCTCCAGGTTCGAATGCTGGCTGATCCTACTGGAGCATTTACAAAGGTAAACTAAATCCTGTGGTATACTATTTGTACTCTCTGAAGGTTTAGGTCTGTGTGCACTCATGGGTCTTTTTCTCTCTGCTTCTTAGGCTGTTGACTTGTTACTTGACAATGATCAGATTGTGCAGGTACTTGGAAACAAGCGATCCAAGAGGTACGGATATTTCTTCCTGTTTCAGTTTTGCAATGCTACATTAATATAACATATATGTTTAAGCAGGGTTTTTTTTTCATCTATTAAATCCAATGTAAACTCAGACTGTATCAAAAAATAATGCCTATTTACTACAATAGTGCACTTGACTGTCCACCATTTAATTTGAGCGTATGAATTTAGATTGTGAAATGCACAAAGTGTATATAGTGCCGAGTCAAATACTCCTGCAATCAAAGGAAAGAAGTAGTAGCCATGGTTTGAACAATATTTTCTGCTAACAATCCTACCATGCAATACGTTGCATTTTATAAATGTTAAAATTACCATCATGCAACTCTGCACCAGTGATTGATGATGATGATGTGTCATTGTGTGTCTGAATTCTCAATTTACTGCTCACTACTGAGTAAACTATTATGTACTGCATATTATAATTGAGGGAGTAGTGAATGGTTGAACAAGGGAGCGATTTTGGACACAGCCTCAGATGTGCAACCTCTTTTTGTTTTTTTTGTTTGATATCAGAAGCAGGCTCACACAGATACAGGTACATATAAGCATATAAGAGTCCTTGAACATTTGCTATTAGACTCTCCCGTGATGCAAAGATCAATGACGTCGGTATTTCTAGAATATTACTGAGAATATCATAAATACTAGACTAGATATCAAGGCATGTTTTCATCTGAAATCAAATTCCTTTTTCACATCAGTTGCATCAGACTGAGTAAGTGTCTGGCTTTTATAGTCACATTTGAAGTTCAGAGCTATAAACCAGTGTGTACTTCATCCTGTGTTTCAGGTACTCTATGTTGGTGGAAGATGGAGTCGTGAAGAAGATCAACGTGGAGCCTGATGGCACCGGGCTGACCTGCAGTCTTGCTTCCAGTATTCTGTCTGAGCTGTAGACTTTTTCAGAGCTTATTGAACCAAATTGCAAACCTTCAGTTACTGTAAAAGTTGCACTAACAAACCCCAGTACCACCTCGTTAAAGTTCCCCTCCTCTTCCCAAAGATGGATGCAATTGCTACATGCATACTAGTTTTAAAAACGGAGCTGGAAGGTACTTAATGCGCACAACTATGTGATGAATGACATTCAAAAGAACTGTGCATCATCCACTGTATTCTGTTCCTTGATAGTAAATAAAAGTCACTCCGAAAGCAATAATCACTGTTTTCCTGTATTGCTTTTAGTGTAATTCAAAAGTGTTATTTAGTGAATATTAATTTAAAAAAATCCTGCAGCTGTGACCTTTTTTTTTTTTTTTATAATAAAGATGCAAGAAGATATACGCCCAGTGTCATTATGTTTTATGTTATGATGTAAAGTATAAACAAGGCACTTTGCCTCAAAGTAAAAGAACTAAAGTGGTCAACATTGGCCATCTGAAAGTGGACTTGGATAACAGGGCAGACAAGCACATTGTATTAAAAATAGCTGAGTTTAATCCACTTTTCACAGTCATGCAGAAGGTATGCAAATTAGAAGTTTCAGAAGCACATTGCATTACTTATGTAATAGTGTCAGAGTCACCATATGTGGGCTTTAGAGGTTTGCCATATGTATGAGCAGAAATGTGTATTGCCTAAGTTATTTGAAATTTTCAATGCTGAACTTGATAATTGTATTAATCTGAAGGCCATTGAGCTATATGACTATGAAAGGTCCCCACCAACTTCATTGGTCAAAATTTGAAATACAAATACACATAACACACACAGATAATAACACAAATGGAAAACCATCACACACAACACATCCATAAAGAATATAGAACAACATAAAAGACACTGGTATAGAATCATATATTTAAAATACAAAAAACAAACCCAAAAGAAATGAAAAACCCAGAGAACTGAAGTCACTTAATAAGTAAATTAAAAATAAATGAATAAAGATGACATACATAGGTGAGTTCTGAGTGTGTATTATATTTTGTGTAGCTTTGTATTTTGTATAATGTGTCCTGTTTTTTTTTTTTTTTTTGCTTTGTACTGTTTGTCATTGTGCTGTTATATGTTTTAATTGTGACCTGCCTAAGGGACTGCAGTTGAAACAAGCTATAAGTCAACTCTGGTACAGTGCATCAAATGGTAAAATGTATGTTTAACACTGTAAATGGTCCTAATGAAAACATAAATACAAAATACATAAATATATTAAGTCACTTCTTGTGATTCTTTATGTGGCTTAAAGACCTTGACTTTGAATTTCTGCAATAAAATATTGCAAACTAGGTGAGGGTAAAATTCAGCCATCAAAATATAAAAAAAATGACAATATGCAGAAAGGAGCTGTTCTTCTGTCGAAAAACTATAATAGTTGTTTAACTATCAGGATAAACATCCGCTGTCGCGTGACGTCACTTGGTGACGTAGAGGAACAGGAGGAGAGCGCGTTGCATTGTGGTCACCGGGGTGTTTGTGATTTATACAGAAACAGAAACTACACGCCAGACAGATACAGACGCAGGACATAAGAAGGTAAGTTAACACTCAGACACAATATGACGTGACTGCATTTATCTTAGATATTATATAAACTAAGTAGTATGGTTTTGAAGATAATAGGAAGTGGTTAGCTAGTCTGGCTAACATTTATGCTACGTTAGCATTAAGTAAATTCGAAGGCGCCTAAATGCTGATCAGCTATTAGCTTCACTCTGGCCTCACGAATCTAAATTCACTGACTACGACGAGGATCACTTACAGATCACATAATGTCTCTAAATAGCGAACACCCCCTGCTAACACCCAATGGTGACTCACAGACAGATAGACGTTAACGCGAATCAGTGTATAGTTAGTGAACGTTAGCACGTTGTGCTAAAGTTGTTAGCGCTGAAAGGCATTGCGCGCGCGATTCAATGCAGGTCTAAACGAAAGAGTGTAAACACAGGCCTCAACCATTATTCATTGTAATGTTTGTGTTTTGTGTGGGTGTGGATTTATTTGAATACTGGGCAAACCTGATCGATTTAATTATTCAAATCATGACCTTATCATGAAAGTTTCGTGCAGCGCCCTTTACCCTGCGATTGTTTCCTAGTTCCTTGTGAAAGCATGGGGCCAAGACACACTATTCGTGTTAGCAACTGGTATTAATGTGACTTTAGAATAGTTGTATGTTGCTATTTCATTAATGTAAGTATTGAAATGCCTCTGCCAATTCCTTCGTAACGCAATTCCAGGTGTCCAGGCCTTTTCACCAGTTTTAAAACCTTTAGAGGGCTGATACAACCAGTAACATACAGTTTGCGATGATAAAGAAAGAACAGAGGTTGAAGTTTCATAAAGACTTACCTTCGCTATTACCACGAGGGTGAAGCCGTGTCTACATTTTGCACCATGATAATTTGGTCCAGATAAATAATAATAAGCAGGGTTAAAGTTATCAAGCATAGAACAGTTTTACATTCTTGTAACACTTAATTCAATACACTGTACACATTTCCTCCTGGACAACTTTTCAGGCTCACAAATCTTTCCTTGCTCTAATCCCTGATATAACTAGCTTTGACAATCTGTGCACGCTCCTGCAGATGGCAATCAGTCTCGGGTAGATGATCACTTCTTGGCATGACAGATGACTGGTGCCATTTATTGACTGCAAAGGACTTGCTAGCAAACATGAAATAACATGACTTAATTGAAGTATGGTATCTTGTCCAACTACTGTTGACTGGTACAACTGCTACACTGCTCATCTGATGCGAATGAAAATACATGAACTTAAAGCTGAAACTGAAACTGAAAGCAGTCAATTATTCCCCATAGCCCATTCAGAAAAAAAAGATTGCACAAAACAACAAAGATTAAAACAATTGATGGGGATTAATTCCCTTTGTGGTATGAATTACACTGTACTTTATTTCCCCATTGTGATCTTTTCCATACAGGTCAGAAGTTGGTGATCTGTGACCACCTACAAAGCAGCCATGTCGTCGACATCCCAAAAACATAAAGACTTTGTGGCCGAGCCCATGGGCGAGAAGGCTGTGATGGCTCTTGCAGGCATTGGAGAGGTCCTTGGCAAAAGACTGGAGGAGAAAGGTTTTGACAAGGTGACAGATGGTTGAAAATTAAGCATAACCAGATTAATGGGTTATTCATCGCTCATTTAAATGATTCAGCAAAATGGCATTCAGCAGTTAAACTGGCTTCAACTTACAGCTAACACAAGTTATTATAGAACTTGCATTAAATTCTATAATGTGGAAAAAACAACAACAAGTTGTCTCTATTCTTTTTTACTTCTATCCTGTTGGCTGCCACACCTGTGTAGATCCTATTTTGGCATTTCTGACATTTGTTTGTGTGACATTTCATTAAGCTTGATCCTTTGTCATTGAACTGTAAGCTGTCAAGCCTGTTAAGAAATACAAACTTGTGCTGTTTTTCAAGTTCTGCTTAAAACTTTGGCTGCCTAACAACAGGGCATCCTTTAATTTGCCTTTCTACTGTGTGTTCATTTCACCCCCACAGGCATATGTCGTCCTCGGGCAGTTTCTAGTGCTAAAGAAAGACGAGGAGCTTTTCCGGGACTGGCTGAAGGACACTTGTGGGGCAAATGCCAAACAACAAGGTGACTGCTATGGCTGTCTTAAAGAATGGTGTGACGCCTTCTTATAAGCCATTCATCCGCTGTTTTCTACATTTGAAGTCCAAACTGTACATTACCTCTTCAGTGATCTTCAGCTACACCATATATATCAACTGACACTGTAAAAGTAACGAGGTTTACTGAAGTCAACATGTTTTTTTAAATGATGCTTAAAGCTGTTGGTGTGTTCATGAAATCCTGCAGCCTGAGAATCCTTCTAAAATAGAAGTAACACATGCCCTTCTCATGGTCTTTGACAATTAATAGTCGCTAACTCTCTTAAAATTTTGACCACTTTCATAGTAGTAAAAGAACAGAAAAACATTTAAGGCATACTATGTAGGATTTTGCCAAAATCAGTGAATACTACCTTTCAATAACTTATGACCCACTAGAAGTGTGTGGTGGTGTATTTATCTGCAGTGACTCTGCCCTTGGTATTATTTTGCTGTGTTCTGGATGTTTCTTGGGCAGTGGGTGTGTAGCCCCCAGCCAAATAACGGGGTATGAGGTCAGGACTCTGTAAAAACTGTAGCGACCAGGTTACGTTGCTGTTTTTTTTGTTTGTTTTTTAAAGGTGCTTCACTGTTTCCCCTAACTGCTCTCAACAGCAGTGCAGCGGAGCTGCTAAATGATGAACGCCACTGCTGAAATTTTACATTGTAGCAACATAATAATCACAATGAATATAATGTTTTGAGCAGCTGACGGGAGCTAGTGGGGAGAGAATGGATGTTTGCTTTTCTGTCTCTCTCCTCTGCTCTCTGTCTGTTTGACAGATGGCTGAGCTACACACGCGCAGAGCAGAGAGCGTGTGCTTCGGCTGCTTTCACACCAAATCCGGCAATGCAGGAAGGTGCCGCATTGCCGGATTGCTCGAGGTATGGGTGTGTTTATTTGTGCTTTAGAGCGTAACTGCCATGAAACAATCAGAAGATAACATTTTGTTTCTCTGATTCACTGCTTTGTTCTTGCTACCACTGCTCTCTGGGGAGGAGGGGCCAACGTTTGTTTACAAACAGCAACCAACAAATCCTACATAGTATGCCTTTAATGATGGCTGCATTTCATTTTGCCCGTAAGTCATGTCACGAAGCCAGCATGCACATTATTAGTTCTGTGACATTGGTTCACCTAAATGTAATGTGACCATTATTCATTTGACTACCCCTGTGTCTGACCAGTCAAAATGTCTGCCACATGAACGATCTATAGAGTAGCTTCAGACTGAAGCTGAAAAGCTGCTCATGTTCATAATGTTCAGTTTGTCCAAGATCATTAGAATCCTGCATGTGTTTTCTGTTTAAGGTTGCATTTTCAATTTGGAGTTCATCAGTTCACCATTCACTGAAAGTTTGCCTTTCTAAGCTAAACATTGGTAGTGTGTTCATTGTTTAACCATTTTACCATTTTGATTTTATTTTAGCTCATGCATTGTTCTTTCTTGAAATGTGATTTTACCAGTACAATCCTGACTCATTTTTGTACTTAACTTCAACTCCTGGGCTTCTTTGCCTGTTTTTAAAGCCATTGGAAAGTTGATGTAAGCTGTATTTGTTTTATATTTAAAATACATAAGATACATCATACCACAGTTTAGAAACATGTACTGTACATGTACCATCAACAATTTGGATTGTCTGGTTTGCAGACTATGTAAAGGATTTATGTGAGACACATGAAAACTAAACCTCAAAAATTAATGTGAAACTGGTCTTTCCACAGAATTTTATATATATATATTTTTTGTAATAATGAAGAATTTGCAGTTTCAACTTGGTGAAACCCCCCCGATATCTGATCTGCTCAAAGCTTGTTTGAACCTGAAGATGGAAATGTATACAAATAAAGATGCAGATGCTACAAACTCAAACACCCAAAAACGTGTCAGTCTATCGCTGACGAGCGGACTACGATCTTTCCATTAAGAATTAACTTACAAGTGTGTGTCTACTAGATTATCTAGATAAAACTTTTTTTTTATCACAAAGCATTTAGTACTTGCCTGAAGTTCTGGGGGTTAAAACAAACGGTGCGATTGATGTGGCTGGTTGATGTGTTTAATGACTGCCGTGATGTTATGAAAATGTGAATTGTTTTCATTGAACATTGTGGTGACACAGCATCAAATGCATTGCAAGGTTCCCACACTATTCACACTTAAAACCATTCCTATGACAACATTGTCATAATCATATGGCAGCCATCTTAATCATGTCAAACAGCAATGATACATGAGTCAGCACTATTTGTCCATTAACACTTAAGTGGCTGAAGTAGCTGAGATGTTTGATAGAATTTGATAGAATGTGTTAGAAGCCCTAATAGAACTCAAACTCATTTCTCATTCTACAAAAAAAAGCTCAACAAGATTGAGGGGAAAAAAACATCCAATCTTCTTCTTGACTTAAAGATAATAAATGTTTTATTTGCCTCTAAACATGAAAGAGCATGATATACTGATCTAAGTTTCCAATGGCTTTAAATGAAGATAAATACCACCTGTGTATGTATTTTGTAACATCAACAAGACAGATTTAGTCAGGACTACATAAAAGAACATAATATTATCTTTGACTGTCTTTCTAAACATGAGATGCCTTAATGCATGATAGTTTTAGCATATTATCCAGTCAGATAACCTATAAAATCTGCAGTAGTGCATGTCCGAGCTGGTTACTCAGTTATAAGATAGCTTCACACTGAGTAATGCTTGCACTCAGCAGTCACCTGCTGTATGAAGATGTAAGGCTACGTTCACATTGCAAGTCTTAGCGCTCAACTCAGATTTATTGCTCAATCTGATTTTTTTAATATATATAGCCAGTATCAGATTCCAGTGTGAACTGGTCACGGTCCTGAACTGACCCACATGCGCAAAAGAACATTAACAAACACGTCACACGCAGCACACTGTCTCACGGAAGTAAACATGGAGGCCACTGAAGTCGGTGTTGATGATAGGGATTTTTTTTTCTTGAAGAAATGGCTGCTATATCTGTACGGAGGTGTGTGCAGCTGCCTTCTCTGTTTGTATTCACCGAGTGACTCCTGCCAGCACAGAATTGTTACAAATATGGATCTAGAGTGATATGAAAAATCAGATTTGAGCCACTTTTGCTTGCAGTCTTAACGTAGCCGAACTGTTTAGTAGCTGCTCCTTGTTAAAACGCTGGCTGTTGTGTTTGCCACTGATTGTGAAATCTTTCACTTTCAATTTTTCTTATTATGGGAGAAAAAAAGGAAGATATCAGATTTGGACTTTTTTTTTTTTTTTTTTTTTTTTTTTACATCTTCATTAAAGTTTGCATTTTTATCAAATAAAGTCACAAATGAAAGAAAACCTTTGATGACAGGAGGTTTTATTTCAATGCTTGATATTCCACGGTTGTTCTCTCACCAAAGCTTCAAATTTGATTTGCAAGTTATTGAAAATACATTGGTCAATTTTTGAAAAGGTCCAGAGCAGGGGTCCCCAAAAAACTGAAGCATGTCAAAGATGCTACAGAGCTTGTGATGGGATCACGTCAGCAGAGCAGTTTGCTTGTATTGTAGATATAATTTAGAACAAAACTGAGCAATTGCCTGTACTGTAGATGGAGAAATAACCATGGAAAAAGTGAAAGCTTTAATTAAAATGATGGGAACTCTCAGTTCATTCTCATCAGTCCTCTCTTTAAATGAGTAGAAATATTATCTATGATCTTCTGGAAACCATCAAGGACCCATTCTGCTCTGGAGAACCTGATTAGTCAAAGTGACAATATACACCTGTCTGTAAAAGTACATTATAACTGCTGTATATATTAGTTGACTTAAAGAAATAGAAAATTGTTAATGTGACACTCATAATAATCAAATATCTCATTTTGCTTTAATGGCTTAGATTATACATGTCCATAACCCCTGGAATGTTATTTTTGGGTTTGTGTGCTATTGAACTATAAAATCTTGATTTGACAGTGACCAGATGCTCAGAATTGTTACTGAAGTTTCACAGTAGCACCTAATGCATACACACACACACGTCCACATCCACACTACAGCAACGGTATAGAAATGAGCGAAATGCTTAATAAAACCTTTGACCGACATGATTGTAGCCCACTCATAAATAGCTGTTGTAACAAGTAACTGCCAAAACACAGGAAACACTTCAGTAGATACAAAACATGTCAACAACAGATGGGGTTCAGCTGTAAAGGACGATGTACATGTTCATTGGAAAATGAAGAACGTGTGCATTGCTATTCCGATGGAAGAAGGGATGTTATTACCTCCATCTACAGGTAGTTACCAAACGTTAGCGTGGAAACAATGACAATTATGGGAAATGTCATACTTAATTATCTATCACAGGCTATTCTTTCTGTCAGTTTTCTGGTCTCAAATGTATGCGCAATTTATAAGTGGAGAACTGACAGGCTGGACCTATCGGAGCAGCATCTGAGACATGTAGCACCACCACAAACCAAAGACCTAATGTAGGAATTCAGCATCCCAGTTAAAAGTTTCAAATGCTGCAGAATCCAAATGAATCTGTTCCTGCAGTTAATGTAGCCTATTAAGACACTTGATGCTCAGCATGTTTCCTTTTTGGCAGTTACCTGTGATATATTTGTGCATGAGATGTCCATGTTTTCAACCAGATGACAGTTGTTTTATAATTCTCCTTTAAACTTATGTATTTTGGGTCTTGATAGTGATAACTCTGACTCATTATTATTGATTGAATGTTTAGGTTTTGTCTCAAATTCCCCTCTTAACATCGAGACAGACGTTAGCAGTTAAAGAATTTAGTTCAAGACATTTTGTTGTTTATGTACTGTACATCGGCAGCTTTTATGCAAGGTTACTATAGTACATTGATGTCTTATTTAGATTGGAAGTACATGTACACACTGTACATACATGTACATACTGTACAGTTGTACTTTTATCACAACAATCCCTGATTGGTCTCAAAGCAGAGCGCAGAAGAACTTCTTCTCCCTGAAGGGGTTCTCTGAGGTGGGTACGGGAGTGATCAGGGGGTCGTCACAGGCGTGTGCGTCACAGTACGCCATCAGGTCGGCTGCTGCCTTTGATACCTGAAGATGAGGATGATTAGATTTAGAGCAGTTCATGTTACTTTGATGTTCTCTAGGTAAAATAATTTATTTAAATGCTGATTCTAGACACTAATAGTGTACAGAGGATCAGACTCACTCATCTGTTTGACCCTCATGAAGAGCATTAGGTCAGTGTGTTGGTGATTTTTATTAATATGGCTTCTGTATCCCATTTGGGACAGATTTCCATTGTTTTCTTTTAGAACAGCTTTTTCACAGCATGTTTTGTTGCCAAAAGATCAAATGCATTCATTCTTTTCATTCTGTCAGAGGTCCGTGTATGTTGTATACAGTCTGTAGTCATTCAAGCTCATAATAATCTGTTTCTAGTTAAGATCCCTCACTGATCGTGTGCCTGAAGATTAGACATTGACATCCTATAGATATAATTTAATACACATTTTTTCTTGAGTTTGAAGCTTTCTGTCAGTGACAGGCTCAAAGTGTCTCATTTAACCCTGGACAATGGTGACTTAAAAAAAAAGTCAAGATGCAAGAATTACATGTGGCAAGTTTGCTCAAAACCAAATGATATACATGACTGGATACCCAAACCCAAAGCTGAAAAAAAGAACATTTTTTGATGCATTTGGAAATAGAATATGTAAATTGATATTCTGCTACACATGATACCAACAAGATGAATGGATAAAATATATTGATCAGTTTGAGGTAAAAGCAGAGGTAGACAATATGTAATAGTAACAGAACACGGAGGCCAAAATAGAAATAAATAAAAGTAGAAAACTGACTGAAGGGAATGTATAGGAATTAGATACAAGTATTTGGATATGCAACAATTTTTGCAGTTTTTATTGCTT
Source organism: Euthynnus affinis (assembly GCA_029490765.1). Taxonomy (NCBI): domain Eukaryota; kingdom Metazoa; phylum Chordata; class Actinopteri; order Scombriformes; family Scombridae; genus Euthynnus; species Euthynnus affinis. Next base: position 7,000,006 of record CM055854.1, on the reverse strand, counting down.
AATTAATTAAATGGATTTAAGTATGACAGTGAAGAATAATTAAAAATAAAGTATACGTATGTATGCAGCAAGCTGCTTAATAGAAGTATCACTGCCTTTAGTGACCCAAAGATAAACTGAATTCTCATTTAGTCTTGGAATACGTTTCATTTCGCTTAATAGTTATATTGTTTAACATATATACAATTATTTCAAAGTTCACAGGAAATGGCACTATTTTTTTCATGTCACTAATGAACAGTTAGTTTTGAATGGCTGATAGTAAAATCAGAGTCATGAGTCTGAGTTAACAGAAGGAAGCGCCTCTTCCTCTCTGTTGAACCTCTTCAAAAACAAACATTATGGTTCTAAACACAACTGAACTTCTTTTGTCTTCTGTCTTTTTTCTCTCAGAGCAAAACTTTTACCTCAATCTTGCCATGAAGTTATTTTTCACTCGAGGTGACAGCAGCTGAAAGTTTTCTCAAAGTTTGTCCCCTGGTTTAATTTTGACACAGATGAGTCGTTCTTATTAAAGGGACAAGGTGCCTCTGTAATGTGATTTTGATGCCATTAGGAACATGATAGAAGCCAATACCATTTGGAAATCATCCAATGGGGAGCAGTGACTTAAAGTGCAACAGAGAAGGTCACCGGTGCTTTTCTACATCTGTAATCCAGTCTGGACAAAATTCTTCAGCAATGTCCTTTCAACTTTGATCTGATATATGTGCAAAACAGGAATAACTCAACAATAAAAAAAGTTTAGTTTAGTGTGTTACACTGTTAATAATTTAATTCCAATATAGTATTATTATTATTTTTGACTTGTGATCTGTACGAGCATGTACTTTACCTGCTGCTATATGTTGCAAAAACTGTCATTGTCAGTTTACTATTGAAAATGTTTCACTGCATTGTTTTTTAGTCATCAGTTGCTTCTGTTTTGCCCTCGTGTCTCGTGATTTATATCTGAATCTGAGTCTCACCTTTATCCTGCAGAAACTAGCCTCTATCTTCAGTTGCTCCACCAGCTTCCTGGCTTGGCCGACACTCATGGTGCTGTTCACTGGGGTGTCTCCTTTCATCCTAACCACAAACACAGCAACATTTAAGCTTCATGCATTTAAACGGGATAGAAACACACATTCAGTATTTTCTTTTGTGCAATATATATATATATATATTTACATCTTTAATGGAATCAGTTTTCATGTCGCCCTGCTTCTGCAGGAATGCCTGATCGACTGCTCTTTGCCCCAGAAATACAATACCTTCCTTTGTCGAAATGTATTTCTTAAAATACATAGATAATGTTAATAGGTTGCAATATTATTTTAATGTTTATTTCCTATTCACAGCCCTGGTTTATTTTATAGCAATATTAGCTGTTAATACACCATTAGGGGGTTGATAAAATGCACTATACAGTATGTGTCAATTAAGAGTTTAAAGACAAACACAATATACAGCATTCTTATGTAATATATGATAAAAGCTATGCTCAAAAATGATATTATTCTTTTGCTTATTTACAGGATTTACATCCAGATTTTGCCAGTTTCGGCAAGCATGAAAGCAGTTAGTCTCCAATAACGGAGTATAAATATCAGTCAGTATGGTGTAATAGAATTGGCACAGCTGCTTCATTAGGTCATCTTACATGGTGGAAAACAAGCATGTACACATTTTCAAATGGAAAGGAGACATGTTATCTGGGCCAAATGGATAGATTTATTCACCATGGCCCACAGACTCTCCCACTACGAGCAAGCATAACAACAGAAAAAAATCAAATGAATGAAACAAGCACTGCAGCCTTACAGTCATTTAAGAAACGATGAATAAATATGCACATCACTGAAAAAATGTGACACAGATGGAAAAGGAAAGAAGTCAAATGGATTGTCAACAGGGGGGGAAAAGCAGCAAAGGAGCAAATCTGTATGAACCATTCTGGACCTTTCTCCATTGTCTTTTTTTCCTTCTCCCTCCATCCACCCCCTTTTCTCCTTACCCGTATTATATTCCTCTTCAGGTGCAATCTTCCCCCCTCTTCTCTTTCTTTTTTCCTCTCTTTTTCTGTCTGTCTGTGTCCCTCTGTAAGCCTATGTTTGGTGGTATCAGTGCAGCCGGACCCCACCCCTCACAGACAACAGCCTGGATGGTACCCTGCTCTCAACAGCCCAGTACACTGCAATTCTGCCACAATGAACACTAGATCTGTGGTGGATGGATAGGACCCCCCACCCCCACCCCCTCTGCAGTGAGTGGTACCTGCCAGACAGAGGGAGGGGGGAAACCATTGGTGAAGGTTTTCTTATGAGGGTGGATCATACCATATCTGGCTGTAGGAAATTGGGGCCAACTAGAATGTCTCAGGTTTTAATCTAAGACATGGAACAGGATTGTCTGTTTGGTTTATAGTTTTGGTTTTTAGTGCTTTTAAAAAAAAACAATATACACCCTGGGATGTGAGCTCCAGAGGCCTGAACCATTATGTGTTTCTATGCCTTTTGTGATGCCCACCCTCTCTCCTCTGTTGCTATGGGGACTGCTGCAGTCTGGTTTAGTGGTTTACATCACATTTTAAATTGGGGAAATTTCTGCTGGCATTTAAATGTGACTGTAGATGTGCTACAGATGACAGGAATGTCTGATTTTCATGTTGAATATACGAATAATAGAGAAGGGGAAAAGAAGAGTTTGGGAATGAAAATGAGAGTATATTTTGTCTCAGTAGAATGACTCTGATGATGTCCTCCTCAGCTTAGACCAAAGACCCTGTGAGGGGAAGAGCTCCATTAACGCCACGACCCCAGACGCAGCCATAACTTTATGTGAACGAACAACAGCCCTATTAATGTATCTAACGGTTCAGTAAAGGTCGTATTATAAACATTGCAACACATTAAATCCTTTACATCGTGGGGAATCATGGGAGCTCGAGTAGACGGACTACTGTCTGCCTCCGTAACACTGCCGCCATCTTTGCTAAGCTAGTGTTTCCTCAGCTTTAATGGCGCTGCGCAGTTCCCTCGCGTCTCTTCGTCGTCGGCGACTCATCTTTTAGTTTTATTATCTCTGGCAGCGAGGAGGCGGCTTCATGCTCACTGAGGCGAGACCTGCTTGTTAGGTCGTTAGTTTAGTTGAAAAATGTTTAACTCTGAAAGTAAAATATCTTTCAGGGAGAGAAAAAAGACGAGATGTTTGGTGGCTACCAGAGGTGAAAGATATACTCAGATTTTTTACTTCAGTGAAAGTACCAATAGGCTACAGTAATGTAAAAATACTCCAAGACAAGTAAAAGACCTGCATGAAAAATTCTATTTATGTAAACAGTTAAAATATTGCATTAAAAGTAGTGGTTTCATCCCTCTGACTGATATTACTGATATTATGATATATGACATCATTAGATTATTAATACTGAAGCATCAGTGTTAGAAAAGCATGTTACTGTTGTAGCTGCTGGAGGTGGAGATAGTTTCAACTACTTTATATACAGTTAGCTAGTTAGTCCAATGACTCTCAACCTAGGAGTCAGGTCCCTCTAAATGGTCACCAGATAAATCTGAGGGGTCATGAGATGATTAATGGGAGACAAAAGAAGAAAAAACAAGGTTCCGATGCACAAATCTGTTTTCAGTTTTTGGACATATTCTCTGATCTTACTCATTTGTGCCTCGAAATTGTTGTTACTTTTGTGAATTTCTCTCAAAGATGTTCATTAAAAAACAATATTTGTGCGTATTAGAAGTGCAGGTGAAAGTACTGTCATCTGGGAAATTGTGGTGAATATATTTAAGCCAATGTAATATGATTATGTACTTTTCCACCGTGCTGTAAACATCAAAGAGACAACAGTTGCACACACATATATCTATAATCTTTATTTGAACTCAATGTTTTGCTTTTGTATTTGTATTTATTTGTATTTTGTATAGAAATAGTTGATGCTAGTGTTGATACCCTTTCAGGGACTGCAGATGAACCTTGTGAATGGACAGTAGTGGATTTGGATTCATAAGCTCCGGCTGCAGTTTGAGGACTCCATCTGCAGTTTGAGGACTCCATCTGCTGGATGATGAGGAGACATGTGAACCCCCAGCTTCTTTTGAGGTAAATACTTATGAAATTCTGATAGGAGCCTGCTTTACATAAACAGTAGCCAGAAGACAGTGACGGCACAATTTACAGAGATGTAAGGAAGGAAATCAAGGATAAATGTGAATTTGTGTGAATTAAGTAGACCTCAACATTTTTTGGAACAACACTCACTGTCCTGAGAGTGAGATGTCAATAAAGGGTAATAGCAGGAAGCAAGCTTTTAAGAGAAACTTAAGAAGAAAATGAATAATATAATTTATAATAACAGCAGACATTTATAGTGACATCATAGTGGGAAAAACCCAGGTGTTACTAATTACATTAAGTTGTTGAAAGTGTCATTAAGTGTCCCACTAAACCATTCCATAGTGTCCTTTTTTGTGTTTTTGCAAACCAGATGCATGTCCATGTTGAGGCAGAAAGTTATGGATTGAGGAGAAAGTTCCAAACGAACTGCATCTTTTTGGTTCATGGTTCATAACTAAGAAACTCACAATGTATTCCCAGCTTTAATAGACTATTGACTTTTGCAATAATGAATTAAATAAATAAGTATAAATATCCAAAATGAGTTACTCCCGTGTGTGAAATTTGTAAAAAAACAAAAAGCACTTAAGAAAGTTTCCTACATTATTAGGTATTTTTCACTTGTCATGGCAGGAAAAGCACACGTGTAACAATTAACATTAATGATGACTCTGTTCCGATAGACCTTTTTCTCAACACGAAAAAAACACGGGTGTCATCAATAACATTAATAGCAACTACATTCCATTTAGATGATCCATGTCCAGGTTATTGCTATTGTTTATGCTGCTTAACTCGAACACTTAATGGAACAGAGCCATCATTAATGTTACCAGTTCCACATGTGCTTTTCCTTCTACAATTAAAAATGTCTGCTGTAAAAACACTCCACTGTGTCCCACATAATGTGTCCCAGTGAACTGCCTGGAACTGCACAAGAGCAATCAATGACATTATTAATTGTCACGCTCCATTTAGGTGTGTAGCCAATAATAATGTCATTAATCACACCTGTGCTTTTCATGCTGTGACATGTCAAATGTCTGCTGTACAAAACAAGTGAACAGGAGGCAAAATTAGAGAAAAACCACAGGAGACAGAAACACCTCAGCTAGAACCACCTTGGGTCTGACACAGGCTTTTCATTCAGAGCAGTCTTGACTTTTACATGTGTGCTGTTTGCTGTGTTGTGCAGATTTTGAGACCACCACCTGATCCCAAGGACATAGCAGCACCACCAAGACACCTCAGTCAACCTTTCACATCAACCCTGGTAAGATTAAGGCTCTAACACGGTGCTGTTAAACCTCCTGGTGTTTGGTTCACTTCAGTGCAGCTGCTGTATTGATGAAATCAAAAATGTTTCTGGTGCAGTGCCTCAATATTCCATCACACAATATACAATTTAAAACATTGGTGTTACGGTCTCAGAAACGCACTTCACTGTTTGTTTCACTTTGTAAGAATAGTCAAATATAACAACAACAGAAATCATCTTTTATTACAGGAAAACATAAGATTTAAGCTGTATTACAACGTCACAATAACATTAATAATATTACATATTTACCCTCATGTGGATGTTACATTGATATGACTTGCAAAAGGTAAATGCTCTCCATTCTGTACACATATAATGTACAATATATACCCCTGTATCTCAGATCTCAGAGAAAAAATAACTATTTTTCAGGCTGATCAGCTGTAGTCATTTCTAAACTGTTACGTATGTTTCAGGCAACATATCGAAAGTTTAAACCCGCATGTTTAATCAGTCGGGATTTGGCACCATTGCTTTGAGGACCCATTTTTAATCCTCATTAACCATTTTTTTTTGTCTTGGCACAAACTCTGAAAAACACTGACAGCAGGTACAAACCAGTGCATGACTGCAAGGACCGTGTCTAAAATGCTCACCAGATGGTCCACTAGAGTTCCTGTTTCATCTCTGCAGGTCATGCTCTGTTGTAATTAGTGTGGGTGCAAGCCGTCCAACAAACTAGTCCTTAAATTATATGCTACCATAATAATATCAAAGTTAAAAATGTAAATGGTGATAAATGAGTTAAACATTAAAATGATGTAGTATATAAATAAAAGAAAACTTTAAATGTCCTTTCAAAAAGTTTTTGAGGAAAAACCGCAGATTGAAATTCAATTATTAACTCTGTTGTGTATATAATTATCCCTAATGCCACAAATATTACAATTAATTAACTCTTATTAAGCCTACTTAATTAATAATGCTTAATTAAGTAGAAGTTAATTACTGCAGTGGCACACTGGGGCCTTCAAGACTGGAGACCTCAGAGCTGAGATACAGTCGTTACTCACTGATGTTTTAGTAAATGCACTTGATTCAAAAAAGAGATTTTAGCCTGTGATGCTAATACAAATACACATTTATGTAAATTTGACAGATTTTAGTCACGCGAAAGTATCTCATAAAATCAACGGAAGTCAGAATAAGACTGTCTTGTTGTCTGCTTGTATTTAACACTGTCAGATTATCCTCTCAGACAATCTGCAGTTTCAAATATGCGTGACCTGGTCAATGTGTTGTTGACATTTTGATTTGAATCCATGCAGCAGATAGTGCAGTTCTCTGCCTCGAGGTTGATGTCAATAAAGATTGAAACAATAATGCTAAGAGATTTTCATTTCAACCCATTTGGGTCATTGATTCCCTGATGGCTGGTAGAAATTGAAATGCTGGATGTGTTTCAAGCTCAGCGGCAACAGTGGCGTTGATATCGAAGAACAAAACGCACGATGACTGGAGGCTTTTCAACAGAGCTGCTGCATCTAAATATTCTCATGAGGCCCTTGCAGCCATTTAACTACAATAAGACTTCCACTATAATAACCAGTGGGTGATATGCTACAGGCAATCATGCAGCAGTGGCTAGCTTTTGTGTAGAGTGCCTGCATTTTGATTGCCCGGTGGACTGATGATGGCAGTTTATAATTCTTGTTTATGTAGACCATGAATATTTCACACCAGTGAACCATACACAATGATGGAGTTTATAAAAGATTTGTTAACAGTTGAGATGCAGGTGTGTGCCAACAAAACGTTACTGTGGAAACATTCAGCATGATGAGTAATATATCAGTAATTGTGATGTCAGTTTTAATTAGGTGAATTAAGAAGCTTGTATTCTAAAAACACTGCAACACTTGTGCTGTTGTATACTGCATTATTTAACAGTCCTCTTTTAATATGTCTCATATTTATAAAACGGAGATATTAACTGTATATACATTTATTTTTAAGTGTGGACATTACAACATAAGTTAAGAATCTACAGCTAAGCTAGCGGCTCTGTGATGCTGTATATATGTTCGTTTGTGTGTTAGCTTGCTGACATTTGCTAATTAGCACTAAACACAAAGTTGGCTGAAGTTAATGTTGTGTTTATATTTATTAGTTTTGCAGGTATTTGGACATAAATTATGGGACAGATAGACAATTTGATATGATAATGGCGCTAGAGAAATAGTCAGGGAATCACCAAAATTATTACAATTAATCCAGAGAGGGACATGAATAACTGTGTCAAATTTCATGGCAATCCATTGAGACATTTCACTCAAGTCACAAATGTGATCCTCATGGTGGCGCTAGAGGAAAAGTCAATAGGATTCATCCTCTGGTTTCCATGAATATCTATACCACATTTCATGAAAACCCTCCAGTAGATGTTGAAATATTTCAGTCTGGATCAAATTAGTGGACCAACCCACATTGCCATCCATACAAAAATGAAAATAGGTTTAAACAGGGAAATTTAAAAATATTACTTGTACATTACTTACTCAGAATTTCAGGTTAGAGAATCAATATCAGATACAAACCTGGTCCTCCCAGTAAAATATTATCAGGACCGTTCTCCTCATACCTTTTATTTTCAGTAGTTATTGCCAGGCAGATATTGAGTTTGTTTTAGCCTGTCTCACTGATTGATCCACCCCCGGGTGCTCGATCACACAGCTGTGAATCTCAAACCAGCTCTTATGCAATGATGAACAAAGCAGATGTGGGTGGGGGGTGATCATCTGAATCATCAATTGCAATTGGCTGTTTGTATCGACGGTAATGTAACTGGTCAATACTTTCCAAATAGACACTCTTGACTTTCAGTGAGTGTGGGTGATCAGTCAGCAGAGTGAGCTTCAGTCTATAACAGTACGTCGTTTTATTGGATATATTGGATATACTCAAAACTTTGAATGCACTTGAATCTCAGCTAATTCTACTAGCATCTTTCATCATCTACAGCGTGTGTTGCACTTATACATCCGTGGAAGGAAGGGTAACAGAAAGTCACTACAAATTATTATTTCTCATTTTTTTTATTAAAAGAGCCAGTTCCAGTGTGTTTACTAGAAATTAACATGGAGAACAACTTCACAATCCAGCCATCAGGTTTTGTACTGCACTTTAAGATGCTATTATGGTAACATTATCATATTCAGCTATAACCAACAAAAGAGAAGACAAGACCGCAATTAAATCACTTGATGGGAAATCTTCAGTCATGTCACCAACACAGGTATCAGATTAAACCAGGTCTGCTGCTAATCAAACACGTAACAAATGGAAGAGAAAGTACATGTGTTGTCACTCACGTAGAGCAGCCACTGTCCAGAGAGCACTCCCAACAAAATGTGATTCATCTTTCTGCGCTGCAAAGCCTCGTTTCCCAAACCTCTTTGTGCATCCGGTGTGCCTACAGTATGTGTTGCACAACTGTTCTGCCTGGATGAGAGTTTGACGTCATGCCCACAAACTGTAGTCACATCTAAACCGATGATCAATTTCCACACATACACACATCTCTTTTCTTGTCATCTACATCATTGTAACTCCACAGTGTAGAAACAAACAAATCACACCAGCTGCTAACAGCACAGTAATGCTAACAAACACAATTCATTCCTCTCTGGGAAGGCCTGTGTATATTTGAGATAATAATCTTGACACCGGCTGATTTGCAAGCTACAGATGCTCAGCAGAGTATTTCAGTATATCTCCACTTGATTTTTTTGCATATTATTTTGTGCTACAAGATGATTTATAGATGCATTTTTTTGAATTTTATATCTGAGATCTACTCAAGGTTTCTCAAAGTTTAGCCCACATATACTAAATATATATTTTGGCATATAAGAAGGCAAATTAAACCAAGTTTAACATATTGTAAATGCTGTTTTTCACAAGCTTTGACTTCAGACAGTTTACCTCACAAGCAAACATAAAATGCAAAAGGCCCATAATTACTTATCTAACCTATAAATGTGATGGTATAACTGTGTCTGAATTTTTGACATTGTTATGGGCGTTATTGTTGTTCTATATTAATTTTATGAACCAATTCTATTTTAAAAGTACTTGACATCACATCATGACATGAGATCAACTACATATAAATAGACATAATTCAATTTAGACTGAATATTTTTGGTATCACTACTGCAAAACCAGTCTTCTGGCAGTTTTGCTCAGCTAGTCAACAAACAATCAAGACAATCTAATTCAATCTTGCATCTGAAATACAGAACTAGTCAGAAGTTTGGACACACTTTCTTATTCAAGCAATGGGAAAGTATGTCTAAACTTTTAACTGGTACTGCATATGCAGGTATGAAATTTAAATTTGCAGATTTGTATCACACCAATGTAACATGCACAGTAAAATGTATAAGCTGTGACCTATTTGACAGCAACACATCAATGTAATGCAGGTTCTGTACATTTTTGCAATGTGTGTATGTCTATAGAAATAATTAGAATTCTTGTAAGCATTTGAATCTGGGTTTAATTCTGTATGTCCTTTTCATGGACTCGTTTGATTCAAATCATGAATTAAAACTTCTGCATTTGCAAATTTTGATATACTTCACATGACAACACTACAGAATACACACATGTATTTTGTTACATGTTGCAAGATATGATACAAATATGCATCTTTTCAAAATTTCAGTTACAGGATTTATGTGTTTTCGCTTTTTAAAATCACCTGATTCTTGTATTTTTCTGTGTCAAATATTCCTGTTTGGACATTTTTCTCATCCAACTAAATGACCAAACAACAAGAAATTTCTGCTGAAATCAACACTAATGCAGAAAAAGCAACATCACAGTTTTATATAACCACAGTGAGCAATAAAATGGGCTTTTAAAAGATACTTCACCGCTACATTTGACTCTTTCTTTTCTCTCTATCATGCTCGTAAAGGAAGACCAGCAGGAACAGCTACAAATCCTACAGTTGTGCACACAGTCACTCTGAGGTTAATACACTGCACCAAGGCAGCACAATGAAGCCTGGATTAAATTGGAACAATGTAAGCGGAGGCTTCCAGTTTCAAGCCCACTTTGTATCCGTCACCTTTAGCGATAAATGTGACGTATGAATAAAAGTCTTTGTGATATAGCAGCATTGTATTAGTCACAGTGCACCTCAAAGAATTATGAAGAGTATAGTCGGTACATGAAGGTAAAAACATTGTCTAAATACAAGGACCAGTTATTACAATATGAAAATATTACATTTGTTTAAGAGAAACAATCCATTATGAAAAGGAATAGGGTGTCAGAAGAGCATCACAGGTGAGATAACATGGGGGGTAAGGGGGTGAAACAGCACAGCATTACTATGATCATCATACCTGAAGAGTTCTTACCACCAGTAGGAAGGAAGGAGGTGATCTGCTTTTTTTTTCTTAAATCCTCTCATCATCATTCCTATTAATCAGTATCCTTAAATTCAGTATTTGGTACAGGAAATAACACACTGTTTAAAAATAAGCAGTAAAATACAAACAGGAATAATTCAGTTCCCACAAATAAGCAATGCACGGATATACAATGTTCTCAAAAAGTTATCATACATACAGTAACAACTTTCAAATGTTTCCTCTTTTCAAGTGCAAAACACAAACAGAAGATTTTTTTTACACACACTGACACTTACAGAGACACTGGCCCTTCAGTTCATATGAATTAGGAGAAAACGTTCAGTTTCCTTTCGATGTGTCTCTCAAGTACAAACGTCTGAGGTCAGCATTGACGCAACTGCACAGTAAGTCCATACAGTGAACTGCTTCGACAGCCATTTTGCATATCAAGTCCGTATAAAAAAAGAAATCAAGGAGCGATAGCATCAGGCCCTCTTCAGAGATTAACACAACACCTACTGTGAGCTGAACCGGAGAGACCGGAGGTGTGAACAGCATGTTTGGTTGAAGTCTCTCCGGCTGAAATAAAGGCGAGAGGTAAAAACAGGAGTACGGTATGTTGACCCACGTTTACTGAGGTCTGATAACAGTGAGAGTGTACTACTGCAACGCAAAGCATGGCTGAAGGTCCATATTGTCACTGCAGAGTTGGAAGATGTCATTCTGTCCAAACAGCCTTTTCATACAAAACAAAGATTCATGTAAAAAACTGTAAATACACAGATTTATGTGTATACCCAACGTGATGAAGAAATCTGACTGTAGAAAAATATATAGCCTATATCAAAGTCACTTAGCCAGAAAATAAATCCAACAAGCAAAATTCAGAAACTATCATTTTACAAAGTCATATTTATAATGACACTGGTGGACCAAATTACATAAACTGAAGGCATTTTGGTTTTAGGAACATGTTGCAGGGCATTTTTAATCACAAGTTAAAATCTGGAAAAGGGGCAACTGGAATTTGGCTAAATATTATTTTTTAATAATTCCAATAGAGCTTTGTTGCGCTTGGATCATGTGAACTCTGAGCTCATTTTATAATTAGTCACATACACTAACTCGTACCTTCCTTCGCTCTCTTAACCTTGACAAATGATCTATAATCAATAAGAGATGTGTGTCAAATCCCTGGACTTTCAGAGTGCCCAGGTGTCCTTCTCAGACTGCACTGTTTTTAAAGGACTAAGAGAAGAGGGCACGTTTAAAATAATAACAATAAGAGCAAAAATGACCCCTCTGCCCACAGCCTTGCATTAAGAAACGGAATCTTTCTTTACAGGTATGTCATACTTGACACTTTTACAATTGACGCTAGCAAAAAATACTATTTTCTCAAATGTTTAAATCTTAAATTACTGAATACATTAACAGCGTGTTATCAAAAACAGTGTATGGCATCAGTTTAGAAAATGTGCAAAATAATTCTCATTCTCAGCCAACAGATTAGAAAACATCAGTTCTCCACTCATCACTAATTCTTCCCATAAAACCAACAAACTGATATCATATGGAGTATTAACAGAAAGCTATGATGCTTTCAAAATCCTGCAAATCAAAACTGAATAAACTGCTATTTGTATCAAATTTTGTTTACACTTTTTGTAGCCCTAAATTTAAGAGATTGATAAAGAACCACACAAGACAGAAGGCAATCTGCACTGATTTATGAGCCACAGCTGGAGAAAGAAGTTTTTCCAAGTTTTTGTAATATGGAGATACTTTGAAAAAAACTTTTTCTTAAAGGCAAGTCTCATTGTTTCATATCTTCCTGTGTCCAGTGTGTACAGATTGGCTATAAAGGGGTTGTAACTGTAATTCAATGTGTGCTGAATAGGATTCTGGAAGAGTTCACAGTGAATAATGTGACCTTCTCTAATCAAACCAAAGCCTTCATCATAAGATCATGCATAGTCACGAGGGGCACAGTCAAGAAGTTCAGTAGGGACAATAAGGCAAAAGAACATAGTTAGGGAGTAACAACGGGCATCAGCTAAGACATTACCATCTCTGGCAAAACAGTCATATTTTTTGACTCCTTCACTATGCAAGAGGATTATTTGAGTTCTGACTTTAAACTCACAAATAAATTTTTCACGTGGCCCTAATCCTCTTCCATACTACACAAAGGTTGTAAAATAATAAAATATAAAGTAGATTTGGCTTGAAGAGAATTCATATCTTAAGTGAGATGGTGTAATGTGAGAAATGCTACATTTTCCCTTCCTGGTTTTGTGATTCCATTTGGGAAAAAACACAAGTAATCTGCCACTGGATGTCAAACAAGTCAATCAAGATCAGAAATCAAAAGCATTAAGTTTCCAGTTTCTCACAGTTTCTTCACCATAACACATCATGAATATTTTAGCTCCATGGTCTGACAAATTATCTGGACCAGAGAAGTTAAGCAGGATGTTAAATGCCTTGTTACTTTTTACTGTGTCGTCTCCAATAAATCTTCCATGTGCTCTTTAAATTTTAAGAAATATCAGTCCATGCATCATGAAAGGACTGTTTCATGCTTAACACCAAACAAGAACAAAGTTTTTTTTACATCATAAAAAAGAAATTTAAAAAAGATGCATTTCCCTTATGAGTTAACCACAAAACAAATAGTGCACAGTTGGAGAAGGTCTGTTGTTTAAAGCACATTATAACAGCAGTAAAATACCTGCCAACTCACACGTCCGCACAAATATACTGTAAATCATGATGTGCATAAAAAATATATCTGAAAGTTCTGTTGAGTTGTGGTTTCAACTCTGTAGTGAATGTGTTTATAATGACTTTATTTCAGCGCTTTAACCTGTATATTGAAGAGTGGTTTAAATCCATACACATGAACTCTGTGTTACTGACAGCTGTACTTGCATTAAATTGCTACTGGAAACACTTCATCCATGAGAGATTTTCAGCACACAGCATTATTTTAGACTTCTAGACCATTGTACTTTTTTTTCTTTGCTTATATACAGATTACTTCACTGAAATAAAACCATCCTAAGACATTTCGATGAGCTGTTTGTCCCTTTAGAGATAAGTTTCCCAGGTTTATGCTACTCACTTCTGTACTAAGTCTGTACTGCTCTGTTGCACAGATCCTAAATACGAAGTGACCCAAAGACATGATAATATAAACCAAAAACATAGACTGTGTGACAAATTCTTATCCTTGTGACAATAAATTGGTGATAATAAAAGAAATTTTAGAAATGTATGGGAAGTAAAGTGCATTGCAACAACATGTGTGTTGCTACATGTGGTGGAAACATCAGAGTGGTCGTGGTACGACATAACATTGAATGCCTTCCATGTTTGCGTTCACGTTCTGCATGCGTTTATGATTAATAGCAAGAAAGTCACTGTATTTCTGTGTGTGAGGCTGTGAATGTAAACGTCAGGAACAAAAAGGAAGAGGCATCAGAAAAAGAAGAAGTCAGATATCTGAGAGTGATGTTAGATCTATACAAAATATTGGCACATTATCTTATAAACAGTATACTGGATGATTATCAAGTTGTCTAAGAGTTACTACTTAAACAAATGAGCCATCCAGTCATTTGTCTCGTGTTTCACAGTATTAAAAGTGCACTAATTGCCAAACACACCATCCAGTTGTAACATTTCTTTTAAAATGTGCTGCACTCGTTCTTTCACGCTCATTAAAGCCACTTTAATCTCACTTTGTCTCCTCTTAACCTGCGGCGATCCCTATGCGCTCCTGACCACCAGACCTTTCTCACACCTGTGTCTCCACACCGTTAAGTTTAGGCATCAGGATACGAGGAGTCACCCCAGAGTTGAGGTCCCTCTCAAACTCCAAAAGCTGGCCCATGAAGTTTAGGTTTGGGGACACCACAGGACGGCGGCTTCGCACATATTTGTAGGCATCTGTCATTGTCATGAGGGTGTGCTTCATAAGGTAGGCGATGACAATGGTTGCAGAACGGGACACACCTGCCTGGCAGTGCACCAACACTCCCTGTCCACTCTGATATGCCTCCTCTGTGGATAAGAAGAACAAAACAGATGATTTCAATTTAATAATAATAAGTAAAAAACTGGCTTAATGCTGTATGCTGGCCAGCTGTCAGACTGTATGCTCATCATAAATGTCATTACTGAAACTTGGTTACCACTATTACAATTAATAAGTATCATAAGCAAGGCCTATGAAAGATATACAGAATAAAGCTTATTTACCACCAAAATGTTAAAGTGTATATATAGTCCTAATATCATTCAAGGTTCCATAAAACTTATTTTAAACTCTAAATGTACATTAACCGATAATCCTTTTCAACATTTCATACCATTTACTAACTTTTTGATAAACACAAAACACTGAAAAAACTTGTCTGAAGGTGAATCTCTTTTACCACAGTGTGGGTGGCATGAGCAGGGTCGGGGATTCATTTCATGATGACAGTCACAATAGTCAGTGCTGCAGCTTTGAAAGGAAATAAACTAACTGATGATCACATTGCAAGTCAAGGCATTCGTTCTCTTTTTTGAGTAGAGAAAAGTCACAGAGAAAAGTCTGGTAATCAGAAAAAAGTTCACTGACAGTTTACTGACTTCAATGCCCGTAGATGACTGTCAAATTGGCCAGAACAATCATACCATCATTTATTATCTTTGCACTAATCATCAGTGTTGGGAAAGTTACTTTATGAATGTAAGTTACGAGGTACTGCTTTACTAGGCAACACTGAAACTACAACATACACTGTATACACACTCACAAACTCAACATAACATAAGAGGTGAGTGTCTCACCAATGAACTCAAAAACCTCCTCAAAGTATTGTCGAAGGTTTTGCTTGCTGTTATCAGTGGCTGGCAGCCTTTTGTAGCGCAGTCCAGAGTTGACATGGTAGAGGGGCAGATGTGTTGTCACGTTGACCACATAGCCGATGTTGAGGCGTAGCAGCAGGTCCAGGTCCTGAGCGTCTCTCTCGTTCCCCAGAAACAGGAAGGGCAGGATGGGACTGACCACAGCATTCTCCGCATCAGGAGTCATCACAGTCTCATCGGACAGAGAGGCCGGCAATGACGAGGAGAGCGGCAGTGAAAGGTGCACTGGGAGAAGACGAGACAGACAGAAAGCGTTGAGAGACGTCTTGTGCATTATGTGAAGATAGTTATGCTAGAGTTTAAACTGTGGCCCCAGACCAAGAGAGTTACACATACATGGCGATGATATACACAACAACCTGAAGTAACTAAATCATCGGTAAAAACACTTATTCACAAGTGGGTCACATTCGTCTGAAAGCTAGTTAGCAGTATTTGTTGTCTATAAATGAGGTCTGGTCTGTAAATGAAAGAACTTGCTGACATCCAAAAAGGCTAAATGTTCTGAAATGTGGATGCATGAGTCGAAAATACTTCAAAACTATTTAACTCATCAAGAGGAACAAGCTCAGAATCATGACGGCACATACCAAACACAGACAGGTCACACTCACAAAGAGGAACAGCGGTTTCAAGTTGAAAGTAATCAACAGAGATTTGATGAATAACTGCAGAATGTAAGTGGTTGAAAAATAGTGTTAAAAGGCATTCAGCCCAATTGGGCTAAGCTTTATGTTACTGAATGCAGTACAAATTGAATTCCTTCAGATATAATGTCCTTCAATGTGCTGCGCTCACTATAATTTGCTCATACATTTTACCACTTGCAAAGGTGAAGTGTCAAGAGATTCTTACTTCTGCTGTTCTCCTCATCTTGCTCTCTGTTCAGCGAGTTCAGGGCCAGGTGAAGTGATTGAGCTGACGGCAGAGAATGCCCTCCCTCCCTGTCTCTCTGCCAGGGTTTGGGTTTGATGAGTGTGGTAGGGGCAGAGGGTGGAGGTGAAAAGGACACAGGTGATGGTGGAGAGGCAGAGCGGGGAGAGGGGGAACGAGGATATGCTGTATCTCTGTCATGCTCAGGAGAGTCTCCCATTCCTGCATCTTCGGCTTTATTCAGTAGCCTCTTCAGTGAATTCCTGCCTTCATCATACCCAGATCCTGACCTGTAGCCCATAAAATCGAGGGCGGCCATTTTGCCCTGCTGTAGCCGTCTTCGGCCAGCATGGTCTGTTAGCTGAGGCTGCGTATATTCCTGGAGGTTTTGACAGTCCAGGAGGACAAGGCCTGTTCCATTGCTGCCATTTTGGACCTGGCTTGTACCAGTCTTCCCGACTCCTACACCCATCCCGGCACAGTGATTCTTTTGGGCTTTAGAATGGGTCATCTTCTTTGCCAATTCTTCAGGCCAGATAGTACGCACACTGTAGTCATCATCATCGGGTTGGAACATACCCATTGAATGAGTTGCTCCCATGCCCCTTCCGGGAGGTTTGCCTCGGCGAGGGTTGAATGTCACCACTATGGGGTCACTGCTGCAGTAGCTGCAGGTGGAACTGCCTGTCTGAGAGGCTTTAGGGTTGCAGCCTGTGACGCAGCTCTGTATTGCCCGGAGAGGGGCCGTAGAGCACAGCGGGGTACAGGGCAGGCATCCTCCTACTAGTTTTTTACGAAGGATAGCAGGACTCTCAAAGTTTCCAGCCTCACCGGAGCAGGAGGCACAGCGGAGGGGTTTGAACAGGCTTGCTCGGCAGTCAGACACAGTGCTGTTGGAGGAGGAGGTGTTGGAGGTTGAGGCATTGGAGAGACACCCACCCAGATCTCTCAGGCCCATATCTTTGCCTCCTCTCTTCATAGCTCCGACATTGTGGACACAGGAAAACGAGGTGGAAGAACTTCCTCCACCTCCTTGACAGCCAGCTGAGTGCCCCTTATACCCTCGGCATCTTACCAGCCTCCAGCAGCCGCAACTGAACGGATGGGTGCAGTCGATGGTGCAGGTGTGGTCAGGGCTGGGAAAACCTCCAGCGTGGGAGGAGCAGGGGGAAAGGGGTAGACCATGAAGAATGTGAGGACGGTGATCCCTGGTACGGGATGGGCGAGGCTGGTTGAGTTGCTGAAATGAGATTGGGACATGGGTGGGTTGGGGGGGAGGGGATGAGGGATAGTTGGAGTTTAGGATGGCAGCATGGGGTACAGGGACAGAGTTGTGATGGTAGGACAAACTGTGATTATTATGGCTTTGATGGACAGTTCCCAGTTTGGAATTTTTCTTGTGACCTAGAGAGGGAAATTCCTGGTCACTTCTAAGAAAACTAGTGTTTTCCTTCTCCTTTTCTCCCCTGAACTTGCTATGCTGCTGTGCCTGGGCGGGGACAAATTGTAGGACCCCTCCAGGGGAAGATGAAAGCTGATTATGGCGACTTCGCTGTGACTTGTGTTCGGCTCCACCCGGCCTCCCTGCAGTTCCAGTTTTTCTCTCACATTGCCCTTGATCAAACTGTGAAGAGTTGCATTTTCCTCTGCCACCCTTTACACTTCCGCTGCGCCCTAACGAGTTGCTGAATCCTCCTCCCCGTCCTCCTTTGTCTAGTGTCACCCTGATATCAATAGTATGTGTGTGGGACGGCAGCCGTGGGCCGAGAGTTACTGTGCCATTGCTGTGGCAGTGGCTAGGGATGTGTCTGACACCTGCTGGGATAACAGGCTGGTCGCCCTTGAATCTCTGTGCGCGGGAGGATCTGCGCTTGCATTCCAGAGTCAGAGATTTACAGGAGGGTGAATAGAAATGGGACTGAGAAGGGTGGAGATGAGGAGGGTGGGCGACTTGTCCATTGGAGGAGGCTGATATTTGAGAGGAATGCTGTGGGATGGTTTGTGGGGAAGCCTCACACAGGGCTATGTTTTTAGGGCGCTGAATGACCACTATGCGCTCGTCAAGAGGGAGGGGAGGCATCTGGGTTTATGCAAAGCTGTCCAAAGAGGAGGGAGAGAGAGAGAGAGACAGAAAAAGAGTAGTCAGCAAACTACTGTAATTTCACAAACACTGAAAATATAGGGCACACTTTACATTCCATCAGTTCAGACATAAACAGCACATACAGATGCAAAACTAGGAACATTGCCTTGCAGCTATAAAATATTGAAATAGCACAATGCATACACATAGTTTTGAGCACAATTGTTTGTTCTTTTGATATGTTATGGTACAATACTGTGTTAGTGAATTCTAAAAGGATGATGGTCAATTGTCTATGTCCACCACCACATACCAAAACATACCAAGAACAAATACAAAACCAACAATGTTGCATCTCAGGTTTGGCCATTAACTTGTCACACATAATTCCTTTCACATTTGCTGCAAATGAAAGGAGAAAATAAAGGAGAATATACCCACTGAGGTGCATGTTTGATTTGAATGGATAACGTCGTAGCGAAGAACCACTCAGTGATAACCTTTACTGAATCCATTTAAACATGCACATCACACTCTGCTACCTGCTTATACCAGGGCTGCTTGTCAGACGTTGGATGCTCATTTGTATTTACAAGAGTTTGACATTCAAATTTAAACTGTTACCCCGTAATACAAATTACCATTAGGATATGAAATTCAATACACAAAGATGCAAGAGTATGTACCTGTTTGCTGTTAGCGGCAAATAATCACAGTTAATCCTGATGTCAGCGAGGCTTCTTAAAAGCTCAGTCGCAACGGCTGCATAAAATGAACTGCAGCTCCCTCTGAGGACTCATCATTCTTAACAAGACACATTCACTGATGTGAAATAATAAACCAAGCCAAGTCATGACTGATGATAAAAATAACTAAATATAAAACTGGATGTGCACTGCTCTTTAAGAGGAGCGCTATATAATGATGTCCAAGTTTTCATTGCTGTCTTTGCACTGCTTTGTCACAGAAAAACAACACAGCGACTCTCAAAGTTAGCCGATGGCTCAGTGGATTCTTGGAGCACAGTCACATTAAAGACTGTTTAATGCTGGAGAGCCATGTGATTATCTGAAATGAAACACTTCCAGCCACCAGCCATTTGGCCTGTTCATCCTACCTCTGGTATAAACCAAATTAACTGAATCCTTTGGGCCAATTAAAAATGAGCATTTGTCTAGGCCATGGTATAAACAGAAGGTCACCACATACACAACAATACAATTCAGCTGGAGAGAAAGCTTTCTCACCATGACACAGCAAAAAGAGATTAATGGACTGTAGCTTATAAATATGCACTTTGTAATAAAATAGACATAGAAGAAAGTTT